>CM064497.1:54341825-54941825 GCA_032716605.1 Paralithodes platypus | reverse complement strand
AGTTTGAAGCAATTTAAGTCATAGGAAGAGGGAAAGACTGATTCTGGGAGACAGTTCCAGAGCTCAGCTGTTGAGTAGAAGAAAGTTTGAGAGTAACGTTTCACTCTTGGGTTGGAGAGTTGCACAGAGTAGGGGTGGGATTGAGTTGCAAGACGGGTACCACGTGCCCTACGTAAAGGAGGTGGTATGCACTGGGATAGCTCTGAGGAACACTGATTATTATAGTAGCGATAGAATAGCGAGAGAGATGCAACATTGCGGCGGAGAGAGAGAGATTGCAGAGAGTTGGCGAGTGGACGGGAGTTAATGATACGAAAGGCCTTCCTTTCAACTTTGTCTAGGAGAGCAGTGTGAGAGGAACCTCCCCACACATGTGAACAATACTCAATACAGGGCGCACTATGCCCCTGTACAGAGCAAGAAGCTGTGCAGGGGAAAAGAACCCCCTAAGGCGGGAGCACAACCCAGCTTCTGGGAGGCTGCCTTAGCAAGACTGGTAATATGGTCCTTCCAAATGAGAGCAGAAGAAAAAGAGACCAATAATTTGAGAGATATTTGAATGGTTGATTTTTGTATTGTTGAAGAATAAGGGATAGTCCGCTGGGAGATCCTGACGGGTAGATAGATGGAGAAATTGGGTTTTGGAAGCATTAAAGTTAACAAGGTTTTCTCTGCCCCAATTGGAAATAGTATTTAGATCAGAATTTAAGAGTTCTATGGCTTCATTACGTTTGTTGTCGAGGGATTGCTGGCAGGGGCGTTCTGAAAAACTAATGGAGTAGTGCAAGGTTGAGTCGTCTGCGTATGAATGGATGGGAATTAAGCTACAGTTAAGGAGATCATTTATAAATTTAAAAGAGAATAGGAGATAGGACAGAGCCCTGAGGAACACCGGAGTTTATAGGGTGAGGAAGTGAACAATGGCCGTCCACAACCGCGGCTATGGAACGGCCGGAAAGGAAATTAGAGACAAAGGCACAGATGGAGGGATAGAAACCGAAGGAGGGTAGTTTAGAAATTAAAGATTTATGCCAGACTCTATCGAAGGCTTTCGATATGTCTAGTGCAATAGAAAAAGTCTCACCGAAGTCCCGAAAGGAGGATGACCAAGAGTTAGTAAGATATGAAAGATCACCAGTAGAGCGACCCTTAAGGAAGCCATACTGGCGATCTGAGAGCAGATTATGAGGAGAGAAATGCTTAAGAAATTTGGAAGCAAGAATAGTTTCAAAAACTTTAGAAAGACAAGAGATAAGAGCAATTGGACGATTGTTGGAGGGTTGAGAGCGGTCACCCTTCTTTGGGACAGGTTGAATGTGAGCAAACTTCCAGCATGAAGGGAAGACGATTTTATCCTGGCGAGCGATAGCGAGCCTGTAATTTAAGAGGAACCGGCCTTCGGCCGGGAAATTTTTCTACCGAAAAATGTACAAATTTATCTTGAAAGAGACTCAAAGGGGTGTAATTTTAAGGTTGATGGAGGTCTAGGGAACAAACTAAATACCTCCCCTTAATTACATATTGATTGCTAATTACATTTTTACTACCCGTCCAGAGCTCTCAGAGGACTTTCCATTATACTTCAGCAATACAAAAACCAATCCTTCATCTTCTCTCAATATTCTTGGTGTCTCTTTTTCTACTGTTCTCACTTGGAAGGACCATATTACCAGTCTTGCTAAGGCGGCCTTCCAGAAACTGGGTGTGCTCAACTGCCTCAAGGGATTCTTTACCACTGCACAGCTTCTTGCTCTGTACAGGGGCACGGTGCGTCCTTATATTGAATATTGTTCACATGTGTGGGGAGGATACTCTCACACAGCATTCCTAGACAAAGTTGAAAGGAAGGCCTTTTGTATCATTAACTCACCAACTCTCTGCAATCTCTCTCTCTCTCCGCCGCAATGTTGCATCTATCTCGCTATTCTATCACTACTATAATAATTTGTGTTCCTCAGAGCTCTCCCACTGTATTCCACATCCTCTACGTAGGGCACGTGGTACCCGTCTTGCAACACAATCCCACCACTCACATAGAAACAAAAAAAGTTGAATGAGTGTTGTTATCATGGTGGCAGTGAAACATAAATTTACAGAAGCGTAATGTTGAGCCTGGGTGAGTGGTGAGGGGAGGTGAAGCAACACGAACTTAATATCGAATAGATATAATCTGTGTACGAGGGGCAAGGTATTGTACGCTTTTGACATACAAACAGTTTTAGGGGGGATGGTTGTTTTGTGTGCCCTCCCCCCTCTCCCTCATGCTTAGCCTCATTAGTTATGAATTTTAAGACGTTCGCCCTATTAGTTTGGCGAGTTTAAGACTTTTCGCCATATTTCTGTCAATATTATGAACTTCCGTGCCATTTAGGTGTCAATTTGTTCATGGCGAACGATAGCCAGCCTATACATTTTGGAGAAACCAGCCTGTGGCAGGGACATTATTCGACTGAATAATGTACACATTTATCTCGAAGGGGTATGTTGGAGATGTTTTTTATATAGTTTTAATTTTCAAGCTTGATGGAGGTCGAGGGAGAAAACTAATATAGTATTTAATACATAAATAAATAAATATAAAAATTTATATATATATATATATATATATATATATACATATATATAATATATACCCGGTATATACAGTATATGTATACCGACCCGTTTTTAAAAAATAATGCTGTACTCCTTATCGTATGGTCTTCTTCTCCAGGCTATCAAAATGTTCATTGATACTTTACATAAAGAACAAAGCTTTCCCGAAGCATATATTTTACAATTATATATTGATCATCTAAGGCATTATATGACAATTCTCTGTTCCTTCTCATTATTTAATCAGGCTTAATTCCCATTATATAAATTGGCAAATATATACGGTATATATATATATATATATATATTGTTATGAGGGGAGCCAGGGCAACCAGATGCTCAAATAGCCTAGCCCACAGCACCGTACTACCCTGCAACAGACACCCTCTTAACCCGTCCAGCCCCGGCTAGTTTTGTAATGTTTGTTCACCAGAACCCGGCCGGTTTTCAAAAAAATTGTTTTATTCCAGAAACAATAGCGAATGGGTTAGGAATGAAGGAAAAACCACGAAAAACCGATCAAAAAGCTTAAAGAATGGTCCTACAGAGCCCCCGAAAACGTATTTTACAAGAGTAAAAAATTGAAGGCAATTACCCCCAAAAAACAGGTTATTGCGCGCTCACTCACACGCACGTGGACTTTGAGAGTTTTCCACCATCGGCACGGTTGCGTGGGATACGTACACAGTTCCCATACAAATCTGAGCCCTCTTGAGTGGCTACACCTGAGGTTACGGTCGGCGCAATTAGGGTGACGCGCCAGGCGCATCTCTGGGGCTGTGTGTTACATACATCGCCGTCGCTGGGGCTGTACGGGTTAATATCTGACTCAAACACCAAGACACACAGGTTCTCTAGGAAAATGTTGTATCTTCCTCTTTGCTCTATTAAAGCAGTACCAAGGAGATACAACAATATCTAGTGTCCCCGAGTCTCGTCCATAGTGCGTGTAGTATGCAAGAGAACTTCTAAGGTTCTGCACCAACATTACCTAACCATACCACTACTAGACTCCCAGAACACACTATATCATACACAATCGCTTAGGAATTGAGAACAATACAGAGCAAAAACCCATGGAAAGTCCAGTGCAATAAACCTCTGTGCCAAGGCTATTTATCCCTAGCCTATGTCCTAATAATACACTGAGTGGCTCTCTTCAGCACAGCAGGGCGGTGGTGTTGTAAGGGGTAAACAACTTTAATTACTTAACCCTTACATCATCATCTGGGGTTAGCTCAATACAAATGAGTGCAATGGGGACAACCTCACCTAGTAACAGGCTCCACCCCTAGTCCCTGACTGCACCGAATGTATTGCTGCTAAAAACTAAAGGCACAAGGGTTGGTATCTTAGTAGGATGAAGATTGGCTGCCAGCCCCTAGAGGGTTAACTAAGGCCCGAGTTAGAGGATGCTGTGTGGTGGAAGGAAAAAAAAACAGTAGCCTATAATGGCACTGCAGGCCTACACACACACCCAACAACCCCGTTCCTCAAAGGCCTACCAAAAACTAAGTAACAGGCCAACCCACAAACCACTATACTGTAGATACCAACCAAGAATAATATTCACACACAAATATAATGCAGCAGAATAATGGAAAACGACCTGGAAGAATAAAAAGCTTATATTCTAGATTGCCAAGGGAAAGAAATGCAGTATCTCTAACAAATGCAGAAAACTCCTGTATGCGAAATAATAAATTTATATTAATAAAAGTTAGGTTAAATGACTCCCAGACTTGCCATGCTACAATTCAATAAGAAACAAGATCGTAAATGCGGTTAACAAGGGAACTATATGGCAAGCCTGGGACAGCCCACACTGCACGTGTGCTCAGTATGGCGTCTACCTCACGAGTGGTGCTGGGACCGTGGGAACACACATACGAGGGTCCCCTGGCCGCGCCAAGAGGGAAGTGAGAGCTCCAAGCGTCTCTAGATTGCATTATTATATTAGGCACTTGTGCTCTCATTAACAATACATACATGATCAAATAAATACAAGACATCATTGTGTAACTTATAATAAACCAATACAACTCGCCTCAGTGCTGAACAAAATAGATAATTATACTCATAGCAACAATCAACATGCTTCCAAGACAGTGGCGCGATCATGACGTCACCACTGGACAAGAAGTACACACGTGAGATGGGAGAGAGAAAGAAAAACAGCAAACCTCCCCTTAAACATAGGCCTACAACACTGCAACTGAAATAGGCTTTTGTATAAATCATAACAAACACAGCTGAATTATCTGGTGGAAGTGACAATATATATATATATATATGCTGGAAGTTTGCTCTCATTCAACCTGTTCCAAAGAAGGATGACCGCTCTCAACCTTCCAACTACCGTCCAATTGCTCTCATCTCTTGTATCTCTAAAGCTTTTGAAACTATTCTTGCTTCCAAATTTCTTAAGCATTTCTCTTCTCATAATCTACTCTCAGATCGCCAGTATGGCTTCCTCAAAGGTCGCTCTACTGGTTATCTTCTTTCATTTCTTACTAACTCTTGGTCATCCTCCTTCGGTACTTCGGTGAGACCTTTTCTATTGCGCTAGACATATCGAGTCTGTCTCTTATGAGTGTTTCTAGCTTTTTACATACAACTGAGAGTGTTCGAAAGCAAGGTAAAGGTACAGAGAGGGAGATGTAGACCGAATGAGAGGTGGATGGATGGAGTGATGAAGTGTATGAGTGAAGGCGGTGCTGGATGGGAGGAGAGGCATCGACTAACTGGGGACAGAGGTGCATGGGGGCATTTCGTTTGTGGTCACCCTTTCGGGGATCACGGCGTCTGGCAATGTACCCTTTGAATTCCTTCAATACGATGATATAATATTCTTCATATTCTGGTTACCATTAGATGAGTATATTTTGCTTATAATCTACCTCTAGGAGTGACGATCTCCATAATCCCTCTCAATAACACTGATCCGTCTTAAGCTGCATAGAATCTTATAATGTAAGCCAGAAGGAGATATTGTGGTGAAGGGATTTCAAGTGTATTGGCAATTTAATACCCATGTATATACCGATAAACCATTGTTTATAAACCCTTTAATTATTATTATTTTTAATATTATCAGTATAATTATCATTATTTAATGGCATTTCACTATCAATAAACCCCAATGATTTTTTTAAATCTTTATCATACCCTTTTTAAATCCTTTGTTTTATACGTTTTTCATATTGCAGTGTGGCAAACGTGAACAAGTGCTTATTAATTAACCCCTTGAGGATCATGATGCATATTGATAGTTTGTTCTGGCTATCATTAGATGATTTTATACAGCTTAACACCTTATTGGCGGCCTAGGCGGTCTATTTGACCGTACCGCATAGCGTTTTTTTTTACCCTAAATAGGGTTGTTTACGTAATCATTTTCATGCCTAAATAAGACCCAGAGTGTAAAACAAGTACCTATCCCTGAAAGGGCGTAAACAGAGCTTTCCAATGACACCCGAACCATCCTTGTACGACCACTGGTTCTCTTGCAACGATCGTGCAACACGAGTGCAAAAACCCTGAAATAAGGTAATTTCCTTACATAATTCCCTGTGTAGCGAGTGAGAAATGGGGGAGGAAAGTAGAATGCAGTTCAGTATGTCCTCCGCGGTGGTGGGGAGCGGTCATAGGGTTGCTACGCTCGTCCCACCGCTCAGCTCTCTCTCTCAGCAACATTACGTGCTGAAAATGGCGTCGACAGATGTCGTGCACCGCCACATAGTCCAAATTTATTTCACTCGACATAGGTCGCGCGCCGCCAGTTAAGGGTTAAGACGGATCTGTGGGAATTAAAAGGGATAAAGACTATCTCTATTAATCGTCTGATAATAGCCAGAATATACTGCCAAAATGCGTCCTAAGTCTCATGGGGTAAACTTTCACCATATATACTCCCGTTGATTGTACAATAATCTAGATACTGTGGTATACGGAAGCGTTGTTCATACGTCCTACTATATTTGTTGTTCGTCTGTTAAATGTAAATGGTGATTAAAGGGAGTAGTGGTTATTTATTAGATTATTGATTTATTAAATTATTAATGCTTTAGTTTCCTCTCTAGACCTGCATACCATGAACTTAATTAACTGTCCTCAAGATCCCACTTTGAGAAATATTTGTACATTTTTGGGTAGAAAAATGTACCGATTGAAACTAAAAACTCGCTATCGCTCGCCAGGAGAAAAACACAAACAAAACAAGCACCTGAATGGCATGCCAGATCTTGATATTGATAAAGAAAAAGGACGAAAAGTCTTAAAAATTACAAACTAATGGGACGAACGTCTTAAAATATCAAACTAATGGGACGAACGTCTTAAAATATCAAACTAATGGGACTAAGCATGAGGATGAAGGCTTAGATAAACGACAAACCCTTCCTTTCTTGGAAAGATCATGCTCTGTATCTGGTCACAGTGCTCCCATATAGTGAGTATTGTTCGCATGTGTTGGGAGGCTCCACTCATACCGTACTTCTCGAACAATTAGAATCAAAAGCATTTTGCCTCATCAACTCACTTCCTCATACTAGTTTCCTACAATATCTTTCTACATGCCGCAATCTTGTAACTCGTTCACTCTTCTATCGCTATTACAATCAATGTTCTTCAAAGCTCTCTCAGTGCATATCTCCTTCCTTGCGTTGAATGCGAGGCACCCACCTTTCAACACAGGCCCACTCCTATTCTGTCCAGCTCTCCAACCCATGAAGTGTCAAATTATTTCATTCTTTCTTCTACTCAACAAATTAACTCTGGATATCTCCCTTAATCAATCTTTCCTCGATCCTAGGACTTAACACCTTACGAGCGGCCTATGCGGTTTATTTATGTGTACCGCATAGCGGGGTGTTTTTAGCCAAAATAGGGCTGTTTACGTGATCATTTTCATGCCTAAATAAGACCCAGAACGTAAAACAAGTACCTATCCCTGAAAGGGCATAAACAGAGCTTTCGAATGACACCATAACGATCCTTGTATGATGGATAGTTTTCTTGCAATAACCGTGCAACGCGAGTGCAAAAAGCAGGTAATTCGGTACTTTCAGTACATAATTGAGTATGTAGCGAGTGAGAGAGGGAGGAGGGAGCTGAGATTTGTGTCAGTAGGTTCGCCGCGGTGGTCTGGAGCAGTCATACGCTCGCTAGTCTCCTGCCACCACTTGTCTCTCTCTCTCAGCCACATTACGTGCTGAAATTGCCACTCGACCTATGTCGAGCGCCGCCACATAGTCCAGCTTTATTTAACTCGACTTATGTTGCTCGCCGCTAAATAAGGGTTAAACTGCTTTAAATGTTGTGTGTCCAGGCATTTTGACGCCCCCGCCCCTTGAATTTGGCTCTCTTGTCACTCCTTTGGCTTTGGAGGATACACTCGTACAGGCAACCTGCCTTTTGTCTCCTTCATACACATAACAAAAGAAGAAGAATGGTTTGCTAAGTAATCATTACACATCATAGATCAATTAACATCAGGTTTTCTTCCTTATAGAGTATTGATGTATTGGAATGTATAATATATTATATATTATATATATATATATATGATAACTAGTATACTAATTAACCCTCTCACTCATCACAAGACGCACTAACGTCTTCCCATACCACTCTCTAAATGCACCTAGATGCGTTTCACACCTTCCAAAATAAAATATTTGACAGATATCGTGTCTTCCACCGATTGCGAGAAGTTGAAAGAATAATGAATAATGTCATATAACTTGCAGCACTGTAAACCCAAACACTTAGGCCCGAATTCAGAACACCGGATTAAACCTCGGATTTCGGAGCAGGTTTAAACCTGGGATTGAGATTACTCGATCCTGGATCGAAAACAAAGGTTTATCCGTATTCAGAACTCGGGCTTAACATCGAGATCGAGTAATCCACGGCTTAAAACTCTGTTCAAGTCGTAGGTTTGCAACAGCCAATCACAGTGCCGTAAAGAATGCAGTCAGCCAATAAGAACACGAACGAGCCATTATATCTATAATTATATGTCCTTATTTTCGTCTTTTTCTTTCGCTCAGGTGAATTCTAGTTTGTAATTACCAATTCACAACATAAATTATATAATATAATAAGTTGGTTTACCAAGAGAGTACACATTAAACAAATATGTATATATAATTAGAAATGATCCGGTACCCGGTAGCCTATACTGTAGGAGTAGCCTACTACTGACATGTCGCTACTTTCCTCCTATTTATTTCAGTTACTTCAAGCTTTTGAGAGTTTCCAAAATTTAAAAATGTATCGGAGCATATAGATGATGACATATATCGGACATAATATTTAATTTACGAGTATATACTGTATGTACAGTATGTGTATGTCATGAAAAATAGGCCTACTGTTGGATATTGGCAGGTAGCCTATTCAGAGGAAAAATACAATCAATCGAGCTTTGCCAAACTCCAGTACTGTGATAAACTGCAACCTGTTATTTTTGTTTTGTAATCAATTATCAACAAATAAATGTTCACTGATTTCTACATGTACGGATATCAACTGCTCCATTTATCCGCACCAATTGCATGGCAACCATAGGCTATTAATACATTTGAAGTCACCAAGCTAATCATAAAAAGAAAGCACTCTCATTGTATTTACAGTTCGAAATATTGATATTGGCTTATGTATTAATGCAGAACTAATGTGTACTCCGTGGTTCGACTTATAATCTATCAATTAATAGCCTACATTAAAGAGTGATAATGATGACTAAAACGCTAAACCAAATACTGTAGGCCGCTACATTAGGTACAGTAAGTCAAGCTTATAGCCTACTTAAGATACTGCATCCACCGCATGCTCAGCACTGTTAATACTCCCTCAATTGGACACATGTATATAGGATAAATAGCTCAACTGAAATAATTTGTAACCATTAAGTATGTAGGCGAAAACCGTTACCAATGTGATTCGTGATTTAAACTATGCAGCATTGCAACCTACTAGGCTATGGAAAAGACAACTCTTACAAATTATCTCTCTTATCCTAGGCTACTTGTTAAATGCATTTGAAGACAATGGTTCACTTGTGATTCCTTATTTATATAATCTATATATTTTAATTCGTACAAAGGATTAATAACTGCATGGATACAGTTAATAATTATAGCCTATTTGCTGTGCAACATGTAGTGAACTAATTATATTGGTTCTATGATAAACTAATAAAATACTAACATATATAATATGTGTTCGTGGACATTTAATTATAAAATTAATTGTATTCAGCATAGAGGCATCTCAGGTTATCAAGACACTTGCAACTATTATCGAATAACCACATCAGTGATTAGGCTACGGCGATGCTTCGTTCCCTTGGCACTTATTATATATTTGTTCGTATGCTTAGACAATTTCCGACGTAATGTAAAAATTGTTGCTGTGTTTTACAATATAATAGAATCGGTTTAATGACAGTTTGTGTTAGTTGGAAGTAATAATAAGATATTTTAGTGGCCAGTAGGAAGCCTTCGATCGATCGTCTGTCCAGCATATGGTTTAAACCTCGGATTGACTGGATAAGCGGCTCAGGATTTTATTCTGAATACCGATAGTCCTGGATTGAGTTTCAATCTCGGGTTTAAACCAGCGAGGAGGTTTAAACCACTGTTCTGAATTCGGGCCTATGTGACAGCAAAGTTCTAAGGCTATTTTTCACAGTATTGATTTTCGACAGTGCGGGAAGGTCGTTCACCTCGGACCTTTATAATTTTGGACTCGCTGATTTAATGTGGAATTTGTGTCTATATAAGATTAAATTAATTTATATAGCATTGCAAAATTACATAAAATTATAAAGGCTTGGATATCTTCACTGTGTATAGGGTCAGGATATTATCGCCCCAGACACCATATACCGTAAGATAATGTATTTATAGTCCTGTTTTAACTGTCACTGGCATATACTGATAAGAAAATATTCATATACAATCAAGTTTTAGTGGTAGAGACTTGGTTTTTGTATTCAAAGCTTCTTTATTCATTGTTATAAAACTAAAACTATATTTCACAGCCTCATAGTTTACCAGATAGGCTAAATGCGCGTGTACAGTGAGGACATTTTGTTGTTATTACTCTTCGCACGACGGGGAAGAAAATATTCATATAAAATCAAATATTTATGGTACATACATTGTCATGATACCAATGGAAAGAGCATACTAAATAATTGTCAGTGCACTCCTAAAAACCCATGTTGTCACTGAAAATGTCCTTGAAATTATCCGTTAAATGCACTGGCGGAATTTTTGATTTTGTTATATATATTTTCACAATGATAATTTGAGGCCTAACTGTATTTTGTTTTTTACCTGAGTATTCTAGCCCTGCCTCGTTTTGTGTATGTATAATAAAGTGTATAACAAGTTAATCTTAAGGTCTGAAACCGAACGAATACAATATGTATATATATAGTATCCAATATTGTTGACAGCATGTTTCTAATGAACCATCAAAAAGAGGCGAAAAAACAATTGTGATTACTTATTACAAACACATATACTGTAGTTATTACTTATTACAAACACATAATTATACTGTAGTTATTTAATGAGTTTCCAAAATATCTTGAGTTTGAGTACGGATAATCACCCTTTTATTTGGGAAACATATATAATACTCATTATGCATGATAATAATTAGAGGTTTCATGTTTTTCTTCCAATATTATAATATTATTGCCGTCCCTCTATCTTCTGATACGGTTAACGATAAAACTGTGAGTGAAAAACGAGCGATAGTAAACATTTGTGTGGACGTGATTTGTGAATCGGCTGGGATAGACGAGTATATTAATGAGAAGGATAAATTTCTTAATCAAAATGTCTATAAATAATGCCTGAATAATGAGAGGGTTATTAGTTGCAAAGCATCTTCATAGTAATCACAAACAGATTTAAAAGCATGAATCATAGGAAGCATATTGGTAATAATATGTGCTATAATATGTACTATTTAACACACACACACATACATTATATATATATATATATATAAGAACATAAGAACATAAGAAAATGGGAGTCTGCAGAAAGCCGATTGGCCTAAGCAAGGCAGATCCCTGTCCCACACAACCCCAATTACAAAGCCCAATTATAGGCTCAACACTCTAATACCCTGAGGATCATCTTACCAAAACGGTTAGAGATTAACGCAGGATTACGGGGGTCTGCAGAGCGCTGATTGGCCCAACCCTGCTGATCCCCCTTCACACCCAACCCTTCTCGTCCATATGCTTATCCAATGTTATCTTAAAGCTCCCTATCGTTTTTAATCCCACTATAGCACCTGGTAGTCCATTCCACCCATCTACAACTCTGTTACCAAACCAATATTTGCCTATAATTTTTCTGAAACGAAATTTATCTAATTTGAAACCATTGGTACGAGTTCTTTCGCTATCACTGAGCTTTAGTACATTTGTCATGTCCCCTTTGTTAATCCCACTAACCCACTTGAACACCTCTATCATATCCCCTCTAACTCTGCGTCTCTCTAACGAATGTAAGCCTAATTTCTTCAACCTTTCTTTATACGGAAGATTTCTAATATTATGGATCATTTTTGTCATTCTACGTTGTACTCTCTCCAATGAATCTATGTCCATTCTGTAATAAGGACACCAAAATTGAACAGCATAATCCATATGGGGTCTCACTAATGACAAGTAAAGTTTTAAGATAACATCAGCAGTTCTGTTACTCACACTCCTAGAGATGAACCCGAGAATCCTGTTTGCCTTGTTTCGAACGCTTATACACTGTTGTCTAGGCTTCAAATCATTGCTAACAAACACACCTAGATCTTTCTCACAATTCGAGTTTTCTAATTCCACATTAGCTAGTTTATATTTAACATTTGTATGCATCTTCCCTATCTTTAATACCTTGCATTTGTCAATGTTAAACTTCATCTGCCAATTTACTGACCATTCGCGTAAGGTATCTAGATCCCTTTGGAGGCACTCTATATCTCTATCTGAATCAATTGTTCTCCCCATTTTGGTATCGTCTGCAAATTTACTTATCCTACTAGTTATACCTAAATCAAGGTTATTTATGTATATAACAAACAACAGAGGACCTAATACAGATCCCTGGGGGACACCACTTTTGACTGATCCCCATTCTGACTTCGTACCATTTATTCTGACTCTCTGCTTCCTACCAATTAGCCATGACCTAATCCATCCCAACAACGCCCCACCTATTCCATGCGCCTCAACCTTTCTCATCAATCTCTCATGGGGGACTCTGTCGAAAGCTTTACCGAAATCTAAATATATTATATCATATTACTTGTCATTATCTACTGCTTCATATACCTCTGAGAAAAAACTAAGCAAATTAGTAAGGCAAGAACGTCCCTGAGTGAATCCATGCTGAGAAAAATTTATTAAATTAAATGTATCTAAGTATATATAGTATATATATATATATATATATATATATATATATATATATATATATATATATATATATATATATATATAAAACATGAACAATATTGATTCTTGTGGTAAAAATATATGCGAATATGCTTCCACACTAAAGGTGTGTAGTAAAGGGTAGGTTCACTGCACAAAGTTTAAAAAATGTTAGTGCTAAAATTAAATTGAATCTAAAATATATTGCATGCAAAAAATAATGGTTTAAAAAGTTTGTCCGAGTATCTTATTAGAAGGCTCGGACTGTTGTGTACATATTAAAATAATGTTTATGTAAAAGTGTTAAAATGCATTTCTCTACTTTCGTAGATCTTCAGTTAATATAAACATTTGCAAGAGTGGCTGGCTCCAGAGTCAGGTATTTGTTCTGTATTCTTCTGTGGATTTCCAGGCACTGGTTTAGACAATATAATGTTTGTCTTAGTTTATGATAATTACAAAATACTTCGTTCTTGTTCCAATATTGTTTTTCGTTCAGAGTCTATTTATAGTTCTTTATTCAAATGAGGCTTGAATTTATTTATGAAATGACTTTCTTTACTCTTTCTCAAAGCAACGTCATCTTTCTTTACTTTGTAAAAGGGCATTATATTAAAATTAGGAGATTTATCTTTAGCACATTTTGATATGTGAGTACTAACATATAGCCCTGTATTATGTCTAATGTGGTCCCTGTGCAGGTTTGTTCTAAGTCTAAGATTCGAAGTCTCGCCAATGTAGATGGAATTACAGCCATTACAATAAATCACGTAGATACAATTGAGCGTGGAACAATTCATATTATGATTAATTTCAAATGTGTAATTAGTATCTACAAATTTGAATTGACTCCCTTCTATTATTTGTGTGCATAATTTGCATCTTGGGTTACCACATTTCGTCACCCCTTGATTTTGTACCGTATTAAATCTGGCCTTGGTTAGCAAATTCTTAAGGTTACTGGGTTGTTTCTTCGACTTTATAAATGAAACATCTTTAACCCATAACTAGCAGCGCGCAACATAAGTCGAGTATAATAAATCTGGACTATCTGGCGGCGCTCGACATAGGTCGTGTGGCAATTTCAGCACGTAATGTTGCTGAGAGAGAGAGACAAGTGGTGGCAGGAGAGTAGCGAGCGTATGACCTCTCCAGACCACCGCGGCGAACCTACTGACATGAATCCCACCTCCTCCCTCCCTCTCTCACTCGCTACATACGGAATTGTATGGGGAAAGTGCCGAATTACATGCTTTCTGCACTCGCGTTGTGTGGTTGTTGCAAGAAAACTAGCCATCATAAAAGGATCGTTATGGTGTCATTGGAAAGCTCTGTTTATGCCCTTTCAGGTATAGATACTTGTTTTACGCTCTGGATCTTATTTAGGCATGAAAATGATCACGTATACAGCCCTATTTTGGGTAAAAACACCCCGCTGGTGGCTACATATTATATACCGCCTAGGCCGCTCGTAAGGTGTTAAATATATGCTTAGTTTCTTGAGAGGTTTTTAATAGGGCAACTGCGGATTTTGCTCCACTGAAATGATCATCGAAGTTTGGATTGTATGTACTTATGTATGGTAGTATATCATTGGATGTATTGTCAGTTGCTTTATCACTGGTGCGTAGTACGCTGATGGAGATCTGCTTTGCGCGACTTATTCCATTATTTATTATGCCTTTAGGATAATTACGATCCAATAAAAAGTATTTTAATTTACTTAATTTTATATCTCTCAGAGTAGGTTCTGAAACCATTGTGCAAATTCTGCGTGCTAAGTTGAATGGAATGTTGTTTTTTACGTGTCTCGGGTGGTTCGAGTTATATTCCAGATATTGTTTTGTGTCAGTAGCTTTATAGTGGACATCTGTTATCACTGCATTTGTTTGCTTCATAATTTTAACATCCAAGAAAGTTACCGTATCTCCTATTTTATCACAGGTGAAATTAATTTTGGGATCAAGCTCATTCATCAAGTCTATTAGCGTGTATACATCACCATCTCTTTCATCCCATACCATGAAGACATCATCTAAATATCTCATATAGTTGTTCTTTATTTTATTGGCAGTGGATTCGCCAAACGAGGAGAGTATTTTATAATATAAGGTATTCTCCAAATATCCCAGGACCAGATTTGCATAATTTGGGGCAAACTTCGTTCCCATTGCTGTTCCAGATACTTGTAGATAATTTGATCCATTAAACTCAAAGGAGTTATTTTCGAGGATCATTTTGCATCCCTCCGAAATCAGGCTAGAGGGTAAACGGTTTGTTTGTTCATAATGATTGTCAAGCCAATAATGTATGGCTTTGTATCCCAATTCATGACGGATGTTGCTATAAAGACTAACTACGTCTAGAGTCACAAACATTTCAGAGTCACTCAGCTGAGAAAGGATTTTATTTAAAAAGTCTAAATTATTCTTTATGTATGCAGGGATGAGTTTTAGAAAAGGTTGTAGTAAAATATCCAGGAGGTGACTGAGTCTGTGGGTAGGGGAAGCAGGTCCACCAGCAACAATAGGCCTCATCTTTAAATCTGAAGGGTTCGGGACCGATATATACTCTGCATTCCCTTCTTCGATAGCCTTGATTATGGATTTTGATTTGTGTATTTTTGGAAGGCCATAAAATAAACTAGTTTTATATTCGAAATTTGTAAGGTACTTTATTTCATATATATATACACTCTTTTTTCTCTCCAGACCAGTAAAGTAGGAAAGAAGATCAATTGGTAAGAAGAAGAACAAGCGGAGAAATGAGAAATACAGTAGAAACTATCTTTCATTATAAAACTGGTGGCTGCTTACATTCACTTTTTAATCCATATCAAAATTGCTAAGTAGCTGAAATCTCACTGTATAACACTTTTGTAATCTAACAGGCTTTGTCTGTAGATAGGTAATCATAACCTAAGATATTGTATAAAATGTTTGATAACGATATAATTATCTTGTATATATTGATCATTAAAATGTATGCTAAGTCATTGGTAATGAGGCTAAGCCATATCATAGAATATATTTTAAATAAATTTTTACTCTTATTCCAATTTTAGTAAAATATATACAGTGAAATATTTGTACAGTATATCTTGTTATTTATAACTGATTTACACTCCAAGGTTTAATGGAGTGAAATAAACAATTAAACAGGCGATGGAACAATATTTAACGGATGATTTCTTTCCGAACTATTTTACAATATTCCAGGGAGCGTGACCCAATTATGCGTAAAGTTCATTAATCTGTTACAATAAGATTCATTGTGTGATGAGCGATTACACTGTAAAGACCTGCAAGGCTGTGTGTGTGTGTGTGTAATAATAGATAATAATAAAAATAAACGGTTTATTAACCCTTGTCTAGCGGCGCGCGACTTATGTCGAGTTAACCCCTAACTAGCGGCGCGCAACATAAGTCAAGTATAATAAATCTGGACTATCTGGCGGCGCTCGACATAGGTCGTGTGGCAATTTCAGCACGTAATGTTGCTGAGAGAGAGAGACAAGTGGTGGCAGGAGAGTAGCGAGCGTATGACTGCTCCAGACCACCGCGGCGAACCTACTGACACGAATCCCACCTCCTCCCTCCCTCTCTCACTCGCTACATACAGAATTGTATGGGGAAAGTGCCGAATTACATGGTTTTTGCACTCGCGTTGCGCGGTTGTTGCAAGAAAACTAGCCATCATAAAAGGATCGTTATGGTGTCATTGGAAAGCTCTGGTTATACCCTTTCAGGGATAGATACTTGTTTTACGCTCTGGGTCTCATTTAGGCATGAAAATGATCACGTAAACAGCCCTATTTTGGGTAAAAACACCCCGCTGGTGGCTACATATTATATACCGCCTAGGCCGCTCTTAAGGTGTTAAAGAAACTGGCAAAAAACGGGTGAAAAATGGGTGAAAATCGAGTGAAAATGGGTGGAACAGTAATGAACCATACGTCCGACATCTGTGGCCTCCCGGCCCACACTAACTCCAGTTCCCCAACTGCACGGGAGGATGACAGTGTGACCAATAGTTTGCTAAAAGTGAACAATGTAGCAAAATCCGCTAAACTTCCATCTTTGAGGTAACACTGTCAGGGCTCCACGAGTGCTACGTAGCTGTATTTGGTGTCATTGTGTAGCGATTTCTGCCTAGTTTTCGGCACAATACAGTTCCTTTCATGCTGATGGTTGATATAGCAGTCAGAATGGCCTGAAAAGGCCCAAAACGGCCACAGACCCCCCGCTAGACAAGGGTTAAAGAATGGCAGCCTCATGAGCTGAAAATACACATTTTACAATTAGTGGATGAACATGAGATGTACAGATATGAAAATGGTAAGCTCAGTTTACAATGGGTGAGTATAATATACTTTATATTAAAACAAGAAATTAATACAATAATTATGCTAGTGCAAAATACAAATTATCATAAATTAACCATGAGAGTAAGTGATTTACAGTGCATATACAGTACACATTTATTTTACTCATATATACACAGAACATACATATATACGCATACGTACACACATAAATACGCATATATATATACATACATATATAAGAACATAAGAACATGCAGTAAGTGTGCACATGCCCGTATACATAAACGCTCACGTATGCAAACAAACATACATACATACAAAAACTGTTCTGGTAGGGTCAGGTGAGGCTAATAATGGGAGTTAAATCCTTGGGAGAGATTAAATGAGGGAATTGGAAAAGGTTTTAATGGGGCAACGGACTGTAGGTCAGGTAAAGCCAATTAGAATGGAATGTCAAAGTCGGAAAAGATCAAATGAGGAGCTTGAAAAGGGTTAAGGCGAAATGGCCTACGGGTCCGTACAGGTAGGGTCAGGTAAAGCCTACTACAATGGGAGGTAATCCTCGGTAGAGAACAAAAGAAGAATATAAAATAAGGAGAGACAGCTGGGGGGAATTATAGTATATGGGACATTCTTCAGTGTAGGTGTGTGTGTGTGTGTGTGTGTTTGTTTGTTTGTTTGTGTGATAGAATACTCTCAGCCGGGCTCGAGCCTCGAACCACAAACAGTATACACTATAGACACATACATATATAGATAATTAACGCATACTGTACATACATACACATATATGCACACATACATACACATATACTGTACATACATAAATGCACATATACATATACACACATATACATAAACAAACTCAAGCAAACACATACATATATTCTAATACACACACGCACACACACTTATGCATACATTATTGAAGGAGGGCGCGTATATATGGTGTGACAGGCCGGCATTACACATTATTAATAATATTTACAATGGTTGGGATAGGACTATTTTTGTATCTGTCAGTTCTTGCCCTTATTGGTTGGAGTGTGTTGAAGTGTCGAGCTGCATGTGTTGGTCTAGGGGCGTCTGGTGGAAGTAAGTTTCTGTGTCGTGGGTGAACAAGTAGCTTAGATGCAAACTGCTTGAGTGTGTTGTACTGGTGGGTTGAAAGTGCAGGTATGCTAAGGGTGGTGAGAGCTTCCTCGTACCCTGGGTATGTGCCACCCAGGATGATCCTGCATGCCCTCTTCTGCACTCTTTCCAATTGACGTTGTTGTGTCAGGGTTAGAGAGGAGGACCAGGCGGGATAGGCGTAGGTGAGCTTAGGGAGTATGAAGATGTTATATAATTATACTCTTCAGCTCATTCTCTGGCGCTCCCAGGGATCTCCGCCGCTTTAGCATAAACAACTTGTATGTGGCGGTCCTGACTGTGGTAGACACATGTTTCTTCCAGTTCAGCTTGTTGTCCACAGTGATTCCGAGGAGTTTGGTGGACTCAACAAGCTGAAGGGGATGAGGACCAATTGTGACAGTGGGTGGAGGAAGGTCGGTAACGGAGGTGTTGATGTGCATGACCACTGTCTTGTCATGATTAATGGTCACATGATTGACTGTGGTCCAGGCTTGAAGACGGTCGAGGATGTCTTGTAGGGGGTCATAGTTAGGGGAGGTGTTATCGACAGTAATGCCGACTGTCGAGTCGTCTACGTACTTCCAGTGGAATGGAGTGTCCTTTAGGGCATCATTAATCAAGATGAGGAACAATAGAGGCCCCATCTTTGTGCCCTGTGGGACTCCACATGTGATATCTAGGAAGGTGGAGATGAAGCCTTGATATCGCACTGCTTGCCGTCTGTCACTAAGGACGTCGGTCAACCACGCAACCAGGGTAGGATGTAGTCCCAACTTTATGGCCTTGTTGATGATGATGGTGTGGTCAACAAGGTCAAATGCTTTCCTAAAGTCAATAAAGGCAAGAGCGAGGGAAGTCTTTCTCTTCTCAAGATTTGTGTAAATATAATCTAGGAAGCTAATAAGACAGTGAGTGGTGGAGGAGGTTTTTACGTTGCCAAACTGTTGGGGATCTATTAAGTGACAGATTTGTGAGTAAGCCCAGGTGAATACAAAGTCCTCACAGATTAGACTAGGGATGGGCGTTATGGCAACTGGTCTGAGTTCATTAAGAGAATGTGGGGAGGGGGTATTGGGAATTGGAGTGACGTATGAAGTTTTCCAGTCTGCAGGGCATTTACTTTGCCTTAAGGAGGCATTAATTATCGAACAAAGGGGGGTGGCAAATTCAACCGAAAATTCTTTGTATATTTTCATGGGTAGGTCTACTGGGGTTGTTGATCTTTTTTATTTGAAACTGGAAAGCTTTTTGGCCACTTCATATTCTTGAACAGTTACTGGGGGGGAAGGGGATGGGAGGAAGGCAGGGAGGTTGGTGCGGTCTAGTTTGGGGAGGGTCTGGCATATGGTAGAGAAGTGATTATTTATCAGTTCAGGTGCATCTTCACGAGGGACATGGGAAACACAGGGGATCGAAGGAGTCCCACTACTTAAGCCACAAAGATTCTTAATTTTAGAGTACCACTGACTGATATTGGTTTGTTTTAAATGATGAATCTTTGTAGGGTAGTAGGACTTCTTCGCCCAACGGATCTCCCTTATCACAATGTTGCGTAGGTCCTTGTAGCGATTGTTGTCCGTGTAGAAGGCCTTATTCCGATTCTGCATCAGTCTCTTGATCCGAGGAGTAATCCATGGGACGTCAGAGAGGTGCATTTTGGTCCTCTTGGTGGGGAAGAAGTGGTGGTAGATACGAAGTTGTCCCCTTTGGCATTGACATCTTCTTCAGTGAGAACCTCCATCCACGGGTAATGAACCAACCACTGCCCGAACCCCCGCATTGCAGAGTCTGGCGTTGGTCGGTAGGTCCGGATGACGGGGGTCTGTTGATGGGAGGTGGTAGGGGCAGGTGACCAGAACACACAGAGATGAGTACTGCGTCCCACAGGAGGTAAAGGTTCAGGTGGGAGGTACTGCTCATCCATGTCCGTCAAGATAAGGTCAAGAGTGTTGTGGTTGTGGGTGGGGAAGTCAACAATTTGTGAAAGATGCAGCTGTTCTTGAATCTCACTGGTGTCTAGTGCATTGAAATCCCCACAAACCACCAACTTGGATGATGGAAATTGGAGTTTGAGATCATCACATGTATCGATGATGTGGTTGATTAGTGCGGGGCCGGTGGGTGAGCGTGGTGGGTGGTAGATCACACAGTAGATAATGGAGGCAGTGTGACGAGGGTGGGAGAGGGGATTAACTCTCACCCAGAGTGCTTCGATTCCCTCCGGGACCTCAATATCCAGGCGAGATGCACACAGCTGTTTCCGGGCGAAAATAGCTACTCCTCCCCCCCCTCCTCTCTGTCCGAAGTTGGTGAAGAGGTCGTAGTCTTGTATCACGCATATTTCTGGGGTGATTTGCCATGCTTCAGTAACTGCTACAATATCAGCACTAATTTGTTTAACTGTCATAATAAGTTCGTCGAGTTTATTGCACAAAGAGGTGACATTGGACAGTAGCAACGATGGGAGGTTATACCAAATACGGGGAACCTCAAAATGTGCGTATGGTTTCTCTACTGTCACTTTTTTAGGTTCTTTTTTGTGTGTTTTTATGATAAGAATTCGCTTGGGGACATTCCTACCTCCTCTCCGGCCACGATTGTGAAAAATGTTCAATTCTTTTAAACGCACTATAGTGTCTGAAGGTGGGTATCCAGTCCCCTTTTTAATTCTAATTAAGGAGGAGGCAGAGTAGCAAGGCGACATGGTTAATTATACTGAAATGTTCGTATTTCCTGTTTGCATGTCTAGTTCGTTTGGTAATTCACAATGACACTGTAAATTACACTTGCACTTATCATAAATAGATTGTTGACTTAAGGTAAAAAATACGGCGATGGAGTCGAGGATGAACTGTGGTGAGGGTAAAGCACCCGTCACACCTAGCCGATTTTAGGCCAAGACTGTCCGCGACCTAAGGGTCGTGGACAGTCTTTGTCTACGTCGCCGCGCATCATGGGCCGTCGCCAACCTAACAAACAGGTCGGGATTGGTCTTCACATACCCCCTCAAAAGTTCTACAAGCAAAAAATTTGAAATCAAGTTGGCGTGGAGTTAGGTCATAAAAATGGGACGGGAAGGGGACTGGAGGCTGATGGCGTGTGACGGCGCTTGGCGGTGCTTGACGGCGATTGACGACGCTTGACGGGAAACGGTAGGCGTCAGTGCGGCGGCACACGGCACCATAAATGATAAGTGGATAAGTGGATTATCGCCACGTTTGGCTTTCTCAAGGACCACATCGTGCGGCAGAGTGGTCGTCAGAATAGCCAGGTAAATTTTGTTTTAATTAGTTTTGCATGTCTCGATTATTTAAAAGTGTTTGACACTGACCAGCCACGTGTGGACAAATTAATTATGTTTGTGGAGACTCATTGTGCATACCACAGGTTTCCGACCTGACCTGGTTGTGGTATCTGCCGTTTGTTATTCCTTTCGTGATTTCATTATTGTATTGATTTACTTATTAATTTAATATCTTTATATATATTTTGTAATTAATTTATTCATGTACTTAGGTTAATATTGCTATATTGATTTATATAAGGTATTTAGTAATTATTTATACTTTATTTATTATATATGTATGTATTTTTTGATTGATGACTTTCTTTATTTCATTATTGTATTACTTTATTTAGTTATTGAATATGTTATATATATATGTATATATAACGTAAATCATTTTTTTATGCATACATTATTCATGCATATAATATGCCATATAATATATATATATATATATATATATATATATATATATATATATATATATATATATGATTATAATAGTACATATCAATACTAATAATGACAATTTCAGGCTCATATAGCTGTCACCGGTTGCCAGGAACCGCAGTGATATAGCTAGTCGTAGGCCAGGGTCGAGTGCCTTCAGGTAAAAAGTATCGTTCTTTTCAATGCGGTGCGCCACACGTCCTAGTACCTCCCGGAAGACTGCAACATCTATCCGCAGGTAGTTTCTGTAGGCTGGCCCATCCTCCTGGGCGAGTTCCTTCAGTAGGTGCTCATAAATACCAAAGGTTTTCCTACGGAGAAGCCAGTTCCGGACCCACATGCGAGGGGTTTTATTCTCCCTCCTTCTTTTCCTCAACAGCAGCTTGCAGATGGCTATATTTGTCAGTAGGTAGTCATTTTCCAGATTTAACTGAACCTGGAGTAAGCGTAGATGTCGTATCGGGTTCCTGGGGACTGTAGTGAACATGGCTGCGTGCAACCGTTACGGTGGCTGAAGGTATACTGATGAGGCCCGCCCTTTGGTGTACCTTTTATATACCACACCTTGAGTTCGGTCGCCGTCGTTCGGGGTCATGCGGGCCGGGGTCACCGTCCATACTGAAGGGGTCGCCGCTCATCGGCACAGTAATGAATATTGAGGCCGCCCTAACTCCTGTCGACGCCGTTCGTCGGGTCGTTGTCGACGCACTACGCCGCAGATCGGCATTCCAGCGGCGACCTAAAACTCACATTCAGTCCGGCATGGGCGCCGGTCTACCCCGTCAGGTCGCCGTCAGGCGGCGTGGCCATCCATACTGCGTCCCGTCCAAAACTCACCCTCCCCATATCCTTAATCCCTACGCCGAAGGTCGGCACTCCTGACCACGACTCAAGGTCGTGGTCAGTCGTGGCTCAAATCGGCATGGTGTGACGCCTGCTTTAGAGCACGTCTTCACCTCACGGTATCAGGCGGCCGAGTGTGTGTGTATGTGTGTGTGTTTGTGAGAGAGTGTTCAAGTATTGTTTTTTTTTTAATAATAATCAACCCACCATCACCCCACCACCACACACATATACACATACAAACCCCCCTACTCTCCACCATACACAGAGAGACACATATCCTCTCCCCCTACCCCCACCCTCCACACACACGCAGACACATACAACCCCCCCCCCCCACCCTACACCATACACAGACAGACATATACACCTTCTCCCTACCCCCACCCTCCACACACACACACACATACAGACACATAAAAGCCCCCCCCCCGCCCCACCCTACACCACACACAGACAGACATATACACCTTCTCCCTACCCCCACCCTCCACACACACACACACACACAAACACATACAACCCCCCCCCCCCCCCCCCCCCCGCCCCCCCTACGCCACACACAGACAGACATATACACCTTCCCCATACCCCCACCTTCCACACACACACACACACGCACACACAGACATAGACACATACAACACCCCCTCCTCCCTACTCTCCCTTGGGACGGCCATGTTGATGTACTAAGGAAGATTAATATACTCTTGAGCTTACTTGTTTATATATGGAACTATCCCTCACTTCCTCCTGTGACAGCTCTCTCTCTCTCTCTTGAATTCCTGGACCATACAATGTAATCAGAGAATGTCAGCAGGTTATTAGATAGAATAGATCATGCTTAAGCAATTGTATATAATTATATACTAAAATATCTACAACAAAACATGGGACCATATTACTAACCCCTTCAGCACCATGACGCCTTTTTACCTTTGAGTCTGGATAAAATTATACGATTTAATGCAGTTTAAGAAGCATCTATGTTACAGAGAGGGTTTATGGAAATCGTATCTACCCATTGTAAACCAGAATATGATGAAAATTACGCAATGATGGTGAAGGAGTTAAATTGCTAAAATGTGTCTCTTAACCTTCTAGAGCATTTACAAACAATTATTGAACAAACTAAAGATGCTCGGGATGAGAGTTAAATCTCACATTTGAAGGACTATCTGACGTACTGACAAGAAGCTACGAGTTGTCATTAATAAAAAAGAATCCACTTCAACCCCATGCCCAGTAATAGAGGCATGCCCCAGGGCTCACCTATTGGACTAGATTATACCCTGTTCCAAAATAGTAGTCTAGAAATCGTTAACCCGAACCTCTGTAACTCAGAAAAGGCTAGAGCAAATGGGTTGTATATTTCCACATCTATTCCCTGGCTGACCCTTCCCAGATGGTAGAAGTATTAGTTGGATTACTCTATTCGTTTGTAATTTTATAGAGGTTAATGTTCAATAACTTTGGACTACTTACTTGGAATAGGGTGTAGTTCCTGATATCTATCTATCTATCTATCTATTGCCTGACGCTGTGATCCCCGAAGGTGTTTCCACGAACGAAACGCCCCCATGCACCTCTCTCCCCAGTCAGTCGACGCCCCTCCTCCCAACCAGCACCGCCTTCACTCATATACTTCTTCACTCCATCCTTCCACCTCTCTCTCGGTTTATATCTCCCTCTTTGTCCTTCCACCTCGCTCTCGTCATTATCTCGTTTTCCATACGTTCTATATGGCCGAACCATCTCAAGGTGTTCCTTTTCACACTTTCCAGCACGTCTACATCCACACCACACCTCCCTCTTACTTCCTCATTCGTCTGTCTATCCCTCCATGTGTTTATTCGCACGCACTTCTCAAGTAACTCTTGGTCTGAGTCTCTCCACCAACGTCCATACTTCACTTCCGTAAGTCAATGTCGGGATTACCACACTGTCATGCAAGGACTTCTTCGATATTGATGTTTAAATATGTTATTACATAATTATTTAGATTATGAAATTACACAATTAGCGTATGAAACGCAATTTTAACCGAGAAAGATCGGAATACTCAGGAATCAAATTATTGGGAGGTTTGGTGCTTTTGGATCCCCTTCTCTCTCATATTTAGCACAATTTTTGTTTTTTAATTTAAAGATGTTTGCCCCATTAGTATGGCGATTTTAAGACTGTTTGTGCCATTTAGGTGTTTGTTTGTTTTTCCTGGTGAACGATAGAAAGCCTGTTTTATAATTATGAGGATCCAGCCTTCAGCCAGGACATTCTTCTACCGAAAAATTTACTAATTTATATCAGAGGGGGGTCTTGGGAGTAAAGTTTAAGCTTGATGGAGGTTTTCGGAGGAAACTAATAACAACAATTATAATAAAGATACAAAAAAATTAACAAATATTTACAAATATCCCCTTAAGATTAAAAATGCGAGTATTCAGGGCAGTAGCAGCTACCTACGAATGATAATAAATGCCAAGGTCTTCACAGTGGAAGGAAACTAAATAAACAAGATGATTTTTTGAAATATAAGAATGAGTCGCGAACAGTTGACACCAGATGAAACGGAATCAATCATAAGGAAGTTGACATTTCGCTTCCTTAAAGGGGTAGGGTTTATACATTTGTGTAAATATGTATTCATTATTGTTTTAGTTTCCTCTGTAGACATCCATAAAGCTTACTAAATAATCCTCAAGATTCTCTTTCCAAATAAATGTGTACATTTTTCGGTTGGAAAATGTCACGGCCAGACCCAAGCTCCTCCAAAATTACAGGCTTTATATCGCATCATGTGTGTGGAAGTGTGTAACACATTGGGCAGATTGTAGACACCAATCGAGCAGAGTACCCAAGGAAGGCCTCAGAGGCATGTGATAAGGAGTTGCTGGAACTCCTGTTTCATTTGTTTGGCTTCCCTCATTGGTTATATGTGTCTCACCTACACAGAAAGTAATCCAGCTAGCTCTCACAAATACCACCTCCTCCTCCTCCTATTCATTTCACTACACTAAACAAGCACGCAACACTTCTTTCCAAAACACCATACTTAGTCTGTTGTCTCCTTCATACACACAGATTTGTTTTCCAAATATATTCATGCAAATATTTATGTGATGTTTTGTTCAGATTTGAGTCATCTACCTAGCTACATATTGTGATAGGTCTTCAATCATTCAATGAAACCTTTTACATTATATATATATATATATATATATATATATATATATATATATATATATATATATATATATATATATACAGTATATACATATATGGGATAAATACTTGGGTAATGCAATATACAATGAGTTTGTTAGATAAGAATAATGTTAGCAGTATAACTTCTTATACTATATGTATACCTTTAACAGATTAAAAGCTAACTTGTCTATTAACTCTTTCCATATATATTGTCGAAAGCAGATATTTAGAATGTTGCGCTGAAAATGATGAGAGCAGTAAATCAGTGACAAAGAGACCCCAACTTACTCCCCCCATCCCCCCCCCCTCTCTCTCTCTCTCTCTCTCTCTCTCTCTCTCTCTCTCTCTCTCTCTCTCTCTCTCTCTCTCTCTCTGACAGAACAGGGATATTCTTCTTTTGAATTTGGCGCTGCGTCTGTCGCCGACATGCAAGTGTCAATTATTAAGGTGGCATTCGTATGCGCGACAGGAAGAAAAAGAAACTTAACGTTTAATAACCGAGAGAGAGGGAAAGAGAGAGAGAGAGAGAGAGATAGCGAGAGGGAAAGAAATAGAGAGAGAGAGAGAGAGAGAGAGAGTGAGAGAGAAAGAGAGAGAGAGAATGAGAGTGAAAGAGAGAAAACAAAAAGAGAGAGAGGGAGGGAGAGAGAGAGAGAATAATGAAAGGCTGATGTGAAAGATCAAGTGATGTGTACAGCATTTGAATGAGTTAGAAATTGGAAAAGGAGAATAGTTGAAGAGTTACATGAACATCTTAGATACATTTAGCATAAATGTAATAGGATAATGCAGGTGTGTAAAAGAATTGAGGATAATGGATAACTTAAAAGATATTTATATTCAACCCTGAGCAGATACAATGACGCTTTTATTTTGTTTTCTGGCTAATATTAGACGATTGTATTCAAATTAGGAAGGGTATATGGAAGTCAGAGGGTAAATTGCGTTAAGTTCTACCCTTATAATTTCCACAGATCCTTCCTAGATTGCATAACATCGTCTATTATAACCAGCATAAACAGATAAAGTGTCTCTGCAGTGAAAAAGGTAGATAAAAGGGTAGAGAAGCAGGTAGCATAGGTAAGGAGGTAGATAGGAATGGTAGAAAGGTATATAGGCATGATAGAAAGGTAGATACATAGGGTAGATAGGCTGGGTAGAAAGGTAAATAGGCTGCGTAGGTAAGGAGGTAGGTTAGGTTGGGAGATAAAGAAGCCAGGTGGTAAAAGGCACGAGTTAGGCAAGGCGGAAATAGGTTTGGATACCTTGGAGCGAAGGATGCAAATGCAGTGAGGTAGATTAGCCAAGAAGATACGTATTCAGGTAGGGGGGAAGGCAGGGTAGAAAGAGAGGTCAATAAATGTCGGCAGGGTAGGTAGGAAGGAATATTGGTAGAGGAGGCAGGCAGGCTGAGTAGGTAGAAATAAAAGGTAAGTAGGCAGGGGAGACAGGCAGTCAGTGAAGGCAGACGTAGACAAGGTAGGCAGGAAGGAAGGATAGGTAGGAATGGCAGTGAGATGGGTAGACATGAAGGCAAACAAAGTAGGTAGGGAGGTAGGTAGGTAGGTAGGCAGGATAGTCAAGAAGGCAAGGAGAGTAATCAAGATAGGAAGGAAGAGTAGGTAGACAAGGCAGACAAATAGGTAGTGTAGGCAGGCAGGGATAGGTAGGGAAGGTAAGCAGGCAAAGGAAGCAGGCAGGCAGGGCAGACAGAGACGAACCATGAATTTGTCAAGGTAAGATGGAAGGATGTGTGAGAGGGCTATTTCCGTTGCAACGGTGACCATCCGGTAACAACCAACAGTACGCCAAAGACAATCTGCCAGCTGGACCCAAGTGGTCTGTCTTCATCCATTGCAGTTGCACCATAGGTGGACATGCAGTCATACCCACAGTGCAACGCATCTGTGGTGACCCCAGCAACGCCTCTGGCAACCTTGACATAATCCGCTAGAGCGGATGACCACTTTCGGCACATACCGTTGCATGACGGCGTGAATTACACAGGGGTATCCTCCCTCCCCATAGGTACGTCACCAGGGGCTCATGTGGCCTTTGTAATTGGCATGCCCACCATCATTATTTTGGATAATCTGAAGACGATCACTAGGATTACCCACGTGCATCAGCTCTTTGGCGGATAATCAGGGTCACAGCCACAGATGGTGTATGTGGGACAGGCCCTTTTCTTATGTGTAGACTTGTGTTGTATAACAGCGACTCTACATATTGCACAAGTGTGGGTGGGTGGCTGGATATTAATATGAGTGTAAATGTTTGTAATGGTTAAGTGGTTTTCAAGGATGGAACCTTTTGACGTAGGTATGGTGACTCTAAATAAAGAATGTGTCTTTATGGGTGAGTGTGTATATGTGTGCCATAATTCAGCGTTTTTTTATGGAACCATGTGTAGTGGGTGTGGTGGTTGTTGTTGTTGTTGCTGTTCCCCAGGCTGTCTGGCTGAACAGCCCCAAAGTGCCGAGCAAGGCCAAGGACATAAACGAGCACCCCACAAAACCCTCCCTGCTTGCCACTAATAAAGCCCGGGTGACCTAAGCCACTCCAAAGCGGGGAGCTGAGGAGGGTGCGGAAACGGCCGGGAAACCAAAGCCCCACCCAAGGCCCTGTGCTCCTCAGCAATTATGAAGGGAAAGTTGAGGGGCAAAGGAAAAATGTGACGCTTTGGCTCCCAATCTGCCAACCTCTAGGTTGGCAGTAGTCAATCCACAGAAAAGACGCCGTCACTTGACATCTAGAAAATATATAAGTAAAAGGAACAGTCAGGGTAAGCTTTGGGTATGGCAGAGATCGCTCAGCTCTCACTCTGATAGACCAGCCCATCACCACATGGCTAGAACCCAATCCTCTCTGCATCAGCTAGGAAAGGCCCTAGGTGTGGTGGTTCTACACATTGGTTATAAGGATATGGGTGGGTTAAGGTAAAGAGTAATAATTCTGATAATCAGCTGTCTTGTCAAAGAAGTAGTAAGCTAGATTACATAACGTTTCAAGTAAAGTCGATAGAACCACTGTCCCAGAAAATGCACTGATCCAAAAGATGGAAAGACGGCGTGGGTTTCAAATGTCCACCTTTATTCCCTGGTTGACCTTTACCAAATGGTATAAATATTAACTCGATAATTAACTCGATAACTTTAGTCGTTAGAGAGCTATAGAGGCTAATGGTGAAGAGTGTTGGCCTATTTATTTGGAACACTGATCCGAGTAGGTAGGTCAGAAATCGTGAAACTTAACCTCTGTAACTCAAAAATGGTTACAGCAAATGTGCTTTTAATTTCCACACTTATTTCCTGGTTGACCTTTCCCAAATATTACAAGTATTAGCTCGATTACTCTAGTCGTTTGTGAGTTATAGAGTAGACCCATTCAGTACCGGTGACGTCCTTTTCATTATATTTTGGCAAGTAGTAGACTATTTTATTCAGCTTAGTAGGGATATCTACCAAATAAAAGGCTACAAACCATCTCAATTAACCCTTTCAGCTACCATATATCATTCCAAAGCTTCATACCATCGTCTAAATGTAGTTGATATCAAATTAAAATAACGTCACCGGTACATAACAGGTTAATGTTCTAAAGTGTTGGCCTAGTTACTTGGAACAGGGTAAAGCACTAATCATAACTAATTGCATACTTACCATAAGGATTGTCACAAACTACAATATAATGTCCCCGGCCATTAACCCATTTAGTACCGGCGACGTCTTTTTTATTTGATTTCAGGTACATGTAGACGATTTTATGAAGCTTAGGCAGAATATAATTATGGTAGCCAAAAGGATTAATTGAGATAGTCTTTTTATTTATTATTTTTGTTTCAATGAGAGTGAGGGAGACAAAGCCAGAACTGCCTGTATCAAGTGCCTCCCCTAGAGTTGAAAGAGTGACAGGGCCAAAACCACGGGACGTTCGAGCCAAAATGACTGGACACACGGAGTTTGAAGCAATTTAAGTCATAGGAGGAGGGAAAGACTGATTCTGGGAGAGAGTTCCAGAGCTCAGCAGTTGAATAGAAGAAATACTGAGAATAACATTTCACTTAGGTTGGAGAGTTGCACAGAATAGGGGTGGGATTGTGTTGCAAGACGGGTACTACGTACCCTACGTAGATGAGGTGGTATACACTGGAAAAGCTCTGAGGAACATTGATTATTATAGTAGCGATAGAATAACGAGAGAGATGCAACATTAAGGCGAAGACAGAGAGATTACAGAGAGTTGGTGAGTGGGCGGGAGTTAATGATACGAAAGGCTTTCCTTTCTACCTTGTCTAGGAGTGCAGTGTGAGAGGATCCTCCCCACACATGTGAACAATATACAAGGATGCACTGTGCCCCTGTACAGAGCAAGAAGCTGTGCAAGGGTAAAGAACCCCTTGAGGCAGTTGAGCTCACCAAGCTTCCTGGAGGCTGCCCTCGCAAGACTGGGAATATGGTCCTTCCAAGCGAGAGCAGAAGAAAATGAGACACCAAGAATATTGAGAGAAGATGAAGGATTGATTTTTGTATTGCCGAAGGGTAAGGGACAGTCCTCTGGGGGTTCTGAATGGGTAGTAAGATGAAGAAATTGGGTATAAGTAGGAGAGGGGGATGGAGACGGAGGAATAGCACCGCAATCATCCAAGGTGGAGATTCTAGCAAAAGTTTGAGCGAAGAGTTCAGCTTTGTCAGAGAAAGTAGTGATGTTTGTACAAGCAGAGTGGAAAAGGGTAGGGAAAGATGAGGAAGAAAAATTGTTGGAGCTTGGGAAGAGCTAGAGATGGATAGTTCACTGCATTTGTTATTGATGAAAGAGTGTTTGGCAAGTCGAAGAACAGATTTGGCTTGATTCCGGGCAGAAACATAGGAAGAATAAGATTCTTTATTTTTAAGGTGTCAGTACTGTTTGAATGCTTCCTCCTTGTTGTGGACAACAGTAGAACAAGCGTGAGTAAACCAAGATTTGTTTGCATTAGACTGAGAGAAAGAAAATGGAATGTATGCTTCCATGTCCAAGAGGATTACCTCGGTAATGCGTTCAGCACTCTCCGAGGGCCCCCGGCCACGGGAGCAAAAGTAATTCCATGGGAAATCAAAGAAGTGCTGCCGAAGAGCCTCTCAGTCGGCAGCTCCAAAGTGCCACAACCGCGGCTGGTTGGGAGGATCGGGTGGCCATACTGGAGAGATAGGACAGGTGACAGATATTAGTTTATGGTTGGAGGAGCCCAAAGGAGAGAAAAAAATTACAGTATAAGCAGAAGTGTTAGATGTTAGAAATAAGTCAAGAATGTTGGGCCGATCTCCGAAGCGATCCGGGATACGGGATGGTTGCTGGACTAACTGCTCTAGGCCGTTTAAGATAGAAAAGATGTAGGCTTGTTCACCAGGTTGGTCAGTGAAGACAGAGGAGAGCCATTGGTGGTGGTGAACATTGAAATCTCATAAGATGGAAATTTCTGCGAAAGGAGAGATGGATAGAATGTGTTCCAATTTAGAAGTTAGATAGTCGAAGAATTTTGGATAGTCATTAGAATTCGGGGAGAGATAGACAGCACAAAAATATTTAGTTTGAGAGTGACAAGAAAGCTTTAGCCAGAGAGTTGAGAATTCCGAAGAGTCTAAGTTGGGAATACGAGAGAAAGCAAGATAGTTGCGTACATAGATGCAACATCCACCTTTGGCTCGAAACTAGGGATAGAGATAGGAGGATACAGAGAAGGGTTTGTTGTCAGTAGTCCCAGACAACTGTGTCTCGGTGAGAAAGAGAAGATCAGGGTTGGCAGAGGAGAGGTGGTGTTCCACATAGTGGAAGTTAGAGGAAAGAGCACAAATTTTACAGAAATTGATAGCAAGAGTAGAAGGGGGTGGTCCAGAGCATTTTGCCGAGTCGTTACCATGGGAGAGACTGAAGGGGGCAATAATTTTGCAACCGCTTCCTCCTGTGTAATTAGATTGGTCGATAGTGAAGTACTTACTACAGTTCATATTGTCGATGCCTTTGATGATTTTGAACATTTGAATTAAGTCGCCTCTTAATCTGCGTTAGGTTAAAGGAAATAGATTAAATTCTCTAAGACGCTCCTCGTGTGGTTTGTTCTTTAGGCTAGGTATCATTATAGTAACTCTACGTTGAACTCGTTCTAGCTTGTCTATATCTTTTTGGTAATAAAGGCACCAGGATTAACGCAATATTCTAGAAGAGGGCGGACTAAGGAATTGTGAAGAGTTAGGATAACTGTAGGAAGAGTGGAGAGTCGATTTTCGACCACTGAAGATGACCTAATAAAAGTGTCGGAACGTCTGGCCCAAGAAAATAAAAATAAAGATGCTACTGTTCGTGACTTCCATTATTTTACTCTTTCTACTCAAGATCCGGTTCCCCAAAAACACTCTTATATCCGAAGTTAGGATAACTTCTTTGGATTTATGCTCAAATGACCTGCCTATAAAGCCAATTATTTAGTTTGCCTTCTTCACAACTTCTGAACATTGTTGACTCGGTTTCAGGATACTCGATATTGTTACTCCCAGATCGATTTCTCTATCTACACTCTCAAACTGAGTGCCATTCATTGAATAGTTTGCTTTCTCATTTTGGTATCCGATATGTAGTACTTTACATTTATCCGCATTGAAACTCATTTGCCAAATTTGGGCCCAACATAACAACTTATCTATATTGTGTTGCATATCGTCAACTTGTTCTTTTGAGAGTACACTATTTGCAATTATTGTATAGTCAGCAAACTTTGAGATTGTACAGGTGAGACCCTCATCTATGTAATTGATGTAAATTAGAAAGATAATTGGTCCTAGTACCGATCCCTGGGGTACCCCGCTACTTACATAGGTCCATTTAGATGCCTTACCGTTTATGACTACTCTTTGCTTTCTGTCGCTGAGCCGATTTTCTATCTATTCCAACACACCATCTTGTATTCCATGCGCTTTTAGTTTTATCAGTAAATGTTTGTGGGGAACTTTGTCAAAGGCATTTTGAAAATTAAGGTATATAATATCTACAGCTTTACTCTCATCTTAGAGGTTGAGGATATCGTGAAAGAAGTTCAAGAGATTTGTTAAGCAGGAACATTTGTTATGAAAGCTGTGTTGAGTATCATTAAGTATGTTATTTTCCTCTAAGTGATTTACGAATCTGTCACTTATGAGTGTTTCTAGCATTTTACATACAATTGAGGTTAAGCTAATAGGACGATAGTTACTGGGTAGGGATTTGCTGCCTTTTTTAACCCTTGTTTAGCGGGGGGTTTTGGGCTTATTTGGGCATATTCAGGCCCTCCTGCATGATAAATCAAGTATCTGCATGAACAAAAATGTATTTAGCAAAAAACTAGGCACTAAAAGCTTCAAAATGAGACCAGAACGAGCTACGTAGCACTCGTGGTTCTCATACAGTGATACCAGTAACATGGGAGTTTAGCGTATAGCGGCATATTTTTCCCAGCTATGCTCACTACTGGCTACACTACCGGCCTCTCGAGAAGACAGGGAACATTAGTTAATGGGCGGCGGTAAGCACTGGGAGTCGGCTGTCTGACCCGCTGCGCTCCCGGCCATTTGCACTCGATTTTAACCCTTTAAAAGCCTTAATAATGCTCCTAACTTGCTGCAAATTCGAACCGGACTTAAGTCCGACCCCGACCTTTAATGGTTAATATCGGTGTTATGTTGGCTAGCTTCCACTGATCAGGCATAGTTCCAGACTGCAAGGATTTATTGAATAGCAATGTCAGTGGTTTGGAGAGCTAATTCTTAGCTTCCTTTAGAACTCTAGGTGAGATTGTATCAGGTCTGGGCGTATTGTTTACCTTGAGTTAATCTAAACAATTCCATACTGCTATATCTGTAATGGTGGTATTGATTAGAACATCAGAATTATCAATCTGAATTGGCGATGCTGTAGGGGTATCACTGAGTTCTTCTGTTGTAAAAACTGATGTAAAAAGGTATTAACCTAAGACGTGCGCATGGGGGGTATGAGACACCACACGCCTGTGCGCACGTATTTGAGCTGTTCCCATCACTAACATCGTTATTTTACCATAAATAGCATAAATACTTATCCATATGCGCCTATTTTAGGTTGATTATAAAGGTATTAACCTGTTACAGCAATAAAACAAGTGGAAACAGCGTTTGGATGATCAAAATCGGCGATACAGGCCAGGAGTTACATAATGTATGGCTGAGGCAACCTCCCCTCCTCCCCTCCCCTTCTCTGGAGAGACACTGTTACGCAATAGTCTCTCTCTTGCTCTTTCCCATGCTTGGTAACAGTGATGACAACGCCCTGCTACCAACTCGGTAATGTTAGCACGAAAATAGACCACAGAATAAGGGAATAACAGGGAAAATAGGTGATAACTGAAGGAGGGGAGGGAAGTGGGGAAGGAGGGGATGTGGAGGAGTGATATTTGGCATGGCCCAGGGGCAAAAAAAAAAAAAAAAAAAAAAAAAAAATGGGGGGTGTTTTAAATGGATTTTTTTAGGCCCAGGATCTTAAGAGTCTTCCCGCAGTCGCCCGGGGAAACTCTTAAGAGTCTTCCCGCACTTGCCGGGTTAAGGGCATTACTCTTTTGTACTTCGTCTTTGGCGTATTCTCCATTTTCATCAACTAACGGTCCAACAGTTTATGTAACTACTTTTTTCTTTCTGATATAACTATAGAATTATTTCGGGTTTGTTCTACTTTGATTCGCAACATGTAACTCCAGGGTGTTTTTACTTTGCTTACGTAACTTTTTGGCTTTACGTCGTAGATCTACAAATTTCACCTGTTCCTCGTCTTTTGTGCATTTTGTTGTTATCTATCATTAGCAAACTTTTTAGCAACCAGACAGTCTGAAATATCTTTATTCCACCATTTGGGCTTATCATTACGGCCTGTACGCCGTATTTTCGATGGTAGTCTAGCAGTCTTTCACTGCTTTTAGGTAAGTGGTTGTGAATAATTCCCAAGATGTATTTATGTCGTTATTGTTAATTAGAAAGTGTTATGTTTATGGGCGAGGTGAAATGATACAAACAATACTCTAAATATGACCTTCAAAACTGATGTCAAAACCCTCTCCAAAATATCCAGGTTCAAGGAAAACTAGATTAAAAACTCTTAGTTTAATTAAAAATTAAGTATTATAATGTAACAAAAAAAATCAGTCTCTTCAGGACGAGCAATAAGAATATATAATGAAGTAAGATTATCAGAAAATATACAAGTAAAAAATAAATAACTATATACCTTTACTGAAGCAATGCAAGGGTAAAATAGCATAGTCACATAAGAATAATATTTTCTCTAGATCACAGGAAATGGTTAATATCTGTTTAACCCGGCAAGTGCGGGAAGACTCTTAAGAGTTTCCCCGGGCGACTGCGGGAAGACTCTTAAGATCCTGGGCCTAAAAAAATCCATTTAAAACACCCAAAAAAAAACTTGAACCCTGTTTTTTTTTGTTTTTTTTCCCTGGGCCATGCCAAATATCACTCCTCCACATCCCCTCCTTCCCCACTTACCCCCCCCCCCCCCCTCCTTCAATTATCACCTATTTTCCCTGTTATTCCCTTATTCTGTGGTCTATTTTCGTGCTAACATTAGCGAGTTGCAAGCAGGGCGTTGTCATCAGTGTTACCAAGCGTGGGAAAGAGCGAGAGAGAGAGTATTGCGCAACAGTGTCTCTCCAGCCGTCTGGCAGGCTGGCTGGCTGCCTCAGCCATATGTTATGTACCTCCCGGCCTCTATCGCCGATTTTGACCATCCAAACGCTGTTTCCACTTGTTTTATTGTTGTAACTGGTAAATATCTTCATATTAATGGTAAAATAGGCGTATATGAATAAGTATTAACGATATTTATGGTAAAATAATGATGTTAGTGATGGGAACAGCTCAAATACGTGCGCACAGGGGTGTGGTGTCTCATACCCCCCATGCGTAGCCGAGAGGTTAATAACTTAAGGAAATGCACACAATATTAATAAAAGCAATACAAGTAATTACTACAACTATAATAACACTTGAGGAAATATGTCTTCTGAAAATTACAATAATAAGGGGTAACTAAATTTATCTGATCAAATTCACAAACTTGGAAACTAATCACACATTAATTAATGCTTTACACAAATAATATTAATAAATGCAATGAAAAGGAAATAACAAAATAATATGAATTTACAGAAAACTCAATGATGATTAATTATTAACTTACAACTAGTACACAAAATGTCATAGAATAATAAGTAGGCTATATATAAAAGTGACACACTTATATACTCAACACTCAAAATCACAGGTAACAGCTTGCAGGTTGCTTAAAATCGGTTGAAGGTAGCCAGGAGAGATAATTGTATCACTTCACAAGGTATATATCACTATGAACAGGCAAGAGAGAGAGAGAACAGGCGTGATGAGTCAAGTCGATCTGGTTCCTGGAGACAGGGGGCTGCGAGCTTATAATAGGCCTTGCAGAAAACGAGAACTTTCGGTAAGCCTCGTGAGGCACCCAGACACACAACCCAGCGCCTGCCCGAGATATGGTCACGTGGAATGAATGACGCAATCTCTACTCACACTACGTATCAAATTACTTTCTCTAAAATGCGTTTATTAATGTCACTATTGCACTTATGTATTTTATATATTATTTTAATTCATATTACAAAACACCTCCCCCCTAAAGAAAGACATTTACAGGGGAAATTTCTATACTCTAAAACAATCAGGCTACAATCTAGACAAGCAATCTGCAATCACATTTTCTTTCCCTTTAATATGCCTTATATCTAAAGGATATTCTTGAAGAAGCAGACTCCACCTGGTCAATCTCTGATTTTTATCTTTAAATTTACTAAGAAACTTCAGTGGGTTGTGATCAGTATAAATAACAATAGGATCTGGGCTGAACACAAATATAAAGAAAAATTTTGCAATCCCAAAATCAGAGCCAACAGTTCCTTCTCAATATTTGAATAATTCTATTGGGGTGGAGTGAACTTCTTGCTGTAATAAGATACAGGATGCTCAATACCTTGATCATCCTCCTGCAACAAAACTGCCGCAGCTCCTTTATCACTAGCATCCACAGCCATTTTAAAGGATTTGTCAAAGTTAGGGATGGAAAGCACTGGCTGACTCAACAGGATAGCTTTGAGTTTGTTGAAAAGGATTCACATGCTTCATTCCACTCAAATTTAACTCCCTTTTTCAGAAGATCTGTGAGTGGTGACACAAGGATTGAGAAATAACAAACCGGCGGTAGTATCCTACCATACCAAGAAATCTTTGCAATTCTTTCCTATTCTTAGGTCTGGGAAGATCACTTATCACCTGAACTTTAGCCCCTGGTGGCACAACTTGTCCATTACCAATCACATAACCAAGATACTGGACTTTAGCTTGACCAAATTCACACTTTGATAAATTGGCAACAAGATTAGCCTGCACCAGACAATCAAGAAAGTTTCTGACATGGTATAGATGATCTTTCCAGGTGTCACTAAAAATCAATACATCATCAATATACACAACACATCCTTCCAAACCCTCGGTTACAATGTTCATGAATTTTTGAAATGTCGCAGGTGCATTTTTCATACCATATGGCACCACAGAACATGCAAAAGTCTTACCAAGAGTTACAAAACATGAGATATCCCTAGCACGCTGAGTCATAGGTACTTGCCAATATCCCTTTAACAAGTAAAACTTACTGATGTACTGCGCCTTTCCAATCCTATCTATACAATCTTCCATGCGAGGTATTGGGTAGGTGTCTGTTCTGGTGATCTGGTTAACACATCTATAGTTAATACAGAGCCGTTGTGATCCACCTGGTTTAGGAACTAAGGTGACAGGAGAACTCCACTCACTTTGGCAGGGCTCAATCATCTTGTGGGTGAGTAGGTAGTCAATCTCCTAGATCAGGGGAACCTTTAAGCGATTCACACGGTAGGCTGGCAGCTTAATTGGCTTCGCATCTCCAACATCCACATCATGCCTCAACACGGTTGTATTCCTGGAGTATCCCGGAACACTTGATGGTATTTCTGGAGTAGAGCCGTGAATTCCTGCCTCTCCTCAGGGGTTAGATGAAATAACTTAGACTCCAGATCACTCATGATAGCAACATTCTGCCCAAGGCTATCACTCAAGTTCATACTGCATGGGAGTGCCTCACTTTCGGGGTCTTGAGGAACAGCTACGGTGCAGAAAGGTTCATCAGGGTCTCTCCTGTGGTACAATTTTAGCATGTTGACGTGACAAAGTTGTTTGCTCTTCCTACGATCTACGGTTGTATGTGTCTGCGTGTGTGTGGAGGGTGGGGGTAGGGGGAGAGGATATGTGTCTCTCTGTGTATGGTGGAGAGTAGGGGGGTTTGTATGTGTATATGTGTGTGGTGCTGGGGTGATGGTGGGTTGATTATTATTAAAAAAAAAACAATACTTGAACACTCTCTCACAAACACACACACATACACACACACTCGGCCGCCTGATACCGTGAGGTGAAGACGTGCTCTAAAGCAGGCGTCACACCATGCCGATTTGAGCCACGACTGACCACGACCTTGAGTCGTGGTCAGGAGTGCCGACCTTCGGCGTAGGGATTAAGGATATGGGGAGGGTGAGTTTTGGACGGGACGCAGTATGGATGGCCACGCCGCCTGACGGCGACCTGACGGGGTAGACCGGCGCCCATGCCGGACTGAATGTGAGTTTTAGGTCGCCGCTGGAATGCCGATCTGCGGCGTAGTGCGTCGACAACGACCCGACGAACGGCGTCGACAGGAGTTAGGGCGGCCTCAATATTCATTACTGTGCCGATGAGCGGCGACCCCTTCAGTATGGACGGTGACCCCGGCCCGCATGACCCCGAACGACGGCGACCGAACTCAAGGTGTGGTATATAAAAGGTACACCAAAGGGCGGGCCTCATCAGTATACCTTCAGCCACCGTAACGGTTGCACGCAGCCATGTTCACTACAGTCCCCAGGAACCCGATACGACATCTACGCTTACTCCAGGTTCAGTTAAATCTGGAAAATGACTACCTACTGACAAATATAGCCATCTGCAAGCTGCTGTTGAGGAAAAGAAGGAGGTAGTATGGCGATTTTAAGACTGTTTGTGCCATTTAGGTGTTTGTTTGTTTTTCCTGGTGAACGATAGAAAGCCTGTTTTATAATTATGAGGATCCAGCCTTCAGCCAGGACATTCTTCTACCGAAAAATTTACTAATTTATATCAGAGGGGGGTCTTGGGAGTAAAGTTTAAGCTTGATGGAGGTTTTCGGAGGAAACTAATAACAACAATTATAATAAAGATACAACAAAATTAACAAATATTTACAAATATCCCCTTAAGATTAAAAATGCGAGTATTCAGGGCAGTAGCAGCTACCTACGAATGATAATAAATGCCAAGGTCTTCACAGTGGAAGGAAACTAAATAAACAAGATGATTTTTTGAAATATAAGAATGAGTCGCGAACAGTTGACACCAGATGAAACGGAATCAATCATAAGGAAGTTGACATTTCGCTTTCTTAAAGGGGTAGGGTTTATACATTTGTGTAAATATGTATTCATTATTGTTTTAGTTTCCTCTGTAGACATCCATAAAGCTTACTAAATAATCCTCAAGATTCTCTTTCCAAATAAATGTGTACATTTTTCGGTTGGAAAATGTCACGGCCAGACCCAAGCTCCTCCAAAATTACAGGCTTTATATCGCATCATGTGTGTGGAAGTGTGTAACACATTGGGCAGATTGTAGACACCAATCGAGCAGAGTACCCAAGGAAGGCCTCAGAGGCATGTGATAAGGAGTTGCTGGAACTCCTGTTTCATTTGTTTGGCTTCCCTCATTGGTTATATGTGTCTCACCTACACAGAAAGTAATCCAGCTAGCTCTCACAAATACCACCTCCTCCTCCTATTCATTTCACTACACTAAACAAGCACGCAACACTTCTTTCCAAAACACCATACTTAGTCTGTTGTCTCCTTCATACACACAGATTTGTTTTCCAAATATATTCATGCAAATATTTATGTGATGTTTTGTTCAGATTTGAGTCATCTACCTAGCTACATATTGTGATAGGTCTTCAATCATTCAATGAAACCTTTTACATTATATATATATATATATATATATATATATATATATATATATATATATATATATATATATATATACAGTATATACATATATGGGATAAATACTTGGGTAATGCAATATACAATGAGTTTGTTAGATAAGAATAATGTTAGCAGTATAACTTCTTATACTATATGTATACCTTTAACAGATTAAAAGCTAACTTGTCTATTAACTCTTTCCATATATATTGTCGAAAGCAGATATTTAGAATGTTGCGCTGAAAATGATGAGAGCAGTAAATCAGTGACAAAGAGACCCCAACTTACTCCCCCCATCCCCCCCCCTCTCTCTCTCTCTCTCTCTCTCTCTCTCTCTCTCTCTCTCTCTCTCTCTCTCTCTCTGACAGAACAGGGATATTCTTCTTTTGAATTTGGCGCTGCGTCTGTCGCCGACATGCAAGTGTCAATTATTAAGGTGGCATTCGTATGCGCGACAGGAAGAAAAAGAAACTTAACGTTTAATAACCGAGAGAGAGGGAAAGAGAGAGAGAGAGAGAGATAGCGAGAGGGAAAGAAATAGAGAGAGAGAGAGAGAGTGAGAGAGAAAGAGAGAGAGAGAATGAGAGTGAAAGAGAGAAAACAAAAAGAGAGAGAGGGAGGGAGAGAGAGAGAGAATAATGAAAGGCTGATGTGAAAGATCAAGTGATGTGTACAGCATTTGAATGAGTTAGAAATTGGAAAAGGAGAATAGTTGAAGAGTTACATGAACATCTTAGATACATTTAGCATAAATGTAATAGGATAATGCAGGTGTGTAAAAGAATTGAGGATAATGGATAACTTAAAAGATATTTATATTCAACCCTGAGCAGATACAATGACGCTTTTATTTTGTTTTCTGGCTAATATTAGACGATTGTATTCAAATTAGGAAGGGTATATGGAAGTCAGAGGGTAAATTGCGTTAAGTTCTACCCTTATAATTTCCACAGATCCTTCCTAGATTGCATAACATCGTCTATTATAACCAGCATAAACAGATAAAGTGTCTCTGCAGTGAAAAAGGTAGATAAAAGGGTAGAGAAGCAGGTAGCATAGGTAAGGAGGTAGATAGGAATGGTAGAAAGGTATATAGGCATGATAGAAAGGTAGATACATAGGGTAGATAGGCTGGGTAGAAAGGTAAATAGGCTGCGTAGGTAAGGAGGTAGGTTAGGTTGGGAGATAAAGAAGCCAGGTGGTAAAAGGCACGAGTTAGGCAAGGCGGAAATAGGTTTGGATACCTTGGAGCGAAGGATGCAAATGCAGTGAGGTAGATTTGCCAAGAAGATACGTATTCAGGTAGGGGGGAAGGCAGGGTAGAAAGAGAGGTCAATAAATGTCGGCAGGGTAGGTAGGAAGGAATATTGGTAGAGGAGGCAGGCAGGCTGAGTAGGTAGAAATAAAGGTAAGTAGGCAGGGGAGACAGGCAGTCAGTGAAGGCAGACGTAGACAAGGTAGGCAGGAAGGAAGGATAGGTAGGAATGGCAGTGAGATGGGTAGACATGAAGGCAAACAAAGTAGGTAGGGAGGTAGGTAGGTAGGTAGGGGCAGGATAGTCAAGAAGGCAAGGAGAGTAATCAAGATAGGAAGGAAGAGTAGGTAGACAAGGCAGACAAATAGGTAGTGTAGGCAGGCAGGGATAGGTAGGGAAGGTAAGCAGGCAAAGGAAGCAGGCAGGCAGGGCAGACAGAGACGAACCATGAATTTGTCAAGGTAAGATGGAAGGATGTGTGAGAGGGCTATTTCCGTTGCAACGGTGACCATCCGGAACAACCAACAGTACGCCAAAGACAATCTGCCAGCTGGACCCAAGTGGTCTGTCTTCATCCATTGCAGTTGCACCATAGGTGGACATGCAGTCATACCCACAGTGCAACGCATCTGTGGTGACCCCAGCAACGCCTCTGGCAACCTTGACATAATCCGCTAGAGCGGATGACCACTTTCGGCACATACCGTTGCATGACGGCGTGAATTACACAGGGGTATCCTCCCTCCCCATAGGTACGTCACCAGGGGCTCATGTGGCCTTTGTAATTGGCATGCCCACCATCATTATTTGGATAATCTGAAGACGATCACTAGGATTACCCACGTGCATCAGCTCTTTGGCGGATAATCAGGGTCACAGCCACAGATGGTGTATGTGGGACAGGCCCTTTTCTTATGTGTAGACTTGTGTTGTATAACAGCGACTCTACATATTGCACAAGTGTGGGTGGGTGGCTGGATATTAATATGAGTGTAAATGTTTGTAATGGTTAAGTGGTTTTCAAGGATGGAACCTTTTGACGTAGGTATGGTGACTCTAAATAAAGAATGTGTCTTTATGGGTGAGTGTGTATATGTGTGCCATAATTCAGCGTTTTTTTATGGAACCATGTGTAGTGGGTGTGGTGGTTGTTGTTGTTGTTGCTGTTCCCCAGGCTGTCTGGCTGAACAGCCCCAAAGTGCCGAGCAAGGCCAAGGACATAAACGAGCACCCCACAAAACCCTCCCTGCTTGCCACTAATAAAGCCCGGGTGACCTAAGCCACTCCAAAGCGGGGAGCTGAGGAGGGTGCGGAAACGGCCGGGAAACCAAAGCCCCACCCAAGGCCCTGTACTCCTCAGCAATTATGAAGGGAAAGTTGAGGGGCAAAGGAAAAATGTGACGCTTTGGCTCCCAATCTGCCAACCTCTAGGTTGGCAGTAGGGACGTCAATCCACGGAAAAGACGCCGTCACTTGACATCTAGAAAATATATAAGTAAAAGGAACAGTCAGGGTAAGCTTTGGGTATGGCAGAGATCGCTCAGCTCTCACTCTGATAGACCAGCCCATCACCACATGGCTAGAACCCAATCCTCTCTGCATCAGCTAGGAAAGGCCCTAGGTGTGGTGGTTCTACACATTGGTTATAAGGATATGGGTGGGTTAAGGTAAAGAGTAATAATTCTGATAATCAGCTGTCTTGTCAAAGAAGTAGTAAGCTAGATTACATAACGTTTCAAGTAAAGTCGATAGAACCACTGTCCCAGAAAATGCACTGATCCAAAAGATGGAAAACGGCGTGGGTTTCAAATGTCCACCTTTATTCCCTGGTTGACCTTTACCAAATGGTATAAATATTAACTCGATAATTAACTCGATAACTTTAGTCGTTAGAGAGCTATAGAGGCTAATGGTGAAGAGTGTTGGCCTATTTATTTGGAACACTGATCCGAGTAGGTAGGTCAGAAATCGTGAAACTTAACCTCTGTAACTCAAAAATGGTTACAGCAAATGTGCTTTAATTTCCACACTTATTTCCTGGTTGACCTTTCCCAAATATTACAAGTATTAGCTCGATTACTCTAGTCGTTTGTGAGTTATAGAGTAGACCCATTCAGTACCGGTGACGTCCTTTTCATTATATTTTGGCAAGTAGTAGACTATTTATTCAGCTTAGTAGGGATATCTACCAAATAAAAGGCTACAAACCATCTCAATTAACCCTTTCAGCTACCATATATCATTCCAAAGCTTCATACCATCGTCTAAATGTAGTTGATATCAAATTAAAATAACGTCACCGGTACATAACAGGTTAATGTTCTAAAGTGTTGGCCTAGTTACTTGGAACAGGGTAAAGCACTAATCATAACTAATTGCATACTTACCATAAGGATTGTCCACAAACTACAATATAATGTCCCCGGCCATTAACCCATTTAGTACCGGCGACGTCTTTTTTATTTGATTTCAGGTACATGTAGACGATTTTATGAAGCTTAGGCAGAATATAATTATGGTAGCCAAAAGGATTAATTGAGATAGTCTTTTTATTTATTATTTTTGTTTCAATGAGAGTGAGGGAGACAAAGCCAGAACTGCCTGTATCAAGTGCCTCCCCTAGAGTTGAAAGAGTGACAGGGCCAAAACCACGGGACGTTCGAGCCAAAATGACTGGACACACGGAGTTTGAAGCAATTTAAGTCATAGGAGGAGGGAAAGACTGATTCTGGGAGAGAGTTCCAGAGCTCAGCAGTTGAATAGAAGAAATACTGAGAATAACATTTCACTTAGGTTGGAGAGTTGCACAGAATAGGGGTGGGATTGTGTTGCAAGACGGGTACTACGTACCCTACGTAGATGAGGTGGTATACACTGGAAAAGCTCTGAGGAACATTGATTATTATAGTAGCGATAGAATAACGAGAGAGATGCAACATTAAGGCGAAGACAGAGAGATTACAGAGAGTTGGTGAGTGGGCGGGAGTTAATGATACGAAAGGCTTTCCTTTCTACCTTGTCTAGGAGTGCAGTGTGAGAGGATCCTCCCCACACATGTGAACAATATACAAGGATGCACTGTGCCCCTGTACAGAGCAAGAAGCTGTGCAAGGGTAAAGAACCCCTTGAGGCAGTTGAGCTCACCAAGCTTCCTGGAGGCTGCCCTCGCAAGACTGGGAATATGGTCCTTCCAAGCGAGAGCAGAAGAAAATGAGACACCAAGAATATTGAGAGAAGATGAAGGATTGATTTTTGTATTGCCGAAGGGTAAGGGACAGTCCTCTGGGGGTTCTGAATGGGTAGTAAGATGAAGAAATTGGGTATAAGTAGGAGAGAGGGGGATGGAGACGGAGGAATAGCACCGCAATCATCCAAGGTGGAGATTCTAGCAAAAGTTTGAGCGAAGAGTTCAGCTTTGTCAGAGAAAGTAGTGATGTTTGTACAAGCAGAGTGGAAAAGGGTAGGGAAAGATGAGGAAGAAAAATTGTTGGAGCTTGGGAAGAGCTAGAGATGGATAGTTCACTGCATTTGTTATTGATGAAAGAGTGTTTGGCAAGTCGAAGAACAGATTTGGCTTGATTCCGGGCAGAAACATAGGAAGAATAAGATTCTTTATTTTTAAGGTGTCGGTACTGTTTGAATGCTTCCTCCTTGTTGTGGACAACAGTAGAACAAGCGTGAGTAAACCAAGATTTGTTTGCATTAGACTGAGAGAAAGAAAATGGAATGTATGCTTCCATGTCCAAGAGGATTACCTCGGTAATGCGTTCAGCACTCTCCGAGAGCCCCCGGCCACGGGAGCAAAAGTAATTCCATGGGAAATCAAAGAAGTGCTGCCGAAGAGCCTCTCAGTCGGCAGCTCCAAAGTGCCACAACCGCGGCTGGTTGGGAGGATCGGGTGGCCATACTGGAGAGATAGGACAGGTGACAGATATTAGTTTATGGTTGGAGGAGCCCAAAGGAGAGAAAAAAATTACAGTATAAGCAGAAGTGTTAGATGTTAGAAATAAGTCAAGAATGTTGGGCCGATCTCCGAAGCGATCCGGGATACGGGATGGTTGCTGGACTAACTGCTCTAGGCCGTTTAAGATAGAAAAGATGTAGGCTTGTTCACCAGGTTGGTCAGTGAAGACAGAGGAGAGCCATTGGTGGTGGTGAACATTGAAATCTCATAAGATGGAAATTTCTGCGAAAGGAGAGATGGATAGAATGTGTTCCAATTTAGAAGTTAGATAGTCGAAGAATTTTGGATAGTCATTAGAATTCGGGGAGAGATAGACAGCACAAAAATATTTAGTTTGAGAGTGACAAGAAAGCTTTAGCCAGAGAGTTGAGAATTCCGAAGAGTCTAAGTTGGGAATACGAGAGAAAGCAAGATAGTTGCGTACATAGATGCAACATCCACCTTTGGCTCGAAACTAGGGATAGAGATAATAGGAGGATACAGAGAAGGGTTTGTTGTCAGTAGTCCCAGACAACTGTGTCTCGGTGAGAAAGAGAAGATCAGGGTTGGCAGAGGAGAGGTGGTGTTCCACATAGTGGAAGTTAGAGGAAAGAGCACAAATTTTACAGACATTGATAGCAAGAGTAGAAGGGGGTGGTCCAGAGCATTTTGCCGAGTCGTTACCATGGGAGAGACTGAAGGGGGCAATAATTTTGCAACCGCTTCCTCCTGTGTAATTAGATTGGTCGATAGTGAAGTACTTACTACAGTTCATATTGTCGATGCCTTTGATGATTTTGAACATTTGAATTAAGTCGCCTCTTAATCTGCGTTAGGTTAAAGGAAATAGATTAAATTCTCTAAGACGCTCCTCGTGTGGTTTGTTCTTTAGGCTAGGTATCATTATAGTAACTCTACGTTGAACTCGTTCTAGCTTGTCTATATCTTTTTGGTAATAAAGGCACCAGGATTTAACGCAATATTCTAGAAGAGGGCGGACTAAGGAATTGTGAAGAGTTAGGATAACTGTAGGAAGAGTGGAGAGTCGATTTTCGACCACTGAAGATGACCTAATAAAAGTGTCGGAACGTCTGGCCCAAGAAAATAAAAATAAAGATGCTACTGTTCGTGACTTCCATTATTTTACTCTTTCTACTCAAGATCCGGTTCCCCAAAAACACTCTTATATCCGAAGTTAGGATAACTTCTTTGGATTTATGCTCAAATGACCTGCCTATAAAGCCAATTATTTAGTTTGCCTTCTTCACAACTTCTGAACATTGTTGACTCGGTTTCAGGATACTCGATATTGTTACTCCCAGATCGATTTCTCTATCTACACTCTCAAACTGAGTGCCATTCATTGAATAGTTTGCTTTCTCATTTTGGTATCCGATATGTAGTACTTTACATTTATCCGCATTGAAACTCATTTGCCAAATTTGGGCCCAACATAACAACTTATCTATATTGTGTTGCATATCGTCAACTTGTTCTTTTGAGAGTACACTATTTGCAATTATTGTATAGTCAGCAAACTTTGAGATTGTACAGGTGAGACCCTCATCTATGTAATTGATGTAAATTAGAAAGAGAATTGGTCCTAGTACCGATCCCTGGGGTACCCCGCTACTTACATAGGTCCATTTAGATGCCTTACCGTTTATGACTACTCTTTGCTTTCTGTCGCTGAGCCGATTTTCTATCTATTCCAACACACCATCTTGTATTCCATGCGCTTTTAGTTTTATCAGTAAATGTTTGTGGGGAACTTTGTCAAAGGCATTTTGAAAATTAAGGTATATAATATCTACAGCTTTACTCTCATCTTAGAGGTTGAGGATATCGTGAAAGAAGTTCAAGAGATTTGTTAAGCAGGAACGTTTGTTATGAAAGCTGTGTTGAGTATCATTAAGTATGTTATTTTCCTCTAAGTGATTTACGAATCTGTCACTTATGAGTGTTTCTAGCATTTTACATACAATTGAGGTTAAGCTAATAGGACGATAGTTACTGGGTAGGGATTTGCTGCCTTTTTTAACCCTTGTTTAGCGGGGGGTTTTGGGCTTATTTGGGCATTTTTCAGGCCCTCCTGCATGATAAATCAAGTATCTGCATGAAAAAAAATGTATTTAGCAAAAAACTAGGCACTAAAAGCTTCAAAATGAGACCAGAACGAGCTACGTAGCACTCGTGGTTCTCATACAGTGATACCAGTAACATGGGAGTTTAGCGTATAGCGGCATATTTTTCCCAGCTATGCTCACTACTGGCTACACTACCGGCCTCTCGAGAAGACAGGGAACATTAGTTAATGGGCGGCGGTAAGCACTGGGAGTCGGCTGTCTGACCCGCTGCGCTCCCGGCCATTTGCACTCGATTTTAACCCTTTAAAAGCCTTAATAATGCTCCTAACTTGCTGCAAATTCGAACCGGACTTAAGTCCGACCCCGACCTTTAAGGGTTAATATCGGTGTTATGTTGGCTAGCTTCCACTGATCAGGCATAGTTCCAGACTGCAAGGATTTATTGAATAGCAATGTCAGTGGTTTGGAGAGCTAATTCTTAGCTTCCTTTAGAACTCTAGGTGAGATTGTATCAGGTCTGGGCGTATTGTTTACCTTGAGTTAATCTAAACAATTCCATACTGCTATATCTGTAATGGTGGTATTGATTAGAACATCAGAATTATCAATCTGAATTGGCGATGCTGTAGGGGTATCACTGAGTTCTTCTGTTGTAAAAACTGATGTAAAGAAGGTATTAACCTAAGACGTGCGCATGGGGGGTATGAGACACCACACGCCTGTGCGCACGTATTTGAGCTGTTCCCATCACTAACATCGTTATTTTACCATAAATAGCATAAATACTTATCCATATGCGCCTATTTTAGGTTGATTATAAAGGTATTAACCTGTTACAGCAATAAAACAAGTGGAAACAGCGTTTGGATGATCAAAATCGGCGATACAGGCCGGGAGTTACATAATGTATGGCTGAGGCAACCTCCCTCCCCTCCTCCCCTCCCCTTGTCTGGAGAGACACTGTTACGCAATAGTCTCTCTCTTGCTCTTTCCCATGCTTGGTAACAGTGATGACAACGCCCTGCTACCAACTCGGTAATGTTAGCACGAAAATAGACCACAGAATAAGGGAATAACAGGGAAAATAGGTGATAAATGAAGGAGGGGAGGGAAGTGGGGAAGGAGGGGATGTGGAGGAGTGATATTTGGCATGGCCCAGGGGCAAAAAAAAAAAAAAAAAAAAAAAAAAATGGGGGGTGTTTTAAATGGATTTTTTTAGGCCCAGGATCTTAAGAGTCTTCCCGCAGTCGCCCGGGGAAACTCTTAAGAGTCTTCCCGCACTTGCCGGGTTAAGGGCATTACTCTTTTGTACTTCGTCTTTGGCGTATTCTCCATTTTCATCAACTAACGGTCCAACAGTTTATGTAACTACTTTTTTCTTTCTGATATAACTATAGAATTATTTCGGGTTTGTTCTACTTTGATTCGCAACATGTAACTCCAGGGTGTTTTTACTTTGCTTACGTAACTTTTGGCTTTACGTCGTAGATCTACAAATTTCACCTGTTCCTCGTCTTTTGTGCATTTTGTTGTTATCTATCATTAGCAAACTTTTTAGCAACCAGACAGTCTGAAATATCTTTATTCCACCATTTGGGCTTATCATTACGGCCTGTACGCCGTATTTTCGATGGTAGTCTAGCAGTCTTTCACTGCTTTTAGGTAAGTGGTTGTGAATAATTCCCAAGATGTATTTATGTCGTTATTGTTAATTAGAAAGTGTTATGTTTATGGGCGAGGTGAAATGATACAAACAATACTCTAAATATGACCTTCAAAACTGATGTCAAAACCCTCTCCAAAATATCCAGGTTCAAGGAAAACTAGATTAAAAACTCTTAGTTTAATTAAAAATTAAGTATTATAATGTAACAAGAAAAATCAGTCTCTTCAGGACGAGCAATAAGAATATATAATGAAGTAAGATTATCAGAAAATATACAAGTAAATAAATAACTATATACCTTTACTGAAGCAATGCAAGGGTAAAATAGCATAGTCACATAAGAATAATATTTTCTCTAGATCACAGGAAATGGTTAATATCTGTTTAACCCGGCAAGTGCGGGAAGACTCTTAAGAGTTTCCCCGGGCGACTGCGGGAAGACTCTTAAGATCCTGGGCCTAAAAAAATCCATTTAAAACACCCAAAAAAAAACTTGAACCCTGTTTTTTTTTGTTTTTTTTCCCTGGGCCATGCCAAATATCACTCCTCCACATCCCCTCCTTCCCCACTTACCCCCCCCCCCCCTCCTTCAATTATCACCTATTTTCCCTGTTATTCCCTTATTCTGTGGTCTATTTTCGTGCTAACATTAGCGAGTTGCAAGCAGGGCGTTGTCATCAGTGTTACCAAGCGTGGGAAAGAGCGAGAGAGAGAGTATTGCGCAACAGTGTCTCTCCAGCCGTCTGGCAGGCTGGCTGGCTGCCTCAGCCATATGTTATGTACCTCCCGGCCTCTATCGCCGATTTTGACCATCCAAACGCTGTTTCCACTTGTTTTATTGTTGTAACTGGTAAATATCTTCATATTAATGGTAAAATAGGCGTATATGAATAAGTATTAACGATATTTATGGTAAAATAATGATGTTAGTGATGGGAACAGCTCAAATACGTGCGCACAGGGGTGTGGTGTCTCATACCCCCCATGCGTAGCCGAGAGGTTAATAACTTAAGGAAATGCACACAATATTAATAAAAGCAATACAAGTAATTACTACAACTATAATAACACTTGAGGAAATATGTCTTCTGAAAATTACAATAATAAGGGGTAACTAAATTTATCTGATCAAATTCACAAACTTGGAAACTAATCACACATTAATTAATGCTTTACACAAATAATATTAATAAATGCAATGAAAAGGAAATAACAAAATAATATGAATTTACAGAAAACTCAATGATGATTAATTATTAACTTACAACTAGTACACAAAATGTCATAGAATAATAAGTAGGCTATATATAAAAGTGACACACTTATATACTCAACACTCAAAATCACAGGTAACAGCTTGCAGGTTGCTTAAAATCGGTTGAAGGTAGCCAGGAGAGATAATTGTATCACTTCACAAGGTATATATCACTATGAACAGGCAAGAGAGAGAGAACAGGCGTGATGAGTCAAGTCGATCTGGTTCCTGGAGACAGGGGGCTGCGAGCTTATAATAGGCCTTGCAGAAAACGAGAACTTTCGGTAAGCCTCGTGAGGCACCCAGACACACAACCCAGCGCCTGCCCGAGATATGGTCACGTGGAATGAATGACGCAATCTCTACTCACACTACGTATCAAATTACTTTCTCTAAAATGCGTTTATTAATGTCACTATTGCACTTATGTATTTTATATATTATTTTAATTCATATTACAAAACACCTCCCCCCTAAAGAAAGACATTTACAGGGGAAATTTCTATACTCTAAAACAATCAGGCTACAATCTAGACAAGCAATCTGCAATCACATTTTCTTTCCCTTTAATATGCCTTATATCTAAAGGATATTCTTGAAGAAGCAGACTCCACCTGGTCAATCTCTGATTTTTATCTTTAAATTTACTAAGAAACTTCAGTGGGTTGTGATCAGTATAAATAACAATAGGATCTGGGCTGAACACAAATATAAAGAAAAATTTTGCAATCCCAAAATCAGAGCCAACAGTTCCTTCTCAATATTTGAATAATTCTATTGGGGTGGAGTGAACTTCTTGCTGTAATAAGATACAGGATGCTCAATACCTTGATCATCCTCCTGCAACAAAACTGCCGCAGCTCCTTTATCACTAGCATCCACAGCCATTTTAAAGGATTTGTCAAAGTTAGGGATGGAAAGCACTGGCTGACTCAACAGGATAGCTTTGAGTTTGTTGAAAAGGATTCACATGCTTCATTCCACTCAAATTTAACTCCCTTTTTCAGAAGATCTGTGAGTGGTGACACAAGGATTGAGAAATAACAAACCGGCGGTAGTATCCTACCATACCAAGAAATCTTTGCAATTCTTTCCTATTCTTAGGTCTGGAAGATCACTTATCACCTGAACTTTAGCCCCTGGTGGCACAACTTGTCCATTACCAATCACATAACCAAGATACTGGACTTTAGCTTGACCAAATTCACACTTTGATAAATTGGCAACAAGATTAGCCTGCACCAGACAATCAAGAAAGTTTCTGACATGGTATAGATGATCTTTCCAGGTGTCACTAAAAATCAATACATCATCAATATACACAACACATCCTTCCAAACCCTCGGTTACAATGTTCATGAATTTTTGAAATGTCGCAGGTGCATTTTTCATACCATATGGCACCACAGAACATGCAAAAGTCTTACCAAGAGTTACAAAACATGAGATATCCCTAGCACGCTGAGTCATAGGTACTTGCCAATATCCCTTTAACAAGTAAAACTTACTGATGTACTGCGCCTTTCCAATCCTATCTATACAATCTTCCATGCGAGGTATTGGGTAGGTGTCTGTTCTGGTGATCTGGTTAACACATCTATAGTTAATACAGAGCCGTTGTGATCCACCTGGTTTAGGAACTAAGGTGACAGGAGAACTCCACTCACTTTGGCAGGGCTCAATCATCTTGTGGGTGAGTAGGTAGTCAATCTCCTAGATCAGGGGAACCTTTAAGCGATTCACACGGTAGGCTGGCAGCTTAATTGGCTTCGCATCTCCAACATCCACATCATGCCTCAACACGGTTGTATTCCTGGAGTATCCCGGAACACTTGATGGTATTTCTGGAGTAGAGCCGTGAATTCCTGCCTCTCCTCAGGGGTTAGATGAAATAACTTAGACTCCAGATCACTCATGATAGCAACATTCTGCCCAAGGCTATCACTCAAGTTCATACTGCATGGGAGTGCCTCACTTTCGGGGTCTTGAGGAACAGCTACGGTGCAGACAGGTTCATCAGGGTCTCTCCTGTGGTACAATTTTAGCATGTTGACGTGACAAAGTTGTTTGCTCTTCCTACGATCTGGCGTGGCAATTACGTAGTTCACATCACTGGCTTTCTTCTCCACAATGTACGGTCCACTAAACTTGGCTTGAAGAGGTTGTCCGTGTACTGGCAGCAGAACTAGGACCTGATCACCTGGCTGAAACCTGCGTACTCTTGAGTTCTTGTCATACCACGTTTTCATCTTCTCCTGAGCAGTTCCCAAATTATCTCGAGCTAGCTGGAACGCTGTTGATAACCGCTCCTTAAAGTTTGCCACATATTCCAGCAGGTTGACGTCGTCAGATTCCGACAGCCAAAACTCCTTCAACAACTTCATAGGACCTCTAACTTCATGCCCGAAGAGTAGTTCAAAAGGTGAGAAGCCTAGTGATTCATTTGGAGACTCTCTTGAAGCAAATAACACAAAAGGAAGACCTTTATCCCAATCTTTCTGGTGTTCCAAGCAGTATTCCCTCAGCATAGATTTGAGTGTCTGATGATATCTCTCCAGAGCTCCCTGTGTTTGAGGATGATATGCAGAAGACGTGATCTGTGTGATGCCCAACTCTTTCAAAGACTGCTTAAAAACATTGGACATAAAATTGCTCCCTTGATCTGACTGTGCAATCCAAATCTGGTGAAGAACCCAAGCATTTCTTTCACTACATTCTTCGCCGAAATATTTCTGAGAGGGATAGCTTCAGGAAAACGAGTAGCCATATCAATTAGTGTCAGCAAATAGGAAAACCCTGAAGAAGTCTTGGAAAGAGGTCCTACAATATCAACTAACACCCGAGTGAATGGCGTCTTAAAGGGAGGAATGGGAACGAGTGGTGCAACTTTCTCTTTTTGATTACACTTCCCCACTACTTGACAGGTGTGAGAAGATTTGCAATACCAGGAAACATCCTTGAAAATACCTGGCCAGTAAAAAATGCTTCAACATACGGGCTGCAGTCTTCCTCACTCCCATGTGTCCTGCCAAACTGGAGTCATGAGCCACCCTAATGATATCCTGCCTACAAACTGGAGGGATGACAATTTGATGCACAACCTCCCATTCACAGTCTGCTGATGACGCTGGGGGTCTCCATTTTTTCATTATTACTCCTGACTTAAAATAGTAACAAGTAGACTGACTGATTCTTCCTCACTACAGGCAGAACTAGCTAAACCTTCCAACTCTGGGTCCGCCTGCTGCAACTCTACCAACTCACGAGGTGACAAATTATCCACACTGCGGGGAACTGCTTCATCGTCTGAATGGTTAAAATTAGCAAGAAAAGTATCAGCCAAGAGAACCTCATCATCTTCATCACCCTCTAAATCACTAGTAACTTTAGATTTTGCCCTAGTGACAGCACATGCAGGAAACACATCAGAGGAGCCGTCCTCGACTCCACCCACCGGCTCACTAGACAACCGAGGAGCTGGACAAACCCGACCCCCAACAATGATGTTGCCAAGGAGAAAAGTCACACCAGACATAGGTAGTGTCTCAACCAATCCTACCATAACTGGACCTTGAACAAAATCACTCTCAAGATTCACTCTTCACAGATGGACAGAACAATAATTACTCCGTAAACCCTGCAACAATACAGTTTCGCCAGAGGAATTATTAGAGCCTAAAACACTAGTCACTAGTAGGGATTGGCAAGTACCTGTGTCTCGTAAAATGTTAACAGATTTCCTGTCACTGCCATTAAGTGAACTGACAAAACCATCAGACAAGAAATTTGCATAGGAACTTTTGAGAGTGTCACCCTCATCACTGCTCAAACGAGGAGCTTTATCAGTAGAGCTTACGTTACCCTTCAAAGCACTCAAAGCAGGTACAACAGAATTACTGCTCAAAAGAGGAGCTTTATCAATAGAGCTTACGTTACTCTACAAAGCACTCAAAGCAGGTGAAACAGTCATTTAAAATAGTTATTACTGTTACTGTCATTGGGAACTCTCAAGAGTGGACACCAGACCAACTGACTGAGCATTTGCAGGTTTATTATTCACATCACGCTCTCTCCAAAAAAAAAAAAATCTCGGCAATATGACCTAGTCTACCACAGTAATTACACTTCTTAATTAAAGAATTTAGAAGCAGAACTAGTATTTTCTTCCTGGAAAACATTATCTTTACTCTCTCTTCTTATTGTGTTACCTGTACAAAGTTTGTGAGTGAGATCATACTCATCAGCTAAGATTACAGCATCAGGTGACCTAATTCCAGTCTGTTGCATACGGTACTATTCAATTACAATTTGTGCATTTGCTTGTCGGGCCTGTGCTTTCTGAATACGAACCTCAGCTTCAGCTTGAATCTTTGCAAGTTCAATTTGTTTATCCATGTCAACTGAAGGAGTTAGATTAAATAGTTTTTGATTAATCATGTCAACAATTTGACCTTTATGAGCACTTGAAGGAGGAGCAAGCTTCAGGTACTGAGCAACAATTTTCAATTCATTTTTATTCCTACTTTCTACCTCAACAACTGTCTTAACACTCTCTACAAACGTTTTAGCTTCTTCTAAGGTACAAATAGTTGAAGAAGACATCATGAACATTTAAATAGTAGCCTGCAACCACAAGCAAATAATTTAATATATTCTTAACACTCCACGAGCGGCTAGGTCGGTAACTTCTACTACCTGGCAAGCGGGTGGTTTTACCCTAAACGACCTTGTTTCCGTGCTCTTTTTCATGCATAAACAAGAGCCAGAGCGTAATACAATTATGTATCCCTGAAAGGGCGATAATTGAGCTTTCCAATGACACCAGAACCAGACTTCTACGACCACGCGTTCTCTTGCAACGATCGTGCAAGACGAGTGCAAAATCCCTAAAATACGGTATTATCTCTACATAATTCCCTGTGTAGCGAGGCAGTGAGTGTGGATGTGTGTGGAGGGAACGTCAGTAGTCGCGCGGAACCCGTGCCGAGCGGTCATGAGCCTCTCCTCCTATCGCTCGTCTCTCTCTCAGGCCATTATTGCTCAAAAATTGCACACAGACTTAATTCGGGCCCCGCCGCTTAGTCCTTGGTTCTCTAGGCCGACTTAAGTCGGGTCCCGCTAAACAAGGGTTAAACAAGTCCTGAAGATCCCGGCTCAAGGTCGCCAATGTTATGTTTATGGGCGAGGTGAAATGACACAAACAATATCTCTAAATATGAAATTCAAAACTGATGTCAAAACCCTCTCCCAAATATCCAGGTTCAAGGAAAACTAGATTAAAAACTCTTAGTTTAATTAAAATTAAGTATTATAATGTAACAAAACAAAAATCAGTCTCTTCAGGACGAGCAATAAGAATATATAATGCAGTAAGATTATCAGAAAATATACAAGTGAAAAATAAATAACTATATACCTTTACTGAAGCAATGCAAGGTTAGAATAGCTATCACATAAGAATAATATTTTCTCAAGATCACAGGAAATGGTTAATATCTGTTTAATAACTTAAGGAAATGCACCCAATATTAATAAAAGCAATACAAGTAATTACTACAACTATAATAACACTTGAAGAAATAATTATGTCTTCTGAAAATTACAATAATAAGGGGTAACTAAATTAATCTGATCAAATTCACAAACTTGGAAACTAATCACAACTTAATTAATGCTTTACACAAATAACATTAATAAATGCAATCAAAAGGAAATAACAAACAAATATGAATTTACAGAAAACTCAATGATAAATAATTATTAACTTACAACTAGTACACAACATGTCACAGAATAATAAGTTGGCTATATATAAAGGTGACACACTTATATACTCAACACTCAAAATCACAGGTAACGGCTTGCAGGTTGCTTAAAATCGGTTGGAAGGTAGCCAGGAGAGATAATTGTGTCACTTCACAAGGTATATATCAGTATGTACAGGCGAGAGAGAGAGAGAACAGGCGTGATGAGTCAAGTCGATCTGGTTCCTAGAGACAGGGAGCTGCGAACTTATATAGGCCTCGCAGAAAACGAGAACTTTCGGTAAGCCTCGCGAGGCACAGACACACACAACCCAGCGCCCACCTGAGATATGATCACGTGGAATAAATGACACAATCTCTACTCACACTACGTATCAAATTACTTTCTCTAAAATGCGTATATTAACTGTCACAATTGCACTTACATATTTTATATATTATTTTAATTCATATTACATAACAAAAGCACCAGTCAGTTTCTTTAAACATAGCTCTAAGTTTACAAAAGTTTTCTTTCTTGAAATTAGGGACTTTCTCGATGCTGCTATTTGGTTCGTTACTAGTAAACATTAAAATTAAAGTAATTGTACAATGGTTGCTGTTACTAAATACATCACCAACATTCAAATTCTCTATTAATTCTTCTTTTGTTGCAAGTACAAGGTCAAGAACGTTATTACCAGGGTCGGCGATCAAACAAATTGATAGGGTGAACTCTCTTGCAAGTTCGCATACAAGTCATGGCCGGAGTGTGAAGTAAGAGAATCGCCTTACTTGGTCACAGGTAAATTAAAGTCGCCCAATATTGCAATATCTTGTGAGTTACTTACATCTGCAATTTGTTCGTAAATTTCTCAGTCAGTTTGCACTGATCGAGCTGGAGGTCTGTATATTAATGCAAGTATTATTTTTGTACCTTTATTATTCTTTATTACCACAAAGGATGTCGACGTTCACAATTTGAGGTTTTGACAAGAGGGTTTGGCTAAAACTTTCTGTAATATAAAGTACAACGCCACCTCCATTTCTATTTATTCGTCTTTTCTCAAACATTACATAACCGGGAAGTGAATACGCTGCTAAAAAGTCTCTGTCGTCTGTATTGAGCCAAGATTCTGTTATGCCAATCACGTCATAATTTTCTATAAACACTAGTTCCTCTAAATCTGAAAATGTATTGCGTATGCTACTAGTGTTTGCATAGAAAACTTTTAAAGTTGCGGTTTTAGAACTCACAGAACGCTCTTTAATAACAAATTTGGTTCTGGTCGGATCTACATTTACATTCATGGCTGTCTTCGATCTTCGGTCGTTATCCCTGGCGGTTTTGAATTTGGGTCTTGTTGATGGAGCTTTATCCAAATATGTGGTTCTTGACGGTTTAGTAAGGCGGTAAGGCTCTGCAATCATCCGTTGAAAGACGGTTTGCTTGAGAGCCCATTCTACTTGTGTGTTCTGTCTCCGTGACAGAGCATCTGCCCATATGTTGGCCACACCTGGCAGAGAAGATGTTTGAAGATAAATGTTTAGTGTCGCCGCCAACACAAATATCCTTTCTGACAACTCTAGCAACACACGAAACCTCGTTGACCCTTGCTTCTGAATGCATGTGACTGCATTCAGATTGTTCATTCTGAAGGCTATTTATTTTCCCACTAGAGTCGAACCATGTACCTAAAGGAAAAATATAGGGATTAGCAATTCTTTTGCATTGAAATGAGACTCCTTGAAGCAGGACCAAAGATCCTGACCTTTGGTGTCCGAGGTTTGACTGGTACCGCCATCCCAAGGTACCTGGTGGTCAGACTGTGCAGAAACCAGAACAGTTTCCTGCGAAACCTGCTGCGATTGTCCACGCTCTGACTGATAATTAATTGTCCCACAACAGACCCACCCACTGGATTAACCTCTTCGGGACAAGATGCGACTTTGCCAAGTTGACCTTGAACTCGAAGGATTTGACATGACGTAGAATTATTTTGACATGTTTGAGGCATAATATCTCGGACTCCACTACCACTAGCCAGTCGTCTAAGTACCACATGATCGTGATCCCTTGCCTTAGGAGTGATAGCAGGGACTGCTGGACGAATTTGACAAATACCCGAGGTGCCAGGTTCAGACAGAAAGGCATTCTTTGAAAAACAACAATAGTCTGATGCCTGATCCTTAGAGCGAGGAATTTTTGGAACCGTCTGTTTCCTGGGACATGCCAATAGGCTTCTGTCAGGTCTCATGAACACATCCAACCTTGCGGAGGAAGTGTTTACCTGATCTGATTCACAGTGAGCATCCTGAACGATGGGTTGTGTATGAAGCGATTAAGTTGAGACAAGTCTACAAGTCTAGTGGCTTGTCGTCACACTGCAGAGCTTTATGAGCCACATAATAGTCAGGATAAACCAAACACCCTCAAAAACTAGTACTATCTCATCGTCTATTACAAGAGGGACACATAGTATATGGCATACATAAAATGTAATAATAAATCTTAAAATGACATAACCTAGCCATAAACATACCTTACTGAGAGGCTAGCCACGAGGCCTAGGGCAAGTAGAAGAACGACGAATTCGACGAATTACTCTTACCTCTAGGAAGATCCAGCACTTTCTAACCATTTCGATGACAGGAACGTAGGGATGATGGCGCAGAAAACCAGAAGCAAAACCCTTTACCAAGTAAAGCAGTTGTATATTAAAGGTTCTGCCCAAAAAATAATAAAAATGCTTAACCCACCAAAACGGTGGCCGAAAAGCCCTGTCCTTTAATATAATAATAGCCTCTAGCCTATACTAGTTTAGGCTAAAAAAATAGAGGGAAATAAAACACACCAAAATGGCATCCCCGCCTTATCACGACCAAGGGATGCCACCACGTAAAGCACCCTAAAACACAACTCCTTGGAGTTACGCCAATCAACATGCCCGACCTACTGTAACTATAGGTAGCGCCAACGAACTTGACAATAATCTTGATCCCTGACCTCTCTGTAACTCAAAAGGGTCTAGAGGAAACTGGCTGTAAATGTCCACACCTATTTTCTGATGAACTCTTCCCAGATGATAAAATGTTCAGCCCGATTGCATTTATTAATTTCGAGTTATAAGAAGTTAAGGGGTCAAGATTTGTATCAAGTTCACTGGCGCTACCTATAGTCTAACCCTACTCTGGAACATCTCAGATTAGTATTAATGAACAAAAGACTCACAATCAGGATGGAAGAGTGACGAATGAAGAGAGGTCGGGGACCCCACGTCTGCTCGGAGCGACCCCCCGGAGCGGAAAGAAGAACATGCGCAGCATCTAGATGCAAACCCACACTAGCAAAAACATCTGAATTACGGGAACCGTAAAACAGACAAGAGTTATAATCTTTTTCTTTTATTATTTGTAATTAGTTTTTTCGTAGTGGCATCCGCATCTTAAGGACGAGTTCGTAAGTAATTATGAGCGTATGCTTACGATGAATTGGTCTCTACGCTCCGGGGCAGGTGTTCAACAGCGGACTCTGGAGTTCAAATAGTGCCATTACTGTATAAGACATCTCATCAATGATGGAGGGGCCACTAAAAAATATGAAATAAATGTCTCGTCCACGTCTTCCTTTATTTATGACGCTCCTTCATATTTTTTATCCTTATTAAGCAGAAATTATTAACCTCCTACATCACTTATATGGAGGTTTGTTATTTAGGCGCACCTATAGTTTCCAATCAAAGTTTTTTCCCACTCCCTAAGTATATCTCAGCTCACTCAAAGCCAGTTTTGTGCCCGGCGATAATTTGTTTCTGTGACGTTTTTATCCACCAAAAAATCCTTGTATTTGGATAAATGAGGTACCATCGGCTTCGTTATTGATTGAACTTGAAGATAAGCAAATGAAAACATAGAATAAATACAAAACAACCACATTGGGGCACTACGAAATAAGAATTGTAAAACAAAATCGAAATACCTTATCTCCAACTCGCGCTACCTCAAAATATTGCCAACAATATTTTTGATTTGCATACATATATGGAAGCGGAATTTAATGAGGATTCCACTGGTAACTTCAGAATTACTATAAACCAAAGAGTTACTGAGATACACGAATAAACGTGAAAGTATCGAAAAACAGACTGAGCTGTACCCTGCTGTCTTCCCAGCCAGCCGTGAGTAAACTGTTAAACTGAGGAGGTTGCCAATTGTACCCATTGAACTAGACTTAATACTTAATATCTATGCCAAATATGACGCGCGTCAGACTAAAACTAAATTTTTGGCGAATATTTTTAAGTTTAATGACTCGGAACGAGTCATCGTGCGCTTAGGGAAAAAATACCTAATGACTCGGAACGAGTCATCGTGCGCCAAAGGGTTAAGCAGAAATTATTAACCTCCTACATCACTTATATGGAGGTTTGTTTTTTAAAGACCATCTTCTTCCTCATGCTTAGCCCTATTACTTTGACGATTTTAAAACTTTGTTGTTTTCCATTTTTTTTGTAACTTGTAGTTGTTTTCCTGGCAAGCGAAAGAGGGCCAGTATTTTAGGAGGCATCGGCCTTCGGCCTAGACATTTTTCTACCGAAAAATTTTAAAATTTACCTCGAAGGGGGTTCTTGGGAGTATTGTTAAAGACCTTTCGCCCCATTTCTTTGTGAATTTTAGGACCTTTCGTGCCATTTAGATGGCAATAAAAATATTGAAACTATATACACTGTGTATATGAATTCACAAATACTGTATATACGAATAAATACAAATCTCCTCTTCACCCTTCTCTCACATCAGAATATATCTTTCGTTCAACAGTTTATATATATTATTATTTGCTAATTAATTTGCCTTCGGAAATTATTTTTTTCCCTGAATATATTTCAACACGCGACTGGAAATTAGTATATTATGGATAACAAACAAAATAATATATATATATAGTACTTTGTTGGAGTATGGGTTCTCTGGAAACCCCATTTCGGGCAATTTGTATTCCTTCAACATTCTGTTAAGTTTCGTCTTGTAACAACCTGGAGTTCTTAGACTCCAGGGGCCCGCCCACCTCCAAATATACCCCTCCCTCACGGCTGGGCGCTCTGCGATTGGTCGAGCCGTGCACCCGGGAGAAGCCTTGCCAGACCGCTCATTTTGAATGTGTTTCTTCCTTTCTTCCTGCTCCATTGTATCCTCGAAATACTCTCCAGGAAGCTTGTCCTTTAGTGGCTGATGGGAGTAAGAAGGTTACACCATGGTAATAGGACATCGACAACGAGGATAGAATATACGTGAAGAGACTGGGAGCGAAGTTACTGTAGAGGCTAAAAAAGGGCGAACAGCTGGCTGAAATCGTTGCGTCAGGCGAAGCTCCTGATTGGCTGACAGCGAGGGTGTGGCAGTGTCTATATCGGCATACGTGGCAAGGGACAAACCTTGTCTTTTCACCTGAGCGAATCCCGTCTCCTGATTGGTGGAATGAATTAGTCCTTTAATAATTATTATTATTATCATCTTTATTATTATTATTATTGCTATCCCGAAAAGTAAAAAGGAGGAAATCAATGAATCTCCAGGCAACATGACACCAACACCGATGATGAGAGCAACAACTACCATAAGTAGAGTAGCCTTTATCAAGACAGAAGAAAATCACGTATTGCAACCCCCCCCCCCCCCCCGGCCCCCGCTCAAGGCGGTTATCGATAAATCCCGGCCTGTCAGTGTTTTTGTACCTCCTGCCACCGAAGCCAATTACAGGGCTTGCGACGTCACAACACAAAATAGTATATCATCGAGGAAAACAAGAAAATAGTAAACTTTATAAATGATTCACAGCATGATTCCTGAAACAAGCGTTTATGCTTAACAAATCTACTATGCTAGATTATTATTAACTCTGGCTCCTTCAATTTCTTCCTAACCTAAGCAAAATCGTTTACTGATAGTCAGGCTACTGTTTGAAACGAGTCATCAAATTCTAAAAGAGTTAGCGTAGATATTTTGTGTCATTGATTTCTGGTGGCTCTTCCTAGGGTGACGGAAATCGAATAATGATTGCCAGACTTATATTAAATTGACACCCTCTTTTTGAAAGGATTCATGTCTGTCCACTGTTAACGCCTTACGAGCGGGCGCGTAAGGAATTTCTACTAACCGCCAAGCGGATGGTTTTACCCTAAATGGCCTTGTTTCCGTGCTCTTTTTCATGCATAAACAAGAGCCAGAGCGTAATACAATTATGTATCCCTGAAAGGGCGATAATTGAGCTTTCCAATGACACCAGAACCATCCTTGTACGATCACAGGTTCTCTTGCAACGATCGTGCAACACAAAGGAAAAATCCCTAAAATACGGTAATTTCTTGACATAATATCCTGTGTAGTGAGGGAGGGAGGGTGGATGTGTGTGGAGTAAACGTCAGTAGGCCCATGGGGACCGTGGCGAACGGTCAGATCCCGACCTACGCTCCTCCCACCGTTCGGCTCTCTCTCAGAGCACATTACGTGCTCAAAATTGCATGCGACTATAGCCGGGCCCCGCTCTTTAGGTTGGGGTTCTTTTGTCCAACTATAGCCAGGTGCCGCCAAAGAAGGGTTAATGTACACTCGGATACCATAGTCTCTAGCCCACTCATAAATATTCGTGGACTTCATCTATTTCTAATAATATGGAAATACATATATGGAAATTAATGTGTGTATGTTTTCTATACATCAATATTACAAAACTATATAAACTATTAATTTAAATGCAAGATTAATAAAAAAAAATCAATCCTGGCAGTTACAATTGCATAAAGAAACCCAAGGGGTCCAGGAATTCTTATGAGTGGGCTAGAGACTATGGCATCCGAGAGTACCAAGTGCAATGCCTGATAATTCCGCTCGGCACACTCAGTACTATAATTTGATAATATATTGGATTTAATTTCGTCCTTTGCTTTACTATGAATACATGAGAGAGAGAGAGAGAGAGAGAGAGAGAGAGAGAGAGAGAGAGAGAGAGAGAGAGAGAGAGAGAGAGAGAGAGAGAGAGAGAGAGAGAGAGAGAGAGAGAGAATAAATACATTATTAGCTAAACTACATTCCAGAACTTGCTCAACCCTTTTATTGACTGACAACCCACTTTAAGTTTATCTGTCTTTGAGTCTGATATCTCCCCTCGCCACTCAGAACTAACTGCCCTTTAATACTTATCTAGTTTTATGTGGTACAGTCTGAGGAATAAGTTCTCTACCACCATGTGATGTTCCTTATGCAAGTATTATATATTGGTGTGAACAGTTTACAAATAATAGTTAAAGGTGCTTCACTGAACAGTTTGTAAAAATATGAAAAGGAAAGTTCATTCGAAATTTGATTATGCTAGTTGTATTAGCATAATAAAAATAGTGAGGTGGGAAAGAACTTATTCAGATGACTGTGCACAGGGTATGTTTGTTATATGTGTCGACGAGTGGGGCCCCTCATTGGTTTGAATCAGGAGTTCATAATTATACTGTATAGTTCATATATTTCTTTTAACCTGGCGAATTAAATTTGCAATTGGTTTTGAGCTACAGAACTGTACCTCCAGCAAATTGGCTGATAGTACAGTCACTCTTAAAAATGTGTACAGTAGACCCCTATGTTATCATTAATGGAATTATATCTAACTATGGCATTAGTGCAGAGGAAAAAACATCTCAGAATTGTAATGAAATGCCATTAGGATTTCAAGAACATAGGGAAATGTCCCAGCCGAAGACCGATTCCTCCAAAATTACAGGCTTGGTATCGGTCGCCATGAGAGAAATCGACATCTAAATGACACGAAAGGTCTTACTATTGACAAAGAATAGGGGCAAAAGGTCTTAAAATCGACAAAGTAATTGGGCGATCGTCATAACATTCCAAACCTAATGGAGCTAAGCATAAGGGAGACTATACAAAAAACCTACCTCCCCTCATAAGGTGTTAGGGGTATTTTCCACACTGTGCAATGAGAGTATCACATATAATAGTTATCTTTATTTACCAAGAATATCTCCCAGGAATGGACAGATAGGGATTTATCATACTAACTATTCTTTGTAACTCTCTCTCTCTCTCTCTCTCTCTCTCTCTCTCTCTCTCTCTCTCTCTCTCTCTCTCTCTCTCTCTCTCTCTCTCTCTCTCTCACTCTCTCTCTCTCTCTCTCTCTCTCTCTCTCTCTCTCTCTCTCTCTCTCTCACATACACTAAGTGGTCCATTAACAAGGTTCTCAAATGGCACCAATTTCCGGCCCGGTTGTTTAGGACTGGTTTATAACATGGCAAAACCACCTTTATTACTCTTTTGGTCCCTTGGTGGAGAGTTAAAGTTCATACAACACAACATACAACTCAACATAGAATAACACAATACAACATAACAACACAACACACACAGCAAAACACAACATAACACAATAAGCACAGCACAACAGAATACAACACAACTCAACACAATACACACAGCAAAACACAATACACAACAACACAGAGTAACACGAGACAACATAGCAACACAATAAACACAACAAAGCAGAATACAACACAGCTCAACACAATATACACAGCAAAACACAATACAATACAGAGTAACACAAGACAACATAGCAATACAATACACAACACAAGAAAGCAGAATACAACACAGCTCAACACAATACACACAACAAAACACAATACCACATTGGACAATAATATTGTTTGCTGCTTTGAGAGAAACGGTCTTTGATATCAACGGTATGTAAAATCCATTCAAAGTGTGGAGCACTCGGTCTTTAACCCGGCAGCTACGGGGAGACTCTTAAGAGGTTTTACTGAGCGACTGCGGGGAGACTCTTAAGATCCTATGCCTAAAAAAAAAAACTTAAAACACCCCAGTGGCACTTTAAAAAAAAATTGTGTTTAAGTGAGATAATTCCCCTCCATATCACCAATCACTCCTTCACATGTGTCAAAGTCCCCTCCTTCGCCCCCACCCCAACCCCCCTTCAATTATCACCTATTTTTCTCTTATTCCTGTGATTATCGGTTTATTTATGGCGCCAACACTTCCTACCCGGTTTCAAGGTCGAAAGGGAGGGAGGTGGAGTGAGGAGAGAGAGAGAGAGACAAGTCCACACTACCTCCAGTCTCTCTCCAGAGCTCGTGAAGCTAGGGTGTTGTCTCTCTCTCTCCGTCAACTCCATGAATGGACCGCTCGGCAATATTTTGTGTTTGTCACCCCCCAAACACTATTCCCACTTGTTTTATTGTTGTCACATGTTACTATCAAGAAATAGGGTGGTCAGTATGGAAGTGAAGAAGTCCTTGCATGACAGTGTGGTAATCCCGACACTGACTTACGGAAGCGAAGCATGGACGTTGGTTGAGAGACTCAGACCAAGAGTGAGAGCAGTGGAAATGAATTACTTAAGGAGTGCGTGCGGAGTTACATGGAGGGATAGACAGACTAATGAGGAAGTAAGAAGGAGGTGTGGTGTGGAGGTAGATGTGCTGGAAAGTGTGAAAAGGAACAACTTGAGATGGTTCGGCCATATGGAACGTATGGAAAGCGAGAGAATGACTAAGAGGGTGTACGAGAGCGAGGTGGAGGGACAGAGGGGGAGAGGTAGACCGAATATGAGGTGGAAGGATGGAGTGAGGAACTACATGAACGAAGGCGGTGCTGGTTGGGGGGAGGGGCGTCGACTGACTGGGGAAAGAGGTGCATTGGGGCGGTTCGTTCGTGGCCACCCCTTCGGGGATCACGGCGTCAGGCAATAGATAGATAGATAGATAGACATGTTACTATCTTCACATTAAACGTAAAATAGGTGCATATGGATTAGTATTAATTATATTTATAGTAAATTAACAATTTTAGTGAGGAATTAATCAAAATACCTACGCACAGGGGTATGGTGTATATTACAGGGGCTGCGCAGCTTAGAGGTTAACGGGAGATGGGTCGTTTTTCTGATACTCCTTCTTATTCATGTTTAGCCCTATTATTTTCCAGATTATATGACGTTCGGACCATTAGTTAGGCATTTCGCCCCATTTATTTATCAATATTTAGACTGTTCGAGTTATTTAGGTGTCGATTTTTCCTGGCGAGCGATAGCGAGCCTGTAATTTAAGAGGCGGCCGGGACATTCTTGAAGAAGGGTTTTTGGCGGATGTTTTTTAAAGCTCGATGGAGGTCTATGGAGGAAACCAATATATCTATATAAAATACATATATGCGCAAACAAATACGCCCATCCACCTTTAACCCTTTCGCTGCGGGTGACGTTCTGGAACGTCCTGCCAATTTGAGGTAATTTCCAGGCTTTAACCCTTAATTAGCGGCTCACCACATAAGTCGAGTTAAATAAAGCTGGACTATGTGGCGGCGCTCGACATAACTCGAGTGGCAATTTCAGCACGTAATGTTGCTGACAGAGAGAGACAAGTGGTGGCAGGAGACTAGCGAGCGTATGACTGCTCCAGACCACCGCGGCGAACCTACTGACACGAATCTCAGCTCCCTCCTCCCTCTCTCACTCGCTACATACTGAATTATATGGGGAAAGTACCGAATTACATGCTTTTTGCACTCGCGTTGCACGGTTATTGCAAGAAAACTAGCCATCATAAAAGGATCGTTATGGTGTCATTCGAAAGCTCTGTTTATGCCCTTTCAGGGATAGGTACTTGTTTTACGTTCTGGGTCTTATTTAGGCATGAAAATGATCACGTAAACAGCCCTATTTTGGCTAAAAACACCCCGCTGTGCAGTACATATAAATAAACCGCATAGGCCGCTCGTAAGGTGTTAAAAGCCTGTAAAAACCGGAAAAATCAAGTGTCAGTGGGCGGGAGCGTGAGGGGCCCACCTCCGATCCTCAGAGCAGCCAGCGGCCCACTGAGGTAGACTGTGTCTCGCGCGGGTCTCTCACTCCCGTTCTGGCCTCATTTTGAATCTATTTTCGCCTAGTTTTCGGCAGAATACAGTTCATTTAATGCAGATGCTTGATTTATCATTCAGGAGTGCCTGAATATGTCCTAAATAGCCCAAAACACCCCGCAGAGAAATTAAAGATAAAATTATGTATGTAGTTATACATCTTCCAACTCGCACCGCGTCTTAGTAACCTGCATCAACACATATTATCCTGAATATAGCGCACACAAGCATCTTAGTAACCTGCATCAACACATATTATCCTGAATATAGCGCACACAAGCATCTTAGTAACCTGCATCAACACATATTATCCTGAATATAGCGCACACAAGCATCCTGGGAAATTGAAAGAGTTAAAATTGTGAAAATAACCCTTTTAGCACAATGACGACATTTTCATCATATTCTGGTTACTATTAGATGATTGAATTGAGCTTATAATCTACCACTCCTATGACTTTTAAATTGTTTCAAACTCTGTGTATCCAGGCATTTTGGATGAAACGTCCCTTGATTTCGGCCAAGTCACTCCTTCAACTCTGGGGGAGGCACTCGCTACAGGTAGTTCTGCCTTTTGTCTCTGTTATACCAGGTTTTTGCTGGTCTTAACTGGATAAATTAGGTAGGTTCTTACTTGACTGAAGAAGTTGAATCCACATGAATACATGCACAAAGGTAAAAGAGGATAAATTTAATAAAGAATACACACCTAAGTTATATTGTTCAAGGTAATTAATATTACTGTCAGACAAAAGATAGGTAAATATATGCAGTATATAACTCACAAACGAGGATCCACAATTAAATTTTCATGGGAATGACACTGCACTATTTTGATGTCACACTGAGTTCTTCCTTCGATAAATACTTCTTTGAGGTTACACTAAGCACTTCAACATTAAGGCATTTCTGTAGTATTTCCGACAAGGGTCTTGGCCGTGGTGGTGGTCCTGACGTGGATGGTTGACAGCAGAGGGAAGTCAATGGAGAACTCTTGGGTCTTGAGTCTTGAGTTTTTTTTGTTTCCTATGTGAATGAGGGAGACAAAAGGCATAACTGCCTGCAGCGAGTGCCTCCCCCAGATTTCAAAGAGTGACAGGGCCGAAATCAAGGGACGTTCGAGCTAAAATGCCTGGACACACGGAGCTTGAAGCAATTTAAGTCATAGGAAGAGGGAAAGACTGATTCTGGGAGAGAGTTTCAGAGCTCAGCAGTTGAATAGAAGAAAGTCTGAGAGTAGCGTTTCATTCTTGGGTTGGAGAGTTGCACAGAGTAGGGGTGGGACTGTGTTGCAAGGCGGGTACTATGCACCCTACGTAGAGGAGGTGGTATACACTGGGAAAGCTCCGAGGAACACTGATTATTGTACTAGCGATAGAATAGCGAGAGAGATCCAACATTGCGGCGAAGAGAGAGAGATTGCAGAGAGTTGGTGAGTGGACGGGACTTAATGATACGAAAGGCTTTCCTTTCTACTTTATCTAGGAGTGCAGTGTGAGAGGATCCTCCCCACACATGTGAACAATACTCAATACAAGGACACACTGTGCCCCTATACAGAGCAAGAAGCTGTGCAGGGGTAAAAAAAAATTGAGGCGGTTGAGCACACCTAGCTTCTGGGAGGCTGCCTTAGCGAGACTGGTAATATGGTCTTTCCAATTGAGAGCAGAAGAAAAAGAGACACCGAGAACATTGAGAGAAGATGAAGGGTTGATTTTTGTATTGTTGAAGAATAAGGGATAGTCCTCTGGAGGTACCTGATGGGTAGTAAGATGGATAAATTGAGTTTTGGAAGCATTAAATGCAACAAGGTTTTCTCTTCCCCAATTGGAAATAGTAGCTAGATCAGAATATAAGTATTTTATGGCTTCATTACGTTTACTTTTGAGGGACTGCTGGCTGGGGCTTTCTGGAAAACTAATTGAGTGGTGTAAGGTAGAGTCGTCTGCATATGAATGGATGGGACTGGATGTACAGTTGAGAAGATCATTTATGAAAATTTTAACACCTTACGAGCGGCCTATGCGGTTTATTTATATGTACCGCACAGCGGGGTGTTTTTAGCCAAAATAGGGCTGTTTACGTGATCATTTTCATGCCTAAATAAGACCCAGAACGTAAAACAAGTACCTATCCCTGAAAGGGCATAAACAGAGCTTTCGAATGACACCATAACGATCCTTGTATGATGGATAGTTTTCTTGCAATAACCGTGCAACGCGAGTGCAAAAAGCAGGTAATTCGGTACTTTCGGTACATAATTGAGTATGTAGCGAGTGAGAGAGGGAGGAGGGAGCTGAGATTTGTGTCAGTAGGTTCGCCGCGGTGGTCTGGAGCAGTCATACGCTCGCTAGTCTCCTGCCACCACTTGTCTCTCTCTCTCAGCCACATTACGTGCTGAAATTGCCACTCGACCTATGTCGAGCGCCGCCACATAGTCCAGCTTTTTTTAACTCGACTTATGTTGCTCGCCGCTAATTAAGGGTTAAAGAGAATAGGAGATAGGACAGAATCCTGAGGAACACCGAAGTTGATAGGATGAGGAAGTGAGCGATGGCCATCCACAACTGCAGCTATGGAACGGCCGGAAAGGAAATTAGAGACAAAGGCACAGATGGAGGGACAGAAACCGAAGGAGGGTAGTTTGGAAATTAAAGATTTGTGCCAGACTCTATCGAAGGCCTTGGATATGTCTAGTGCAACAGAAAAAGTCTCACCGAAGTCCCGAAAGTTGGATGACCAAGAGTTAGTAAGATATAAAAGAAGATCACCAGTAGAGCGACCCTAAAGGAAGCCATACTGGCGATCTGAGAGCAGATTATGAGAAGAGAAATGCTTAAAGGTGGTGGTGCATGACATGGGCTCTACTTATAATGGGAAATACCAACATGCAAGTAACGCACTTTGAGTGTTTTTATTAAATTTTGTCAAACAATAATCTCAATATATCGAATTTTATACCTTGCGGAAGGTGTGCATGATTCGGAGTTAAGGCGATCTTCGTGACGTCACACCAGGACAATTGTAAACAATAACAGCCTGAGAGGCTGAAAAGCTTGACTAGCCTAGATGTCTCGTGATTTGTGAGGCTGACTCTTAGAGTCCTAGGCCTATGAGCGGTAATTTCGTAACTTTAACTTCGTTGTATAACAACCTGCACAATGGACGATGATTATGAGAGATGTGAAAGTAGCCTAGGCCTAGTGAACAATTTGAAATGCCTTTTAACCAGCGACTTGTCATATTTTTTTCTAGCTGTATTTAGACGATATTATGCAGCTTAGGAAGGATTTGCGGTAGTTGAAGTGGTTGGTTGAGATAGTTTGAAGTCTTATTATTGCTAGACGTCTTTCCTAAGCTGAATAAAATCGTCTAGCCTAACTTAATAGCCTAGATGCCAAAATATGATGAAAAGGAAGTCCCTGGTACTGAAGAGGTTAATTGTTAAATTGTGCAATGCACAATAAATTTAGTTCAACCGTATGATAATCTGACCATATCAGTTCGAACCAGAAGCTGCACAGCAACCAACAGTGGCAGAGGCGGCAGGACAGGCGCCGACGGACCGACAGAGTCTTCACTCTTAAGGCTGCAGGCGTCAGGCTCAAGCTGTTGGTGGACACTTGCTATTGCTTACACATGAACCCCAGGCCCAGAGAATAGTAGCCTAGCCTAAACATAGGCTAATCATTTTGCAATAATAAAGGCCTAGGCCTAGGCCTAATTATTATTTTTAGGGTGTCAAATGGGATAATTTTGTTTCAAGACTGGGCTGAAGATGAGAAAAATAGGCCCTACAAGAAAATTAGTTTGAAATTAGCCTAGGCCTAGCCTATATTGATCACTTTCAAAGACATATCCAAAGTAATAAGAACTGTAAAGCATAATTTTAACTTTGTATAGGCCTAGCCTATTCGGCTAAATAAAAATTATGAAAAAGATGGAACTGCTCTTGTTTGATAGCCTGTTTTTTGCATTAGGCCTAACTAGGCTATGAGGTTATTCTCTTTTCAGTCAAACATTTCCCTCTAGGCCGTTTTTTTTTCTTTTTTACAAGCCTACTGTTAGCCTTTTTTTTTTTTTTTTTTTATTTAGGCCTTTTTTTATGTGTGTGTAGGAACCTAAGGAGACTGACAATATTCAGATTTTTTTTTTATATTAAATTGACATAGGCCTAGGCCTAATTCTTTAGACTAAGACTTGGGTTTTCTGTTTTTCAACTGCTGAGTGGATGGGACTCGTTAGCCTTGGTCGGCAACTCATCTAGGGGAGACAACCTTATACAAATCCGGGTGGATGGGACTCGTCAGCCTTGGTTGGCAACCTGTCTAGGGGAGTAAACCTAATACAAATCCGTACTGCTTACCTAAGGGTAAGGCAGGTTAGTGGATGGATTAGCCGAACACCACTGTAGACAAATAGTGCTAACAAGATACACAAGAGGGCCTCGGAGTTGGATGAATCCTAAATTGAGTGGTCAATCCTGTAAGTCCTTCACTAAACTGGCTCGGGTTGTCCCTCTCACAGGGAATAGGTCCGCTTGGGGGCATTCTGTGTATGGCCACCCTCGTAAGGGTAGTAAGGCGTCCGGCAATAGAGAGATAGATAGATAGACACATAGGCCCAGGCCTAGCCTACCTGTGATCCTCCTGAAAGATAACACATTTTAAAAGGCTAGCCCAGGCCTTTTACGCTCTAGGGCGGCTAACCAAACCAAATCTAACTTACTGTAACCTAACTTTTCCAGGTGAGGTTAGGTTATTTAATGTTGAATGTTGTGGGTTTTGATATAAATATACATACAAATAGCCAAATTGCAAATCTAGGTGTTTTAATGCTCAATGGAAAAACTTAAAAAAAGGGTTGTGGTGGGGGGGGGCAAAGCCCCCTCATCCTATTACTGTATTGTGTCCCACAGCCAGTAACTCGACAATTTATGCAGCAGATGGCCGTGGGGTACAATAATGGGTAAAGCTCCTCCTCACCCCCCTTGAATTATTGTCATCATACTGTTATATAATTATGTTACCAGCAGGGGCATATAACGGCTGGCTGTGGGATAATTTTGTAAAGCAAAATTATAAAATAAAATAAGTCAAATTAGAAGCGAACATAGGCCTAATTGCAAGCGTACAACTTATGCAAATAGTACAAAGCGATAGTATGCCTGCTAACACAACCCTTACCAAACTAAAATTTTATTATTACTAGATGTGCCTTTATATCTTTGGCAGTTTGTTTTTCTTTACATTATATACATACTGTTACTGGAATTACAGCTTTGTGTATATTTTAACAGCAAATGTATCGTAAAGTGGCGTCATTCTCCTGCAGAAATAAGCCTACCGGTACCTACGGTATTTTTTTTTTTTTATTAAGACATGTTTGACAGTTTAAACAGTCATTGTGGAGATTATGCCTGGTTAGGCCAATACATGTAAATATATTTTTTCTTTGAAAAATAATAAACTATTGAACTCGCTCTTATGCTTGCCTCGCCCGTTATGAAAACTCGTTCGTGTCTCGTGAACACAATAAAATACAAGTAGGCCTAGATACAGATTAACCAGGCGGACACCAGCGTCGGACGTGAGTCGACGGCATTCTAAATCCCTGCCAGTACCAGCGTCGGTTATAGCCGACGGCGCTTATCGAACATTGATAGAAGGCTCGTAGAGGGTTCAGATTTGTATGGGAACTGCTTTAGGATCCCACGGAACAGTACCGATGGTTGGCAGCCCCCTACAGTAAGTCCAGCCGCGTGCACGCTGGAGTGATTTTCCAGTATTTTGCCTACCCATCACCCCATGTTAATTGCGACTTTCCGCCGCCCCCCCCAGGACCCCTAAATGACCTAAGGGAGCGGTTTTTTTTGTGGTTTTCCCTATATTACTAACCCCTCCCATGTGTTTTCAGGAAAAAAAAAATTGACAAGTGGCTGGGTCTGGAGTGTGCATTTTTATTAAATCAGCTGGGGCTTAATGGGTTAAGTAGGCTAGGTTTTTCATCGAATATGTAAACAATTGCCTCTCGTGCAAGACGCGTCCCTAAGCTTCTCAAACACTGTTGACTAGACCTAGGCCTATGTCACTTTCCCCCAGGAATAATAAAAGGCACTGGACGGTGGATAATTTGTATATATAATATGCAAGGGGTGACCCATAGCCTATGTCAGCACTTTGGCTGATGTTGGTACTGTATAGTGCTAACCGTGCCGCAGCAAGACTCGGTAAGGGTTATGTTAGCGGGCGTACCGTCCAGTTTGTTTACATAGTCGCATGCTCGCATTTATATTCGCGTCTAATTTGAGTGCTGTTATTTGCCCCTGCTGGTAATATATATGAAGATGACAATAAGTCATGGGGGTTGAGGGGAACAAAGCTCCCCCTCGACCCATTATTGTATCCCAAGGCCAGGTGTTGGATAAATTGTTATGTTGAGGGAGGCTTTGCCCCCCACCCCCCCATGACTTATTGTCATTATCATATATATTACCAGCAGGGGCAAATAACAGCAGTCAAATTAGACGCGAATGTACAGTAACTGCGAGCGTGCCACTATGTAAACAAAAGGTATGGTACACCCGCTAACACAACCCTTAACCAAGACTCAACTACAGTAGGTCCATCTGCAGTATCTGCAAACCATACCAGCCTCAACAGTGCCGCAACAAGACAGTACGGTACCATACCAAGACTCTACTGTACATTAGGCAACTTGGACTTTAGAACAACAAGATCCTGCCACAACACTGCCCTACCATGTAACACTGCTGCCGACTCTGGCGTTGCGCCAACAGCGCCCAGGTTAAACTAGTAGAGTCCCTTATGGCACCTAACCGCACTCTACCAGTCTCGGCATTGCCATACCAAGACAATGCCTGAGTGCCAATAACAAGGCTTTATTGTGTAGGCTACTAATGGCTGTTAGTCCACAACTCATTTTCCACGCCCCCTATTAGTCGCCTTATACAACATGCAGTAGGATGCATGGGGTATATTAATTTCTTCCTTCACCATAAGATGAAGGCCTCCTTAGCCCTGGGGGGGATGCATTCCTCTCTTCGACCTATTGACCTTCGAGTTCCGTTTTTCACACAGCATTCTAAACATAATTACTAAACCAAACTTTGCAACGCTCACTCATAAGAGCAGTATCATCAGCTAACCGTAGCACAAGCAACTTCCATCGCTCCATTGCCTTACTAGTGTACTGCAACATCCTCTGCTTTTCCTTGGATTTATTTCATGACTCCATCCATACAATATGTGCTGTATAGGCTACTGAACATCCATGGGGACATTACACACCCATGCTTTATTGAAGAAATCGCTATGCTCATTCTCTACACGCATTGCTGGTCTTTCACCCTCGTAAATGCTTTTCACTGCTTCCAGCAACTTACCAACTACCGGTACTTGCTATATCTTCAGTACTTTCCACACACCTTCTCTACTTACTGTCTTAGGCTTCTCCAAGTCCATGAAGGCAGCATAAACTTCCATTTCTTCTGCAGATACTGGGTACTTCTTCACAAGGAGAAGATCTGATCTACACAGCCCTTCCTAAACCCACCTTGTTCCCCATCTACCCATTGCTCTGTTACATCACTATCCTACCGTACCAGTGATGGGTCTATTCTAACCCCCTCTTTCATTTCCCAGGTTAAAGTGCTTTCTTAGCTTGCTTCATCACTAGAACTCGCCCATTGTTATCTTTCACGCCCTTACTAGGCCTACTTCCATTGTCACCCTCCCTAACTTTCTTGACCTCCTTCCAAAACAATTTCTTCTAAATTTGTCATCTACTGTTCTCGTACTCAGGCTCACTACTCTCTTTTTCTTCACTTACATTTCCCTTTTCTGCCTCTCCAAATTTTCATTCCCTCTACTACCCAACCACTCTTGTATGCTTTCTTTTTCTCTTCAACTGCTTGTTTCACCTCCTTAGTCCACCATACTGTTTAATCCTTTCACTTCCTTCCCCTCCTCCTAACTCCTCACATGCTGGCCGTAGCACGGTTGGTAGAACACTCGCCTGTAAACCTCACGGTCAAGGGTTCGAGTCTCAGGCCAGCCAGTGTGTTATTGGCAGAGCTGGGCACCACAAACAAAAAGTCAAGTCAGCAAACACAAATCAGCAAACCCAGAACATAACTTCAGCAAACACAAATGTGCAAACCTTGTGAAATTTCTAGTCCTCAAATGCAAATATGCAAACGCAAACCGTTTTTTATTAATTTTAAATTTAAACTACAGAATCATGGGTAAATCAATAAATTCAATCTCTAATGTCAATAAATATATATATTTACTTAAATATAATGTTGCCCAACTTCCATGGACCTCAAGGATATACATACAGGCTTTTAAAGCTTGGAAATTGCTGTAAATTGCCAAAACATGCCAGAACGTCACCCGCAGTGAAAGGGTTAATATATATAGCATAGGCCACTTAGTTTGTCCACATGGGCAGTAAAATGTTGGGGCAACTTGTTTATGGGGGAGAGTGCTTCAGTAATAATCAGTATTCGCAATTCCGCACCATTCAGGAGGAGGTACGCCGGATCACAGAGGTGCAAGGAGGCGATTTATTCGTGGTCCCCCCTTTTGGAATGTCAATAGGCTATGTATGCCTAGATAGGTCTACTTTAGATAGATTAAGTAATTTAATAGAAAGTAGCCTAGGCCTATTAATTTTAATGCTCAGAATAAAGGCCTAGCTTCAGATAAAAATTTAATACAATTTTATTGTAGGCTAAATTAGGCTAGGCCTATATGATACTTTCAAAATTAACACTTTCTACTTGACACTAATAAAATGAGTGTGATTATAGGCCTAGGCCTATACATAGAAGTTAGAACATGCAATATTTAGCCTAGGCCTACATGCTTTGAGGCATTTTGATGGAATTAGTGACTGATTATAGCCTAGACCTAGGCCTAGGCTATATATTAAAGTTAGAACATGCAATATTTAGCCTACATGCTTTGAGGCATTTTGATGGAATTAGTGATTATAGCCTAGACCTAGGCTATATATATAGAAGTTAGAACATGCAATATTTAGCCTACATGCTTTGAGGCATTTTGATGGCATTAGTGATTAACTGATTATAGCCTAGACCTAGGCTAGCCTATATATATAGAAGTTAGAAAATGCAATATTATTTAGCCTACATGCTTTGAGGCATTTTGATAGGATTAGGGTAGCCTAGGCCTAGCCTAATAAAATTACTTATATTAGTAATTAGCCTATAGGCCAAGGCTATATTTAGAAGTTAGAACATGCAATATTTAGCCTACATGATTTGAGTCATTTTGATGGGATTAGTGAGTATAGACCTAGGCCTAGGCTATATAGCCTAGCCTATATAAAAGTTAGACTTAGCCTAGGCCTACATGCTTTGAGGCATTTTGATGGGATTAGGGTAGCCTAATAACATTAGTTTAGGTTAAAAATTAACAGGCTATCAATCAAATTAACGATAGCTTAACTTTATAATCTTAAATTAGGCTAGATTATAAAGTTATAAAGCCCTTCTCCAGAGACATCTTCTTGGTAATTACAGGCCCATAGAAGGTTTCTAGGTGGGGCCTGGGGTGGCTTAGGTCCTCGATTTCTGCTGCTCTGCAGCATCACTGTCGGATGATTTTTTTTTTTTTTTTTTTTTTTTTTTCTATGTGATTGAGGGAGGCAAAAGGCATAACTGCCTATAGCGAGTGCCTCCCCCATAGTTGAAAGAGTGACAGGGCCAAAATCAAGGGACGTTCGAGCCAAAATGCCTGGACACACGGAGTTTGAAGCAATTTAAGTCATAGGAAGAGGGAAAGACTGATTCTGGGAGAGAGTTCCAGAGCTCAGCTGTTGAGTAGAAGAAAGTTTGAGAGTAACGTTTCACTCTTGGGTTGGAGAGTTGCACAGAGTAGGGGTGGGATTGAGTTGCAAGACGGGTACCACGTGCCCTACGTAAAGGAGGTGGTATGCACTGGGATAGCTCTGAGGAACACTGATTATTATAGTAGCGATAGAATAGCGAGAGAGATGCAACATTGCGGCGGAGAGAGAGAGATTGCAGAGAGTTGGTGAGTGGACGGGAGTTAATGATACGAAAGGCCTTCCTTTCAACTTTGTCTAGGAGAGCGGTGTGAGAGGAACCTCCCCACACATGTGAACAATACTCAATACAAGGGCGCACTATGCCCCTGTACAGAGCAAGAAGCTGTGCAGGGGAAAAGAACCCCCTAAGGCGGTTGAGCACACCCAGCTTCTGGGAGGCTGCCTTAGCAAGACTGGTAATATGGTCCTTCCAAATGAGAGCAGAAGAAAAAGAGACACCAAGAATATTGAGAGAAGATGAAGGGTTGATTTTTGTATTGTTGAAGAATAAGGGATAGTCCGCTGGGAGATCCTGACGGGTAGATAGATGGAGAAATTGGGTTTTGGAAGCATTAAAGTTAACAATGTTTTCTCTGCCCCAATTGGAAATAGTATTTAGATCAGAATTTAAGAGTTCTATGGCTTCATTACGTTTGTCGTTGATGGTGGTGAACTGCTCCCCATGCTGTTGGCAGCTGTGGTAGGCATGATGGTAGACTCCATGTTCACTTCAATAGGCCGAAAATATAAACAAAGTTGAAGTGCTAGCAGGTTGGAACTCTTGGACTGCTGTGTGTTTTAGGTGTTAGCTCGACGCTTGCTACTAAGTAAGTGAATAAACGTGAAGAGCCGATGTATAGGCCTAGATTCCAGAACACAGGTAGTTGGCTTGGACACCTGACTTTTTTTGGCTGGAGCTGCAGGAGCGGCCCAGGGCTGGCTGGCGGCTGGAATTTTTATTTTGCGGACTCGAGGTTTGCAACATGGAAGTACTTTCCAGAGCTTCAAACCCGCAAATAGGCAGCCATTTTGGCGCCAACGCTAATTCGCCAACAAAATTACACTTCCGCCATGGCGGAATTGGCTATTTGCGGAAGTGTTGGCTAAAGTGCCCAGCTCTGGTTATTGGCAGACGCCAGTGCTGTGGTGGAGGGTGCAATCTAGCAATCTGTGGCAACTGTTCATCAGGGCACCCACCTTAGTCCAGCTATTGAGAAGGTAGTGCATGGTTGTAAAAACTGCATCATTATCATCATGCACTTATCTCTTCCATAAACACAAAGCTCACCCCTTACACCTTCTCCATTCGCTTCAAGTCAAACCTATCTAGGTGTCTTCTACTGCTTTTTTTAACTCTTCCTGTAACCTTTTCCCTCTCTACATGGCTCCTCCTCCATCCTGCCTTACTCTATCTTTCCTCACCCACTTCGTCTGTAGCCTACTCACATATTTGCTACTACCACATTATAGTCAGACAACCCCCATCCCCTCATTGCCCCAAATACCCTCTATTATGAAACACAGATTACCTCATTCGTTCATCTATACATATAAAATCAGTCGGCACATTTCGTTCAACCGTCTCTACTTCCCTTCTCCACTCCTCTCATTGTGTACCAGTACCGTACCTTTTTATCTTTCTCTGCCTGAAGAAGTGGCAACCATCAGCCTCCTCCCCACACATACGTCCACAGTTGCATAGCTTATTAACCCAGGAACTACTATGTTCCTTCCGCCAGGCACGGTATGTAAACATGTACATCAAATCAAATACTGTGCCAGTGCCGGGAAATGTCTCAAAATTGGGCGACACATAGAAAGTAGTGGCATCTCTCCATGCCACATCCTTCACTCCTCCTTCCCCCCTCCCCCCCCCCCCCCCCTTAACTATACCCTTTTCTTTGTACAGGTTCTAGCAGTTCATGGGTTAACTAGTATATTTTGTTATGTGGTAAAGTTTGGTAATACAGTATAAGTACTGGTACGGTTGCTTGTTAGCAGTTTGTGATACGGTACTGTACCATTCTTTTACCACATTAAAACTCTAGATAATTGCAGGTGTCTGTGTGGGAATTGTGATGTGATGGACACCTATGAGGAGTGTAAATGCTGTCAAGAAATAATAAACGTACGAATACATTCATGTTGTTATAACCAGGGATGGAGTGAATACAAGAGTTCAGTATTCAAATACGAATACTTTATGAAAGTATTCATGAATGCAGTCATGAATACTTTTCCATAAATTAATTAACTTTTTTACTATAGGCCTAGCTAATTACTGTAGCTTATGCAATGGTTAACTATTTTATGACTGATAACAGACACTACCTGTATTCAATACTGGTATTTAAACTTATATAGTGTAGTAACTAGATATATGGTATGGTATCAAATTTGTGAATATGACGAGATACGAACGATGACAGCTCTCTCTTGCTCTCGCTCTCTTTGTATTCGCCATATTATTCTAAGAATACAAATAATTTGTCCAAATATTTGAATACGAATGCACATACTTTTACTTTTATTTACAAGAATTTGAATACGAATACCCTGAATTACTGTATTCGAATGCATTCGAATACAAATAACAAAAACGAATACTCCATCCCTGGTTATAACTTCAACAGTACGGTATATGCAGTAACTGTCTCGAGTGAGAATTGCCCGGCGCGACCGCAGCCGCTCCAAGGACGCGTGCCCCCAGGGAGGGGTCAGGGGATAGTTGTGGCGGTTTGGCTCCCGGAAACTGCTCCCCACGGTCGGCAGCCTGCTGTCCTCCACTGTCGGTGATCTTGTCCCCGGACGGGAGGGTCGGCAGTTTCGGGAGGTGGTCCCACGGCGTAAACGCCCTGACTATACACCCTTCACCAACAACCAGACAAAGCATATCATCAACAATCTCAAGCTCTAACCCGCCTGTGGCCTAGACAACATAAGCAACATTCACCTCAGACACCTGGGACCACAAGGCATACAAGCACTCACTAACATATCAAACTACAGCTACTCACACAACACAATACCAGACATCTGGAAGCATGGCATCATCATCACATTCCCCAAACCTAACAAAGACCCCACGCTACCCTCCTCCTCACACCGCCCTATCACACTCCTTTGTACCCCCTCCAAAGTCGTAGAGCACCTTGTACTACAACTGATGACACCTGACTTACCCCATTCTCCAACACAACACGGCTTCAGGCCATTGCACTCCACAAACACTCTTCTTACAGACCTTACACAAAGAGCTTTTGACGGCATCAACTCAGCTAGACCACCACACAGATCAGTACTTGCCACACTCGACATTAGTAAAGCCTTCGATGCCATCCCCCGCCACAACCTAACAAACAAAATCTACAACACATACATGCCCAACAACACAAAAAGATGGCTGGCCAACTTCTTAGCAGGCAGATGTGCACACGTATCTTTTGCCGGTCAGTCATCTAGCATTAGAAATTTCCCAAACGGAGTCCCGCAAGGATCCGTCCTGTCGCCCGCACTCTTCAATCTGTACATGCATGATATAAATACACCAAATTCACCCCAAATATCCATAGCCTCCTACGCAGACGACATAACACTCACAAGCACGCACCAAAACCCAGACACAGCAACAAGACTCCTTCAAGACTATCTCGACACATTACATGAATGGTGCACTACAAACAGACTCAATTTAGCCCCAGCTAATTCTACTGCAACCCTCCTCACAAGCTGGACAGGAGAGCACGATTACGTCCCGGGACTCAACATAAACAACACACCCCTAACACACACACACACACACAAAATCCTAGGAGTAACATACGACACCCAAATGACATTCAAACAGCACACCACAAACACGAAAAAGAAACTGACACCGACTTAACGCCGTCAGATCACTTGCCCACACGAAATTTGGACACAACAAAGAAACCACCACCACAGTCTACAAACAATACATAAGATCAGTTATGGAATACGCAAGCCCGGCCTGGGCTTCCAACCTAGCTGAAACACATCATAAGACCTTACAGACCATTCAAAATAAAGCCCTGAAAATCATCACAGGATGCACAGCTACGACACCCACAGATCAGCTACATCAAGAAACCAAAGTCCTCAAAGTCAAAGATCATCTAGACATGAGAGTCACACAATTCCTGGCAGCAGCCTCCACGAATCAACACCACCCACTACACTACATGGTTACACACCCACAGACACCAAGAAATATCAAAACAACACCCAGCACACGCTATCACACACAAATACTGTCTTCTCTCCCTCCCTGCCCACCCCAAACTAACTTCCGGAAGCACATCCATACTCATATCACTCGCCGTTCCATTCACTCACTCATAGACAACACCCAGCTGCAAGCACGACCTCCCGAAATCCATCCTTCTGAATCCTCCCTTCCTCGCGAGGACAGAGTCCACCTGGCCAGGCTGAGATGCGGACACCATCCGGCTCTTCTGAGCTATCAGAAGAGACTGGATGACTCCGTCGTCGACACCTGCCCGGGTTGTAACACAGCACCCCATACCATTAAACACATCATAGAAGACTGCATTTCACACAACCACTTATGCCAACAACACAATATACACTCTTTGAGAGCTCTGTGGGAAAGCCCGACCGGGGCCATGGCCTTCCATAGGGACTCGGGGCTGTTCGGCCAGGCAGCTTAGGGAACAACAACAACAACAACTGTTTCGAGTCGGCCACCCCTAGCTATGGGATATGTGCCTAAGTATAGGCCTATTCACACAAACTTAGTAGTATATCTTCACACCTATTGAAACTTCACTATGCCAGTATGTAATATTTTAAAAGGATTAGCAAATTTGGAACCAAATAAAAAGTTTATTTGCTGTGTAGAGTAGTTCTGCTAAGACAGGTACGGTACAGTATTGTAAAGTGGGGTGACTTTGGACTGGGGGTACACTTTTGACCTTTCACGGTATTTTGTAGACCTACCGTCATCAAGGCAATATGAAAGGTATTTCCAAAAAAAAAAAAAATATATGGCACTTAAGAGATATCATTAAAGTAGGTAGGAAACAAATCCCAAATCAATCACACAAATATATACCGGTACCGTACTGAATAGGCTAAAAAAAAAAAAAAAACATTGTAAAGTTGGTGGGAAAATATAGACAGTATAGGCTCTCTATCTATCTATCTATTGCCTGACGCCGTGATCCCCGAGGGTGTGGCCACGAACGAACCGCCCCCATGCACCTCTGTCCCCAGTCAGTCGACGCCCCTCCCCCCCAACCAGCACCGCCTTCGTTCATGTACAGTATAGGCTATACCTGGTATAATTATAAAGTATATATATATATATATATATTTTTTTTTTTTGTTACCCTGGCTACCTTTGCTCATACAGAAGAAATGAGATTATACAGTACCGGTACTGTACAGTGTATATGCTGTATGTGAATGACTGGGTCATCATTTATTGTTATTATATTATTATTTTGTTTTTCTATGTCTCAACTTCTGGACTGTAGGCTTTTCAATAGCCTGTAACTCGTACGAGGCCCCAGGATTATCAATTGAAGCTTTGAGATGATGGGTGCTTCATGTGTCGCACTAGATGAGATGGAGACAATGGAGCTTCAAGGTGTTTGTTGCTTCCTTTCTGCCACAATAGATGTATGTTCATACACAGGGACATACCCCATAGCTTGAGATGGTCTTAACAAAAATATATATTCACACACATCTAGATCACCTAGGAAAAGACCCAGAGACCAAAGATCACTAGAGGCCTCCAGCATTTCACTGGCCCCAGCCCTCCCGGAGAGGTTCCGGTCTTAGCATGCAGACACGCAGCGGGGCACACCACAATGCCCGCCCACCTCACATCCAGACATGACCCTTCATAATTATACACTGGCTCCCCGGGCCAGACACTTGATGGACTACACATTATCTAGTCCAACTGGCGCCTGACCCAACGCCCGCGCTATCTCTCAACTATTCACAAGCATTCTCTAATCATTCCTATTTATTACCACTGCTCTTGCCTGTTCTACAGTCATCTCTCTATCTTTCAACGCTTGTACTCCACAATCACTCCATCTCAACGGAGGTAAGTCTTCCTCCCTCCCTTTGTAGCTGACTCATATACAGTACTCTCTTTGTAAGCCTTTCATATCCCATTCGCTCAACATGTCCATACCAGCACAGGACCCTTCTGGCTCATCTCTCATCACATCCAACTTCCTTCTCTCTTTTGCCTTCAAAGCCCATGTCTCAGCCCCATACATAACTGTTGGTACAACTATCCCTTGATACATTGCACTTTTAGCTTTCATTCCGAGATTTCTCACCTTCCACATACTTACCATTGCTCCGAAAACTTTCTTTCCTTCACATACTCTCTCTCTTTTACTTTCATTTCCACACATGTGTCCTTGCTTATCATTCCTCCAAGATATTTAAAACACTCAACTTGTTCCAGTATTTCATCATCCAGTCTCACATCTAGATTCCCCCTACAAGCACCTCTACACACCATCACTTTACTTTTATTGATGTTCAATCTCAGCTTCCCCCTCCGACATACCACACCAAACTCTTTGACTTCTCGCTGCAGTTTCTCTTCAGAATCTGCTACCAATGCTATATCATCAGCAAACAGCAACTGGTAGAACTCCAAATATATACCACTCTTTCCTACTAAACCCAATCCTCTACCCATAGTTCTCATTTTCACCTCCCTCACCACACCATTAAACAGCCACGGTGACATTACACAACCCTGTCGTTGACAACACTAGATGGCGACACTTTATTTATAAACGTCACTTGATTGGAGAGAGCAGCTATTCGGTACCGGTAGTTCACAGCATCTTTGAATATGGCCGGGCATCTTTTATGCTATGAATTGGTGACGATATAGGGGGTATTTTCTTGACATGTTGGTGTAGCCAGGATACTCTACTTGTAGATCAGCAGGAAAGAATGTTGTGAGGCTGAACCCATACCTGACTGCATGATTGATCATCCAGGGTTTATATCTGTTGCCTTATGCCCGTGGAATCTTCAGGCTGTCTACTATGCTTATAGGCAACAATATGGACAAATACAGAGAGAAAACTGAATGAGTAAGTGTAATGCCTTTAAAAGTACAGTACCGTACTGTAACTAGAATATGTTTTATCATACATAATGTACTGCTGATCACAATTATTTTCTTTTAATTTTTCTGAAGTGAATATACATAATTATGTCAATATTTTGTCACACCTTCAAAGTTTAAAGTTTGAATTTTGTGACTAAACCAGATTCTTCAAAATAGCAAACTACAGATAACAAAATTTGATCATCTTAGCATATAGATTTTTAGAGTAGCTTTAGCCTATGCTTATTATTCTGTACCAGCTATACATATAGAGAAATAGGTGAGCAAGAAAACAAATATCACTTTTGACCAGATAGTAACAGACATCATACTATAGTGTGAATTTATATACTGTACTACAACACTTATGATAAGTATACTCAAAGGATGACCCTGCTAAAGGATAAAATGGTGCAATATGAAGTCATACTATAAACAGTAGGCCTACTGTACTGTAATTGAAAAGCAAGTTAGAAGAGGAAATACTGAAGATGTGCCAGGTGGTATAATAAGGAGCTTATATAAGTAGAAGATGGAGGGTGATGGTATGGTATGCCTGTATGCATGTTTTTCTGTCTTATTGTTAGAAAATGTGGAACACTAGAGTAGATAACACTATAGGTAAAACTTTGCAGTGAGGTAGGCTGTGATGCCCATCATAAACATTATGCAACACATTTTATAATAAAAGAAACATATTTGCTTTAAAGTATGACAGATCTGTTGATCAGTTGTACTTTCCAGCATTTACATCAGAGTGATTGACCTATAGCCTGGGTATGAGCAAGTGAAAAAACAAAACATTAAATGGGGACCATTTTGGGATGGGCATAAGGGGCATGTCTGGACAAAAAAAGATGGAGGTGTTCCCACCATGGTCATCCTTTAGTAGGGTATTCCTGGGAAGGAAAAAAATAGTATCAAAGATATTGATATTATTTCAGTAGTACCGGTATTCATAAATATAAAAATACAGGTGATACACTCTTAACCCCAAGATAAAACAGTACAGTACCAGTATATACTGTACATTATACAACATTGAAAGTACTGATAGGGTTTCACCTAACACATCATCATCATCATATCATCTCCGACGCCTTGTTTCCCCCTGGGAAACCCCCACTAGAGGATGACCATGACAGAAACGTCTCCAAGCTACTTTGTCAAGACATGCCTCCCCTGCCCGTGCCACAATGCCCCTTCCACTACGTGGAAGTTTTTCTTCAATATATTTTTCCACTTTCTTTTCCCATACCATAGATGGTCTTCCACTACTAGCGGTTCCACTCACCTGACTCCCATATATCTTTCTTGGCATTCTGTCTTCATCCATTCTCTGAACATGACCATACCACCTCAAAGTACTTCTCTTTATCCACTCAACCACACCACAATCAATGCCCAAAGCCTGCTCTTCCATTCCAAAGGACTCGTACACTTCCCTATTACTTGGCCCATCTAGCCTATTCATGCCAGCTGCCATTCTGAAAAAGCTCATATCCACAGGTCTCAGTTTGAAGAGGTCCTCGTCACTTGCCGTCCATGTCTCGCTTCCATACGAGTGTTGAGAGCAGCACACTGTTTCTCAGTTACTTTTTGACTTCCTGGCTAACCATTCTTCCTTTGAGAATACTATCAAGTTCTCCAATCACCTTTCTCCTTTGCATTTTTCTCTCTTTTATCTCACTCTCCATTTTACCATATTTGCATAGTACAGCTCCCAAATACTTGAAACTTTCAACCTCTTCTAGTACTTCATTTTTCAATTTTATTTTACAACTTTTCTTGTGTTCTTTCTTGATTCTATATTTTTCCTTAAAATCTATGGTTTCATGCATTCTTCTCTCAAACACCATTACCTTACATTTCCCTACATTGACCTTTAACTTTCTCTTTTCACATACCCTGTCAAAGTCAGTGACCACTCTCTGAAGTTCTTCAGCATTTTCTGCCAACAGGACTGCATCGTCCGCATATAGGCATGTTAAAATCTTCCATGTTCTTCCCTCTGATTACAGTCTAGCTCCCACACCCATGGATACAGCCCTACATTCCCTAATCACTCCATCCATGTATATATTGAACAACCAAGCTGACATGACACATCCCTGTCTTACACCTACACTGACCTCAAAACTTTCACTTAACTTATCCCCTACCTTCACATTTGCCATTGCATTCCTATAAAAAGATTTTACTGCCATTAGCAACTTTCCTCCCACACCATATACTGTTAACACATCCCACAGGCCCTCCCAGTCTACTTTGTCGTAGGCTTTTTCCAAATCCATGAATGCTGCATAGAGTTTTCTGTTTTTGGCCAGATACTTCTCTACCAACAATCACATTGAGGCTATCTGCCCTTTCTGAAACCTCCCTGTTCCTCGCCTATTTTGTCATCCGTTATCTTCTGTAGCCTCTCTGTTACTACTCTTGCGTGTACCTTTCCAGGTATGCTAAGCAAGCTAATTCCCTTATAATTCTTACACTCTTCTTTACTACCCTTCCCTTTGTACAAGGGTACTATCACTGCTTTCCTCCAGTCCTCTGGTACACTTTCCTTTTCCCATGCTAATTTACATAACCTATGCATTATGTCAACAGCTTCTTCTCCTCCATATCTCAGCATTTCACCTGGGATGTTATCTACTCCAGCAGCTTTGCCCATTTTAAGTCTATTGATTGCTTCTTTTACTTCTTCTCTGCTTATCTGGCTTTCAACTACCCTGTTTATTCTACCTCCCTCCATTCGTATGGAATGGAGTTTATTCCTATACAAGTTTATAGTTAGGCATAGAGATAAGATAGAAACATGCATATATATATATATATATATATATATATATATATATATATATATATATATATATATATATATATATATATATATATATATATATATATATATATACGGTATATATTTACGTCTCACATTTTACTACCATTAGAAGCTATGCTATACCGTATACTTAATGTATAGTCGTGGTCATGAATTTCTGGATTTTTTTTGTAGAGATAATTATAATACACATGATAACTATATTGGAAAACTGTTGGAACCGCACAGACAAATTACTGGGATTCACTAGTTAATGTTCATTGTCTTGTACTGTATTAGGTGTATTCTGACCACGACTGTACATACCCGGTAGATTATTGAAGCGTGGGGTTTAAATTAACAGCCCACTAACATTTTCTAGAATCTGCATAGGGCAGATTCTAGATATCTGCATAGGGCAGATTCTAGATATCTGGAGTTCACCCGTAATGCTCTGAGAACCTGCAAAAAGTGCTTATTACCAGTATATGGAATGCAACAAAATGCAGTGTTATAGGATAATCGCATAAGGGAAATAAACTGGGAACATACTCTTTATTGCATTAATCTAATAAGTTAGTATTTCTATGAAAGGGTTAAAGATAAAACAAATTCTTACTAATTCTATTTTTTATTTCGTAAGTGTCATTGTATACTTGTATTTACATGTTTTAATGTTTTAATTTAGTTACCAACAAGCCTAGGAAATTATTAAAATTCAACAGTTTGGGAAGTCTTACATTTAATCAAAATGTCTATAAAATACAGTACAGTATATCCTCATACATGAATTTATACTCAATTTTATGTATGAAAGTGAAATTTGAATGATTTACAAGAAAAAAAAATACTGGTACAGTACTGTACAACAAATCTGAGTGAAGTTTTGAGAAAACTTACCAGTAAGTTTCTCCAATTTTGGAGTTTCCTTAAATAAAAAAAACAAAAACAAAAAAAACCCAAGCCAACTTTATATTTTTTTAAGTATTATCATTGTTTTATGTCTTTCAATTAACCCAACATTTTGGTAAAGATGTAGTATTCGGGCGTATCGCCCGTCTTGTTTACACTACTCTCAGGCTCGCAATCACGTTCCTGTCTATTTTAACTGCCTTGGGATACAATAATAGGGTACCCCCCCCCCCTATTACTTATTGTCATCATCATATATTTTGCCAGCAGGGGGAAAATTGCAGAATAAAAGCAGTCAAAAGAGACGGAATTTAACCGCGACCGCACGACCTATGTAAACATGACGACCGTAAGCCTGGATACTACATCCTTCCCCATATTTTCCCTAATATTCATAGCCTGCCCCACTGCAGCTCCAGACAGCACATATGTATAATGAAGCATTTCATCGAGAGATAAATGATCGGTAAAAATGTAGTTAGTTTGGCCAGTTTTTTTGTTTATTTTTTTTTTTTTTTTACCTAAAAACCTGGTGTATCTGTATATTCAAGTAGAATATTATGGTAAAACCCTATAAATCAGTAATATACGGGCCCATTACACCGAGAATATTAAAACAACAACAGAACAAGTGGGGAGGGCTTGGCAATGATGCAGTATTCGGGCGTACCGCCTGCCTTGTTTACACAACACAGACGCTCGCGATCACGATCCCGTCTATTTTGACTGCCGTGGGCTACAATAATAGGTTGATTGCCCCCATGACTTATTGGCATCATCATATCTATTGCCAGCAGGGGGTAAATAACAAAAAAAAGCCGGGAACTTAACCGCTGGTGATCTACTGTCGACTTGTGTACAGTAAACATGACAACTGTATGCCCAGATACCACATCCTTCTCGATGGCTTTGAAGCTCAGGGAAAATGAGGGGTTAAGACGTTTAATGAGTGAATATGGATAAAAACACCTTGTCCAAACCTTTAATTATTTGAATAGTACATAACTACGGAAAGTCGTCAAGTTTTGTAGTTACGAGATGTAATATAGACATAAAATACGATATATGCGGGTCGATCCACACTCGAACATCATCCGTTCCTCAGTGTAAACACACGACTGCAGGCGGATCGCTAGATATACCTAAAACTAACCAAACATAACTTAGGCCAACTGATTTAGGGATAGATGTAGAGTTCGGGCGTACGGTCGTAATGTTTACATAAGGCGATCGCCCGCGGTTAACTTCGCGTCTATTTTGACGGCAATGTTTTCGGTTATTTGCCCCCTGCTGCCAATATACATGATGACAATATGTCATGGGAAGGTGAGGGGGGGCATGCCCCCCTTATCATATTATTGTTTCCAATGGCATTTAAAATAGACGGGAACATGATTGTAAAGGTCCGACGCCTCCCCCGCCGCCGTCATGTTTACATCTGTCGATTGCTGTGGTTAAGTTCGCGTCTATTTTGACGGCGATTTTTTTCGTTTCGGTAATTTGCCCCCTGCTGGCAATATATATGATGATGACAATATGTCATGGGGGTATTATTGTATCCAAAGGCAATCAAAATAGACGGGAACATGATGGCAAAGGTCCGAAGCCACTAATGCGTAGTGTAAACAAGGCTGGCGGTACGCCCGCACTTAACATTCTTGCCTTTATTTACCCTAAAGTAAGCAAATCGCACAAAGTCGAGGTAACAATTTGTTCCGTTTAGTTTTTCTTTCAAGGGGGCCTAATCAGGGATCCGAATCATTATAAGATTGGTTGAGGGGGGGCACTCACCCCCTCAGAACTTAGTGTAATCATCATCTATGTTGACATTACGGGGCATCAACAAAATACAGATATGATAATCCCGCGCACGAGTTGATATGAACGGATCGCCAGGATCGGCTAGATAGTCAACAAAACTGGGATTCAAACACAAGAAGTGGCGGATCTATCACAGACTTTACTCTTACAGGCGCCTGTGCACATATTAGTACCGTACCTAGGTAATGGACTAGTGCCAGGGCCCAGGGATGTACATTTTGCTTTACAGGTAGGAGTACAGTACCAGAAATTGTGTTCACGGCGAAAATATAGGCTAGTGATCAATTGACACCAAGCCACCAACACTTCTAGACTAGTACGAAATAATCAAAATACACACATAGGTCTAGCATTAAAATATAGCAGAAAGGGCAAGGATGTAGTATGCGGGTTTACCGTAAAACCGCCCGCCTTGATTACACTACACAGACGCTCGCGATCAGGTTCCCATCTATTTTGACTTACATGGTTTACAATAATAAGTTGAGGGGCCAGGGGGGACTTTGCCCCCTCTCACCCCCCCCCCCCCATGACTTAGCCTATTGTCATCCTCATATATATTGCCAGCAGGGGGCAAACAACTGTAACAACATGACAAAATAGACGGGAACTTAACCGCAATTTATCAACCTAGGCTATGTAACCATGCCGACCGTCGGCCTGTACACCCGGATACTATATCCGGGTAGAACGTAGAGTTCGGGCGTACCGCCAGCCTTGTTTACACTACGCGTAGGCCGTAGTGGCGTCGAACCTTTGCCATCATGTTCCCATATATTTTGACTGCCTTTGGATACAATAATATGTTGAGGGCTCCCCCCCCCCCCCCCCCCCCCCCCCCCCGCCCATGACATATTGTCATCATCATTTATACTGCCAGCAGTGGGCAAATAACCTAAACAAATCGCCGTCAAAATAGACGCGAAGTTAACCGCGGCGATCGCCCTATGAAAACAGGACGACCGTACGCCCGGAATCTACATCCATCCCCTATATCCTTCCCCAGAGAAGTATGTTTAGCCTACTAATAAAAACTCATGATGGTGCACTTATAGAAATTTACCAATATCCAATATCATAAGTTGTCCATAGGCTCACCTAGGCTAAGTGTAATAATAATAATAGGCTAATAATTCAATTGTTCGACCTAGCCAGTAGCATAGCCTATAGGCTACTGCGAAAGATTAGGCTAGTAGCCTAAATGTCATAAACTGCACTAGCCTTAGCCTAGGGGTTATTTTAAACAACACTAGCCTAGGCCTACTGCAGCGTTATGAGAAACAATTTATTAGGGAAAATAGGCACCAATAGATTTGCCATATAGGCTAGGCTAGTCCTCATGGAGGATTTTCGTTATCGATAAATTGAAAAAATACCCACTTCACATACAAATAGCCTACACCAAATATCTAGGCTAAGTCAAAGATGTAAAACAGCGGGGGTGGCAGCCCCCACCCATAATATTAGGATAGGTTAGGTAAGGTTGTTAGGTTAGGCTAATGTCATTTCAAAGGGGTATAGTAAACACTAGGATAGTCTAGGCCTATACCCGGTCAGAGGTAAGTCCTGCAGTAGTCTCCTTGAATGCAACCAATATTGAATTTGACGTTTCATTGCTGCTGGCCTCTGCAATGGTGAATGGTTTAGCAATAGGCAATGCACTCTCCTCGAAATGTAAAGTAGGCTACACAGCCTAGGCCTACAGCTAGACTTTGGCTCTTCATTCCAAATTCTTGTCTGGTTGACAAAAACATACCATTTTCTAACATACTGTTCTTCCTCAAGAAATTTATAAAGACATATACATGGTCCAGGTGTGTTAAAACACCCAAATACCACTCAGCAGTTCGGCAAACATAACCACTCCTGACGAGGGGTGAGGAGGCACTGCCCGTGACTGACGTGAAATTAATTAATTCCCAAATATTTTCGCACTCTATTCCTGGTGTGACGTCACACATCGTTGCCAGTGCGTATTGTTAAAAATGTTTTTTTGCCATTACGGAGTGATATTTTTGGTAAATTATATATAACCAGTTATTTATCAGCTCCTGTAGAACCTCTCAACCACGATAAAAAGTAAATGTGTTAATTCATGCATCACCACCTTTAAGAAATTTGGAAGCACGAATACTTTCAAATACTTTAGAGATACAAGAGATGAGAGCAATTGGACGATAGTTGGAGGGTTGAGAGCGGTCACCTTTCTTTAGGACAGGTTGAATGAGAGCAAACTTCCAGCAAGAAGGAAAGACGTTAGAGGAGAGACAGAGACGAAAGAGTTTGCCTAGGCAGGGGGTCAGCACGGAAGCACAGTTTTTAAGTACAACAGGAGGAACACCGTCCGGACCGTACGCCTTCTTAGTATTTAGCCCAGAGAGGGTAGAAAGTACATCTTTAGAAGAGATTAGAATATTAGGCATAAGGAGGAGAGAGGGGGGTGGAGAGGAAGGAATAGCACCGGAATCATCAAAGGTAGAGTTTCTGGCAAAAGTTTGAGCAAAGAGTTCAGCTTTGTCAGAGGAAGAAGTGATGGTTGTGCCATCAGAGTGGAAAAAGGGAGGGAAAGACGAGGAAGAGAAGTTGTTGGAGAGGTTTTTGGCTAGATGCCAGAAAGCTTGGGAAGAGCTAGAGTTGGATAGTTCAGTGCATTTATTATTGATGAAAGAGTGCTTGGCAAGTCGAAGAACAGATTTGGCTTGATTCTGGGCAGAAACATAGGAAGAATGAGATTCTTGAGTTTTAAGGCGTCGGTACCGTTTGAATGCTTCCTCCTTGTTGTGGACAGCAGTAGAATAGGCGTGAGTAAACCAAGATTTTTTTGCATTAGACTGAGAGAAAGAAAATGGAATGTACGCCCCCATGCCCGAGATGGTTACCTCGGTAATGCGTTCAGCACTCTCCGAGGGACCTCGGCCACGGAAACAGAAGTCATTCCATGGGAAATCAAAGAAGTACTGCCGGAGAGCCTCCCAGTCGGCAGCACCAAAGTGCCACAAGCGCCGCCGGCTGGGAGGATCGCAGGCCGTACTGAAGAGATAGGACAGGTGACGGAGATAAGTTTATGGTCGGAGGAGCCCAAAGGAGAGAAAAGATTGACAGTAAAAGAGGAAGGGTTAGAAGTCAGAAATAAGTCAAGAATGTTGGGCCGATCTCCGAAGCGATCGGGGATACGGGTGGGTTGTTGGACCAGCTGCTCTAGGTCACTTATGATAGAAAAGACGTAGGCTTGTTCACCATGTTTGTCAGTAGAGTGAGAAAAGAGCCATTGGCGGTGGTGAACGTTGAAATCTCCTAAGATGGAGATTTCAGAGAAGGGAGAGATAGATAGAATGTGTTCCACTTTAGAATGCATATGTTCCGTTATAATAGTGTTATACGCATACATGTCATCGAACTAACGTGAGGAGAAGTTATACCAGTGATATACTGTCTTATTCAACTATTCTGACCTTTATAAGAGTTTTGATGCAGAACCTTCCAGCACTTTTGGGTGTAGGGTCTTGAATAAATATGAATCTGATATGCCAGTGCTGTGCATACCATATCATCGGACTAACGTAAGAGGGTTGTTATGCAACGTCTCTTAACTGTCCTGACCGTTATAATAGTCTTTCAGGGACTGGTGGATGGGTTTATTTGGGCCTTTTACGCATACGTGTTTTAATGCCAACGCCTGGGACAACGTACCGTATGGATTATATGCAGAGTGCCGTTATGCTTTAAGCTACGGTATCTCTCGAGCTCTACCTTTTAAATAGCCAATTGCCAGTGCGTGAACTTTTTAAAAGGGTCCAGAATGGGGTCGGATGACTACCAATAAAGCGCACGTCGGTACAGCCTTCTTTATCGACAGTTATCACTCGTGTTGCTGATGGTTACGATGATATCTTTGCCGGGTGTTGGAGGGAGTGTGGGCGTGATCGAGATTCGAGGCAACTCGGGTGTATCTTGGTGGTGTTGTGGTTAGAGCTTCCTTTCTCGGGGGTGTGGGGGTACCGGTAGTTATATTGCTTGGTGGTAGTGGCGTGGTGCTTTTCTTTTTCCTTTATATTAGTCTCCCTCACTCACATAGAACAAACAAAATAGTAGAACTCTAAGAGGTAAATGTGATAGGTCATTCGTAAACTGCATATACTAATGTAAACTATAACCATAGATATAAATCTCCACTTCGTTGCACAGTACTGTATTGTAATTTTATAACACTTTAGAACACTTTCATTAACTAGACATTACCCTACTTTACTCCTCTTTACCAGGCTTTATTACCTTTACATTATCAGAAGTACAAATCTTTGGTATGCATGATTAGTTCTTAATTCCACTATACTTTACTATTCTTTATTTTATAATACTTTACTATGTTATAAAATGCATTAATATTCTTTACTTACACTATGCTCTATTATAATTAACTTTACCATGCTTTACTATACAATTATTTATTATATTATATTTTACAATACTTTATTTAAGTTTACTTGTGCACAAATTCACAGTATTAGTAATTATATATGTCTTTGTGGCGCAATGCATAAGTGTGTTGATTTTCGGTGTGAGCGTCCTGTGTTCGAATCCCCGGACTGCCACATATGTTTGTTAATTTCATTAATCGAGTTTAGGAGTAAAGTTGGTTGGTGAAGAAAATATAATAATTATACTGTGCAGTGCTATGCTCTACATCATTAAATGTTACCATACTTTATTATATTTCAATTGTTAGACTTTATTGTGTTTTAGTGTACGACATTATGCTTTCCCAATTGTCTTTATTTGACTTTACTTTATATAATTTGACTACTATACTTTACTATATCATACTTATGTATTCTTTACATAATCACACTTTAATATACTTTAATATATTATACTATATATTACTTAGCTCTATATAACTTAACGAGATTATACTGTATTGTATCAAAGTTACTATCCTTTACTACATTATGTTTCAGTAAGCTTAACTATTTTTTGTTTTTAAGGGGAGGTATTTAGTTTGTTCCCTAGACCTCCATCAAGCTTAAAATTACACCCCCTTGAGTCCCTCTCAAGATAAATTTGTACATTTTTCGGTAGAAAAATGTCCCGGCCGAAGGCCGGTTCCTCTTAAATTACAGGCTCGCTACCGCTCGCCAGGATAAAATTGACACCTGAATTGCACGAAAGGTCTTAATATAGGGTGAAAGTTCTTAAAATCGCTAAACTAATGGGGAAAACGTTGTATAATATCAAAAGCAATGGGGCTAAACATGAGGGAGAAAGAGGTCAAGACAAAAATCCCTCAAGTGGAGATCTCCCCTTCATGCAATATATTGTACAGTAGGCCAAATAAGTCGTGGGTCCGCTGCCATTAAGTATTGCTCGCTGTGTGTTGTATTCATGTCTGTCAGATGTTGAATAGGGTGTTTAAAGGTAGTAACATGTTTGCATATCTCACTCGAAACGATGAAATACAGTTTAGATAGTGCTGATACCAATACAGTTTAGATAGTGCTGATACCAATACAGTTTAGATAGTGCTGATACCAATACAGTTTAGATAGTGCTGATACCAATACAGTTTAGATAGTGCTGATACCAATACAGTTTAGATAGTGCTGATACCAATACAGTTTAGATAGTACTGATACCAATACAGTTTAGATAGTGCTGATACCAATACAGTTTAGATAGTACTGATACCAATACAGTTTAGGTAGTGCTGATACCAATACAGTTTAGATAGTGCTGATACCAATACAGTTTAGATAGTGCTGATACCAATACAGTTTAGATAGTACTGATACCAATACAGTTTAGATAGTGCTGATACCAATACAGTTTAGATAGTACTGATACCAATACAGTTTAGGTAGTGCTGATACCAATACAGTTTAGATAGTGCTGATACCAATACAGTTTAGATAGTGCTGATACCAATTATTGATAAAAATATACTTGGTGCCGCAATATCACTTATTTAGCCGAATGTAGTATGATTGACTGTAATATTCCTTACTAAACGTTATTACATTGTAATGGAAAACACTTTAATAACCCTTTGAAGAATATGGCGCATTTTGATAATTGTTTTCTGGATGTCCTTAGACGATTTTACACAACTTAGGAAGGATCTAAATTGAGTGGTCAATTCTGTAAGTCCTTCAGTAAACTGGCTCGGGTTGTCCCTCTTACAGGGAATAGGTCCGCTTGGGGGCATTCTATGTATTGGCACCCTCGTTAAGGGGAGTAAGGCGTCCGACAATAGATAGATAGATAGGAAGGATCTGTGGGAATTAAAAGGGTAAATACTCAATTATCCCTCTGGCTCCCATACACCTTTTGTAATCTGAATATAATTGTCGATCTATAGCAAGAAAATAGAACAGAAAATGTGCATCAGATCTTGAAAGGGTTAAATGTTTTCTCTTTAACATTTATAATTCTATTCTCCAATAATATTTTAATTTCCTTGCGGTTCAACAGCATGCCCGTAGGGGTTACCAGCGGTGTGGGAATTATTGTAGGTATTTATATATTCACGGCAAGGACAATATCACTTATCTTTTGGTGCAGCTCCTTCCCTCCCTTCCAATCTTTGTATTACTTGCTCTCTCTCTCTCTCTTTCTCTCTCTCTCTCTCTCTCTCTCTCTCTCTCTCTCTCTCTCTATATATATATATATATATATATATATATATATATATATATATATATATATATATATATATAAATATATATATATACTGTATATATATACAGTATATATATATATATATATATATACTTTATATATATATATATATATATATATATATATATATATATATATACTGTATATATATACAGTATATATATATCTATCTATCTATTGCCTGACGCCGTGATCCCCGAAGGGGTGGCCACGAACGAACCGCCCCCATGCACCTCTATCCCCAGTCAGTCGACGCCCCTCCCCCCAACCAGCACCGCCTTCGTTCATGTACTTCCTCACTCCATCCTTCCACCTCATATTCGGTCTACCTCTCCCTCTCTGTCCCTCCACCTCGCTCTCGTACACCCTCTTAGTCATTCTCTCGCTTTCCATACGTTCCATATGGCCGAACCATCTCAAGTTGTTCCTTTTCACACTTTCCAGCACATCTACCTCCACACCACACCTCCTTCTTACTTCCTCATTAGTCTGTCTATCCCTCCATGTAACTCCGCACGCACTCCTTAAGTAATTCATTTCCACTGCTCTCACTCTTGGTCTGAGTCTCTCAACCAACGTCCATGCTTCGCTTCCGTAAGTCAGTGTCGGGATTACCATACTGTCATGCAAGGACTTCTTCACTTCCATACAGACCACCCTATTTCTTGTTACTGCTTTTATTGTTCCTACAACCCTCTTCCCCTGTTGTACCCTCTCCCGCACTTCTTCATCCATAGTCCCATCTATACTCAACACACTGCCCAGATACTTAAAAGAGTTGATGATCTCCTTAGCCTGACCGTTCAGCTTCACCTCACACTCTGTGACTTCACCCCTTTCGAAGACCATAACCTTGCTCTTCCCCGTATTTACCTTCAAATTCCGTTTTTCGCACACTGTTCCAAACTCATTTACCAGACCCTGCAACTCCCATTCATTATCACTCATCAGAACTGTATCATCTGCAAACAGCAGTATAGGTAGCTTCCACTCAATTCCCTCCCTTTTCAGCGATACACCAACATCCACTGCTCTTGATAGTATTTCTGTCATGACTCCATCCATATATACAGTAAACAACCACGGGGACATCACACACCCCAGCTTCAAACCAACATTCAGGTCAAAGAACTCGCTCTGCTCACTCTCCACACGTACTGCCGCCTTTGCACCCTCATACATGCTCTTCACTGCTTTCAGCAACTTGCCCTCTACTCCGTATATATATATATATATACTTTATATATATATACCGGTATTTATATATATATATATATATATATATATATATATATATATATATATATATATATATATATATATATATATATATATATATATATATATATATATATATATATATATATATATATATACATATATATATATATATATATATATATATATATATATAATATATATATATATATATATATATATATATATATATATATATATATATATATATATATATATATATATATATATATATATATATATATATATATATATATATATATACAGTATATATATATATATATAGAGAGAGAGAGATAGATTGAAATGCTGGGTATACGAAGGGAATTTAACCCTCCCGAAAACTCCCCAGGTTTTGAGATACCTGGCGCGGGGTTCGAACCCTGGCGTGGGACAGGTATATTTTTACCGACCCACGCGCTAACCCATTGTACTACCACGGACGTACAATAGGATAACAACCCTAGTTCTCCTTGAAAGAACCAGGTGATAGTATTGTGGTGATTTACATGATGGGTTTATTAGACTTCGCCATCAACGACTATTTTACGTAATCCCAGAGGTCAATTTGAGTAGTTGGGGTAGCGAGCATATCAGGTACAGTGATTTACGGGTTCAGTGCATTACACTATATCCTTATTTGACAAGGCTACTCCCTAGCCTAATTTAAAGGTTGTAAGGTATCGTAGCCATATCACCTCAGCAATCTCAATAGTCCCAGGCTTTGAGATGCCTGGCGCAGGTTCGCGTGATGGGTGTTCTTTCTAGCTACCCAGATCACGGTCCGTGACTGCCACCAATGAAATACTGGGTATACGAAGGGAATTTAACCTTCCTGAAAACTCCCCAAGTTTTGAGATGCCTGGTGCGGGGTTCGAACCCTGGCGTGGGACAGGTATGCTTTTACTGGAGAACCCCACCCAGGAATACCCGTGGCACCTTAGCTCCCTACACCTGCAGTTGAACCGCCATTGACTTGTGTCTTAGTTGACATGGTTGGTCCCTTATTACCCACCAGTTCGGGAGATAAATACTTGCACACTTTAATTGATAATACCACTAGATACCTGGAGGCTATCCCGGTTAGCAGCATGAACACGAAGATGAGAGACCATTGTAACAAACAGGCTAAATCTGGGGTGTTCAAGGTGGGCAACGAGGCTTTGACATGGTTGTCAGTTCAGGGTCGACCCATGGCTGCTAAGTTTTGTGGTCAGTATCAGGTCATTAAGCAGATTGGTGAGGTTGACTATGTACTAGATACGCCCGACCGTCGCATAGCCTCCCAATGCTGCTTTATTAAAATGCAACAGCCCTACCATAGACCGACTGCATCTGGCCGTGGCGCTGATGGAGGTAATGTTGCGCAGGCAGGTGTAGCCGCAAGGAATGCGGGGGTGCGCATGTATGGTATCGGCGGGGAAGCCTTGGTACTTATGAACTGTGGGAGTGACTGCACAGGTGGTACAGATTGTTCCTTTCATGACCTGGCTGTATTTGGGACGAAGGAGGAGAAGGAGGGAGAATATAGTTTAGAGGCTGCGGTCCCGGCTGGGTTGTGGGAGGGCAATGAATATGTTGTTCTTCGAGATAAGTTGCAACCTCTTGTTCCTAAGCGCCAAGAGGAGTTGTTTACTAGGCTGTGGCAGTACTTCCGCATGTTTGTTGATTCTCCAGGCCTGATGTCCGGGGTGGCACCTGACATAGAGGCTGGAGACAGTGCAAAGCTTAAGTTGGCTCCCTACCATATAAATCCTGCTCGACAGCCTGTCTTAGAAGCAGAGCTGGACTAGATGTTGGAGAAAGGTCTGAGGGATAAGGGATATCGTGAGTGGTCTTTGCCAGTGACATTGCAACCTGAGCAGAGTGGCAAGATCCGTTTTTTGGTTGATTGCAGTAGTGTTAGTGCATTATCCTAGACAGACACCTCTCAATTACCCAGAGTTGACGACCCCATAGACCGCATCGGGGCTGCCACGTTTATCAGTAAGGTGAAATTAGTGAAAGGTTATTGGCAGGTCCCGTTGCCGGAGACAGCTAAGAGAAGTGCCAGTCTTGTGATGGACTGGGCAGTTTATCAGTGTCAGGTGATGTTCTGCTGCTGGATCACAGTTTGGATGTGTGGCATGTTAAGGGCCCTGATAATGTTCTGGCTGATTGTTTGTCACGGGAGGGTATGTTTTAAGGAGAACCCTCGCCGTTCAGTCAGTGATGGTGTAACCCCCTACTTTGGTTTGATTAGCATGTTTACGTCTGGTGCTAGTTGGTTGCTGTATGTAGCCCAGCGTAGGGTCGTAAATTAGGAGTTGCTGTGTTTCTGTATAGAAGAAAATATTTAAATACAAAAATATAAAAACTATAAAAATACTAAAAAGACTGTAGTCGTGTATGTCTTGTAGTGTTATTAAAGTATAAGCAGTCTGTTGTTTCAAGATGCACCAACAGACTCCCCATGGGTGTGAGGGTGTCACTCCCAAATGAGTTTTGTAGCCTGTGTCATTTGTGAGTGAGTTACAATTGCATAAGCCTTTGTTATATTGAGGGAGCTTTGGGAGAGGCTAGTCGCGTGATATCCCTCTGCCTTTCTTACCTCGTTGCTAGCAGGATGGCGCCTGCAGTCTGTGCTGCCATTTTTGATAGCGATATAATTAGTTAGTTTATTTAGCCTTGGTGCAATTGTTTCGTTATCCTAAGTTTACACAATGTTGTCTTATGTTTTACTTGATTAATTTTGTAGTGTTAGTGAGAGCACGACTACCTAGTATAATTGTGCAGTCTGGAGACGCTTGGAGCTCTCACCTCTCTTCTGAGAAGGTTCCCACGGCCCCACCCTTACTCGAGTTACAGACCCCGTACTGAGCACACCTGCTGTGGAGTCTGTCCCAGACTTGCTTCAATGTTTCCCTAGATACCGCATATAATTTCATTGTTCCCTATTGAGTAGTAGCAGAGCAAGTCTGGGAGTCATTTAAACCATAAAATATTGTTCTATCTTTATTATTTTGCATACAGGAGTGTTCTGCATTTGTTAACTAGAAATACTGCATCTTCTTATCTCGCAATCTTAAGTATAAGCTTCATACCTTTTTCTCTTCCAATTCTCTTCCATTATTTTGCTGCATTGTTTATTGTTAATATATGTGTGTATTCTTTATTATTGAAGTTGGTATTCACAGTGGTTTGGGGTTTTCTATGAGTAGCCTACCACAACCTACTGGAATACCAACTATTGTGTTTCCTGTGTTAGGATAGTGCTCAGACTTTCCCCATGTTTCTGCTTCATATTATTCCTAATTCCTAAGCGATTGGGCATACTATGAAGTGTCTGGGAGTCTGGCAGTGTTATGTTTCCTCAGTTATGTGCTGTCTAGAATAGAAGTACTCTTAACCCTTCTTTGGCGGGGCTGGACTTAAGTCGGTCTAGAGAACCATGGACTATGTGGCGGGGACCGACTTCAGGCGGTGTGCAATTCTGAGCAATATTTGGCTCTGAGAGAGAGACGAGCGGGGGGAGGAGCGTAGGCCGACTCTGACCGTTCGGCACGGCTCTCGCGCCAGCACTGGGCCCAGCTCCACACACACCCACACTCACTGCCTCGCTACACAGGGAATTATGTAAGGAAATTACGGTATTTTAGGGATTTTTCCTTCGTCTTGCACGATCGTTGCAAGAGAACGCGTGGTCGTAGAAGGATGGTTCTGGTGCCATTGGAAAGCTCAACTATCGCCCTTTTAGGGATACATAATTGTATTATGCTCTGGCTCTTGTTTATGCATGAAAAAGAGCACGGAAACAAGGTCGTTTAGGGTAAAACCACCCGCTTGGCGGGTAGTAGAAGTTACTGACGGGCCCGCTCGTAAGGCGTTAAATACTATACGCATTATTTACCAGACTCGGGGACAATAGATATTTTTGTGTCTCCTTGTTGCTGCTTTAATAGAGCCAAGAGGAAGATAACCATTTTTCCTAGAGAACCTGTGTGTCTTGGTGTTTGAGTCAGATATTAAGAGCGTGTCTGTTGCAGGGTAGTACGGTGCTGTGGGCTAGGCTAGTTAAGCATCGGGTTGCCCCGGCTCCCCTCGTAACAATATATATATATATATATATATATATATATATATATATAATATCCCCAGTCCAGGTATGAGAGTGAGATAGAGGCCCTCATGCAGTAAATCACCCAACAGACCCTGGCGTGCACCCCTCTATCATTGACGATCTCAAGAATGCCCTGGTCCATGTAATTCAGCAATTTAGGACTGAGACCAAAAAGATCATTCGTTAGGAGGAGCAGGCCAAGGGAGGGGTAGGTTCCCCACCAGTCCCAGCAGCAGTTCGTCCGTCCCCCCCGGAACGTTACCCCACAGCCAGGCCCCTCCACCCAGCACGCTATGTTCCTGGAGCAAGGGTACTAAGTGCCTTCTGCTAGGGCACTGTATGGCAACCCCCAGGCTGATCAGGGGTGGACCACACCTGCCCCAACCTTCGGCCGCAACACCACAGTACCCAGCACGCCAACACAGGCACACCAAGCAGGCCAACTCTTGAACCTTCCCACCCCCTCCCTTCTGCCATTCCCCGGGAACTCACCTGCTACCACTAGGCTCCTGGATAGCATCCTGGCTACCCCTCAACACCAATCATCCGCGGACATGATGTGAGGTAGTTCCTTGTACAATTTTGTTTTATGTTTTCATAATAAAATGTGTTTTGTATGATTGTGGATTTTCCTTACCTTCTCTATCATGTCGTTTTGCCAGGGTACCATACCAGCTGGAGATGTGTAGTAGTCTTTCAGGTGGTCCCTCTGTTGATTGGCGGCCCTACTGGCTTGGTTTCCAGTGATATGCTGAAGACCAGCCATTTGGTCTCCCTCCCTCGACCCACCAGGTGTCACCAGGTGTGTTGCCGGGTTCTCAGTATCAATGAGTGAGTTGGGTATGTTTGGTGTGCGCTGCGGAAGCAAGTTGTGGAGGCAACAGCAAGAAAACACAACAGTCGCCACCCTCTTGGGATGTATGGCATTGGTCGTGTACAGACACCTAAACCTGAAAACAGTGAAAATACATATAACACATAATTGTAGAGGGATGATAGCATAATATAAGATATAAAAGTAAGGGAAAAATAAAACAAATATTAATAAAAATCACTAAGTGGAAAAATTATGAATAATACATTTAATAAATACCAATTGTAATCATAGAAATATAATATAAGGTTAAGATAATCCTCTAATGGTAACGAGAATACGAAGAAACTTTAATTAAGAAAATATGATAGGCATTATATAATAATATAATATATATATATATATATATATATATATATATATATATATATATATATATATATATATATATATATATATATATATATATATATATATATATATATATATATATATATATATATATATATATATATATATATAATATATATATATATATATATATATATATATATATATATATATATATATATATATCACTATTTGTGGGTTTAAATTACAATGATAAAATAATAATACAATATACGGTCAATTATGTACACATATTAGAGTGAAAAAATCAAATATTTACCATTAACGTAAAGAGAACCAAATTAAGTATGCCTCATCATTCAGCTGTATATCATATATATATAACTATATACATAGATACACATATGTTAATATTTGAAAATAGTTACATATGTCTGACAATAATAATATAAAATAGTTACATCTGTCTGACTATAATATTCATAAATATTTACATCTGTCTGATAAGGGATATGACTCTGGAGAGAGTAACTCTATCTTAATATAAATTATAGTGTCACCAATAATGTATTACGTGAGAAACACCTACCTGCTTGATAGAATGCCAAAGGCGTTCTACACAATCCGACGGGCCCTTGATAGACGGCAATTGAAGAGGCGCTTGTCACGGGAGAGGTTCCTTTGTGGATAGGGCTTCATCAACCATGGGCGAAGGGGGAATGCATCATCCCCAACGATGAAGTATGGCACTGGCACGTCTCATCCGGGGATGGGTTCAGGGTCGGGTAGGTCAAGAGTGTTTTGTTCAAGGGCATCACGAATGGGTGTCTTGCCAAATATCCCAGCATAGGAGGCGCACCCTGAAGCCCCTACATTGACGTAGAGGAAGCGGTAGTCAGCGTTGACGAGTGCCAGCAACACAAGGGGGTGGAAGCCCTTATAATTATACCACTTAGAACCACCTTGGGCGGGACACCGCATTGCAACATGCTTGCCATCAAGTGCACCAATCATGTGGTGAATGTTCCATCATTTCGCGAAACTTATCTGCCACTGCCTTCCAATCCTCTGATGTCTTGGGGCAGGGCATGATCTCCTCCATGTACTCCTATATGAGTGCCTCACATGTCACAAAGACAATGTTTGATATGGTGTTGTGGGCCACTCTGAAGCTATATTGCAGGCTCATATAGCTTTCCCCGGTTGTCAGGTACCGCAGTGTTATGGCTAGTCTGAGGCCAGGTTCGAGTGCCTTCCGGAAAGTTATATCCTTCTTTTACAATATGGTGCGCGACACGTCCTAGTACCTCCCTGAAGGCTGCTACATCTATCCTCAAATAGTTTTTGTATGCTGGGGCGGCGTGTTCCTTCAGTATCTGCTCATACACACCAAAGGCCTCCCTACGGAGAAGCCACTTCCAGACCCACACGTGTGGTGTTCTGTTCTGCCTCCTTCGTTTCTTCAAAAGCAGCTGGCAGATGGCTATATTGGTTTGTAGGGTATCATTTTCAATGGTTAATCGTAGCCTGAGTAACTGTAGGTTTCGCTTCCGGTTCCAGGCCTTTAGGATGGACTTGGCTGTTTGCTGACGTGACGGTGGCACGAGGTATACTGAGGTGGGGGGGGGGGGTCCTTGGTGTACCTTTATATATACCTCCGACGGACCGGTTTGCGTCCTGTGTGACAGGGTGGCTGTCCATTTCCGCAGTAGTACCTATAGGCGCCGCCCTACCTTATATAGGCTCCGCTCGTCAGGAGCATTGTTGCCGACCAGTTTGCGCGCTACGGCGCGTGTCGCCGCCCCGGCGGCGACATTTATCTCCCTTAAGTCTTGCATTGTCGCCGCTCAACCCTGTCCAGTTGCCGTCAGGCGGCGTGCCCGTCCATACTGCCCGCCGTGGACATCCCGTCCCGCGATCACCCACGTTACTCAGCAGTGGTCTCCCCCTTGTATCGCCATTCCTTAAGACGTGGAGCGTCGGCACTTAAATCGGCATAGTGTGACGGGTGCTCTATCAGAGTTGTGCATGTTCATCTTTTCCTGAAGCCCCTGACGACCTCTCCCGACGTCTCTCTTGAGTTGGCGCCCACCCACGACTCGCGGCGATGTAGGCAAAGGCCTCATTACGACCCTTAAGTCTTGGAGCGTCGGTTCTTAAACAGGCATAGTGTGACGGGTGCTAAAGTTCTTCCAATCTCCGAATTATGTTTTGATTGATACTTTCCCTCTGCATTCTATATCTTACTGCCCAGTAGTCGAGGAGCATTTCCCAAACAAAAACTATTCAATGATTTAATAACTATTAACCAACGCCCCCTGTAGGAAGATATACACGTGAGTTGATACCAACAACCTTTTTATACAACTTTGGCATAGCAGTTTATGAAATAAACAAGTATATCAAATAATACTCTCACCTCATATCATCTACTTTAGTCAAGTTATCAGTACCACTGCAAAATTCTCCCAAATATATTGCCAAGAATAATGCTACTGAATCAAAGTTGTCAGTAAAGGAGCCAGTGTGAGTCTGGCTTTATTTAGGTTAAACTTAAGTCGGTATCACACAAGATATTTTTCCTTCACACTGATCTATCAACTAATAAGGGAAACTTTTAGGTACATTATGTCACCTAAATGTATCTACCTTAAGCCGTCTAGATTCCAATACCACTGCAAAACATCTGATAAATGTTGCCCAAAAAAGGTTGATAATTAAAACTGTCGTCTGATAAACATTTTAAAGTGAAAAACCTGAGGCGTACTGGTAGTAGACGTCAGGCATTTAACAAATTCTCACTTTCCATAATTGATTGCCTGATAATGGGTGAGGCATATCTTAAAGTATAAACCGCGACTGCATATTGTTCAGTGTGGGAGAGGAAAGGAATTAGGTAGAGAGAGAGCAAACTGTATTAATTATTAGGAGGCTTATGTTTCCTTCCTAAATTTTCCAATGCTCCGTATTATCTCTTGATAGACACAGTATATACGAGTACATTGACCTGTCTCACAGAGCAAGAACTTCCCTAAAGCCGGTGTTACACGGGCGCATTTTTCTGTAATTTTCGATGAGCAAGTATATTCTCGTACTATCTTGAGACTCTTTCACATTGGCATCGGAAACTAGATCGAAGGTAGACTATGTTAGGTAGTTTAATTCTTATAGAACTTATACTTTGAAGCTGCCAGAAAACAATTGCTCGTCAAAATTGACGGAAAAATCGCTCGCGTGACACTGCCTTAACACTCGACACACCTTACATCCTAATATTAATAACACCTTAATCCCGCCCGACATATGTCGGGCGGGATTTTGAGCACATTATTGGCTCTGAGAGAGAGTCCACGCGTTGGGAGGACGATAGGCGGGCTCTGACCGTTCGGCACGGCCCTAGTGCCGCAACTGACACACCTCTGCAACATTCCACACCCATGGCCTCGCGAGACCAGGAAAAAACTGGTGAAATTACTGTATTTTAGGGTTTTTCACCTCTCGTTGCGAGATCGCTACAGGATAACCCGTAGTAGTACAAGGATAATTCAGGTGTCATTGGAAAGCTCAATTATCGCCCTTTCACGGATACATAATTGTATTACGCTCTGGCTCTCATTTATGCATGAAAAAGAGCATGGAATGAAGCTTGTTTAGGGTAAATATGCCCTCCTGGCAGGTAGTGCAAGTTACAAACATCCCCGTCGGTAAGGGGTTAAGGAGAGACAAAGAGAGGTATGTCAAGGGAATCACAGAGAAGGTTGAGGGGCATTGCTCTACTTTGGCGCAGGGATGCATATACACAGTGGTCGGAAATGCGCAAATCATGACCGAAAGTCTATGGTAATAAATTATGAGATATATTATTGGCAACGTTCTCTGCAGAAATTATAATTTAATGTCATGTATAAGAACAGCAAATTAGTAGGTTTTCTTTGGGAAACAGGGTTATTAATATACTGTATATAGCTCAAATTGTAAGTAACAGGAATATCTTACCAGGAAACCGGACATAATATACAAAATAAAACGATATGTATTGTTTTAGTGCCATTAAGTGTTAAAAAAAACAGCTACTTTTTATAAAAACTAAAACAAAATCAATAGGTATATTAGTGATACATATTGTGTAATACTATGAAAATATTATTGAAGACCAGCAGTGACCACAGTATATGTAAGTTATATAACTTTATTTGTATTTTTTTACTGAGTTGGTAAATATAGCAAGTGCACAAATATGCAATACACTGTGTATAGATGGGAAAAATGGCAGCTTGTGTCTGCTTCTTATTCAAATAGCCCGGGAGATTCCTGTTCTTTAATACATGTTCCGTTTTCTCTAGTGAGTACCCACATCCCTCAGGTGATGTAAACATACCTAATCCTCAATACCTTTTCCCAGGTAATTATTGGAGATTGCAGTCTTTTATGAATGTCTGGGAGAGAGTGGTGATTCATAAACATACAAAGATCAGTATAGAGTAAAATTCGTTTGCATAGAAGGATACACAAAGCAATAATTATAGGAAGAAGTCATGAATATACCTAACACAGTTACCCCTACAAATGTATTTATGTAATAGAAAATGGTTATTTATTGGTTCACTTTCCTGTGTAATAGGACAATAATTAATATTAGTGAACGCTTTGATGAATGGGATGTTTTAAATAATTACAAAGACACATTTTCGTATTATAGTATGTCTATAATTGGGTTTATATTCAGATTACGATGAACATTGCGATGATTTTCAAATAGGATAATAGGTGTATTATTTACTGATAACATCCCTAAAGACACAAACATGATAATAAATTGTTAATACACAACACAAAAATATTGAAAATTGTCACCCTTATAGAAATGGTCAATGCTTGATAACATGCATATTGTTAAGTAATATAGTAGCTGACGTTCTCCTATAATTTCTGTGCATGTTTCTGTTTTTCGATGTGTTGGAGTCATGGAGTCTACACTCAGAAGACAGAATTTAATACTAGAATACTAAAATACTCTGCCAGACAATGTTATAGGTTCTATGAAAAGTAAATTCAAATTCAAATGGGCTAACTGCTATCGGAATAAAAACACGTTTATAAATAAACATAAGCAGTGGTTAGAAACTGAGGTTCTACTGCAACATCCAGACAAATCAGCAGTGTCATAGTATGTTGTGGATACGGAAAGTGGTAGTGAAACGAATATCATTGATGGTTCAGGTCCCTCATTGAGTACAGCCCCTGATGGTTCAACACACTTGGGAAGACCTGATACACCTTTCCTTAGTAGTAGTGACCGATCTAAAAGGAGGATAACTAAACATTTGAAGAAAGCAAACTCTCCAGAGGAATAACCATATGCAACTGAAATGAGCCTAAGAGAAACAGGAAGACTTGATGCTGCAAAGTTGTGTAACCAAGCGGTATCAGATCCATCACGAGCAACAATACTGAGCAGAGTAGAAACACCAGTGGCAACTTCATTTACACCTTTGGTAGCACTCAGTGTCATAATAAACACAAATATAAGTAAAAGCAGCTACCAGTTCCTTAGCAAAATGAACATGAACCTTACGAGAAAGTTCTGGCTGAGAAAAAAACTGTTACCCAAAAGACATCAAGGTATTTGATTTTCATGTTGAAATTCCCCTTCAGAATGTTGTAGCTCACACTGCAAAGCGCCTATTAATTTATGTGATGAGTGCTACTGACCTAAGTATTGTGACTGATCTAAATGACTGTGACACATCTAATACCATGGAACAGTAGGATACTAATGTCAGTGGTAAGCTACATCTGCAACTAGTGACAACAATTGGATTTGATGGCAGTGGAGACCAGTCAATCTACAATATGAAATTTAACAATGATGAGGATATCAGTGAAACTAGCATCCTATCAACATTTATTTGTCCAGTACGACTTAGTGGTACAAGTAATAACACAATAATATGGCAGAATCCAGCTCCTTCATCGAGTGTTTACTGTCGACCACTCACACTCCAGTTAAAAAAGGAGACAGCAGACCATCCCCGGACTGAAATACGTAAGGTGAGGGAGGCTATTGAAAATCTTGTTCCTACACAGTGTGAGCAATATGAGATACACCATAAGATTATGCTAATTATGGTAGATAAAACATTGTGTCAAGCTCTCACCCATACGCCCTCAGCTGCAAAATGTTACCTATGCATATCAAAAACTAATCCATCACCTATGAATAATCTTCAAGAAATATCAAAGAAACAAGTTAACAAAGATGCATTACAGTATGGTCTCTCTCCACTTTATTTGGTCATAAATACCATGGAGTGCATCCTTCACATAGGATATAGGATAACGTCTACAACATGGATGGGGAAAGGGGAAAAGAACAAGACCATCTTCAATGAAGAGAAGAAGATAATTCAGGCAGACCTAAAATCACACTTGGGTGTCAATGTTGATCAGCCAGTTCATGGAAGTGGAAATACCAACAATGGAAATATTGCTAGACGATTTTTCAGTAATCCCGCAACTGTGTCAAGCATTACTGGAGTAGATGAGTGACTGATCAATAGGTTGCCTGTGATCCTTACTGCTCTAAATTCAGGACATAAAATAAACAGTAAGCATTATAAGTCATCCGCTCATGAAACAGCAGTACGATACACGTCCCTTTATCCATGGTATTACATGCCCATTTCAGTTCACAAAATGCTACTCCTTGGCCATCAAATAATTGAGGAACTGTGTATACCAGTGGGTCAGGCATCTGAACAAGCTTTAGAGGCGACGCATAAGATTGTCCGCAATGCAAGGCTATATCACACTTTTAAAACATCCAGAAAAAGATCAAACACAGACCTAGTGATGGGTTATTGCTAACATCTGATCATTTACTTGCAGGTATGAGGAAGCCAAGGTATAAGAATACACATAGGTAATTTTCAACAGAGGTACTTTCACTGCTTAGGGCCCCTGATGTTGATATATGTCATTAATGCTGATTGCATTACTACCAAGTACTTTTACCAAGACATTATGTGTTTTCTGTAACATACAGTACACCACGAACTGTTTTTAAACAAATAACTAATATGTGTATTGGATTTTTAAAAATTGCTTCATAATATTCAATTGACTAGCAAGAAATGTATATTTATTTTTCTCTATACACATAGAGTATGTGTGCAACACACTAAAATAAATATTTCAGTGTACACACATATTTAATTTATGTAGATGTGTGTACTCTACTTATGCAGAAGAGAGTGAGAGAAAGAGGAGGAGATTTGTTTTATATTTATCCTTATAAAAATTAGTATCAATATCCATTCCGTATCACCAGTATAATGGCAATAAATTCAAATAGGTGTGTTCACTGCACTCATAAATACTCATACAAAATAATACAGTGTTATATAGATTACGTTTAGTCAAGACTTTTTTTTTGTTAGATTACGTTTAGTCAAGACTTTTTTTGTTAGATTACGTTTAGTCAAGACTTGTTTTTGTTAGATTACGTTTAGTCAAGACTTTTTTTGTTAGATTACGTTTAGTCAAGACTTGTTTTTGTTAGATTACGTTTAGTCAAGATTTTTTTTGTTAGATTACGTTTAGTCAAGATTTTTTTTTGTTAGATTACGTTTAGTCAAGACTTTTTTTTGTTAGATTACGTTTAGTCAAGACTTTTTTTTGTTAGATTACGTTTAGTCAAGACTTTTTTTGTTCTATGTGGACAAGGGACACACAAGGCAAAACTGTCTGTAACTAAGTGCGCCTCCTCCAGAATTGAAAGTGACAGGGCCATAATCAAGGAATGTTGCCAAAATGTCTGGACACACAGTGTTTGAAACAATTTAAGTCATAGGATGAGGGAAAGCTAGATTCAGGAAGAGAGTTCCAGAGCTCAGCTGTTGAATAGAAGAAAGTTTGGCAGTATCGTTTCACTCTCAAGTTGGGGAGCTGTACAGAGTAGGGGTGGGATTGTTTTGCAAGATGGGTACAACGTATCCTACGTAGAGGAGCTGGTATACATTAAGAGAGGTCTGAGGAACACTGATTATTGTAGTAAGGATAGAATAGTGAGAGAGATGCAACATTGCGGCGAAGAGAGAGAGAGAGATTGCAGAGAGTCTGTGAGTGGACGGGAGTTAATGATACAAAAGGCTTTCCTTTCTACTTTGTCTTTTTATTTTTATTTTTTTTCTATATATTCCAACTAGGCTACTTCCTCTCGGGCATAGGCTGATAGCCTTTACACTCTACCGCTGAACATGGTGAGGCCCGTGAGGTCTTGCTCCAGTCTAGGGAGTGAGACATGCGAAGCTTCACGGCTCGAAGCAATCCCATCTCTGAAGCCGCCTCGCCTCTGTGCTTCACAGTCTCATTCCCCACACTCAGACCCTCACTCTCAGAACGCCACCTATTGAGCAATTAACTCACTAGGCATTGCCCCCTGTAGCATATTTTTGAATATGGGAATATTCATACGATACTATTTAATCAGGGAACAATGAGGGTATTTTTTTGGCATTTTGGTGTACTGTGGTAATGCACTGAAACTAGGTACAGCACAAATTCCATCCCAATAATATCTTCCCATTGACATATTGGGATTCGAACCCGGGTCCATTGGATTACCAGTCCAGTGACAAGACCACTCCGCCACACCTCCCCTAGAAGTGCTGTGTGAGAGGATCCTCCCCACACTTGTGAACAATACTCAATACAAGGGCGTACTGTGCCCATGTACAGAGCAAGAAGTTGTGCAGGGTTAAAGAACCCCTTGAGGAGGTTGAGCACACCCAGCTTCTGGGAGGCCGCCTTTGCAAGAGTGGTGATATGGTTCTTCCAAGAGAGATCAGAAGAAAAAGACACATCGTGAATGCTGAAAGAAGATGAAGGGATGATCATTGTTTTGTCGAAGTATAAGTCATAGTCCTTTGAGAGTTCATGGCGAGTAGATAGATGGAAATAATAGGATTTGGAAACATTAAATGTAACAAGGTTTTCTCTGCCACAATTGGAAATGGAAGTTAGATCAGAAGACAAGTATTGTCTGGCTTTATTATGTTTGATTTTGACGGATTACTGGCTGGGGCATTCAGGAAAATTAGTTGAGTAGTGTAAGGTAGAGTCGTCTGCATATGAATGGATAGGACTGGAGGTACAGTTGAAAAGATCATTTATGAAAATTAGAAATAGAATTGGAGATAGGACAGAACCCTGAGGAACACCGTAGTTGATAGGATGAGCAAGTGAAAAATGGCTGTCTACAACCACAGCTATGGAACGACCGGAAAGGAAGTTAGAGACAAAGGCACAGATTTAGGGATAGAAACCGAAGGAGGGTAGTCTAGAAATTAGATATTTGTGCCTGACTCTATCGAAGGCCTTCGATATATCTAGTGTAATAGTAAAGGTCTCACCGAAGGCCCGAAATGAAGGATGACCAATAGCTAGTAAGATATGAAAGAAGATCACCTGTAGAGCGACCCTTAAACCCCCTGAGTGCCAGGTCCGTATATTTACGGACTAGGGTCTTGTCACGCCCAGTGCCAGGTCCGTATATATATGGACTCGCCGAAAAAAAATTGTAGCAGCGAAACGACTACACCAATGGCTTTCATATTTCTACCACTAGTACCTTACCCTTCTGGCTTCTTGCCACCACCAACAGAACCCCCTCCCCCAACCCACTCGCTGACTATCGGTCGCCTCACAAGGGAAAAAAAGGAAAATCTGTGGCGGCGAAACGACTGCACCAATCGGTTCCATTTTAGTGTGACAAGTCCCTTACCCTTCTGCCTTCCCCCCACCACACCCCCAACCGCCTCCCACCACCCACTTCCAGCGTATCCGTACGAAGAAAAGGAAAAAAAGGAAAATACGTGGTGGCGAAACTACCTCACCAATCGGCTTCATATTTGTAACACAGTCAATTACGCTTCTACCTTTCCCCCACCATCCCCCAAACCACCCTCCCACCACCCTCCTACCTATAAGTTCGGATACCATAAAAGTCGATGATTTACTCTGAAAATTTCAGCTACATTCAGGACCATCTGGGACCTGATTTCTGGCGAAAATGGACAAGGGGAGTGGCTTTTTTACCATTATCCTTCCTTTCTCCCCCAACTTGATAGATTTAGCCAAAAAAATAAAAATAAAAAATCCTCTGGCACTGGCAGATGCATAGGGTCAATAATTGTCTGGCACTCTGCGGGTTAATTAACACCTTATTGGCGGGTGGTAGGGTATATTACACCGTACCGCACAGCAGTTTTTTTTACCCTAAATAGGGTTGTTTCCATGCTCATTTTCATGCATAATCAAGACCCAGAGCGTAAAACAAGTATCTATCCCTGAAAGGGCGTAAACAGAGCTTCCCAATGACACCCAAACCATCCTTGTACGACCACTGGTTCTCTTGCAACGATCGTGCAACACGAGTGCAATAACCCTAAAATAAGGTAATTTCCGAACATAATTCCCTGTGTAGCGAGTGAGAAAGGGGGGAGGAAGGTGGTATACAGTTCAGTACATCCACGGTGGTCGTGGGGAGCGGTCATAAGGTTACTACGCTCGTCCCACCGCTCAGCTCTCTCTCTCAGCAACATTACGTGCTGAATATGGCGCTCGACAGGTGTCGTGCACCGCCACTTAGTCCAAATTTATTTCACTCGACATATGTTGCGCGCCGCCAGTTAAGGGTTAAGGAAGCCATACTGGCGAAGAGAAATGCTTAAGAAATTTGGAAGTAAGAATATTTTCAAAAACTTTAGAGATACAAGAGATAAGAGAAATTGGACGATAGTTGGAGGGTTGAGAGCGGTCACCCTTCTTTGGGACAGGTTGAATGAGAGCAAACTTCCAGCAAGAAGGGAAGACGTTAGAGGAGAAACAAAGACGAAAGAGTTTCACTAGGCAGGGAGTCGGCATGGACGCACAGTTTTTTAGTACAACAGGAGGAACACCGTCTGGACCGTACACCTTCTTAGTATTAAGCCCAGAGAGGGTAGGAAGTACATCATTAGAAGAGATTAGGATATTAGGCATAAGTAGGAGAGAGGGGGGTGGAGAGGGAGGAATAGCACCGGAATCATCCAAGGTGGAATTTCTAGCGAAATTTTTGAGCGAAGAGTTCAGATTTGTCAGAGGAAGAAGTGATGGCTGTGTCATCAGAGTGGGAAAGGGGAGGGAAATTCGAGGAAGAGAAATTAATGGAGAGGTTTTTGGCTAGATGCCAGAAAGCTTGAGAAGAGCTAGAGTTGGATAGTTCAGTGCATTTATTATTGATGAAAGAGTGTTTGGCGAGTCGAAGAACAGATTTGGCTTGATTCCAGGCAGAAACATAGGAAGAATGAGATTCTGGAGTATGAAGGCGTCGGTACCGTTTGAATGCTTCCTCCTTATTGTGGACAGCAGTAGAGCAAGCATGAGTAAACCAAGATTTGTTTGCATTAGTCTGAGAAAAAAAGAATGGAATGTATGCTTCCATGCCCGATAGAATTACCTCGGTCATGCGTTCAGCACTCTCCGAGGGTCCCCAGCCACGGAAGCAGAAATAATTCCATGGGAAATCAAAGAAGTACTGCCGGAGAGCCTCCCAGTCAGCAGCGCCAAAGTGCCACAAGCGCCGCCGGCTAGGAGGATCGGGTGGCCATACTGGAGATATACAGTAGGACAGATGACAGATAAGTTTATGGTCGGAGGAGCCCAAAAGAGAGAAAGATCGACAGTATAAGAAGAAGGGTTAGAAGTTAGAAACAAGTCAAGAATGTTGGGCCGATCTCAGAGGTGATACAGGATATGGGTGGGTTGCTGAACTAACTGCTCTAGTTTGTAGGCTTGTTCACCAGGTTGGTCAGTAGTGTGAGAGGAGATCCATTGGCGGTGGTGAACGTTAAAATATCCAAAGATGGAGATTTCTGATAAAGGAGAAAAAGATAGAATGTGTTCCACTTTAGAGTTTAGATATTCAAAGAATTTGAGAAAGTTGGTAAATTTAGGGGAAAGATAGACAGCACAGAAATATTTAGTAAGAGAATGACAGGAAAGTTTGAGGCATAAAGTTGAGATCACAGAGGAGTCAAAATCGAGAACACGAGAGCAAGTGAGTTTGTTGTGAACGTAGGCACAACATCTGCCTTTGGCTTTGAAACCAGGATAGAGAAAGTAGGAGGATACAGAGAAGGGGCTGCTGGAAGTTGCTTCAGACACCTGCTTTTCGGTGAGGAAAAGAATATCAGGTTTGTAGGAGGAGAGATGGTATTCAATAGAGGGAAAATTATAGGAAAGTCTGCGAATGTTGCAGAAGTTCATAGAAAGAGTAACAGCCTGAGATCTAGGTCATTTTGAGGGGTCGTCAGGGGAAGGTCGGGTGGGTGTGGGGGCATTTATGTCCCCCCCCCCCCCCCCCCCCCACCCCCTGGGGACTCCGATTTAGAGTTCATCATTTTTGTAAACAATTTTGGTGTGGAAGAAGGAAGTGTGGTGTGCATGTTTAGTGTAGTGAAAAATACTTTATTAAATACTTTATTGAGCATTACAAACTATCTTAAGATGCAAAATTATCTGTGATTGTGCCATAGACTTTTGGCCAGGAATTTAATATTTCCAACCACTGTGGGATGTGGCGACCCCATCGCCCGCAACTTTGTGGCGCAGATATACCCTGGCGGTTGGGGCTGTAGGCAACAGCTGAACAGTGCGGTACTCCCGGGGAGCGCTAGGTGGTTGATGAGGACAGCTGGAACTCTTGTTTCACCACCTGGCCTGATCCTTTCTGTGCCTCATCAATATTGAGGGCAACCCCAGCTTGCCCTCCAAAACACATTCGCCTCCTTTCAATACATTATACTACAAAGACCTTACATACTACACTACCTTTCTTCCTAAAAAAATGATGACGCAACCACGATTCGCCTTGGAGTCCCCCAGGGGGGGAGAGGGAGGACAGAAATGCCCCCATTTGATTGGCCCCTGTCAACGAAACCTTAAAATGCTCTGGACCCCTACCTTCTACTCTTACTATTAACTTCTGCAACATTCGTGGCCTTTCCTCTAACTTCCACTCTGTGGAACACCACCTCTCCTCTGCCAACCCTGATCTTCTCTTTCTCACCGAAACTCAGGTGTCTCGGACTACTGAAAGCAAACCCTTCTCTGTATCCTCCTACTATCTCTATCCTCAGTTTGAAGCCAGAGGTGGATGTTGCGTATATGTGCACAACAATCTCCCTTTCTTTCGTGTTCCCAACTTTGACTCTTCTGAATTCTCAACTCTCTGGATAAAGCTTTCTTGTCACTCTTAACCCTTAATTAGCGGCGAGCAACATAAGTCGAGTTAAATAAAGCTGGACTATGTGGCGGCGCTCGACATAGGTCGAGTGGCAATTTCAGCACGTAATGTGGCTGAGAGAGAGAGACAAGTGGTGGCAGGAGACTAGCGAGCGTATGACTGCTCCAGACCACCGCGGCGAACCTACTGACACAAATCTCAGCTCCCTCCTCCCTCTCTCACTCGCTACATACTCAATTATGTACCGAAACTACCGAATTACCTGCTTTTTGCACTCGCGTTGCACGGTTATTGCAAGAAAACTATCCATCATACAAGGATCGTTATGGTGTCATTCGAAAGCTCTGTTTATGCCCTTTCAGGGATAGGTACTTGTTTTACGTTCTGGGTCTTATTTAGGCATGAAAATGATCACGTAAACAGCCCTATTTTGGCTAAAAACACCCCGCTGTGCGGTACATATAAATAAACCGCATAGGCCGCTCGTAAGGTGTTAAACTAAATATTTTTGTGCTGTTTATCTCTCCCCTAATTATACTGACTAACCAAAATTCTTTGAATAACTTCTAAAGTGGAATGCATTCTATCTATCTCTCCTTTCTCAGAAATCTACATCCTAGGCGATTTCAACGTTCACCACAGCTAATGGCTCTCCTCTCTTTCCACTGACCAACCTGGTCAACAAGCCTTCATCTTTTTTATTCTAAATGGCCTGGAGCATTTAGTCCAGCATCCCACCCATATCTCGGATCGCTTCGGAGATCGACCCAACATTCTTGACTTATTTCTAACTTCTAACCCTTCTGCTTATACTGTAAATCTTTTCTCTCCTTTGAGCTGCTCCGACCTCAAACTTTATCTCTGTCACCTGTCCTATCTCTCCGGTACGACCACCCGATCCTCCAAGCCGGCGGTGCTTCTTGCACTTTGGCGCTGCCGACTGGGAGGCTCTTCGGCAGTACTTCTTTGATTTCCCATGGAATTACTTTTGTTTCCGTGGCCGGGGACCCTCGGAGTGTGCTGAACGCCATTACCAAGGTAATCCTCTCGGGCATGGAAGCGTACATTCCATTTTCTTTCTTGCAGTGTAATGCAAACAAATCTTAGTTTACTCACGCTTGTTCCACTGCTGTCCGAAATAAGGAGGAAGCATTCAAACAGTACCGTCGCCTTCAAACTAAAGAATCTCATACTTCCTATGTTTCTGCCTGGAATCAAGCCAAATTTGTTCTTCGACTCACCAACCATTCTTTCATCAATAATAAATGCACTGAACTATCCAACACTAGCTCTTCCCAAGCATTCTGGTGGCATCTAGCCAAAAACCTCTCCAACTATTTTTCTACTTCGTCTTTCCCTACTCTTTTCCACTCTGACGGCACTACTGTCACTTCTTCCTCTGACAAAGCTGAAATCTTTGCTAACACTTTCGCTAAAAACTCCACTTTTGATGATTCCGCTGCTATTCCTCCCTCTCTCCTACTTATGCCTAACATCATAATCTTTTCCAAGGATATAATTTCCACCCTCTCTTGGCTTAATACTAAGAAGGTGTACGGCCCGGACGTTGTTCCTCCTGTTGTACTCAAGAACTGTGCTCCCGTACCGACTCCCTGCCTAGGCAAACTCTTTCGTCTCTGTCTCTCCTTTAACATCTTCCTTCTTGCTGGAACCTGTCCCAAAGAAAGTTGACCACTCTCAACCCCCAACTATCGTCCAATTGCTCTCATTTCTTGCATCTCTATAGTTTTTGAAAGTATTCTTACCTCAAAATGTCTTAAGAGTTTAAGTTCCCATAACCTAGTCTCAGACCGCCAGTATTGTATCCTTAAAGGCTGCTCTACTGGTGATCTTCTTTCTTATCTTAATAACTTTTGGTTCCTCTATTTGGGACTTCGGTGAGACTTTTCCTATTGCGCTAGATATATTGTAGGCCTTCGATAGAGTCTGGCACAAATCCCTCATTTCCAAACTACCCTCCTTCGGTTTCTATCCCTCCGTCTGTGCCTTTGTCTCTTATTTCCTTTCCGGCCAGTTCATAGCTGCAGTTGTGGATGGCCACCATTCACTTCCTCAACCTATCAACTCCGGTGTTCCTCAGGGTTCTGTCCTATCTCCAATTCTATTACAATTATTCATTAACGACCTTTTCAACTGCACCTCCAGCCCCATTCACTTATATGCTGACGACTCAACATTACACTATTTAATTAGACTTCCACAACATCATTCACAGCAGGAACTCCAAAACTCACTTAAGGAGGCCATAAAGCACTTATCTTCTGATCTCTCTACTAACTCCAATTTGGTCAGAGAAAACCTTGTTACTTCCATTGCTTCCAAAACCCAATTTCTCTGTCTGTCTACTTGTGGCCCCCTTCCAGAAAACTATGACCTACTTTTCAAAAACATACAAATTAACTGTTATGCCGGGTTGTAATCCAATTCGCTTCAGTATTATCTATTTATCAATCCTGGTTTCGGATATATAGACTTGGAATATGCTCAACAAGAACACATTGAGCTTAGTGAATATGATAAGTATTTACTCACTCAGGCAACGATAACACAATAAACACACAGGTTAGATTACACTCTTATTTATTCAAAGGCATAGAATACAGGTTATGTGGTACTATACTCTACTATTATATTGAATGGCAAATAAGTAAATTAGTGACTGAGAGAGTTAACTAGTTTTACACTCTAATGAAGGTCAGTTTGTCACTTACATAGTAATTTAACCCGTTTTGTATTGTTTGTTCACCAGAACCCGGCCGGTTTTCAAAAAATGGTTTTATTCCAGAAACAATAGCGAATGGGTTAGGAATGAAGGAAAAACCATGAAAAACCGCTCAAAAAGCTTAAAGAATGGTCCTACAGAGCCCCCGAAAACGTATTTTACAAGACTAAAAAATTGAAGGCAATTTCCCCCAAAAAACAGGTTATTGCACGCTCACGCGCACGCACGTGGACTTTGAGAGTTTTCAACCATCGGCACGGTTGCGTGGGATACGTACACAGTTCCCATACAAATCTGAGCCCTCTCGAGTGGCTACACCTGAGGTTACGGTCGGAGCAATTAGGGTGACTCGTCAGACGCGTCGCTGGGGCTGTGCGTTACATACATCGCCGACGCGCCAGACGCGTCGCTGGTGCTGGACGGGTTAAGAGTGAAAATACTCAATGATTGACAGATACATATATAATAATAATAATAATTATAATCTTCTGGTTACTTATATAGCGCCCGTATCTCCTCCTTCGAGGATTCACAAGCGCTTGGCTTTCTTTAGTCTACCAGAGACCATTACCCATCCCCCTTGCTCATGGGGAGATGTTAACCGCCGGCTATATCCCAGAAAAACTTTTCAGTCTGAGCGGGGATTGAACGCGAAACCTTCAAGATGGGAATCAGGCACGCTATCAACTGAGCCAGCCGGATGGCTGGCTCAAACAAGAATCATTGACAATAATACATTATGCGAGTAAAGTGTCTAACGCGAAGTATTCTGACAAAGACAAGGTACAGTATTCTTTGTTTTATTTTTTTTCTATGTGATTGAGGGAGGCAAAAGGCAGAACTGCCTATAACGAGTGCCTCCCCCATAGTCGAAAGAGTGACAGGGCCAAAATCAAGGGACGTTCGAGCCAAAATGCCTGGACACATAGAGTTTGAAGCAATTTAAGTCATAGGAAAAGGGAAAGGCTGATTCTGGGAGAGAGTTCCAGAGCTCAGCTGTTGAGTAGAAAATTTTTTGAGAGTAATGTTTCACTCTTGGGTTGGAGAGTTGCACAGAGTAGGGGTGGGATTGAGTAGCAAGACGGGTACCACGTGCCCTACATAAAGGAGGTGGTATACACTGGGAAAACTCTGTGGAACACTGATTATTATATAGGGCAAACGGGAATTTGGCCACGCTTTGGTGACCATCAATGGTGCCGCCCTGAGGACTCTACGTCGGATGGACTGGGGACTCAGGAAATAAAAATATCCTTTAGTGCGATATAAAATCAGGGACTAAAGATATGAATTCTATATGAGTCTAGGGAGAAAGATAGTTTAAATCTGAATTCAACTATCTAAGAGTTTATTGTGAATAATCTCTCACACGAGACACAAAAGATAATATTCGATCATAGATGGGGTCAAATCACACGGGTTGAGGAACTCAGATTCACAGTAAATATAGTGACTGAATCGGAATAGATAAAATATAATTTAATATATATTGGGATAAATTATCCAACTACTTAAGAAACGCAAATGCAAGAGCGTGATAATATAGCTTAACAAAGAGCTATCTTGAATGGGCGTACACGACGAAGTTGCACTTAGGGAATACCAAAATATGGCATGCAAGGAGTTCTTAATAAATTAACAAATTCCTAAAAGTACGCAGAACTACTGTAGTGTTGTATTATAACGCAAATACAATTAAATTCAATGGATTACTTGATAAAGTAATAAATAGAATCAATAACCAAATGGTAGGCGGAATCGATCAAGGAATGTACAATCTGAATTCCTAGATGGGTGTGTAAATAATTATATGACCCGAGTAATGTATATCATCAGATTATTCACAAGAACTAATAGAGATCAGGTATCTTGATAAAGAATTAATTCTAACACAACGGAAAGGGTCCTTGACTTTCAAATAAGGGAAATAGTATTATAAGTATTCTCTGGTGATAATTACGCTGATATAAGGATCCTGAATTGGGCGTAGGTTCTAGGTATATATTGGATTAACGAAGGGAATCTGTTCACGTTACCCAATTTTACTTCAACTAGGATACACAAAGAATAATAAACACATACGAATAAAATCTGAGAGTATTCTGATTAAGTAACACATGTAAAAATGGACTTGGAGAAGGCCTATGACAGAGTGGATAGAGAAGGTTTGTGGAAAGTACTTAGAATACACGGAGTAGAGGGCAAGTTGCTGAAAGCAGTGAAGAGCATGTATGAGGGTGCAAAGGCGGCAGTACGTGTGGAGAGTGAGCAGAGCGAGTTCTTTGACCTGAATGTTGGGTTGAAACTGGGGTGTGTGATGTCCCCGTGGTTGTTTACTGTATATATGGATGGAGTCATGAAAGAAATACTATCAAGAGCAGTGGATGTTGGTGTATCGCTGAAAAGGGAGGGAATTGAGTGGAAGCTACCTATACTGCTGTTTGCGGATGATACAGTTCTGATGAGTGATAATGAATGGGAGTTGCAGGGTCTGGTAAATGAGTTTGGAACAGTGTGCGAAAAACGGAATTTGAAGGTAAATGCGGGGAAGAGCAAGGTTATGGTCTTCGAAAGGGGTGAAGTCACAGAGTGTGAGGTGAAGCTGAACGGTCAGGCTATGGAGATCGTCAACTCTTTTAAGTATCTGGGCAGTGTGTTGAGTAAAGATGGGACTATGGATGAAGAAGTGCGGGAGAGGGTACAACAGGGGAAGAGGATTGTAGGAACTCTAAAAGCAGTAACAAGAAATAGGGTGGTCAGTATGGAAGTGAAGAAGTCCTTGCATGACAGTGTGGTAATCCCGACACTGACTTACGGAAGCGAAGCATGGACGTTGGTTGAGAGACTCAGACCAAGAGTGAGAGCAGTGGAAATGAATTACTTAAGGAGTGCGTGCGGAGTTACATGGAGGAATAGACAGACTAATGAGGAAGTAAGAAGGAGGTGTGGTGTGGAGGTAGATGTGCTGGAAAGTGTGAAAAGGAACAACTTGAGATGGTTCGGCCATATGGAACGTATGGAAAGCGAGAGAATGACTAAGAGGGTGTACGAGAGCGAGGTGGAGGGACAGAGAGGGAGAGGTAGACCGAATGAGAGGTGGAAGGATGGAGTGAGGAAGTACATGAACGAAGGCGGTGCTGGTTGGGGGGAGGGGCGTCGACTGACTGGGGACAGAGGTGCATGGGGGCGGTTCGTTCGTGACCACCCCTTCGGGGATCACGGCGTCAGGCAATAGATAGATAGATAGATGTAAAAATGACTATGTAACGTACGTACAATTAAGGGTCTGAAGGATTAATCAAATTTCTCTTAGCAATATCTCGTGCTTAATGAATCACTGTACGGATGAAAGTTATAGGAATCTTACACAGGTATCAAAGGTTCAGAATAGATTTTAGGCACATATCTACAATTAAATGTAATAGAATACTCGCATATTTTATCTTACCTTCACAATAATAGCCACAACTTAAAACACTCAGAGACACTTAGGGTAAAGGGTAGAGGTAGCATTGAACGAGAATCTGGACGACGTTGGACTCGTGGTTCTGCTGGGCTGGACGTCAGGGGGAACTGCCTCTCTCTCAGGTACAGGGAAGTTGGTTACGGGCTCCTCTACACACTCTCGTTCAGGTTGAGACTCAATACCAATCCTTTCCCACAGCCGGCTTAACCAGTGGAAGGAAGCAATAGTATTTGCTAACTTCCTTCAGTTTCAGTCAGACTATAGTCGGATTATTTTTTAGAACTCAGGTTGATCTATCTCAATAACATAGGAACATGTGGATGTCATTGTTTTGGCTATGGTGAAGGCAATTCTTAATCTAAAAATACATTGAAGTTATTTATTTAAACCTACGGAGAGTCTCGATCTCTCGATATGGCCCTCCTATTTTTAAAAGGTGGCATGGTTGCGTAATGAATTATTTTCTGTTCATCGTGATATCTGGCTTTTCTTAGTCTGCAGGCCATAGTTTCTTGATTTATCACTTTGGTTGCACTATTCCCAGTCTTCCCAGGAGGTGCTGTAGAGGGGGTGCTGGGATTCCTATCGATGTCGATATGGCAACGGTTCTTGGTGGGGAACTTGCATAAATAGTTCCTCACTATATTACAAATCGGGCTGGAGCTGGGTATATGCCTTGGGCGTTTGTCTCTGTCCTTGCCATTGGAGGAGCAGGGGTCCCTGTGATTGGTCTGGGCTCGAACTCCTTTCTCGGGAATACTGACCTAGACTCCCGGAGATTAGAGCATGGGTAGGTCTGGGAAAAGGGGTAGACTGACCTATTCCGGCAGGTGTTCAAATCTGGGAAACTGGTCGGGTCCTATTGTCTCTCTCCTTCTCTTGGTGTTGTCTTCTCCTGATCCTCTTCGTTCCTTGATGACAGCTATTCTGGTGTTGTTAGGCTGCTCAAGGTCATGCTTTCCGAACCCGTCATCTCATTAACCCTTAATTTTCTCTTAAAATTCTTGGTGTCTCTTTTTCTTCAGATTTCTCTTTGAATGATCATATTACCACTCCTGCAAAAACAGCTTCCCAGAAGCTGGGTGTGCTTAACCGCCTCTGGGGGTTCTTTACCCCTCCGTAGCTTCTTTCTCAGTACAGGGGCACAGTGCATCCATGTATTGAGTATTGTTCACACGTGTTGGGAGGATCATCTCACACACCACATCTAGACAAAGTAGAAAAGAAAGCCTTCTGTCTTATTAACTCACGCCCACTCACCAAATCTTTGCAGTCTCACTCTCTTTGCCGCAATGTTGCATCTCTCTCACTATTCTATCGCTATTACAATAATCAGTGTTCCTCAGAGCTCTCTGTGTATACCACCCTCTCTTCGTAGAGCACGTACCACCTGTCTTGCAATACAATCCCACCCCTTTTCAACTCTGGGGGAGGCACTCGCTACAAGCAGTTCTGCCTTTTGTCTCCCTCACTCATATAGAACAATACAAATTACCTTCGGCCTGCTTACAAAGCCCTGAATAAACTCCACACAAAGCTTCCCACCCCCCTACAGATTAGTTCAGTTCAGATGGAGGATGGCCAACTCGCATCGGGTGTTGATGAGTGGAGATCCCCTGGGCTCTTGTAGGTCTAGTGTTCGATGCCACCTACCTGTGAATAATATTTGTGAAGTCTTTGTTTCTATTATGTACAATTAGGCTAGGTTAGGTTAAGTCTGTCATGTTAGGTTATTCTACTAGAAATCATAAAATATAATTTTAGAAGAAAACAAATCAAAGTTGCGGGGAAGCAACTGACCGATCAGAGATGCCCTGAGCTAGGAGCTAGAATTGGCCAGCTGCATAAAAGGGGTGTGGGCCGGTTTTTCTAGCCTCCATTTTCCTTCGTGTTTCGCCACGTTTGTTTTTTAAAATTTAGACGTTCGGTCCATTAGTTTGGCGATTTTATGACTTTACGCCCCATTTATTTGTCAATAATAAAGACCTTTCGTGCTATTTAGGTGTTGATTTTTTCCTGGCGAGCAAAGGCTGGGAAATCTTTCTACCGAAAAATGTACAAATTTATCTTGAAAGGTGGTCTAGGGGGTGTTTATTACAGCTTGATGGAGGTTTAGGGAGGAAACTAAAAAATAATAAACAGATATAACAATAAGCAAATAAATGCGCCCATCTCCCTTTAAAGGTATCCCGGCAGACCTCGAATCATTCATAACATTCCAACCGCCTCCCTCCTTCTTCTCTCACTTTCATACTCTCACTCTAAGTCTCATACTGTCAATCTCACTCTCTCAATCTCTCTCTCTTACACTCCCAATATAGAACAGAACTCACTTTCTCTAGGCTCTAAAACTTGGACAAACTAAAACGAATCAATCTCTTCCATCCAGAACGGCTTTTCTGTCAGCTGAGGGATAATCGACTTTCTAGAAAATTGCTGTAGTAATATTGTTGTGGTGAGGAGATTGGGGGGGGGGGGGGGGTACAATGTAAACAATTGAAAGGTATATATGATAATCGGGTATAATGGGTATATTGCTGCCAAATGTTTCTAATTTATGGGGGTATATTATTATGGATGTTTTATATATTAATTGGGTGATATACCTTTATGTTCTTTTATTAGTTTTAGGGTTGTAGTGAAGCCGGTATCACACGAGCGCTTTATAGAAAGAGATTTTAGGGTTGCAGTAGAGCTGGTATCACACGAGCGCTTTATAGGAAGCGTTTTCAGAGTTGCAGTAGCGCCAGGATCAAACAAACGCTTTATAGGGAGAGTTTTCACAGTTGCAGTAGAGCCAGTATGACACAAGCGTTTTATAGGGAGAGTTTTCAGAGTTGCAGTAGAGCCGGTATCACACGAGCGTTTTATAGGAAGAATTTTCAGAGTTGCAGTAGAGTAGTACAAAGGAAAACAAGCAACAACAGATCATGCGATCCCTCGAGGTTCCTTGCCCTCCAAAACACTGCTGTTCCAAGTGTTGCAACAGTATTTCGGAGAGAATGTGGGAAAGATGTGAGAAGGAAGTGCTGCCCTGGGGCTTAGTTCATGGCAGGGGACATCTTATTAAGATCTATTAGGTTATTGAACAAACACTACTAAAGAAAATATTTATTCAATTACAAATGCAGTGAACCTTGGGTTCAGGGCAAGGTGCTTGTCTAGCCGAACGGTGAACGGTGTTGCAGTCTATGACATCTCGGGAAAGCCCATTCCACAAGTTGACTACTCGATTGAAGAAGAAATTCTTGGATTCGTTAGAGTTGAATGATTTACCAATGATTTTGCAGCCATTTCCCCGCGTGTAGTTTGATCGGTCAATCGTAAAATATTTATTACAGTTCATGTTGTCGATGCCTTTAATAATCTTGAAAACTTGAATAAGGTCACCTCTCATTCTGCACTTAGGTAATGGATATAAATTTAGTTCTTTAAGACGTTCCTCCTCGTATGGTTTGTTCCGAAGACAGGGTATCATCTTGGTAACTCTATGTTGAACTCGTTCCAATTTGTCTATATTTTTTTTATAGTAAGGGCACCAGAACTGAACGCAGTATTCCAAATGTGGGAGGACTAATGAATTGTAAAGGGTGAGAATAAAGTCATTTGATTTATGGTCAAATGAACTACCTATGAAACCTATAATTTTGTTTGCCTTCTTAACTCATATGCTGCGCAGCTATTGTATTTGAAAGTGCCCGCCATACGAAGGTATTCTGATTACATCTTGACTAAAATCGTCAATTTACCATATATATAATTAATACCTATCCATATGCACCTATTTTACTTTTAATATGAACATATGAACATTGGAAAGCAATAAAACAAGTGGTAACAGCAATTGGCTGGTGAAAATCGTATATTTTAGCCCCGCGGTCGTAATCTGACCTTGAGCGGTGAAAGACAAACACCCTCCCTCTCTCTTGTCTCGAATGGTACTGAGAGACAAGGGGAGCTCTCAGACTGGCTTGGAGGGTCAGAGATACACTCCTCCATCACCCCTCTCTCTCCCACCCGTCCTCGCATGAAAATACTTGATAAATATTGGGAATAATAGATAAAATACCTGATAATTGAGGAGGGGGGAAAAAGTAGGGGAAAGGGGGGGTTGGGACACATGTGTAGGAGTGGTAGAAATAATGGAGGAGAATTATTTCACCTAAACACAAACTGCTTTGTTATAAGTGCCACTGGGGTGTTTTAAAAGTTTTGTTTAGGCCTTGGACCTTAACCCTTTACGAGCGGCCTATGCGGTTTATTTATATGTACCGCCCAGCGGGGTGTTTTTAGCCAAAATAGGGCTGTTTACGTGATCATTTTCATGCCTAAATAACATCCAGAACGTAAAACAAGTATCTATCCCTGAAAGAGCATAAACAGAGCTTTCGAATGACACCATAACGATCCTTTTATGATGGCTAGTTTTCTTGCAATAACCGTGCAACGCGAGTGCAAAAAGCATGTAATTAGCCACTTTCCCGATACAATTCCGTATATAGCGAGTGAGAGAGGTAGGAGGGAGGTGAGATTCGTGTCAGTAGGTTCGCCGCGGTGGTCTGGAGCAGTCATACACTCGCTACTCTCCTGCCACCACTTGTCTCTCTCTCTCAGCAACATTACGTGCTGAAATTGCCACTCGAGTTATGTCGAGCGCCGCCACATAGTCCAGCTTTATTTAACTCGACTTATGTGGTGAGCCGCTTTTTAACCCTTTCACGCACATATGACGCAGAGGTTGGCAGATTAGCAATAAGAAATAGAGTTCTCTCACTCTTATAATTACCTCTCCAAAATTAGTTTTCTGCCCACAGCTAACTCAAAGACAACTGCAGAGGTTGAAGTAACTAAACTAAAGGTTTGTAAATACCCCTGATGGTAATAAAGGCTTTAAAGTATCCCTAATAGGCTCAACATTGCGTCATATGTCGGAGAGGGTTAAGGGTTAAGAGTCTTGCCGCATTAGCCCAGTAGAACCTCTTAAGAGTCTGGCCGCAGTCCAGAGGTTAACAACTTCAGCACAATGTTGACTTGGTTTTAAGTTACTGGATATTGTTACTCCTAAATCGGTTTCTCTGTCTAGTAGACAGAGAGTGCCTACACTCTTTAGCTGGGTGCCATTCATCGAGTAGTCTACTTTATCATTGCGGTATCCGATATGAAGTACGTATTTACACTTATCTTCATTGAAGCACATTTGCCAGATTTTGGCCCATTCTGAAAGCTTGCTTAGATTGTTTTGCATATCTTCAACATTTTGTCAGTACGGTATTTGCGATTTTTGTGTCATCTGCAAACTTTGGGATTGTACAGGTGAGACCCTCATCTACGTTGTTAATGTAAATTAGGAAAAGGATTGGCCCCAGCACTGATCCTTGAGGTACACCACTAGTTACATTGGTCCACATTGATGCTTCCCCATTAATAACTACTCTTTGTTTCCTTTCACTAAGCCAATTTTCTATCCACTGTAGAATGCCGCCTTGTATTCCATGTGCTTTTAATTTCATCATTACCCGTCTGTGTGGAACTTTATCAAAGGCTTTCTGGAAATCAAAGTATATAATATCTATAGCTTTACTTTCGTCATATAAATTTAGGATGTCATGGAAGGAGTCTAAAAGGTTTGTTAAGCAGGAACTTTTTTTGCAAAAAACATGTTGTGTGTCTTTTAGTAAGTTATTTTCCTCCAAGTGATTAACGAGTCTGTTTCTTATTATTGTTTCTAGTATTTTGCATACTATTGAGGTCAAGCTGATTGGACAATAGATGCTAGGCAATTATTTGCTACTTTTTTTTTAAGTTGGTGTTACATTCGCAAGCTTCCACTCATCAGATATTTCACCAGTTTCCAAGGATTTGTTGAAGATCAGCATCAGGTGTTTGGAGAGCTCGCATTTAGCTTCTTTAATAACTCTTGGAGAAATCATATCGGGTTCAGGTGATTTGTTTTCATTGAGGTGTGATGCCTGCAGCTTGGCAGAACGCCACGTGGGCTCAGCTGCTCGCTTGGCCACTCGCTAGCACTCGCCAGGGCAGTGTATTTGGCTACAGTCTATCTACAATGTTGTGCTTTCTTTCTTGTGAATCGTCATGTCACAGGCAGTACAGAAGTAGTCTTTATTTTCGCCTGTGACAATGCATTGTATTTTATATCATCAGTTGTACGTTTAATGTATAAGACTGAATGATACAGCTAGAGAGTGTGAGTGAGTAAGTGCAGGAGACAGAGGGTACTCGCGGAGGGTTACACGTTGCCTCGGTGACGTCATGCCACGGCCGGGGCCTCTGAGTGGCTGGCCGCCTCACCACCCCCTCCCGCCGCGTCAGGAGGTAGTTCCCCCGCACTTCCCTGCTGCCTTGTGCCTTCCTTGCTCAGAGCTTGCTTGACCAGCATACCCTTAACATATCCCTTGCCACCTGTCCCCGACTTCTACCTAAAGAGCACTTTCTCTCTCTCTCAACTTCTTACCTCTCATTCTTCCTCTCTATTTAATATCATAACTCCCCTTTGGTTCTGCACGATTTCATATATCGGCCATCATATTATATGCTGAAGCTCTCAGATATTATATGTTTAGTTAGGCATTTTGGAGGGGTTACCATTTTGTCTGTAGAGGTTCGACACACTCACGGTGTCTCCCTATCTATTCCTTGGCTGTCTGCTGGGCTATATAATGCTAGACTGGGGTAGGGCTACTTATGTTGTGATTTCCGATGTGTAACAGGTTTTTGTTGAACCTGTACAATCGCAACGGAGACGTGGGAAGCCTTGGTGGTCTTTCTGACTGTGTACCTTGTGAGTTTAGCACTGTGCTGCGAGTGAGGGCTTTTGCCTCTGCCATCCAGCACTGTGCTAACTCGTTTTGTTTTGACTTTGAGAGGGTCGCCAGGAGAGAACCAGATACTAGCGATCTGGATCTCTCAAGAGAGCACCCCATCAATTAACGTAATTTGGCCGCACAGTCTTAAGGACCTCGCTAGGCTACGAGCCGCTTGCTCAGCCATTGTTTCCTAGCCTACGACATCCCAGCTAGACTTTATTAGCCTAGAAGACACCCGTTTAGAATTATAAACTCTTATGTTATGTATGCAGCATTCTTATTCACGTTGACTGTAAGCCTTGGTTGTTGTTGAGTTGCACAACCTGAGCAGGTTTTTTGAGTTGCCTGACGAAGTACTTCTTTTGTTGTTGGAGATAATACTAGTGTGCATTTATCGTCATTCCCGTGTCAGTTGGCACTGTCTTTCTCTACACTTGTCCTATATTGTCCCTGCTTTATGTAACAGTTCAAAAATCCGATACGATCATCTTACCCCAGCATCAGACTTTCTTCAGAAGATTCCTGCTCGATGCTTTGGGACTTTCGTTCACTTTCTTTAGTATAGGAGCGACAGTTCATTATTGCTTAGAGTATCTTTAAATATACCTTCTTCTAGTTTGCATTAAATTATTGCAGTGATTTAATTAAGATCTCTATCTTTTCCTTGTATACCTTATTAACGTAATTGTATGTTGTTGTGATCAGGCTGTATCAGAGATCATCAGCCTGTAGTAGTAGTGCATTTATACCGAGTTATAGGATACCCCGTTATCGCAGATTTAACTCTGGAGGGTTTAGGTGTTTTTTGTGCGCCGGCATTATAAGTTCGAGGGTTGGATCCTAAACATCTCAGTACATCTGCCTCAGTAATGCTGATATTACTAAGAACTTCCAAATTGTTTGTCTGTACTGGCGGTATTGTAGGGATGTCACTTAGGTCTTCTGATGTAAAGACTGATGCAAAGAAGTTATTGAGAGTCTTACTCATTGTGGCATCTTCGTTAGTAAAATCTCCATTTTCATCTACCAAGGGTCCAAGCTTTGAAGTCACCACTCTTTGCTTCCTGATGTAACTGTAGAATTTGTTTGAGTTAGTCTTGCTTTGATTCACAACATGTAACTCCAAAGTGTTTTTACTTTGTTTAATTAACCTTTTGGATTTACGTTGTAGATCTCTGAAGGCCTGTCTATATTCATCGTTACCGGAAGTTTGTAATCTTTCATGAGCATTCTTTTTAGCGAGTAGACATTCAGTTATTTCTCTATTCCACCATTTAGGTTTGTTATTATGTGCAGATCTTTAGTTTGTTTTATGGTATGCACTCGCGTACTGCGTTTGTGTACATTTCTGTGAAAATTTTCCATGATTGGTTTATCTCATTATTGTTTAGAAAACTCCAATTGGCTTCTTTAAATTTTGATCCAAGTATATGGAAATTGCTCGCTTGAAATTTGAAACTTTCTGTGCTGGTACAGTGTTTATTGCTAATACATTTTATACTGAAAGTGATCGTACGGTGGTCACTATTGCAGAATTCATCACCAACAGTCTCGTTATCGATCAAGTCATCTTTTGTTGCAAGTACAAGGCCAAGAATATTATTACCGCGGGTTGATGATTGAACAAATTGATGAAGGGAGCTTTCTTGTAGGTTAGCATACAGATTGTGTCTGGAGTGTGAAGTAAGAGCGTTGCCCCACTTGGGCACTGGTAAATTAAAGTCGCCAAAAATTATAGTATCGTGTAGGTTACTTATTTCTTCAATTTGCTCGTAAATGTTTTGGTCGGTTTGCACTGATTGGGCTGGGGGCCTGTATATTAATGCTGGGATTATTTTTGTTCCTTTATTGGTTTTTATTAGCTCGTAAGATGAATCAATATTTACTATTTGATGTTTTGACAAGAGAATTGGGCTAAGAGTTTCTTTGATGACAAATATAACGCCGCCTTCATTTTCATTTTATCTGCTTTTCTCAAACATTACATAGCTGGGAAGTGAAAACTCTGCTAAAGTCTCTGTCTTCCGTATTTAGCCAAGATTCTGTTATGAAAATGCATTCTGAAAATGCATTGCGTATACTTCGAGCGTTTACGTAGAAGACCTTTAGAAACGTGGTTCTTGATATCATTTGATGCTCGCATGTATTTGATGATTTTACTTGTCTTGAGTTTGTATTGCTTCTGAGATTTAAGTTGTCCTCCCATTTTGATGACTTGGCCCCGTTTTTTTAATGAAGGTTCTTTACGGCATCATTCAGCAGACTGCCAAACCGGGCAGCTCCTACCGGGTTTAGGTGGACACCGTCTCTTGAGAACAAATGTTGATCATGGTAGAAATTATCCCAAGTGTTGATGAAGCCGATGTTCTCTTCCCTGCAGATGTTGGCGAGTTGACGATTTATATTTGTGGCTGTGGACCAGAAGAGGTTCTTTGCGTTAATCCGGGGAATGATGCCCGAGATGATGATCCTACTATATTTTTCCTGGTACGTGTTGATAAGCTGCTTGTATTTGTTCAAGATTTCTTCTGATCGTGTGCGCTGAACGTCATTTGATCCGACATGTAGGACATAGGTTGTGTTTGTCGGTGCCAGCTAGGTCACCTCGTCCACACTCACAGCAGCAACGACGCCGTCCACGCCGCCACCCGGGATACAGAATCGTTTTCTGGTCCTAGGTGACTAGGCGCAGAACTCCTAGAGCTGGCTGCGTACCTTAGAGCTGGTATCACAATAGCGCTTCATAGGAAGAGTTTTCAGAGTTGCAGTAGAACCAGTATCACACGAGCGCTTTATAGAAAGAGTTTTCAGAGTTGGAAGATATTGTTACAAGAGGAATTCACACCCTCTCATGTAAAATATTTCCAAATGCCAAATAAAAAAATTCATTATCCGATTTCATGGAACATCTAGAGCCCAATACTTCACTAGTAAACGCTATTATCTTAACCTTAGTTCGTCTATCTATAGGTTTATTCCCTTCCATATATCTTAAACTTTCTGGTCTCTCATGTCAAACAATACACCAGCACCAGTCTTTTGCTACAGGAGTGATGTTGATCGTGCATCAGTGTCGCTAGATGCCAACTTCATTTCCTCTGTATTTCCTTATATCCTCAGGGGGTAAATTGGGTATTGGGGAAGTGTGGGTCTGCCTGCATTTTGTTTTCGTCACTGTGGCTCGTGTCTGCGTGTATTGTGTGTATTGTGTGTGTGTGTGTGTGTGTGTGTGTGGGTGTGTGTGTGTGTGTGTGAGGCATGCGTTTCTGGATGCAGGTGTGGATAGGGGAGAGGTCGCTTGTGTGTGGAGGGTTCGTTTGCGTGTGTGTGTCTTTTTGTGTGGGAGGTGCGTTTATTTATGTGTGTGTGTGTGTGTGTGTGTGTATCTGTGAAAGGGGTGGATGTGTGAGTGGGGTTGGATGGGTAGAAAGGTCCAATGTACACAATGGAGACAATAGCGTGGGCAGTATGGAGAGGTGTAAGAAGGGGTGGATGGGATGTATGAGGGAGGTCGTATGAAATGGATGGTATTTGTGTGATTGTGTATGTGTGTAGCTGAGTGGGGTGGATGAGTTGAGGAGTGAGTGAGTGAATGAATTAAGGTCTGCTATTCAATAACTATATAAAATACCTGGGGAAAACCTGTCAACAGTATTTAGATGACCTCGCTCGTGTTACTCCACTTTTAAAGTCAATATCTGTATTATTCGACTGTTTAAATTATTTAGAGGGTTTTTTTCTGGGGAAAAGAGAGTAACGCCTTAGTAATATATATACACAATAATCCTTGATGCATCTGAGGGGAAAATAAAATAAAGTTATTCATTTACAAACACAGTCAGTCGCGGGTTTGATGCAAGACATTTGTCTAGGCGAGGTTTAAAAGAATCAACGGTGTTACAGTCTATTATGTCTCTGGGAAGCCCATTCCACAAGTTGACAACTCGATTGAACAAGACATTCTTAGATTCGTGTGAGTTAAAAGATTTACCAATAATTTTGCAACCGTTTTCCCACTTGTAATTAGATTGGTCGATAGTGAAGTACTTACTACAGTTCAAATTGTTGATGCCTTTGATGATTTTGAACACTTGAATTAAGTCACCTCTTAATCTGCACTGGGTTAAAAGAAATATATTTAATTCTCTAAGACGCTCTGAGTCCTCTTATGGTTTGTTCTTTAGGCTAGGTATCATTGTGGTAACTCTACGTTGAACTCGTTCTAGCTTGCCTATATATTTTTGGTAATAAAGGCTCCATGAATGAATGCAGTATTCCAGAAAAGGGTGGACCAAGGAATTATAGAGAGTTAGGATAACTTCTTTGGATTTATGCTTAAATGACCTGCCTATAAAGCCAATGATTTTGTTTACCTTCTTAGCAACTTCTGAACATTGTTGGCTGGGTTTTAGGTTACTCGATATTGTTACTCCCAGATCGGCTTCTCTGTCTACACTCTTAAGGTGAGTGCTATTTATCGAATAGTTTGCTTTCTCATTTTGGTATCCGATGTGTATATATGTAGTACTTTACATTTATCCGTATTGAAACTCATTTGCCAAATATGGGCCCAACATGACAACTTAACTAGATTGTGTTGCATATCGTCAACTTGTTCTTTTGAGAATACGCTATTTACAATTTCTGCATCGACAGAAAACTTTGAGATTGTACAGGTGAAACCCTCATCTATGTATTTGATGTAGATTAGAAATATAATTGGTCCTAGTACCGATCCCTGGGGTACCCCTCTAATTACATTAGTCCATTTAGATGCCTTATCATTTATGACTATTCTTTGCTTTCTGTCGCTCAGCCAATTTGCTATCCATTTCAACATACAGTCTTGTTTTTCATGCGCTTTTAGATTTATCAGTAACTTTTCACCTGCAGGCAGGAGCCATTAAAGACCATCATCTCTCCTTGAACCACCCTCCCCTTACCTGTGACGATTTAAATATACATACCTCCATAATCGACAAAGAAAATTATTACAGAAGACTACCTATTTTTGAAGCCCTCCACATTCAAGCCTTAAATCCAAGCATAAACAACCAAACACTTGACTTGCATATATTACCGTCTGCTTAACGACCCCCGCCCCTTGCACCCTTCATCTCCTCCTACTGCTACGCATCCCGCCGTGCAAGCTATACTACCCTCAGGACACCCAGCAGCCAACCAGTGATGACCTCGCCCGCCTCCCATCGTCTTCCTTCTATTCCTGCCTCTACGCACAGAGATACGCAAGCCTCCACGCACAGGACGTCTAACAGCCAATCACCGATGACTTCGCCCCCCCCTCAGCCAACCAGCGACGAGAAGCAGTGCGCGACTCGCCAGCAAGCTATCATTGTGGTAACTCTACGTTGAACTCGTTCTAGCTTGCCTATATCTTTTTGGTAATAAAGGCTCCATGAATGAATGCAGTATTCCAGAAAAGGGCGGACCAAGGAATTATAGAGAGTTAGGATAACTTCTTTGGATTTATGCTCAAATGACCTGCCTATAAAGCCAATTAATTTGTTTACCTTCTTAGCAACTTCTGAACATTGTTGGCTGGGTTTTAGGTTACTCGATATTGTTACTCCCAGATCGGCTTCTCTGTCTACACTCTTAAGGTGAGTGCTATTTATCGAATAGTTTGCTTTCTCATTTTGGTATCTGATGTGTAGATATATAGTACTTTACATTTATCCGTATTGAAACTCATTTGCCAAATATGGGCCCAACATGACAACTTAACTAGATTGTGTTGCATATCGTCAACTTGTTCTTTTGAGAATACGCTATTTGCAATTTCTGCATCGACAGAAAACTTTGAGATTGTACAGGTGAAACCCTCATCTATGTATTTGATGTAGATTAGAAATATAATTGGTCCTAGTACCGATCCCTGGGGTACCCCACTAATTACATTAGTCCATTTAGATGCCTTATCATTTATGAATATTCTTTGCTTTCTGTCGCTGAGCCAATTTGCTATCCATTTCAACATACAGTCTTGTTTTTCATGCGCTTTTAGTTTTATCAGTAACTTTTCACCTGCAGGCAGGAGCCATTAAAGACCATCATCTCTCCTTGAACCACCCTCCCCTTACCTGTGACGATTTAAATATACATACCTCCATAATCGACAAAGAAAATTATTACAGAAGACTACCTATTTTTGAAGCCCTCCACATTCAAGCCTTAAATCCAAGCATAAACAACCAAACACTTGACTTGCAAATATTACCGTCTGCTTAACGACACTACCCCACCACGACCCCCGCCCCTTGCACCCTTCATCTCCTCCTACTGCTACGCATCCCGCCGCGCAAGCTATACTACCCTCAGGACACCCAGCAGCCAACCAGTGATGACCTCGCCCGCCTCCCATCGTCTTCCTTCTATTCCTGCCTCTACGCACAGAGATACGCAAGCCTCCACGCACAGGACGTCTAACAGCCAATCACCGATGACTTCGCCCCAACTCAGCCAACCAGCGACGAGAAGCAGTGAGAGACTCGCCAGCAAGCTACTCTCAACCAATAGAAGACAGTAGCCCAGCCCCCTCATCGCCCTCCGAGCCACTCTTTTGTATATATACCCGTATATTTTTTTCATTTTAATCATTCTCTTGAAAATGCTAGATGCCTAGCAAAATGTCGAATCAACATGCACTTTGCTAACCTCCTCCACCTGATGACAGAACCCCAATGGAAATTCATCAGAAATATGAAACGCGCAAAAATAAAATATTGAATGCTGATACTGCTATTTCCTTTAACCTTGTATGCATTAAAGAACATTTATTACCTGGCTTTACTAATATATATATATAAATATACCTGTATATACAGTATATACTATATATATATATATATATATATATATATATATATATATATATATATAGATATATATATAGAAATATATAATATATATATATATATATATATATATATATATATATATATATATATATATATATATATAGAGAGAGAAAGAGAGAGAGAGAGAGAGAGAATATTTGACCTTGACCTTTATCTTGACCTTTATAATGTCTCAAATATTTATTTATTTATTTATCTCACCAAATGTTGTGAAGTTTGCATACCAGGTAAAGGAAATAGCATACTGACCTTATATTTGACCTTGACCTTAATACCTTAATAACCTTAATAACCTTAATACATGGCAACTGGAGCAAGCTCCAGTTGCCATGTATTACATAAGTATGCCAACATTATCTTCACCAATGGAACGATTATTTTATGTCACTGGCATGATATTTCCACCTGAGCGTATCAGGCTAAGTTTGAAACACTAAGCTTCTGCAAATTGAATGAGTATGCTTGATTACTATGACTAATGTAAATATAGTCTTGGGGGTACCTGAATCTATCTCATACAGGTATCTTAGTGTCAGTTGGCTTGACAAATAACACTAGCTGTACATAATATAGGTTTGATTCCCGGAGGGAAGTAGAGAAAACCTAATATTTATTAGGGGCCCCGGAATCATTGACGATGTTGCCTATTAGTATAATAGTCTCCATTCAACACCCACGTCAGTCGTTTGAATCGACCGCAGCGGGGAAGAAAGAAAAAAGAGTCATCTTCATAAGTGCAACGCTACTTCTCTTATGATGTCGTCATAGATTGGGTACCCACTACGAAAAAACTTTCGTAAAAAATAAGAGAAGAAAAAAGGAAAACATTTAATACTTAAATACTGATATAAACGGATGCTAGACATCTCATGACCATGCCATCTCCCCACACAAACAAGACGAGTCACCTCATGACCATGCCATCTCATGACCAGACCTTTTCTTCACCAGTCGGTTTCATCATCATACCGGCTCATTACCAAGCCAATTCATTACCAAGGCATCTCAATACCACACGTTGCCACATCTACTGTCTTGTACAGTGATCACGGGTACCCTCCCCCCCCCCCCTCTCTCTCTCTCTCTCTCTCTCTCTCCCGCCGGCTTTAGCACCGCCAACAGCTCCGCATCGCCACTGAGAAAACTCGATCCTATCTATCTATCTATTGCCTGACGCCGTGATCCCCGAAGGGGTGGCCACGAACGAACCGCCCCCATGCACCTCTGTCCCCAGTCAGTCGACGCCCCTCCCCCCAACCAGCACCGCCTTCGTTCATGTAGTTCCTCACTCCATCCTTCCACCTCATATTCGGTCTACCTCTCCCCCTCTGTCCCTCCACCTCGCTCTCGTACACCCTCTTAGTCATTCTCTCGCTTTCCATACGTTCCATATGGCCGAACCATCTCAAGTTGTTCCTTTTCCCACTTTCCAGCACATCTACCTCCACACCACACCTCCTTCTTACTTCCTCATTAGTCTGTCTATCCCTCCATGTAACTCCGCACGCACTCCTTAAGTAATTCATTTCCACTGCTCTCACTCTTGGTCTGAGTCTCTCAACCAACGTCCATGCTTCGCTTCCGTAAGTCAGTGTCGGGATTACCACACTGTCATGCAAGGACTTCTTCACTTCCATACTGACCACCCTATTTCTTGTTACTGCTTTTAGCGTTCCTACAACCCTCTTCCCCTGTTGTACCCTCTCCCGCACCTCTTCATCCATAGTCCCATCTTTACTCAACACACTGCCCAGATACTTAAAAGAGTTGACGATCTCCATAGCCATAAACTCGATCCTAATTTGAGTATTTCATATCCCTATTCCCTTTATTCATTGCATGCACAGTAGTTAAGTGCTTGTTTAACCTCCACATAGTTCTGTAGTTGCCGTGCATGTTATTTTATTGCTTTTCTGACTGATAAACATTGTTGTTTACATTTGTTATCCTAGCTTGTAGCAGACGACGCACGCACACCTCTAATCGACCTAGCTTTGTATTTTATTAACTCTAGTAGTTATCGTATTCAGTATCCTACTGTAGCTATATATATCTGTAATTTTAGTTGTTGCGTGCATGATCTTGTAGTAACCTTTGACTGATAACTTTGTTTATCTAAATATAATCCTGCTTGATGAGCCTACAGTGACACCAGCGCCATCTGTTGATACAGTATATTAACCCCTTGTGTGCAGCTACACTTTATTCTTATATAATCTTTATTTGGTGAGTTGTATATTTAGCTACATATTCTATTATATATATATATATATATATATATATTTTTTTTTTTTAGGTAGGTTATCACCCCTGGTAGCCTACTTCTGCATATTTCATACTTTGTGTTTTTGGTTATTTTTGTTTTCGGTTAGTCTAGGCTATCATCCCTGGTGGCCTATTTCTGCGTACTTAAATTTTTAAATTTTCAGTTAGGCTATCACCGCTGGTGGCCTATTTCTGCGTACCGGTATTTCATAATTTTTATTTTCGGTTATTTTTGTTTCCGGTTAGTCTAGGCTATCATCCCTGGTGGCCTATTTCTGCGTACTTCAATTTTTTAATTTTCAGTTAGGCTATCACTGCTGGTGGCCTATTTCTGCGTACCGGTATTTCATAATTTTTGTTTTCGGTTAGGATAGGCTATAACCCCTGGTGGCCTATTTCTGTTTAAATAAAAATAAAATTGTTTTTGGTTCAGCTATCACTCCCTATTCAAATTTAATTTTGTTTTGTTTTAATTTTCGGTTAGGCTATCACCGCTGATAACCTATTTGTGCGTATTTCAACATTTTTGTTTTCAGTTAGGCCTATTTAAGTAAGTGAAGCGACCTGAAGGGAGTGAAGTGTTTTTAAAGTGAGATAAGTGTTTTTAAAGTGAGTTTAGTGTTTTTAAAGTGAGTTAAGTGTTTTTAAGTGAGTGAAGTGATCTGAAGAAAGTGATCGTCACCATGCCTCGTGCCTGTACGAACTGCGCCGGTAGGTTTGGTGCTTCCATGTTTGCTCCTGCCGATCCACAAGTCTGCCGACTCTGCCAGCAATGAGAGGATTTGACAGCAACATTGGATGAAGCCCACAACAAGATCAACGCCCTTACCAGGAAGCTGGAATCACTCCAAGAGTTTGTAACACTCAACGTTGGAGTATCACTAGCTCCAATTGTTTCAACTCCAACATCCATCCCCGCCCCAACGTCATCTGCCAACAATCCAACACCTGCAGTAGCCACTGCAGCATCTTCTGACAAACCTGAGCCGACATCAAACCAGGACAGCCGCCCTGTTCACCTTAGTCTCTCCCCCACTCCTCGTGCAAGAAGCCTGCTAGCACGAACAGTACCAATCCCTCGCCCCCGTTCTAACCACTCCTCTCCCCGACCTGTACGCAGAGTCCAACCACCACAGGTTTCCGGATTTACACTAGTGAGGAACGGTGCACGGCCAACGCAGAAAAGGTCTCATCTACCAGTCACAATGTCAAACAGATTTGAGATATTGGTAGAGATGGAAGACGAACCAGAAGAGACCAGGCTCACTGGGGATTCCATCCTACGAGGACAGGTCGAAGAGTTCTGCGACAGAGTCTAAAATCGACGAAAAAGATTTTGCATCCCAGGAGCTGGACTGGACGACATTGTGGAAGCCTTCGAATATACCACAAAGGACGCAAATGAAAATACCCTTTTTGTCATCCATGCTGGTTCAAGTGACGTCATGCGCACCAGATCCGAAGAGTTGATGGAGAAATATCGCAAGATGATCCAGCACTACAAAAACAAGTCAAGGAATATCATCATCTCAGGCATTCTCCCCAAGATCGACGCACCTGACAAATTCTACGACAAAGGCCTTCAGCACAAATAGCCGACGAAAACATTTGTGTCTGAGGGAAGAAGTTGAATTCATCAACCTTTGGGACAACTTCTACAACCAGCCTACTCTGTTCAGCAAGGATGGCACTCATCTAAACCCTGTGGGTTCAGCACGCATGGGTCATCTCCTACACGAAGCAGTCCGCAGCCATGGATAAAAAAACGCCATCCGAGAAGAAGCAGCAGTGACATAAATCATCCAACGCCAAGCAAAAAACAGAGGCAACCGAGGACCACTAGCGATAAGGACCAAAGACAGCGAGGACCGAGGACAGCCATGAACATAAATGTAGATCCGACAAGAACCAAAAATATTATTAAAGAGCGTTCCGTGAGTTCTAAAATAACAAATTTAAAGGTTTTCTATGCAAACGCTAGTAGCATACGCAATAAATTTTCAGATTTAGAGGAGCTAGTGTTTACCGAAAATTATGATGTGATTGGCATAACAGAATCTTGGCTCAATACAGAAGATAGAGACTTTTTAGCAGAGTATTCACTTCCCGGTTATGTAATGTTTGAGAAAAGCCGAATAAATCGAAATGGATGTGGCGTTTTACTTTATATCAAAGAAAGTCTTAACCCTACCCTCTTGTCAAAAGCTCAAATTGTGATCGTCGACACATCTTTTGTGCTAATAAAGAATAATAAAGGTACAAAAATATACTTGCGTTAATAAACTGAGCTGAAACCACTTACCTAAAAGCAGTGCAAGAGTGCATACCATCGAAAATACGGCGTCCAGGCCATAATAATAACCCCAAATGGTGGAATAAAGATATTTCAAACTGCCTGCTTGCTAAAAAATGTGCTAATGATAGATTAAAATCCTCACAAAATGACGAATACCGGGTGAAATTTGTAGAGCTACGACGCAAAGCCGAAAAGTTAATTAAGCAAAGTAAAAAGACCTTAGAGTTACATATTGCGAATCAAAGTAAAACAAACCCGAAAGAATTCTATAGTTATATCAGAAAGAAAAAAGTAGTTACTTCAACTGTTGGACCGTTAGTCGATGAAAATGGAGAATACACCAAAGACGAAGTACAAATGAGTAATGCCCTCAATACCTTCTTTGCATCAGTTTTTACAACAGAAGACCTCAGTGATATCCCTACACCATCACCGATTCAGATTGATAATTCAGATGTTCTAAGCAATATCACCGTTACAGAGAGAGAAGTATTGAATTGTTTAGATAAACTCAAGGTAAATAAAACGCCTGGACCTGATACAATCTCACCTAGAGTTCTAAAGTAAGCTAAGGATGAGCTCTCCAAACCACTGACATTACTATCCAATAAATCCTTGCAGTCTCGAACTATGCCTGATCAGTGGAAGCTAGCCAATGTAACACCGATATTCAAAAAAGGCAGCAAATCCCTACCCAGTAACTATCGTCCAATTAGCTTAACCTCAGTTGTATGTAAAATGCTAGAAACGGTCATACGAGACAGACTCGTAAATCACTTAGAGGAAAATAACATACTTAAAGATACTCAACACGGCTTTCGTAAAAAACGTTCCTGTTTAACAAACCTCTTAGACTTCTTCCACGATATCCTCAACCTCTACGATGAGAATAAAGCTGTATATATTATATACCTTGATTTTCAAAAGGCCTTTGACAAAGTTCCCCACAAACGTTTACTGCTAAAACTAAAAGCGCATGGAATACAAGATGGTGTGTTGAAATGGATAAGAAATTGACTCAGCAACAGAAAGCAAAGAATAGTCATAAACGGTAAGGCATCTAAATGGACCAATGTAAGTAGCTGGGTACCCCAGGGATCGGTACTAGGACCAATTCTCTTTCTAATTTACATCAACAACATAGATGAGGGTCTCACCTGTACAATCTCCAAATTTGCTGACGATACAAAAATTGCAAATAGCGTACTCTCAAAAGAACAAGTGACGATATGCAACACAATCTAGATAAATTGTCATGTTGGGCCCAAATTTGGCAAATGAGTTTCAATGCGGATAAATGTAAAGTACTACATATCGGATACCTAAATGAGAAAGCAAACTATTCGATGAATGGCATTCAGCTTAAGAATGTAAACAGAAAAACCGATCTGGGAGTAACAATATCGAGTAACCTAAGAGTAACCTAAAACCGAGTCAACAATGTTCAGAAGTTGTTAAGAAGGCAAACAAAATAATTGGCTTTATAGGCAGGTCATTTGAGCATAAATCCAAAGAAGTTATCGTAACCCTTTACAATTCCTTAGTCCGCCCTCCTCTGGAATACTGCGTTCAATCCTGGTGCCCTTATTACCAAAAAGATATAAACAAGCTAGAACGAGTTCAACGTAGAGTTACCAAAATGATACCTAGCCTAAAGAACAAACCATACGAAGAGGGTCTTAGAGAATTAAATCTATTTCCTTTAACCCAGCGCAGATTAAGAGGTGACTTAATTGAAGTGTTCAAAATCATCAAAGGCATCGACAATATGAACTGTAGTAAGTACTTCACTATCGACCAATCTAATTACACGCGGGGAAACGGTTGCAAAATAATTGGTAAATCTTTTAACTCGCACGAATCTAAGAATTTCTTCTTTAATCGAGTTGTCAACTTGTGGAATGGGCTTCCCCGAAACGTTATAGACTGTATCACCGTTGATTCATTTAAACTCCGCCTAGACAAATATCTCGCATCAAACACGCGACTGACTGCGTTTGTAAATGAATAACTTTATTATATCCCCCCCTCAGTTACTAACCCATCTGTCCTCTACTAACTTCCTAATCCTGCCACGGACATTAGTTCCAGGGCAGTAATTCCCTTTCCAATGTTCCCTTACCCACTCTACACCACTGTTTGGACACTTGATCCTCAGTGTTTTGGAGGACAAGCAACCTAGAAGGGTCACTAGATCTGTTGTTGCTTGATTTCCTTTGTACTCCTTTGTACTCTCTCTCTCTCTCTCTCTATCTCTCTTGCCACGCGAATAGTGCGACATTCTATCACTATAATAACGTTGCACGGCGAACTAGCTTCATATACAGAAACTTAAGAAGTGTTGGAAGGACTCCTTGTGTACACGACTTATGTTAGGATTTTGTTATATGTGGGAACTTAGTGTTCCTAAAGGAGAACACCAAATATGTTGTCAATTATGTAAAAAAACAAGAAGTCATACCTTATAATCATTATATACTGTTCTGCCAACACCTAGCGAAATATAGAAACAATGTCATAGATAAGGTCGATGAACAAATTATATGGATGTTCAATCAGAATATGATTACTCAAATAATAGCCAAATGCATAAATATACAATACATCGTAAGGTATATACATATATATACATAAAACATATATAAACGTATATACATAACACAAAGTTTAGGATTTAGTGCTATGATAATTATGTACTTGATAGATTCATTATATCATTATTGTTATTATAATAATAAATGTGTATGTAGCCTATATACTGTAGGCTATATTGTTATATGTGTGTGTTGTTGTATGAATGAATGTGTGTATATGTATGTATGTAGGTATATGTACATGCATGTGTATGTGTGTGTGTGTGCATATGTATATGTGTATATATGTGTATATATGTGTATATATATGTATGTATATACTGTATATGTGTGTATGGGTGTATGTATAAGTGTGAGAAACAAAATATATATGATCCATGTATAATAAACCCTGCTAGCACAGACACAACTCTGGCTTTATATTCCTGCCGCCGCCAATGACCCAGAAATTAGGGTATGAGCAGTGACGAGAGGATCTTTTTGGAAATTGTGGATTAAACTGGAGTGGGAGGGTCATTCTCTGACATTAATGGAAGTATCAGGATTATAACAAACCCGCTCTAAGCCTAAGGGTTAGCGAAGGATCCTTCTTAAACAGTTAGGGACAACTGGTGTGCTAACAAGTATAGAGATAAAAACTTACTAAATGTTGTTTTCATGTTTGTGTTTATATTGTACATGTAAAATATGAGTAGGGTAAAAGACTGTTTTACCATCTTTGCCCTTTTGAGACAACGTGTAATTATGTATCCCCATGTATTTATGCTTTCTCAATAAAGAATCAAATCAAATTAAATCAAATCTCTTTCTCTCTCTCTCTCTCTCTCTCTCATCTATGCAGTAAAGATAGGGATAACAAATTGCTCTCTACCCACTACAGGAAAAAGTTTTCGTTTATTTTGACGCACATACATGTACAGTAGGCCTACACGTATTATATATACACTATAAATGATATATACAGTATATATATATTTATATATAATTATATATATATATATATATATATATATATATATATATATATATATATATATATATATATATATATATATATATATATATATTGCAGTACCGGTAGTGTGTGTTTTATATTTCAAATATATTTAGACGGCTTTGTACTGGTTAGGAAGGGTCATGTTAGCTAAGGTTCATTGAGATGGTTTGTAGCACTATAACTGATAGACGTCCTTCCTAATTTGAATAAGATCGCATAATAGTTAGTAAAACAAAATAATGCAACCGAACTATTTCATTCGGTACCGTATATTAAATAATTTAAGATATGATAGAGGTTTACGGTCTATTCGCCCACAAGTCTTCGCCCAAACTAGGAATTTGTTCGCCCAAACAATGAAGTTCGTTCGCCCACACCTTGAAGTCTTTTCGCCCACACTTTGAAGTTTGTTAGATTCCCACACTCTAAACTGGCTTCTAAAGGATGTAAATTTGTGTATTATGTTGACGACAAAATGTTGTCCATTCGTAATAAAATAATGCTATGAATAATTGATGTTATCTCATTTCCGGACTTAACTTAGTTTAAATATCTTCAGATTAATTGGTTAACTTTTCATCATATTCATATATTACTAACTCTGTGTAATGTTAAAGCTAAACATTTTGTTATAATCCACCTTGTCTGACCCATTCAGTATATATAAGACTTCCATATGAGAGAGAGAGCGAGAGAGAGAGAGAGAGAGAGAGAGAGAGATAGATAGAGAGAGAGAGAGAGAGAGAGAGAGAGAGAGAGAGAGAGAGAGAGAGAGAGAGAGAGAGAGAGAGAGAGAGAGAGTTTATATAGCTCATATTCAAATAGCAAATCATAACAAATATATATCAATACTAGTGAAGCATTGTACAACTAGGAATGTCCTGTGTTTGAGTGTGTGGGGAGACTAATGACGTGACCGATTAGAAGGATTAGAGTAGGAGGAGAAGGTATAATAATTATATAGGATTAACTCGGTCACATTTCCCCGGCCACTTTCCTGGGCAACTGTATTCTGGAATATCTAATGTTAATTTTGGAAGCTTCTAAATATATGTTATTATTAGAATGTAGATCATGGTCATTATATCATTCAAACTCAGTATAGTTGTCAATTATATACATAATAGCGCCTCATAGTGCAGCCACAAACATAACTGTCGATCGAAAATTTCCGGAAATAGCCTGTACCTGTGCACTGATGCCTGTATACATTTTATGTCAACTACTATAACCTCAAAAGTCCTACATAATTATTATCAATCGTAATTTATTGAAATACTAACAAGAACATTGCTTATTCTCTTTTTTGGATTTGAATGCTCAGTAATCATTCAATGTATGCATTGTAGTTATCACGGTCCTTTTCATTGTGTTGACCAGTTGACAAGCAATGTTTGTGAAATGTTTCACTCTTTTATCAGTATTACAACAATCATTGGATAACTTCTGTGTTAGATGACCACGTGGATGTGGTTGGTTGAATGTGAGAGGGATCTGCCCTCTATGGGCCAGTTGACCTTCTTCGTGTATCTGGTTTTATTTGTGTTTATGATAAAATATATCAGATCGGAAATACATGGCATAAACCTCGGATAATTTATTCATCACTTCAGCCTAATGCTTAGTGTGCGAAATTTCGGTGTGAGTATCCTAGGTTCGAGTCCTTGGAATACCACATGTATTCATTACTTTAATTGATTTCATTAGTTGGGCTTATTTGTAAATTGATTGGTGAGTCTGTGAAAACAAATATTAATGTATCCAGGTTCAGGAGTAATTTATAGAGAAGCCTTCCTTTGTGGTTAAGTACCCCATTAATTATCCCTTCCATTCGTCTAAATATTACGTTTTCAGAATGCAGTTGGATATATGTACAGGCAAAGATTAATATGCAGTATTCGAAATACATAATATATCGTAGGCTTGTGCATAAACCGGCCTTAACCCTTCCTACCCGGGCTGTCTTACCCAATGACGGTCGCCCCTACCCGGGCGAAATGGCTGAAAAACGTCTAGGCCTAGGCTACCGTATTTATGTTTATTTACACTGCTAGAACTTTCCCACTCATCTATAATCGTAGTACGGTTTTCAATCTGTATTTTGGCGTTGAGTAGATCTCTGTAAGTCAACTGGTTCAGTTGTGATGACGATTTCAGTGGAGCCAATATTGCAGAGATGTTGCCAATATGGGGGCTTTTCAGACACTAATTTCGTCTGACGTCAGAACAATAACATTGAAGAGTCTTCTCCTTCTTGTTTTCGGAGGTGCGGTGATGCAACGCTTGGGTTTGTTGACATACGTCGTACGCACGGCGTTCAGACCAAGCTTAATTAGGCTATTAAGCTGCTGCCTTAGGTAAGGCATACCGGGTAGCGGCCCTTCTTTCGAGCTGTCCTTACCTAAGGCAGACCGGGTAGGAAGGGTTAAGGACTCCAAAATTGGACAGCATTATCCATATGAGGTCTCACTAATTATAAGTAAAGTTTTAAGATAACATCGGCAGTTCTGTTACTCACACTCCTTGAGATGAACCCGAGAATCTTGTTTGCCTTGTTACGAACGCTTGTACACTGTTTTCTAGGCTTCAAATCAAACACACCCAAATATTTCTCGCAGTCTGAGTTTTCTTATTCCGTATTAAGTAGCTTATATTTTGCATTAGTATTCGTCTTCTCTATCTTTAATACCTATAGGTATTCCTAGGTTCGCGTGAATCGCGTCCCTGTAGTACCACATGTATTCATTAAAATAATATTATTAGGTTTATTGGTATTGTCTTGATCGTGAATTCATCTACCCATTAGCTCTCTTTCTCTATCTGTCTCTCTCTCTCTCTCTCTCTCTCTCTCTCTCTCTCTCTCTCTCTCTCTCTCTCTCTCTCTCTCTCTCTCTCTCTCTCTCATACGTGGTTTAGGTGCTGGAGTGCTGCACTACTGGCCTGGGTTCGAACCCTGGCTGGGTCATGACACAAAGTATTAATATTAATATATATATATATATATATATATATATATATATATATATATATATATATATATAAGAACATAAGAATGTGGGAGTCTGCAGAAAGCCAATCGGCCCACACAAGCCAGATCCCTGTCACAGATCTATGTTATTTGGAAGACAAACACAATATATCATAAAGGCGCATTGTGTACTCGAACTTCTCACTCTTATTGCTTGTTAACTGGTCAGAAAAATAACCAAGACGGACCATGGTAATTTGAAAATGTGCATCGATGTAAATTTAATGAGTATTTAAATGCAAACAGAGCATAACAAATATTTGCCTATATCTTTTCTGAAACGAAATTCATCTAATTTGAAACCAATTGTTCTAGTTCTTTCGCTATCACTGAGCTTTAGTACATCTTTCATGTCCCCTGTATTAATCCCACTAACCCATTTGAACACCTCTATCATATCCCCTCTAACTCTGCGTTTCTCTAACGAATGTAAGCCTACTTTCTTCAACCTTTCTTCCTATGGAAGAGTTCTATTATTATGGATAATTTTTGTCATTCTACGTTGTACTCTCTCCAAGGAATCTATATCCATTCTGTAATAAAGACACCAAAATTGAACAGCATAATCCATATGGGTTCTCACTAATGACAAGTAAAGTTTTAAGATAACATCAGAAGTTCTGTTACTCAAACTCCTAGAGATGAACCCGAAAATCCTATTTGCCTTGTTACTAACGCTAGCCTAATGCACTGTTTTCTAGGTTTCAAATAATTGCTAACACACCCAGATCTTCCTCACAGTCTGAGTTTTCTAATTCCATATAAATAAACTTTTCACAAATAATATAGGTAGCGCCAACGAACTAGACAATAATCTTGACTCCATAACTTCTTATAACTCACAATATATCAAAGCAATCAGGCTGACTTTTCTATAATTTGGGAAGAGTTCACCAAGTAATAGTTGTGGATATTTACAGCCAGCTTGATCCAGGCATTTTAAGTTACAAAGAGGTCAGGGATCAAGATTATTGTCAAGTTCGCTCGTGCTACCTATAGTGCTGAACCTTTACAATTCTAACTTCAAGACATGGTTGCGTGTTACAAAGTACAAAGGAGTACAAAGGAAATCAAGCAACAACATATCAAGTGACCCTTCTAGGTTGCTTGTCCTCCAAAACACTGAGGATCAAGTGTCCAAACAGTGGTTTAGAGTGGGTAAGGGAATTACTGCCCTGGAACTAATGTCCGTGGCAGGATTAGGAAGTTAGTAGGGGACAGATGGGTTAGTAACTGAGGGGGGGATACAATAAAGTTATTAATTTACAAACGCAGTCAGTCGCGGGTTTGATGCGAGATATTTGTCTAGGCGGAGTTTAAGTGAATCAACGGTGATGCAGTCTATAACGTTTCGGGGAAACCCATTCCACAAGTTGACAACTCGATTGAAGAAAAAATTCTTAGATTCGTGTGAGTTAAAAGATTTACCAATAATTTTGCAACCGTTTCCCCGCATGTAATTAGATTGGTCGATAGTGAAGTACTTACTACAGTCTATATTGTCGATGCCTTTGATGATTTTGAACACTTGAATTAAGTCACCTCTTAATCTGCGCTGGGTTAGAGGAAATAGATTTAATTCTCTAAGACGCTCTTCGTATGGTTTGTTCTTTAGGCTAGGTATAACTTTGGTAACTCTACGTTGAACTCGTTCTAGCTTGTTTATATCTTTTTGGTAATAAGGGCACCAGGATTGAACGCAGTATTCCAGAAGAGGGCGGACTAAGGAATTGTAAAGGGTTAGGATAACTTCTTTGGATTTATGCTCAAATGACCTGCCTATAAAGCCAATTATTTTGTTTGCCTTCTTAACAACTTCTGAACATTGTTGACTCGGTTTTAGGTTACTCGATATTGTTACTACCAGATCGGTTTCTCTGTTTACATTCTTAAGCTGAGTGCCATTCATCGAATAGTTGCTTTCTCATTTAGGTATCCGATATGTAGTACTTTACATTTATCCGCATTGAAACTCATTTGCCAAATTTGGGCCCAACATGACAATTTATCTAGATTGTGTTGCATATCGTCAACTTGTTCTTTTGAGAGTACACAATTTGCAATTTTTGTATCGTCAGCAAATTTGGAGATTGTACAGGTGAGACCCTCATCTATGTCGTTGATGTAAATTAGAAAGAGAATTGGACCTAGTACCGATCCCTGGGGTACCCCGCTAGTTGTATGTTGTATTCATATTGAATCTAAACAGAGAGAGAGATAATATATATATCTCTCTCTCTCTCTCTCTATATATATATATATATATATATATATATATATATATATATATATATATATATATATATATAGTATATATATATATATATATATATATATACCAAACCAATATTTGCATATATATTTTCTGAAACGAAGTGTATCTAATTTGGGGAGCAGTCAAAAGTGGTGTCCTGCCTTAAACACTGGAAAACAAAACACCATTACCGCCCTGAGTCGTGCCTGGACAACGAGGTATCCTATGACTCGGTAACTGGTGCACACACACTAGGCTGACGCTCAATGAAACAGCCTATTCTCAAACAGTAAAAGATTACTCGATTATGTTACACAAAGATAAGATAGTTAACGTGATTAATTAACGTTACGGTAAATACTCAAATAACTGGCACTCCTGTATTAAAGAAAGTGCAATGCTAGTCCTGCAACATCAACTGGAAACTTCTGAAATAAGTCTGATGCTGGGAAGATGTTCGTAAAGAATCTTGAACAATTATAATGCAAAATTCGGGTTACAATAAATGCTAGGACATATAGTAATAATAGGCAGGCGAATAATAAAGACTGCGCAAAGGTAGTAATGCTCGACAACTAAAGAAATGCTTTGTGACACAACGCAACAGCCTACTCGGGTTGTGCAACTCAACAACAACCTCGGCTCAAAAGTGCAGTGAATAATAATGCTGCATACATATAATAATGGGGCTTATCTCTAACCAGTGTCTGCTCAGTTAATAAAGTCTAGCTGGGGTATCAAGGCAGGGCAACAATGGGCGAGCATGCGGCTCGTAGCCTAACGTTGTCCAAGGGTGGTATAATGAAGATTACGTTATATGACGGGGATGCTCTCTTGATAAATCTAGGTCTCTAGTACCTAGCTCTATCCTGGCGATCCCTCAGAAGTCAACACAAAGAGGCAGCACTATGTTGTGAGGGATAGGCTATGGCCCTCTCACACCACAGCGCTGTGCTCGCAAAGTAAACCAACCCGAAGACAACTTAGGCTGTCGATGTCGTGCAGAGCTTAGCTAACACTGCACACATCGGAGACAACGACACAGTAACCTTACCCCTAGTCTAGCTTTAGATAACCAAGAAGAATCACTCAACACCTTGCAAGGGAGACATATACCGGTCTACAACCTTCCCGAGAGAGGACCCATACGGAAAAGTCCGTCTCTCTAAACCTCAATAAAGCATAATACCTCCTTAACCTAATACATGGAAATATCTGAGAGCTTCGCGTACAATACGACTGGTCGACGGTGAACGTCTATGCTGAAACCAGAAGGGATGTTGAGTTTAATAAAGATTAGAGAATGAGAAAGGAGAAGTCGAGAGAGAGAAATAGTATGCAAAGTAGCGAGTATGGGGTACAGAGTTGCAAAGGATGTAGGCGATACGCGTGTCAGGCAAGCTCTGAGTTGTGGTAAAAACCACGAGGCCACAACAGGAAGGGACTAGTTGACCACCCGGCCGCCAACGCCGTCAGCGCCCAAGCGAGCCGTGTCATAGCTCACCTCGCTGCCGGGTGTACTCCCTCACACTCTCTCGCTCGCCTCCCACACAAGCAACATTTATATTATATCGAATATAAAATATAAGGCGCGGTCACAGACCAAAGACCACTTCTAGACTGTCTGTGGCAACACGACACTAATGAAATAAAGCAGATCATTCTAGGACAACTGTAGCCTATCCCCCCATCCTGGCGAGCACTAGCGAGCTGCAATGCCCCACGCAACCATTCTGCTAACGCCGGGAGGCGTCACACCCCCCCCAAGATATGGGACACTCAACCATGGGCCCATATCTGAACAGGCAGAATGTCGCTAGAATCTGCCACTCCTAACCACTCCGCCACTTATGGAATGCAAGCTCAGTTTCCTCAAAAAAAAATACATTTTATATATAAACAAATCTTATCACCCTTCCCAAATATAATACATTAATTTATAACATTGTGCTCCCAGAGCGAGCTTTAAGAAGCACAGCCTACTGAGGGAAAATCATCTGCACTCAGTACTCAGCTACAATATTATCTTAAAATTAATTATTAAAAAGAAAGAGTTTTATTTAATTTTTCATATTTTATTTTAATGTTGTTTTTGGTGGCTACTATAGATGTAGCCTAATTTTCTTCTAATCAAAGCCAACAACTCCTGCCCTGCGACCCTACGCTGATGCTACACACGCGAGCCAACAAGCACCAGCGCAAAAATACACCGCGAGCCAAGACAGGAGGCTATACCAACATACTGTGGTAGCCTACCCCGGATCCTCCACCCACGACAGACACTGACTGAACAGCGAGGGTTCTCCTGCAAACAAAGCCAAAACATTATCAGTGCCCTTAGCATGCCACACATTGGATCTAGTGTTACCGTTGTTTCTTTTTGCCATTATCTAGTCCAATGTTGAAGAGCCCTGTGTCTTTGAGAACCTGGATCGTAACAATGAAAATTAAAATGTAAAATTTTCAGATATCATGAGGGTCAAGATGAAGGTCAAAGGTCAAGGTCAACTATTCCATTAATACCTCTGATGAACATTAAATGACAATTGGTAGACTTATATGATTTTCCAGGGTTACATCAGAGCAAATAAAAAATGTAATCCTACATAAAGGTCAAGGTCAAAATTTAACCTTCATAAAACAAAAATACTCAAATTTTGATAAGCTAACTGTTAGTTGCATTTTACTTAAATAACTTATATATCAATATAATATATACAGTATGTATATTATAATCTATCTATCTATCTATCTATATGCTCAGGCCCAATCCCCATTTTGGGGGTAGCCGACTCAAGACAGAGCAAGAACAGGGAAAACACAAAAACAACATAAAACAACAAATAAACACAGATAAAAAGCACAAACTCACACACATCCAGGTCACCCAGGAGAAGACCCAGAGACCAGGGTCACCAAGGTCGCTCCAGCACTCCCCCGGCCCCCGACCACCCGGAGAGGTTCCGATCTCGGCAGGCAGACATGCAGCGGAGCCAAAGCCACAAGCCCTCCCACCACACTTCCAGGCGCACCCTTCATATTAATCGTCTCCCCGGGCCAGGCGCCTGATGGACTATTATCTAGTCCAACTTGCGCCTGACCCCTTACTCCAAATGACCACGTGTTCACTCAACTATTCACAAGCATTCTCCATTCACTCCTGTCCACCACCACTTCCCCTGCCTGATCTATAGTCATTCCTCTATCATCCAAAGCCTTTCTTACACAGTCTCTCCATCTCAATGGGGGTCTTCCTGCCCTTCTATCTCCCCTTGTACCTGACTCACATATTCTCTTTGTAAGCTTTTCATCTCCCATTCGTTCAACATGACCATACCAGCTCAGCACCCTTCTGTCCACTCTGGCTGACAAATGTTCCTGCTGCCCCACTCTCCTACGTATCTCTTCATTCCTCAATCTGTCTCTACGAGTAACTCCACACATACTCCTCAAGCAGCTCATCTCCATCACATCCAGCCCTCTTTTCTCCTTTTTCTTCAGAGCCCATGTCTCAGCCCCATACATCACTGTTGGCACAACAATTCCTTGATACAGTGCACTTTTTACTTTCACTCCGAGATTTCTCGTCTTCCACATACTTCCCATTGCTCCGAAAACCTTCCTTCCTTCACACACTCTCTGTTTTACTTCCACTTCCATACCTCCACTCCTGCTTATCGTTCCTCCTAGATATTTAAAACACTCCACTTGTTCCAATATTTCCCCATCCAGCCTCACATCTAGATTCACCCTATGCTCTCCCCTATTACACACCATTACTTTACTTTTATTGACGTTCACCTTCAGTTTCCTCCTTCCACAAACCACACCAAACTCTTTGACTACCCGCTGCAGTTTCTCATCAGAATCCGCCACCAATGCTGTGTCATCAGCGAACAACAACTGATTCAACTCCCAATCTCTACCATTCTTCCCTACTAAACCCAATCCTCTTCCCATAGTTCTCCTTTTCACCTCCCTCACCACACCATCCATAAACATATTAAACAGCCATGGTGACATTACACAACCCTGTCGCAAACCTACCTTTACCTCAAACCATTCATTCAACTCACCATTTCCTACTCTCACACATGCTCTGCTCCCTTCATAAAAACTCTTAACTGCTTCTAACAAATTTCCTCCTATTTCATAAATCCTTAACACCTTCCACATTGCTTCACGGTCCACACGATCATACGCTTTTCCAAGTCCATAAATGCCCAAAATATCTCCTTATGCTTCTCTAAATACTTCTCGCATAACTGTCTTACTGCAAACATCTGATCCACGCACCCTCTTCCCCTCCTAAAACCGCACTGTTCTTCTCCTATTGCAACTTCCGTACACTTTATTATCCTCTCTATCAACACCCTGCCATACAGCTTTCCAACCACTGACAATAAACTAATACCTCTATAACTTGAACACTCCTGCCGATCTCCCTTCCCCTTTTACAACGGCACAATACATGCACTCTTCCAGTCTATTGGTACCACTGACACAGCAAAGCACACATTGAAAAGTCTCACCAACCAATCTATTATCACATCTCCACCCTTCTTTATACACTCCACAGCAATACCATCCAAACCTTCTGCTTTTCCCGCTCTCATTTGTTTCACTGCTTCTTTCACCTCATTTTCCTCAATCCTTTCATTCATTCCCTGCCACCTGGGTGGCCTGGGTAACCTATCTCCATCCACCTCTGCTTCAATCACTGCTTCTCTTCCATCTCTTGTATTTAACAAAGATTCAAAATACTCGGCATATCTTTTCCTCACTTCAACTGGTTCCACTAGTAATTCTCCATTTTCATCTTTCACTGACTCTTCCCTCTTTTGTCCTCCTTTCCTTACTTTATTTACCTCCTTCCAGAACATCTTCTTTCGTTCTTCAAAATTCTCACTCAACCTTTGACCCCACCTTTCGTTTGCATCTTTTTTCGCTTCTCTAATTTTCCGTTTTGCCTCTCTCCTTTTCTCCTTGTACCTCTCCCATACCTCAACACTACCATAATACTTAAGGTTAAAGGTCAAGGTCAAATATCAAAACAAGAGTGTTAATAATTTTCTCTAAACTCTTCCTAGACTGTTTAACCCTTTCTGTACGGGCGACGTCTTTTTTTAATTGTATTCTAGCTATAATTAGAACATTTTGTGGAGCTTACGAAGGATCTGTGGTAGTAAAAGGGTTAATTAAGATAGTTGAAAGCTTGCTAATTTTCTTCTAATATTATCCAGTATGAAATAAAAACGACAGAACTGAACAGGTTATGTATCGTCACAGAATTTTGCTGGCAAATTCGGTTGGTCAATGCAGCGATTGTCCAAATATTGTGTTTTTGTTATTCAAAGGTCAAGGTGAATGATGAAGGTTACAGATTATGGTAACTTTTTTTTGTTATATATATTATTAATTTGAATTACACCATATTCATAACGTTAGAAAATAGTGTTACGCTGACCAAATTATAGATAAGTATTCCAATTGTTAAGGTAAAATGTGAACACATTAAATCATATATATATATATATATATATATATATATATATATATATGTGATAGTAATAGTGATGGTGACTGCAGTAGTGATGATGGTAACTCATCGCAGAGTTGGGCATGCCGTTTTGATTTTGGGCAAAGCGGCATTTCTACTTTGTTTATCATTATCGATCGGCTTCTCTCTCATTTTAGCTGAGCTAAGGAGAAAAATACCCACCCACTATTGACATACAGCAATTAAAATGCAATTACTGACAGACTGACAGTTGAGGGTTTACAGAGCTATAACGATTAATAAAATGAGAACAAATTATGAAAAGTACCCACTCAAGGGGGATTTAAAAATACGCAAAAACACCTTCACTTCCTCCCATTACTATCAAGGCCACAGAATAGTTGGGAACCACATTTTGTTGGCTCTATATAGGCCAGAGTATAAACTTTCTTCCACATATTTTTTGTTCTCCCAATTGTTTGCTTCACAAAGATAACACGAGCTGAAAAACGCAAAAAAAAAAAAAAAACAAAAAAAAAGTGAAAGTGCCCGTTCAAGGCACCCTGGAACATACAAGCTGCTCAGGGCGAAGGGGTTAAGCGTGATACAAAATGTGAAGCTTCCAGTGGTTCGATTTGTACATTAATAAAACAACAACAACACATATTTACATGTTTGAGGTGATGTTAGTACTAGAATATATAAATATTAGTAATAGCATAAACCCATTCCAATTATCAGGTAAACAAATCTGTGCACACTTGTATATCATACGTATTAAGAACAAACGGATTAGGAGGCCCAAGTCAAGAATTATCTATTAGAGTTGAAACTGGGAAGATTCCAACTTGAGGCTGTGATCGGTGAAGAGGAAACAATTAGAAAGACGAACATCAGGCCAACAAAAATCTTTCGCCTTGGGGAAGTTATCTGCAGGGAAACACTTTAGCGGACTGGGCTGAGAAGATGTTGGGGAGGATTTGTCCGTGGGAAGGGAATGATGGTGGAGATGAAAATGTTATGGGCCATTTTACCCATATCCTACAGTAGGTATACTATTATGCTTTGTATTTTTTCCTTCTGGCTATCATTAAGCGATTTTTTTTTTACAAATTACCTGTTGTAGTAAGAGGGCTAACTGACATTCCAAGAGCTCCTTTCTAACCTGTGTAAATGGGCATAATGTTAGCCAGATTAAATTTGAAGTCATGCCAAACTATCAGTGACTATCATTTAGGCTAATAGTATCTTGGCTTAACTAAGATTAGGTTATGTTAAATTAGCTGTGGCAGAATGTGTATATTGATTGTGAACGAAATGCCTCGTAAACGAAATGTCCATACCACTCTATATCTGTATTCATAAATCAATACAGAAACACATACTAAAACACGACAGAACACGGCGGCAGCAATATTCTGTTCTCTCCCTGGAATGAAGCTGAAAACCAAAAATATAAAACCACAAAATGATTGACGCAGAGAAAAGCGAGAACAATTTGTTTTGGAAAGATTAAAAAGAAGGTACTATCAATATAACTGGGGATAGGAATGGAACAAAACAAACACCAAACAAGAAGGGATATGCAATAAGGCCGCTCACATGTCTAACATACTTCTCTGATAACCGTGATTGATGACTTATTAAAGGGCGTAATTATTATTTGCTTATTTATTTATTATTTTATGATTTGTTTAGTTTCCTTACTAGATAACCATCACGCTTAAAAAAAATATATTACAGGCTTGCTATCACTCGCCAGAGAAAAGACACCTAAATTGTACGAAAGGTGTTAACATTGACAAGGAAATGGATTGAAAGGTCTGAAAATCGCCAGACTAATAGACCATCCGTCTTATAATCTAAAACATGTGGCCGAAGGGGGTTCAGAAAAAGCAATATACCTCTCCATAAAACCCATCGTGGTCCTCAAAGGGTTAAGTCTTTATTTTGACCTTTCATGATGCTTCTCATACCGAGATAATGTACTGTATATCTGTGAGGTACACGTAAATAAAAGACATCCATACATAAGCAACATAAATAACCGAAACAAAATAATAGGAAAGAAGACATGTGCAATTTATCACAACAGGTAAGAAGTAAAGATGCTGAATATAGGAAAGATGCAGAGACGGACCCATATGATTGTAGACAAGGAGGGAAGAAACAAGATATATGGCACCAGACACAAGCAACAGATACAAAAACTACTTAGACAAGCTTTGGGGGAAGGACAACTGCAGAAATAGTAAACAGAAAGATAAAACAAAGATAAATAGCAAGAAAAAAACATACAATGAGGAGACAGTAAAGTGAAAGACAGAATATAGGTTTGATTCCCGAAGGGAAGTAGAGAAAACCTAATATTTAGGAGGGCCCCGTAATCATTGACAATATCGCCTATTAGTATAATAGTCTCCATTCAACATCCCGCGACAGCAGGGATGGTTGAATGGACAGCAGGGAGCAAGGAGAGACTTCGCCATGTTCACCTTGAACCCTAGGTTGTGCACATGATTTAATACTTGGTTTACATGATTGTGACATAACTCCTCTGACTCTGCCGCCACCAGCCAGTCGTCTAGATACCAAAACAACTGTATGCCCTGGACCAAGAATGGCAAAAGGGCTTGCCGGACTAATTTTGTGAACATTCTCGGTGCCAGGTTCAACCCAAAAGGAATTCTCTGAGAGACATGAGTCTCTTGCCTAATCCTCAGAGCGAGGAATTTCTGGAACCTTTTGTGTATAGGAACATTCCAATAGGCGTCTTTGAGGTCTACTGAGCACATCCAACCTTGCAGCTAACGAGAGAGCCTGATATGATTGACTGTAAGCATCCTGAAGGGTGAATTCTCTATAAACGTGTTCAGACGCGAGAGATTTAATACTGGTCGCATTTGCACACTATCCCTTTTTGTCACTAAGAAAAGTCTGGTGGTGAATACTAGGTAATTTGGTTTGACTGGGACAAGGACCTCTTTTGAGATCATTTCTTGGACCAGGGCCTCCACCTCCTGTGATACATTGTTGTATTCTAGCGCCTGACGCATTCGAGGCCACCGGAGCCACCACCAGGTGATTCCTTTGCTCACTACTTTCCTGGCCCAGGCCGAGCGGAATAACTGGAACGACCCAGTCTGCAGACTGGGCCTGTTCGGTAAAGCAACTCTCGAATCCGGCACACCTAAGCACGGCACTGGGAGACTGAGAGTTTGGGTGGCTAGTTTTTTGGAGGGGAAGGTGGGTTGGTAATCAGACGGCTGGCTAGTTTTGGCTGACGTCTGCCCCTGATTTGGTTTCTGGTGGGACTTTCCTTTATATCCTGAGTATTTACCTTGTCTGGACTTGGGCAGATTACCTCCCGGCTGAGGGGGGGTTCTGTGATCTCGAAAGGATTGTTTAGCATGCGGTTGGTTAGGCTTTCCTCCGCTCTTTGGCTTGTGAAAAGGTTTCTTAACAGGTTCCCTCTTAGCTTGGGAGGTAACCTGCTTCCACCCATTTACCATATTAAAAACTATACTCCAAGTTTCTGAGTTAAGAAGGGAGGCAGTGAGGACCGGCGAAAGAGTTACCCGGCAACCAATGTCATCCGGTAACTTCTTCACTAGGTGTACTCTCAGATCTTGGCTGGCTCGAACCGCTTCCATGATCGCTATTCTGATGTCTCCTAAGGTTTGAATAGAGTTTTGCAATAAAATTCGTCTAGATATATCAGTGGCCTTCCTAACCTGTGGGTCAGCAATGGCCGAGATAGTTCTGGTAAGTGCGACAGCAACCTGGTGACTAACTAGATACTGAGAGAACATCCGGTAGGCTTTATTTCTTAGTTTATAATCCCTTTCAAGGTGAGCCGCAGGAGGAGTACAAAAAGGTTCATCTAGAGAGTGGAGGGCTAATTTGGGTTCTGCTAGGAAGGCAAACAATGCTGGCGACACCCCTTCTGCCTTAGCTACAGGTAACGAAAAATAATTATACGTTTCCTGTGGAACCTGATGTGAGGACTTAGACGTAATTGTTGAAGCAAATACCTGAGCCTCTAACTCCCAATCTACCCAGGGACCTACCCCTATCCGCCCCATCTGCAGGACTGGTGTATGCGTTTGGTCTAGTACCGGAACTGTATCCATTTCCGGTGTAAGAGCATTTAAAGCCTTGACATCATTGACGCCATCAGCTTTTGACCAGTCTGCAAAGAGTCGTGCAGAAGCAGCGGAAGGGACTGCCGGGGCAGCAGTATACACAAAGAAGTCTGGATTATATGAACTGGGGATAGCCTTAATCGATACATCCAGCAATCTCCCTGCCCTTAGCTCTAAACTTTCTGCTCTTGTTATTCTCAATTTTCCATTCACTAGGGACCGGTGGGTCCCCTGAAATGGTGGGTTGTGATAATTGTGGGTTCTGCGGCATCGCCGGGAACCAAGAACAGTCAGGGCCATAGAGGAGAGGCATGGGGCCTTTCTTCTGTGGTGCCTTATCTAAGGGGGGAGGAGTGATGTCCGAAATTACCATCACATTGGTGGTAGTATGCGTGGCCGGCACTGTAGTGCCTGTAACCGCGGATACCGCCGGGGTCATGGTATGAGAAGTAAGAAAGCCTGGAGGTTCTAGAGGTCTTATCATAGAGTGACTTGGGGCAACTATCGGTTGACAAGCAGGAGGATCAGAGGAGACAGGGAGGTTATACTGTTGCATAACTTTATATAAGAGATCACTTATTTCATCTCAAGTAACACACTTACTGTGAGATCCCCTCGAAGATTGAGAGCTTGCCTCAGACTTCTCACCTGTTATAGTTTGTTGAGTCGGGGCTAAAAGCACTTCCTCCGGCTCCCTACTTAACTCAGAACTATCCTGATGTACCTCCGGTGCCTGATCCGCCGGTGGCCACATTAAATCAGGGACTGATGACGGTAACATTTCCATATAACTCTCATTCACTAGTTCCTGGCATACCCTTATGTTACTATGAGAAGGTTCTGACTGACACCAGCACCCCCCTGCCGCAGGTGGCTGAGAATCTTGAATTATTTGAGAGCTATCAACAGCCTGTGACCCTGATGGAAAACCCCTATATTGTTCAGCCAGGACTCGTCTTGGTCCGGCAGAATGGACACTACGTGGCACAAAATTTAATTTAGGGATTGCAAAGGTAACATTAGATGGTAGACTTAAGGATTGTTCACGACTAGGTGTGGACTCTATGGCCTCTATCCCCACCTCCGAGTCGCCAGAATCGATGTTAGGCGTGTCAGAAGCAGGGATAGAGGGAGGCGGCTGCGGGGTCTCTTTCCGGCTACCACTGCGTGCCGTACTAGCCGATTACTCAGAGTCCTCTTTCCGGCGCTTGAGGCACCGGGAAGACTCGGCTAAAGAGTGCCGGGACTCTTTCCGGGGGGGTCTAGACCTGGACCTTGATTTCCGCTTCGGAGAAGGTTATCGTCTCCTCTTCGGACGGTCGGGGGGAACCTCGGTAAGTTCACTGTCAGTGCCACTACTGCTACTCACTACCTCTTTCACAAGGGCTTTTAACTTTACTTTAGGCTTAACAGATTTACAGAAGGCGGGTTTAACCCGTTGAGCCCCGGCTAGTTATAATATTTTGTTCACCCCAGTCCCAAGCCATTTTCACTTATTTTTTTTGTTTGCTAAAATGGAAGACAAGGATGAGAAATGAAAAAAAAAAAAAAAAAATCACCTCTGACATTTTTTTTTTTTGGGGGGGGGCCGGTGGGGGGTTGGGGCCCCCCCCCCCCTCAAAAAATTTTGTTGAGCCAAAATGGAAGAGAATGGTGAGAAATGAACACAAAAATAAAAAAAACTCATTTCGGTCATTTGGGGAGCAGGGGGGGGGGGGGTTCAATAGTTCGTCTCCCCCGCATGACCACCCGCCCGGGAGCACTAGGGTAAAAACTGAGTATGGCATTGTACGGCATACATCCTAAGGAGTATCTCACATAAATCTCAAGCCTCTAGCTCCCATACGACCGGAGTAATGAAGGTTCAAAGTGGCGGTGAACTAGGTGTGTAAACTATCCCCACTAAGCCCACCACCACCAGCCGCGCGGCTGTCTCGGCCCGCTCACACCTACTGGCCCGGCTCCCACACACACTACGGTACCTCCCCCTCCTATTCTCCCGCCATTTCCTACCTTACGAGCCACGTAAGTGTTTTTTATATGTCGGACGCACGTGATGCGTCGCTGGGAGTTGGTGATCAAAGACTGCCGACGCAACACGTGCGACGCTGGGTCTCAACGGGTTAACTAGAGGCGACTTGATAATTAACTGTTCCCAGAGGGCCTCGTCATCGCAGTGAAGCGCCTTATGGGCTGTGTCTTTGGCATAAGAATTAAAGGTAGCTTTTATCCCTTGTAGTGCTGCCAAGTACGATAAGTCTTTCTTTGTGAATCAAGCGGTTTTCAGATCAGCACAGACAGAACAACGCCTCCATTGGGTTGAGAGTGGATTACCGCTGGCTGGTTTGCGCACGGTATAGTATTGTCGAGGGCGCGCATAGCCTGTTATGCTCGAAGTACACCTGCACTCCTTTTTTCGTTGATGTCTGCTGGTAGCCTAAATGTATTCAACTGTTTTAGCTAATCCCGGTGTTGGTTTCGAGTTATCGTAGCTAGTGAGTTACATGATTCTTTCTGTTCTACTTATTATTCAGAGTAGGAGCAGGACAGTGTGCACCTTAAGCCCTGAGAAGAGCCTGGAAGCGTTCATAATGCTCTTACCTGTTGCGTCGTGGTGTTGTTTGGCAGAGAGACAAGGTGCATTGGCATTAGGCATTATTTTCGTATACCATCTCTAAACAACTGAGGTCCAGATTCGTAACATTGGCGACCTTGCCTAGGATAATCAGAATAGCACCAGCAGTATTAATAGGATTTATTTGATAAGAGGATTTTTTTTTAGAATAGGTGTCTAGCATTTATATTTTACTATGTCTTAACAACAAGCAAGAGAGGAGGGGGAGTGTGTCATGCCGTTACATATCACCAGTGAGGAGGATGCGAGAGTGTTCCTTCAGAGTTCTCCAGAATGGGCACAGATGCAGTTGAGAAGTGTGGAGGAATTGAGGTTGATTGCATCAGTGTTGGGAGTAGAGGGGTCACTTCTTACCACGAGGGAAACATGTCAGCAGTATATATGGCAGTATTATTATGATGTTCGAGAGGAGGCTGAGCCAACAAATATGCCGGCAGGAGGCTATATTACACCTGCATGCTCTCCGCCGCGCACACCCAGTCCTTTTAACGAGAGCATAACATCTTCCCAGTTGACATGTCCTACTGTTATTCCCCCGTTGTTGCCTGAAGTGCCCTCTGGTGTGCCCCAACTTACTGAACCCCATTTTTATCCTTTACACTCTACTCCTGCCGCTGGCTGGGCGGCACAGAATCAGGTTACACTTCCTCCCCCCCCCCCCATTTATCCCAGCTGCACTTTCTACGATTCAGCCACGTTACCGTCCCGCTTATGTTCCTACAGCAACCCCTACTTTTGCCCCGGTAGGGCTATCGAGTGATGCTCTAATACAATTGGAGTTGAAGAAATTGGAAATGCAAGAGATAGAGAGAGAGAGGCAGGAGAAAAGAAAAGAGAGAGAGATGCAGGAGAGGTTAGAAACTCAGAGAATGACAATGGAGTTACAAAGAACCAACGTTGAGGTAGACTGGGGTAGGTACACAAGGGGACAAGGGGGCACGGTACACAGGGAGGAATCTAGCGAGTTAAAGTTGTCTCGTAGCCTGAAGCTCGTTCCCGCTTTCGACGAGGACAAAGTCACTGAATGGTTCCAGCGATTTGAAAAGAAAGCACGGGAGTTCGAGTGGCCACGGGAACGCTAGGCGGCATTGGTGGCAAATGTTCTCAAGGGAAAAGCGCTCGAGGCATATGACAGGATGTCAGTGGAGGACTTAGCTGAGTATGATAATTTGAAGCAGGCTATCCTTAAGGCTTATGAACTCAGACCAGAAGCCTATCGCCTTAAATTTCGTAATGCAAGGAGGAATCCTAATCATACCCATGTTAAGTTTGCTAAGTACCTCTGTGATTGTTTGTCTCGTTGGCTTTTAAGTGAAAATGTAACAAATTTAAATGAGGCAATCGAGCTTTTCCTGCTAGAACACTTTACCAACAATGTTGACAGAGAGATTTGCCAAAAGATCCGTGAGAAGCGCCCCGGCAAGCTGTCTGATGCTGCCGTGTGGGCTGATGATCGAATATTGGCAACCAAGGGTTTTACTGATCGTGCCAGATATGCCCCCCCCCACCACGACTGCACGTGACGAGAAGTTCCGAGCAGGTGGAAGTGGAAGGTACAGTAACAGTGGCCCTGGTCCCACACGTAATAATAACGGTGGAGACAGACCAAAATCACCAACTTCAGCCTGACCTGATTCCAGTGTTGTTAGGTGTTATGGGTGTAAACAGACTGGACATATTAAACCAAACTGTCCCCAAGCAAAGTCTTCTGCAGCGCTTGCTAAGCCTGTGTCGTTAGTGATTGGTATCCAGGGAGGAGGGGATGAATCTTTGTTACCGAGGTTGGAGGCAGACCGAAGGGTGAAGCATGGGGTGCCAACGGCCGTGGCACAGCCTGCCCCCGACAAATTGTCTCAACTAGGTAGCAATGCAGGTCCAGAAGCCTCGCTCGCTTGGTGCCAGGCTTTCGTTCATGAGGGTGAAGTAGAGCTGTGTGGGAAGATGTATCCAGTCAAGGTTCTTAGAGATTCAGGAGCTAAGCAGTCCATGTGTTTGAACTTGACGGGGAAGCCTATAAAATCTGACGAGTTTGTGTTATGTCGAGGTGTAAACACTGAGGCCCATTATAGCCTCGTTCCTGTTCATCTTAGGTGTCTTGTAGTCACGGCGACGGCGAAGGTAGCGGTCGTGAACACATTACCTGTGGAGGAGATTGATTTTCTGCTTGGAGCAGAGTCTTTCCACTTCCGGTAGTGGTGTCGGAGCAGGTACAGCTGGAGGAGAGGAACAAGGAGGCTAAGAAGCTGCCTCCCGATTTGTTTCCGGTGTGTGAGGTCAAGAGATCTATGGCCCAGGTTGCACAGCCGGAGGAATTGTTAGGGGAGGACCATCGTAACTTACTGTAGCTTAATCCGTCTTTAGGGGTTAAGACACGGCCCACCAGGGTAAGTTGAGGGGGACTTCTGCCCCCCTCATTTGAATTGTTTCATATTTTCTCTCATGATTATACGCTACTAACTAGCCTATTATCAATATAATGGTTTAAAGACAAGTATTTTGCTAGTTTTAAATTGAGAATTGGTGTTCAGGTAATTTAGAAAATATATTCGTAAACAAATTATTATTCTAAATCAGAAGATGGTTTTTATTTGTCAAAATATTTATGTATCTATTGGCAGACACTACACGCCCCTTTATGAGAGTGGTCATACACAAACGCCCCCATGAGAAGGACAACCTGTGCCAGTTTATTCAAAAGACTTACAAGATTGATTACTCAGCTTAGGGACCCTAAGGTCCGCCTCCCTGGCCTACTATATATATTTTTAGCCTTTGTATTTGTGTTTTTTCTCAAGAGTGGTGGATAGCTGGTCCATCCACCAACCTGCCTCACCCTTAGGTGAGCAGTAAGGATTTATATAAGGATTACTACCCTAGACAGGCTGCTCACAAGGGACTGGAGTTTTCGCAGAGAGGCTCCAGTCCTGACATTATTCTTGACTTACAGTGTGCTGGCTTCATAATCCAATAGGGTTGATAGCCTCTGAAGTCCTATTTTAACTAACAGGCTGCAGACTAAGGATGACTAGTCCCATACATGGATTTTGATAAAGTTGTCTCCCCTAGATGGGTTCCCGACCAAGGATGACTAGTCCAATCCACCGGAATAGCAATTAAGCTTTACGGGGTTCTACAATAACCTTGCATACTTAATATGGGTATGATTTCGGCTGCGATATAACCATTTGCAATTTACTTAATTTCACTCCACTATAATTGAAGGTAGAATCAGTGTATTGCCAATATTGCCGGAGCCGGTATTGGCTCAGTAATGTCCCAAATGTGGAAGTTCATTACCAGACTGTGAGTCCGGGAGTAACTCCGCCAAACTGGGAAGGTTCTTTGTCATGTTGCAGTGGAACATTATACAAGCGCCATATTCACGACAACTTACCCTATGTAATATGCATTTTGAAATATCAAATGCATAAACCGGAATAGAAAAAAAAAAAAAATATTCAAGTTCTTCTGATGTTTGAGGGGTTACTATGGTGCTTTGTCTACTAGTGTTTCCCCTAGGAAAAACATATATATATATATATATATTTTTTTTTTTTTTTTTTTAAAGAGACAATGAATGGAGGAAGGAAAAACACAGATAAAACAAAAAGGTCCATGTGCCTAAAGGCATCCTCCATTCATAAAATGTTTGTAACAACTGGATTTAAACTGTTGTAGATTGTAAGTTTGTGGAAAGCAACTCGAGGGAAGTGAATTCCAAAGAGTAGTAGTTCTGGGAATAAATGATTTTTTATAAGCAGAAGTTCTGCATTGTGGAGGAGAAAGTGTAAATTCATGGGCGCTCTCAGCTGCCCTAGTTCTACGGGGAAAGATGTGGAGAAGCTGCACAATTGAAGCAAGTTCTTCGGAACAATTGCTGTGCAAATATCTGTAGAATAATGCAAGGGATGCAACGTTTCTTCGTATGGATAATGTAGGAAGGTCCTGTGTGATTACAGGGTTATTGATTAATCTAATAGCTTTATTTTGAATTTTGTCCAACTGCCTCAATGCAACCACTCCATTTCCACTCCACAGAGGTGAACAGTAATCCATCTGAGAACGCACATGACTTTTATATATTACGGCCAACTGCTCGTCAGTGAAGAATTCTCGAACTCTGTACAGGAGTCCCAGTTTTTTGAGGCATTCTTAGCAATGCTTCTAACATAATGTGTCCAGCTCAAGTTAGTAGTTAATGTTACACCGAGAATGTCAATACTAGGGGAAGTGGGAATATTTACATCATTAACCCTTAAAAAGCGGCCCACCACTTAAGTCGAGTTAAATAAAGCTGGACTATGTGGCGGCGCTCGACATAACTCGAGTGGCAATTTCAGCACGTAATGTGGCTGAGAGAGAGAGACAAGTGGTGGCAGGAGACTAGCGAGCGTATGACTGTTCCAGACCACCGCGGCGAACCTACTGACACAAATCTCAGATCCCTCCTCCCTCTCTCACTCGCTACATACTCAATTATGTACCGAAAGTACCGAATTACCTGCTTTTTGCACTCGCGTTGCACGGTTATTGCAAGAAAACTATCCATCATACAAGGATCGTTATGGTGTCATTCGAAAGCTCTGTTTATGCCCTTTCAGGGATAGGTACTTGTTTTACGTTCTGGGTCTTATTTAGGCATGAAAATGATCATGTAAACAGCCCTATTTTGGCTAAAAACACCCCGCTGGGTGGTACACATAAATAAACCGCATAGGCCGCTCGTAAGGTGTTAAAAAATATATGGGAGTCAGTGAGATTCTGTCGGATAGAAAATTGAATGTATTTGGTTTTCTGTGCATTAAAGGAAACTAGATTCTTTTGTCCCCATTCATTAATTAATTAATTCCACTTTCAATTGCAGGTGTCTTATTGGGCTGCATTAGTGGCATGTTGTTTCGGCAAGGGAGTGTCTGAACCCTTACAAGCGGATGAAGATAATCTATAGATATTCTAATTTCACGCGATTTTATCCAACTAAGGAATGGTATGTCAGAAGTGCATGATTTAAATGAGATAGTAGCCAACCCATTTATTCATACAAAACTTAAGTCGTCGGATTGACATTGTTAACTTCTTTTCCAAGTTCGTTGTGTTCATGTATCGGGTAATATCGGTATTATTCAGCAAGACATATAATCTGATCTAATCTTACCTACTTTTCGTTGACCTGACTTAACCCATTATAACCTGACCTGACCTAACCAAATGACACCAAGCCTAAACGAATCGAAGGTAAAATAGCTGACAGAAAGCGGGAAACTGTATTAATTAAAATGTAAAACTTGCAAACTAAACAAACCAAAATTGGAACAAGGACAATATAAAGTCAAATTAAATTATCAAAATCGCTATGTGGAAACAACGCTTACTAAAATGAAAACTATTAAATAAAAGAACACAATCCACCACATAGGGTGTACATTACTACATGAGCAAGTTAATCTGTTTCCCAAGCAAACTAATCGCACATATAACAACGCACTATCGTCACGTTAAAGGAAGTAGTCAAGTTTGGGAAGTCCGGGACATTCTGGCAAATTTTTACTAAACGCTGCATGAATAAAGAAACTAAATGTTAAATGTCAAAATATTATTTAAAATCAAATTTGCAACATGACAAGACATTAACAATAGTACAAAATACAAATATTGATAAGATATCTATACTATTACAAAATAATATATAAAATACAGTACAGCACTCACTAATAAAATAATTAAATAATATAATGATTTGCTAAGGATATTCATCGCTTTGCTGAATTGATGTAACAAATACAAGAAAAACATGGGTACACCACAATCTCTCTCTCTCTCTTTCTCTCTCCTATAAATCCTTAGATCAATGTGCCGGTTCCTCCTAAAATCATAGGCTCTCTATCGCTCGCCAGCAAAACATCGACACCTAAATGGCACGAAAGGTCCTAATATTGACAAATAAATGGGGTGGAAGGTCTTAAAATCGCCAAATTAATAGAACGAACTTCTTAAAATAGCAAAGCTAATGGGGCTAAACATGACAGAGGCTAAACACACAAAAAAACATCCCGCATTATACATCTTGGACTGCAATTATGAAATTCATTTACGGATTTTCTTGCCATTTAAGTAGAATACTATTTGATAATGTCGTAAGAATATAAATATAAGACAGTCAGGCTGATATGAACAAGGAGGCTCAACTAGCGTATCACATTATGTAATGTTTCGTGATACGTTTCTGGAATAAGTAAACATTTGTGTGAATATCCCTTTATTTTAATAATTCCCTTCCTTCAACATAAAACAGAATTACAAATATAATAAACACGGGGCGGTATTTTTGCACATTGTATTTGCAAGAGAAATTCCTCGCAGTGGATTGAATGCTGTTCCCAAAGTAGAGGTCTGGCATTTATTCTGAGTGATATGATTCAATAGTGTAAGAGAGTGGAGCTGGGGTGAGGGGGTGGGGATGAGAGAAGCTGAGGGAGGGAGGGTGGGGGTTAAGAGAAGAGGGAGAGATGTTAGGGGTGATGGTTGGGGAGAGAGATGAGGAAGGGGTGGGGTTAATAGAAGGATGAGAGATGTTAGGGGTGATGGTTGGGGAGAGAGATGAGGAAGGGATGGGGTTAATAGAAGGATGAGAGATGTTAGGGGTGAGGGATGGGAGAGAGGTGAGGAAGGGGTGGGGTTAATAGAAGGATGAGAGATGTTAGGAGTGAGGATTGGGAGAGAGGTGAGGAAGGGGTGGGGTTAATAGAAGGATGAGAGATGTTAGGGGTGAGGATTGGGAGAGAGGTGAGGAAGGGGTGGGGTTAATAGAAGGATGAGAGATGTTAGGGGTGAGGGATGGGAGAGAGGTGAGGAAGGGGTGGGGTTAATAGAAGGATGAGAGATGTTAGGGGTGAGGATTGGGAGAGAGGTGAGGAAGGGGTGGGGTTAATAGAAGGATGAGAGATGTGAGGATTGGGAGAGAGGTGTGGAATGGGGGGGGTTAATAAAAGGATGAGAGATGTTAGGGGTGAGGGTTGGGAGAGAGTTGAGGAAGGGGTGGGGTTAATAGAAGGATGAGAGATGTTAGGGGTGAGGGTTGGGAGAGAGGTGAGGAAGGGGTGGGGTTAATAGAAGGATGAGAGATGTTAGGGGTGAGGGTTGGGAGAGAGGTGAAGAAGGGCTGGGGTTAATAGAAGGATGAGAGATGTTAGGGGTGAGGGTTGGGAGAGAGGTGAGGAATGGTGGGGTTAATAGAAGGATGAGAGATGTTAGGGGTGAGGGTTGGGAGAGAGGTGAGGAAGGGGTGGGATTAATACAAGGATGATAGATGTTAGGGGTGAGGGTTGGGAGAGAGGTGAGGAAGGGTGGGGGTTAATACAAGGATGATAGATGTTATGGGTGAGGGATGGGAGAGAGGTGACGTGAGGATGACAGGTGCTATAAGAACATAAGAACATAAGAAAATGGGAGTCTGCAGAAAGCCGATTGGCCTAAGCAAGGCAGATCCCTGTCCCACACAACCCCAGTTCAATTACAAAGCCCAATTATAGGCTCAACACTCTAATACCCTGAGGATCATCTTACCAAAACGGTTAGAGATTAACGCAGGATTATGGGGGCATGCAGAGAGCTGATTGGCCCAACCCGGCTGATCCCCCTTCACACCCAACCCTTCTCGTCCATATGCTTATCCAATTTTATCTTAAAGCTCCCTACCGTTTTAGACCCCACTATAGCACTTGGTAGTCCATTCCACCCATCTACAACTCTGTTACCAAACCAATATTTGCCTATATCTTTTCTGAAACGAAATTTATCTAATTTGAAACCATTGGTACGAGTTCTTTCGCTATCACTGAGCTTTAGTACATTTGTCATGTCCCCTTTGTTAATCCCACTAACCCACTTGAACACCTCTATCATATCCCCTCTAACTCTGCGTCTCTCTAACGAATGTAAACCTAATTTCTTCAACCTTTCTTCATACGAAAGATTTCTAATATTATGGATCATTTTTGTCATTCTACGCTGTACTCTCTCCAATGAATCTATGTCCATTCTGTAATAAGGACACCAAAATTGGACAGCATCATCCATATGGGGTCTCACTAATGACAAGTAAAGTTTTAAGATAACATCAGCAGTTCTGTTACTCACACTCCTAGAGATGAACCCGAGAATCCTGTTTGCCTTATTACGAACGCTTATACACTGTTTTCTAGGCTTCAAATCATTGCTAACAAACACACCTAGATCTTTCTCGCAGTCTGAATTTTCTAATTCTAAATTAGCTAGTTTATATTTAACATTTGTTTGCATCTTCCCAGAACAGAAATGTGTATCAGATCATGAAAGAGTTGTATAGCGGTGTAACGCCCGTACCAAAGGAAGACCTCACCTCTAAAATCGCTCTCATTCTCTTCCCGGACAGTTTTCCCGGACAGTTTCCTCTGGTTACAATAGGTTCAATACCTCAGTGCCAGCCCTATACTCCCGTAAGCCACTGGAAAACATTTGCAACCAGCTTCCAGGAACTTATTATGAAGAGAAGAGAGCGTCGGTGGAGAAGGCAAGGAATCAAAGCGAGCGGGCTGCCGCGCGAGCTGCTCAGCCAATCACAGCGCGGGAGAGAAGGGGGCGGGACTATAAAGCGAGGGGTGGAGAGGTTACCAGGGTCATTCACTCCTCGGAACCCACTGGGTTAGTTTCCTGCAACCCGCTTACACTCTCTCCCTCAGGCACTCAAGGGAACTGGGTAACCACCATTCCAGCTTCCCTGCCCCCATCTAAAGTTCCAGCACAGACCATCCCTGAATTATCCTCACTGTCGCCCAATAGGAGGATACACCATAAGTATCCTGCCGCCTGTCGTCACATCTCTGGTTTACACCTCTTAGCCAAGTGATTCAAGAGGGACGACAAATAGTGGACAGGAGTGAGGACTTTCAGAAGAGCTATTGGCCAGCTCTGAGGTGGTAAAAACAGTTCCAGCACACACATAATATTATGACCACAGACAAAAAGCTATATTTTTAAAGGACCCATATTGGGCCCGAACAAGACTTAAACAGAAAGAGAGAAAATGCTTGACTAACCTAGTGGTTCCCATAATAATTGATGTGTCCTTATAGGATAAACTAAAGAGAAAAGATTTTAGACTTACATGTACATAAAAGGATGATGTGTTAAGAATAGTTATTTTTGTTAGCAAAGGCGTAATGCCGAGAGTTGTAACTAGATAGGATCTGATAGGAAAGCTATAAGTATATAAAGTAAAAAGAGGGAAATAATTTCTTAAAGACAGAGGGGCAACCAATAGTCTCAGGGGAAACCAGTTTTGGGTAAGTTGCCCGATAGGCCAGTTATAGATAGGAAAGGACACTCGTCCACATAAATAACAAACTCGTTTGTTAAAAAGGAAACTATATCCATTATCATTTGCGAGGACAATTGGTATAGTTTTGAGGGAGCGTTAAGGACGTCTCGTCCACTATAGTAATGTATTCATAAGAAGTTATATAAAGGATTATAACCGTGACGCTTTTCCATGTAGCGGTCTTGTGGTATAATTTACCCCTTTAAGACATATTATTGATTAAGTGTGTATTGTGAATATAGCTTATTTGTAATAGGATTGCGTGAGCGTATAAGCGGAAGGTGTTATCAATTAGATTTATCAAGGTAAAGAGTGTAAACAACCTGTTCATGTGAGTAACTGTGTAATAGAATCCCAGATTGTATTTGAGAAGAAAATCTAACTAACTTGTAATTCCGGCCGGTTCATTTGTAGGAATCTATTGTCTATTCAGAGAGTGTTAATGTACCCTTGTTGTAACAACGTCTTTGTTATATGAGATAATGTAAGATATAGGAAAGAGATTATATGTATTAATGCCTTGGTCTCAGGAGTAGACACAATAGGCCCAGTGGACGTGTTTAATTCTTAAGGATAGATAAAGAATATAATTTTTGTTAAGTAGGTAAATAACGATTGATTTATTAGGCCCTGGTCTCCACCGTAGACACAGCAGGGCTCGGAATAAACTATAGTAAATTAGAAACTAATAACGTGCCATTAAATCGAAGTCGACTTGAGTCAATACCTGAATAACGGGAATTCAGCTAGGGAGTAACGGGAGCTCTAGGGTTCCAAAGTACAACCTATCGTGAATCGACATAATATTCAATTCGTGTCTTGAACTCATCTCGGCCCGAACAGAGAAACCGTTATTAGAGTAGTTAGGAAGTTTTGTTAAATAAAGTATATGAACTTCTAGATGACTGTCGATTTATCCCCCACATAAGTAGTATAGCCGAGAAAAGAAAAGAAATACTACATTTTGGTGGGAAGCGGTGGGATTCGACAAATCATTTAGATTAAGTATAATTATCTAACAGAACAGACATCATGGCGGGTGTATTACCATTCAGATTATGGGAAGAAGGGAAGGAAGAAATCAAGCTCTGGTTCGAGCAGTTAGAATGTCAGTTCACGTTACTTGACGTAGGAGAAAATGGAAAGAAGATCGCCTATGGAAAGGCACACTTAGGCAAGGCACTGAACGATGTAGGAGTACGTCTAGAGGGACTTGTGTCATGGGCCGAAGTTAGGAGTGCCCTAATTGAAGAATTTGGCCAAGAAATCTCCACCAGGAAGGCCAAGAGACAAACTGAAGAGTCTGAAACTCGACGGCCAAAATGTGAGAGCCCTGAGGAGGGAAATCACGAAAAATTTCAAACTAGCGTATCCCCATATGGATCAAGAGAGCCAGGAAACGGAGATCAGGGAGATTATGATCCAAGCATGCCCGGTGGAAGTTAGAAAGCACTGTATTATTCATGAAGTGAATACTACAAAGGAACTCAGGGAGGTCATTAAAAAGATAATGGAGGCTGGAGAAGTAAGAGAGGAAAAGACGAAAGGGGAGGAGGGGAACCCAAACAAAGGGTATCCGAGAACCCTGATCCGATGCTTCACCTGTAGACAGACTGGACACCTAGCTAGGAACTGTTCCAACCGTCCACAAGCCCCAACCCCTAGATTTAACCCCAGACCCGCACTTCCAAACGATCGACCTCTACCAAGGGGAACCGATCCAAACCGGGGAGGAATGCTCCGGTAGAATACAGGGAGACAGAAACCCGCCAAAAGTCACGATGCCGGAAGAGAGAAAACAAATTCTGTTAAACCTCGCATAGAAGGGCGGTATAGTGAGGTCAACATCTTAACGAGACAAACGCCTTGTGAAACTATAGTAATCAATGGGAAAGCCACCAACATGCTAATTGATACGGGGGCAAACAGAAGTTGTCTTTTAGAGAATTTAATAAAACAAAAAACAGAAAGAAATGGGCCCCTTTAATCAAACCAGTTTTCAGTTGTCAGGAGCCGGGGGTCAACCACTGACGATCCTAGGGAAAACTAATACGGTAGTAGTACAATGGAAAGGAATTAAATTCACCACCGATTTTTGTGTTTTATCGGGAAAATCGAATAGTGGAGTCGATGGGTATCTGGGGATAGATCTCATGAGTCAGTTGGGGGTAACTATCCAGTGTGGGCCGAAAGACAAAACGACCACCCTACGCCCTCAAATAGTAGCTACCACAGGAAAACTGTCTATCCCCCCTAGATCTTGGAAAATGATAGAGATTCCTCCAACCCCGGGCATGACTGCCGGGATTTTTTAACCTGATGCACAGAATAAAGTGAGAATATCTCCCACCTTTATTCCTACTGACCAGAGGAAACTAGTTCTAGCCAACTTTGGCGATGACACAATTTATTATCAAAAAGGAAAACTGTTAGGACAAGTCACACCCGCTCAACCCACCACTGTTGGAACTGACGGACCTGTGAACTTACCTGAAATTCCGAAACAATTAACGTCAAATCAAGCAAATACCTTACATGAATTGCTCTGGACGTACCGAGAGGCGTTTGCTCAAAACGAAGGGGACCATGGATCGGCCCGAACCCGACACACCCACGAGATACACTCTCAAGGGCCTCCTATTAGGCAACCCTATAGACGACAAAATCCCATTATGAGACAAAAAGAAAAGGAACAAGTCGAGGAAATGATTAAGCAGGGGATAGTAGTAGAGTCCTACAGTCCGTGGTCATCTCCAGTAGTCCTGGTAAAAAAAAAAATGGGTCTACTCGGTTTTGTGTAGATTATTGAAAGTTAAACGATGTCACCATCAAAGACGCCCAACCCCTACCTCGTATTGATGACTCGCTTGAATCACTCAATGGGTCAACCTGGTTCTCTACCCTAGACCTACAGAGTGGATACTGGCAAGTACCAGTTAGGTAAGAGGACCAAGAGAAAACCGCATTTGCCACGAGTGAAGGCAAACTCTACCAGTTTACCGTCTTGCCTTTCGGAGTTTGCAACGGACCAGCCAGTTTCACTAGAGTCATTGACGAAGTATTGAGGGGATTAACCTGGAAAACTTGTTTAGCTTACTTGGATCATATTATAATTTTTTCCGCTAGTTGGGAGGAACATATTCACCGACTACAAGAAGTGTTAGAAAGAATCAGGGGGGCAGGACTATAACTGAAGCCGTCAAAATGCCAATTATGGGCCCGTGAGGTGGCATATCTAGGGCACGTGGTTTCCAGTAAAGGTATTCAACCGGACCCACATAAAGTGAGATCTATTGCAGAAATCTCACCCCCGTCCTCTGTCAAAGAGATCCGAGCGTTTCTGGGAATGGCATCCTATTATCGAAGGTTTATACCCAACTTTTCAAAAATTGCTCGCCCCATGACTAAGAGACTGGTAAAAGGGAGGAGGTTCGACTGGGACCAGAGTTGTCAGATAGCTTTTGATCATCTGAAACAAAAACTAACTTCTAACCCCATAGTTTGTCATCCGGATTTTACCAAGCCGTTTCAGCTACACACCGATGCTTCTGATGAAGGGCTCGGAGCCGTATTGGCCCAGAAAGTGGACGGAAAGGAAAGCATAGTAGCATGTGCTAGGCGGACGCTGAATAAGGGCGAAAAGAATTACAGCATTACAAAAAAGGAATGTCTAGCTCTAGTGTGGGCTGTACAATATTTCCGTCCCTATCTAGCCGGGTTCCATTTCGAAGTTATCACGGACCATCATAGCTTGCAATGGCTCAGGAAAATTAAAACAGAAGACGGATTATTTGTCAGGTGGAAGGAGATTTTGGAGGAATACTCCTTTGAAGTTAGACATAGACCAGGTAAACTGCACACTAATGCCGATGGCCTGTCTCGACTACCGGTAGCACCCGTCCAATACACTGAACCTAACAGGGAAGAGCATGACCCTAGGTATGGCGACAAAGTAAAATTCTCTGAGGGAGCCTGGAGGGATTCTAAAGATCGGATAGTACTTGATAATTCGGAGGCTAAACACATGATCCAAATCCTTCACGGACAAGAAGGAAGGGGGGCTTATTTGGGACAGTCTCGAGTTCTAAAGCAATTTAATGAAAGGTACTGGACCAAGAGGGCCAACCAGATTGTTAAAGAAGTTGTTCAAAATTGTTTGGGATGTCAAAGGGGCAAAGATGGACGGGGACCTAGACAGTCGCCCGGACACATTACGGCTGGTAAACTGTGGGACAAATTATCTGTGGATATTATGGGACCTCTGCCCCAACAGATGAACAATCGACATCTTACCCAAATACACGGTTGCTTGCGCCATTCCGGACAAGAAAGCCGAAACCGTGGCTAGGGTTATCCTAGAAAAGGTAATTTTTGTATATGGCACCCCTGGAGGTATTCGGAGTGATAGGGGAAAAGAATTTAATAATGAAATCAGGCAACACTTGGGAGAAGCCTTGGGCTACCGGATACAGCACACCTTCCTGTATTACCCCCAGGGGAATGCTGTATGTGAAAGGAACCATAGGGTGTTAGCAAACTGTATCCGAGCTAGTCTGAGCTCACAAGGGGAGAGAATCGTCCGAGGTTGGCCGGAACTTCTGCCAGAAATTGTCTGGGGAGTAAATACCACGGTTTGTAGGACTACTGGGTATTCTCCTTATGAGATTATTTTCGGAATCGCACCGAAATTGCTCAAGAACGATTATTACCCTACCCCAGTCGTTCCGCCACATATTCCCAACCAGGACAATATTTAAAGGAACAAGGGGAGCGACGGCAGCAAGTTCATGATCATATTACCCAGCAACAGCCTAAGAAAGATTCTCTAGATAATCCTTATTACCGGGGGGAATATATTCTGGTGAAGAGACATGATCCCACCCGAGCTGGTAAACTGGAAGAGAAATACGAGGGTCCCTTCAGGGTTGTAGAGATAAACGGGCCCTATCAAGTGTTGTACTTGCATCATGGGGATATTGTGTCAGCTACCCTTATTCGTCACACTAAACGATATGAAGGTATTTTACCACCAGATATGAGCGAGTGGAGTAGTGAGGAAGGGAGCGAGGGGGAGATAGAAGTCGGGGTTGATGACTCTAGTACTTCCGCAGCTCGACCTAATGTTGGAGGTCCTAACCTGAACAGGAACTATTCGAAGGACTCTCCGTTATGGTGGTCTCTTAGTCACAAACCTAACAAGAGTCTCCCTGAATTTGGGCAAGGGGGAAACGTAGGAAATGAAGAAACCGCGCCAAGTGGGGAAAATGAATACTATGAGCTTACCGATGATGAAAGTCTACGGTCCCAGACAGCGAAGTTTCAGATCTCCCGAGAGATTTCAATAAGACTTTAAGTAGTGAGGAAGAGTGTTTTCGAGACGAGTTAGAAATGAGAGACGTATTTCTGGACGGCAAACGTATAATTGGCTCTCCCTCAGCTAAAGTAAATGAACCTAGAAAAAATTCCTTGACTAATGTTCCGGATAAAAACCCAGCTAGAGCGTCCAAACCCACGGGCCCCAGAGAAACCCGTACTCATAGCGGTAGGATTAGCCATCCACCAATCAGGTACCCGGACGAGGGTATAAATAGGACCCCCGAGGCACGTGCCTGTCGGTTGCAAGGCACCATGCCTCCCCCCTCTGACCCTCAGTACCGACTCCGTCGACTAGTAGCAATAGTCGATGGAAAAGGACAGAGAATAAACACTACCAGGGCCTTCAAACAGCTTCTTAGTCATCCTGGGCAAGTTATACTAGCTAAAACTGCCGTGGGAAGTCAAAATCCTGCACTCCAGCTCCACAGATGCCTTTGTGAGCACAGTGGACTGGTGGAGTGGCAGCCGGATGGCCAAAATTTCAAGGGAACAGTGTTACGGCGATCAAGAGCTCGCTTAAGTTAGTAAGGGGTGATAAGGTAGAAAAGCTCTCCACCAATCACCGCACTCCCTTCTACTTGCTTGCCTCGCACGCTGATTTTGACGGTTCTAAACATCAGCACGCCACACCTTCCCAGCCAGCCAATCAGCGACCTCCATTTTCGGTGGGCAAAGCTGAGCTCTCCACCTCACCTCTAAAATTGTTCTCGTTCTCTTCCCAGACAGTTTCCTCTGGTTACAATGGGTTCAATACCTCAGTGCCAGCCCTATACTCCCGTAAGCTACTGGAAAACATTTGCAACCAGCTTCCAGGAACTTATTATGAAGAGAAGAGAGCGTCGGTGGAGAAGGCAAGGAATCAAAGCGAGCGGGCTGCCGCGCGAGCCGCTCAGCCAATCACAGCGCGGGAGAGAAGGAGGCGGGACTATAAAGCAAGGGGTGGAGAGGTTACCAGGGTCATTCACCCCTCGGAACCCACTGGGTTAGTTTCCTGAAACCCGCTTACTCTCTCTCCCTCGGGCACTCAAGGGAACTCGGAAACCACCATTCCAGCTTCCCTGCCCCCACCTAAAGTTCCAGCACAGACCATCCCTGAATTATCCTCACTGTCGCCCACTAGGACGATACACCATAAGTATCCTGCCGCCTGTCGTCACATAGCTGGTTTACACACTCTTAGCCAAGCGATTCAAGAGGGACGACAAATATTGGATGAGAGTGAGGACTTTTAGAAGAGCTATTGGCCAGCTCTGAGGTGGTAAAAACAGTTCCAGCACACACATTTGACCACAGACAAAAGATATATTTTTAAAGGACCCATATTGGGCCCGAACAAGACTTAAACAGAAAGAGAGAAAATGCTTGACTAACCTAGTGGTTCCCATAATAATTGATGTGTCCTTATAGGACAAACTAAAGAGAAAAGATTCTAGAATTACATGTACATAAAAGGATGATGTGTTAAGAATAGTTATTTTTGTTAGCAAAGGCGTAATGCCGAGAGTTGTAACTAGATAGGATCTGATAGGAAAGCTATAAGTATATAAAGTAAAAAGGGGGAAATAATTTCTTAAAGACAGAGGGGCAACCAATAGTCTCAGGGGAAACCAGTTTTGGGTAAGTTGCCCGATAGGCCAGTTATAGATAGGAAAGGACACTCGTCCACATAAATAACAAACTCGTTTGTTAAAAAGGAAACTATATCCATTATCATTTGCGAGGACATTTGGGATAGTTTTGAGGGAGCGTTAAGGACGTCTCGTCCACTATAGTAATGTATTCATAAGAAGTTATATAAAGGATTATAACCGTGACGCTTTTCCATGTAGAGGTCTTGAGGTATAGTTTACCCATTTAAGAAATATTATTGACTAAGTGTGTATTGTGAATATAGCTTATTTGTAATTGGATTGCGTGAGCGTATAAGCGGAAGGTGTTATCGATTAGATTTATCAAGGTAAAGAGTGTAAACAACCTGTTCATGTGAGTAACTGTGTAATTGAATCCAAGATTGTATTTGAGAAGAAAATCTAACTAACTTGAAATTCCGGCCGGTTCATTTGTAGGAATCTATTGTCTATTCAGAGAGTGTTAAGGTACCCTTGTTGTAACGACGTCTTTGTTATATGAGTTAATGTAAGATATACTGTAGGAAAGAGATTATATGTATTAATGCCTTGGTCTCAGGAGTAGACACAATAGGCCCAGTGGACGTGTTTAATTCTTAAGGATAGATAAAGAATATAATTTTTGTTAAGTAGGTGAATAGCGATTGATTTATTAGGCCCTGGTCTCCACCGTAGACACAGCAGGGCTCGGAATAAAGTATAGTAAATTAGAAACTAATAACGTGCCTTTGGATCGAAGTCGACTTGAGTCAATACCTGAATAACGGGAATTCAGCTAGGATGTAACTAGGGTGCTCTAGGGTTCCAAAGTACAGCCTTGTATCTTTTTAAGAAAACATTTACAATGATGATAGCTTATATTTGATGAAGGAAGTAAAGAATATTTTATTGAATATTGATAATATCGAATGTTTAATGGAAAATGACATTGACGCAGTAAAATCTAGAATTACTTTTATTCAAAGCCGTGAACCAACTATGAGATAAATGTGCTTCACAATTCTTTTACTATGTACAAAGTTTTATGTAGCTTTTACGAAATAACATTTTGAGTCTGAATCTGAGTCTATCGTGAATCGACGTAATATTTAAGCCGTGTCTTGAACTCATCTCGGCCCGAACAGAGAAACCGTTATTAGAGTAGTTAGGAGGTTTTGTTAAATAAAGTATACGAACTTCTAGATGACTGTCGATTTATCCCCCACATAAGTAGTATAGCCGAGAAAATAAAATAAATACAACAACTATAACTATATATTGTGTAGTAAATAATAATTTATATGTTAACATACCATACTACATAAAAGAGGTAAAAGCAGCAAGCATGTTAAAAATAGTGGCTCGGGGGAAATACTTGAATATCTTCGCCATTATCAATTCGCGGGAAGTACCTGAATATTCATCCGCTATAAATACCGCTGACCAGTAGGTAGGATCAAAATATTATATAGTATTAGCCTTACACTGCATACCATTGACAAATTTCACTAAAGCTCAAATTACGTCACTCACATATCCAACTAAATTAAATAAGTTATAAGAATTGTATCATACTGAAACGATACTCACGAGAACTAAAAGCTTACTACTAACAGTATATTATTATTGTATTAAATACGAATATACCATTTTCTTTCCAGAGGGGAGTCACTGTTTCCTGAAGGAAGTAATACATCTGGTCACAGTGAGTATACAAATAATTAACATCCCTGATTAATCACATTGTGTGGAAGCCAACTCATGAGAAGGTCAACGTTGGTAAGTCGTGACTGAATTTCCACAACATAGTTTATTTAGTGGGGGACAAGGGGTGGCAGTCCTTGAGGGTAGTCAGGTTAGGTTACTCAGCGGTGGTCTGGAGGTCTGAAAAGGCACCTTTGTCTTAGTTTAGAGGGCAAATTAAAATTAAGTGGCCATAAAATGTACAAATAATAAAATATACTGTAGATAGAGGATTAATAGATATTTTTACCCCGTAATAGTAAACAAATGTTAGTGCAGATAAATCATCTCCATATTTTCGCTGTGGACTCAATTTCTGGTACTCGTATTCAAGAAATACAATGTACATCCTTGGCACTAGTCCATCACCTACCAATATGTACACAATGTTTGGACAAAGTTGAGTTTATGGTATAACGGAGGTACCTCTTTTCTATCCTAAATTACCTAGAGCAGTTAGTTCAACAATCCACCTGTATCCCAGATCGCCTCAGAGATCGACCCAACATTCTTGACTTATTTATAACCTCAAACCCTTCTGCTTATACTGAAAATCTTTTCTCTCTTGTGGCTCCTCCGACCACAAACTTTTCTGTAACCTGTCCAATCTATTTGGTACGGCCACCCGATCCTCCAAGCCAGCAGAGCTTGTGGCACTTTGGTGCTGCCTACTGAGAGGCTCTTTGGCAGTATTTCTTTGATATCCCATTGAAGGACTTCTGCTTCCGTGGCCGGGGACCCTCGGAGAGTGCTGAACGCTTTACCGAGGTAATCCTCTCAGGCATGGAGGCATACATTCCATTCTCTTTCTCTTAGTCTAATACAAACAAATTTTGGTTTACTCACACTTGTTCTACTGCTGTCTGCAATAAGGAGGAAACATTCAAACGGTACCATCGCCTTCAAAATAAAAAATCTCATACTTCCTATGTTTTTGCCCGAAATCAAGCCAAATCAGTTCTTCGACTCGCCAAACAGTCGTTCATCAATGAGAACAATATATGCATTGAACTATCCAACCCTAACACATCCCGAACCTTCTGGCATCTATCCAAAAACCTCTCCAACAAGTTTTCTTCTTCGTATTTCCCTCCTCTTTTCCACTCTAATGACACTACCATCACCTCTTCCTCTGACAAAGCTGAACTCTTCGCAAACACTTTTGCTAACAACTCCACTTTGGATGATTCCGGTGCTATTCCTCCCTCTCCACCTCACTCTCTCCTACTTATGCCTAACATCATAATCTCTTATAAGGATGTACTTTTCACCATCTCTGGGCTGAATACTAAGAAGGCGTATGGACCGGCTGGTGTTCCTCCTGTTGTACTCAGAAATTCTACTTCCATGCTGACTCCCTGCCTAGGCAAACTCTCCCGTCTCTGTCTTTGCTCTTAACGTCTTCCCTTCTTGCTGGAAGCTCGCTCTCATTCAACCTGTCCCAAAGAAGGGTGACTGCTCTCAACCCTCCAACTAACGTCCAATTGCTCTCATTTCTTTCATCTCTAAACTTTCTTAAACTATTCTTACCTCAAAATTTCTTAAGCATTTATCTTCCCATAACCTATTCTCAGACCACCAGTATGGCTTCCTTAAGGGCCGCTCTACTGGTGATCTTCTTTCTTATCTTACTAACTCTTGGTCATCCTCCATTCGGGACTTTGGTGAGACTTTTTATGTTGCGCTAACATATTGTACGCCTTCGATAGAGCCTGCCACACCTCCCTCATTTCCCAACTACCCTCCTTCCGTCTGTGCCTTTGACTCTAATTTCCTCTCCGGCCGTTCCATAGCTGTGTTTGTCGACGGCCACCGCTCACTTCCTCAACCTATCAACTCCGGTGTTCCTCAGGGTTCTGTCCCATCTCCAATTTTCTTTCTATTATTCATTAACCCTTAACACCTTACGAGCGGCCTATGCGGTTTATTTATGTGTACCGCACAGCGGGGTGTTTTTAGCCAAAATAGGGCTGTTTACGTGATCATTTTCATGCCTAAATAAGACCCAGAACGTAAAACAAGTACCTATCCCTGAAAGGGCATAAACAGAGCTTTCGAATGACACCATAACGATCCTTGTATGATGGATAGTTTTCTTGCAATAACCGTGCAACGCGAGTGCAAAAAGCAGGTAATTCGGTACTTTCAGTACATAATTGAGTATGTAGCGAGTGAGAGAGGGAGGAGGGAGCTGAGATTTGTGTCAGTAGGTTCGCCGCGGTGGTCTGGAGCAGTCATACGCTCGCTAGTCTCCTGCCACCACTTGTCTCTCTCTCTCAGCCACATTACGTGCTGAAATTGCCACTCGACCTATGTCGAGCGCCGCCACATAGTCCAGCTTTATTTAACTCGACTTATGTTGCTCGCCGCTAAATAAGGGTTAATTAGCGGCGAGCAACATAAGTCGAGTTAAATAAAGCTGGACTATGTGGCGGTGCTCGACATAGGTCGAGTGGCAATTTCAGCACGTAATGTTGCTGAGAGAGAGAGACAAGTGGTGGCAGGAGAGTAGCGAGCGTATGACTGCTCCAGACCACCGCGGCGAACCTACTGACACGAATCCCACCTCCCTCCTCCCTCTCTCACTCGCTATATACGGAATTGTATGGGGAAAGTGCCTAATTACATGCGTTTTGCACTCGCGTTGCACGGTTATTGCAAGAAAACTAGCCATCATAAAAGGATCGTTATGGTGTCATTCGAAAGCTCTGTTTATGCCCTTTCAGGGATAGATACTTGTTTTACGTTCTGGGTCTTATTTAGGCATGAAAATGATCACGTAAACAGCCCTATTTTGGCTAAAAACACCCCGCTGGGCGGTACATATAAATAAACCGCATAGGCCGCTCTTAAGGTGTTAATGACCTTCTCAACAGCACCTCCAGTCCCATTCACTCATATGCTGAAGACTCTACATTACGCTATTCCACTAGCCTTCCACAACATCATTCACAGCAGGAACTCCAAAACTCACATAAGGAGGCCATAGTTATACTATCTCTAATTGGGACAGAGAAAACTTTGTTACTTTCAATGATTCCGAAACATAATTTCTCCATCTGTCTACTCGTCATCCCCTTCCAGAAAACTATGACTTACTTTTCAAATACATACAAATTCACCCTTCACCTTCTCATAATATTCTCGGTGTTTCTTTTTCTTCTGTTCTCTCAGGGAAATATCATATTACCACTCTTGCTAAAACAGCTTCCCAGAAGCTGGGTGTGCTCAACCGCTTCCGGGGGTTCTTTACTCCTGCACAGCTTCTTGCTATGTACAGGGGCACAGTGCGTCAATGTATTGAGTATTGTTCACACTTGTTGGGAGGATCCTCTCGCACAGCACTTCAAGACAAAGTAAAAAGGAAAGCCTTCCGTCTCATTAACTCACGTCTACTCACTAATTCTCTGCAATCTCTCACTATTCTACCGCTATTACAATAGTCAGTGTTCCTCAGAGCCTTTCAGTGTATACCACCCCCTCTTCGTAGAGCACGTAGCACCCCTTTTGCAACACAATCCCACCCCTACACTGTGAAACTCTCCAACCCTAGAGTGAAACTTTATTCTCAGTCTTTCTTTTATTCAACAGCTGAGCTCTGTAACTTTCTCCCAGAATCAGTCTTTCCCTCATCCTATAATGATATTGATTCAAACTCTGTGTGTTCAGGCATTTTGGCTCGAACGTCCTTTTCACGGCCCTGTCACTCTTTCAACTCTGGGGGAGGCACTCGTCACAGGCAATTCTGCCTTTTGTCTCCCTCATTCACATAGAAAGAAAAAAACGTAACTTGCTAATTATGTCATATATACAATCATTATGACTCATGAATTATTCTTATATATGTCATTACCAGTGCAAATTAAATTACTTTTCATTAGACTTTGTGGGTTAAAAAATGGTTCAAGCAAGAAAGGTGGCCATCTTGAATCAGTAGAGATCTCATTGTGTTCTCCTTTTTCACCTATTGTTATTATCTTGCATCCTTTATATAAATGATAAGACCCACGAGAGGTTAGGATAGGTTGTCGGATTAGGTTAATGACCTATGGGGGGCATTTTTTAGATCATGGATAAATACTAATAAGCATCAGTCATTACATATATAGGATTGATGTATGGGTCATAAAGATTGTATGAAGCAACATGGTTGAGCCTGAGAACTGTCAGTCTTCTACTGTACTTCTCACTCCTCAGCTTGTTCTTCCTCTGTCCAATTGCTCTTACTTCCTATTTTCAAGCCATCTGGTCTGGATAAAGATTGTATATATGTGACATAAATATAGAGGTACCTCCATTATATTATAAACTCAACCTTGACCCAATGGTTTGTATTAGAGGCACCTGTAAGAGTGAAGTCCATGATATATCCGCCACTTAATGTGTTTGTCTCCCAGACTTGTTGTCTAACTGAGCGGTCTGTTTGTATCAACTCTCGCACGGGATGTATAACTTGGTTATCATTAGCTTGCTCTTGGTAATGCCTCCTACTGGCAACAAAAACAATTATTACAATAAGTCCTGAGAGGGGTGAGGGAGCCCCCCCTCAACCCATCGTGTATCCATCGAGATCCCTAATTAAATTAAGCCCCCTTGATACGTCTGAAAACCTGACTCAAATTTTGGCCATGACTTTGCGCATTTTTTCTTACTGTTGGGTCTACTTGGTCGATCAATTGACATCCTCTTAATATGTTGCTCTCAAATCGAATACAATCGTTAATAGGTAGCTAAAATATAACACAAATTGGCGTCATCTGAATGAAAGAATTAACCCTTTCACTATACTATGACCCATCTTTGATTTTATTCTGGCTGTTAATATACTATTTTATAGAAATTTGTTGTAATGCTGAATCAGAAAGCCCAGGTCCAAAAAAATGCAACAATAAAGGAGTCTACCCCATAAGCTCTATGGAGACAGTGACAGCTCCATCTTCTGCTACTCAGGCTCCGCCTAGCCTGGAACTGAAAACACTGGCAAAAGGGTTAGCCACGCCTATAAGTATTACCCCGAGGAATAACTGAGCTGAGCCATCTGGGCAGCTGCCTCTCATCTCGCCACTCTCCAAGAATCCTGAACGAGACCGGCCTAAACGTCCATCTTCCAAGGAGAGGCAGAAGGACCTTCTCATTCAAAAGAGGAGGACTACCAAACAAAGAAGAAAAATGTATGACTTCCCCAGCAGTGAGACGGACAGCTCACCTTGATAACAGTAACACCTCCCATTCTGGCTATTCCAAAAGGTAGCTCTGAAATTCTCGACCACACGACATTAGATTCTCCGGCCTCACGTTATGAGTATCCTAACCCTCGTCTCATGTAGCTCATTCGGGTTAAGTCTGGATATTCTGACACGGATGTAAGCAGCTCCATTTAACCTATTAAACGCGAGCTGTATGTGGTGAGCACCCTACTGCCAGGCGGCATTATTAGGCCTAAAATCGTTACTTTACGATAAATATCGTATTACTTATTTATATGCACCTATTTTATGTTTAACCCTTAATTAGCGGCGAGCAACATAAGTCGAGTTAAATAAAGCTGGACTATGTGGCGGCGCTCGACATAGGTCGTGTGGCAATTTCAGCACGTAATGTTGCTGAGAGAGAGAGACAAGTGGTGGCAGGAGAGTAGCGAGCGTATGACTGCTCCAGACCACCGCGGCGAACCTACTGACACGAATCCCACCTCCTCCCTCCCTCTCTCACTCGCTATATACGGAATTGTATGGGGAAAGTGCCTAATTACATGCTTTTTGCACTCGCGTTGCACGGTTATTGCAAGAAAACTAGCCATCATAAAAGGATCGTTATGGTGTCATTCGAAAGCTCTGTTTATGCCCTTTCAGGGATAGATACTTGTTTTACGTTCTGGGTCTTATTTAGGCATGAAAATGATCACGTAAACAGCCCTATTTTGGCTAAAAACACCCCGCTGGGCGGTACATATAAATAAACCGCATAGGCCGCTCGTAAGGTGTTAATATGAAGATATTAACATGTAACAGCAATAAAAGAAGTGGGAATAGCATTTGGAGGGTGTAAATCAAGAATTATTGCCAACAGTCCAGTCATGAAATGTGAGGCGGACGCGATGTATACCCTCCCTTTACGAAACCTAGAAGCAGACTGAGTCTCTCTCACAGTCTCTCTTTCTCACCACGCACTCGGTCGGTGCAGGAACACACCTTGGAACCCGATTGAAGATGTTGGCACGGTAAATAAACGGATAAACAAGAGAATAGGAGGAAAAATAGGTGATAATTGAAAGGGGGGGGGGGGGGGAAGGAGGGGGTTTTGACACATGTGGAGGAGTGATACGAGGTATGGAGGTGAATGATCTTACTTAATCTCATATTCCCTTGTTTTAAGTGCTACTGGGGCATTTACATTTTTTTTTTAGGCCTTGGATATTAAGAGGTTTGTCGCATTTGCCCATCAAAACCTCTTAAGAGTGTTTTCGCCGTTCCCGGGCTAACCTGTGGTCGCAGTTACCTAACCCCTATCTTGATTATCTCATTCAGGTAGGAATGAGGTTCTGGTCCAACGGTGTGAGCATCTTCACCCCTCTGGTTATGAGGTACTTAATCCCAGTCTTCAGTAGCTCATTCGGGTTAAGTCTGGCTATTCCAACACAGATGCGAGCAGCTCCATCCAACCTCTGGTTACAGTTATATAACCCATGTATTGAGCGCCTCATTCAGGTAGGCCTGAGATTCTTGGCCAATGGTGTGAGCATCTCCACCTCTCTGGTTACAAAGTACCCAAAAGCTCCATCTCGAGTAGCACATTAAGGTTAAGCTATAGATTCTCAGCAATGGTAGAAGTAGCTAGACCACCTTCTAGTCAGAGTTAACCCCCCTATTGCCAGTCATCAAAGCAGCCAAGAGAAGGAGCAACACAGAAAAGTAGCGAGCCAAACGAGATGATCGCCCTACATACGATACCGGCCAGACCACATCTGGACGGACGCATTATCTTCTTTGACCGTCTTACAGAGTCCCTTGATAGGCCCTGAGAAAAAGATTAATTAAGAACACAACACAAGACTTAGTGTCCTTAAATCTTGCCATCATCAACTTAACCTTGTGACACCTGTAGAATTCTGTTCTTGCTGTAAGAGCTTAAAATAATTACTTTAATATTTGCATCCTATAACACCTGCTTGACGCAGTTAATTATTGCATTAGCTACCACGACCCCATAGAAAATTCAACTACCTCTGTCGCATTGCCTTCTTGGGGTACACACGTAAATAATAATGTTTATTCTTAATCATTATCTGTGGTTATCGTTTTAGTTTTGTTGCGGATTGTTAATTTATTGACTGTACGATTTGTATGTATATTAGGTGCCCTCGAGTACCTTTTCTTTCCATCAGTATTATTATATAGATTTTGCTTTCACTATCATTAATTGCATAAATAATAACCTTTAATACCAATTATATCTTATAACTGTTGAATCTGTTCATTCCATGACTTTCCAGTAAAAAAAAGGACCTTCTAAACTAGTTCAATAACGATACGCTCGCACCTTACAACGATATTTAGGGTGGCATCTTATTAGGAATGAATGACCTGTGGAGATTAAAGAGCTAAATTGAGATGGAGCTTACACCCATAGAATATTGCAGGTAATTACTACACGGTATAAGACAATCCTGTACTTTAACGTTAGCAAAGATAGAATAATAAAATACACCTTGTTACTGAAAGTGTGAATCGCAGCATGCTATTCTAAATCGTCTGACCTGTACCCAACGCACAGTAATCCTATTCTGTACCGGCGACGTGTTTGTAAATGTTATTCTTGCTATATTTAGACGATGTGCAGTTTGAGAAGGATCTGTGGTAGTATATATGTTTAAGTGAGATAGATCGAAGCCTGTACATTTCTGGAGTCCCTTTATAAGCTGAATAAAATCGTCTAATAGTATCCAGAATATAGTTAAAACGACGGCAGCATTACTGAAAGCCTGTTGGGAAATGCGTACACACAGTGGATAGCCTAATATGGTAGAGTGGGAATAATCTACTGTTGGAGTACTGTGTGTGTGTGTGTGTGTGTGTTACTCCTATTCTTATATGCTCCCAGCTAATTTTAAACAAATATATTATGTATTCTAAATGTATATATAAAAAGACACTCAAGGCGAGGGATAATGTGAAAATAATGCAGGAGTGGGATCGAGAAAGAGGGCTGGATCAAAGACTGATCTGTATGATCATTAGGGGAAAATCAGGGGAGATCAAGGCAAGGTGTATTGAAGGAGATTAGTTGTATAGTAAGTAACAGACTTAAAGATTGCATACTTAAAGGAGTACAAATTCACTTATTTGTTATATATGAATTATGTTAATGATCCACATAATACAGTAGTAAATTAAAAGATACCTTTTCGGTCATAACTGCGCACTTTTTCTCCGATATAATACATTCTAGTAAATAAACTGCATGATAAATAAACTCTCTTGCTTAACATATTGCGACACACGCTGTTTACAGTTATGAATGCTGTAATTATGTCTTCCTTCTGATTAAAAGAAGCAGCACATACTATTGCATGAGTGCAGAATTCAATAATTGACTGATGATGCCTAGATTATATTCGTTCATACATTAACGATTGACTAAATACAAATATAGGACACAGGTATGTAACTCACCAACCCTGTTTCTTGGTCTTACAATCGGTACTTTCATTACACGAAATGTGTTACTGATGTATGATCATCAAAGACCAATTAACCTTTTCAGTAAGAGGGCTCCTTTATATTATATTCTGGATATTCCCCTTGGCTAATATAATGCTCTGTTCACTTTATTCTGTGGTAATAAAAAGGGTTAAATTACATAGTTGGAAGCCTTTTAATTGTTTGAGGCCTCTTTAAAACTGAATACAATCATCTAATAGTAGCCAAAACAAAGTTAAGAGAAGAGCGCCGGTACAGAAGGGGTTAAGAGGCCTTCTGGGAATTGAAAAGGCAGTATCTATGTCATTGCTCTACCATATAGAGATACCAAATGGTCGTACGATGCTCCACCCGTGTTTCGAATATTGATGTTGCAATAGACGCTGGCTGGCAACTTACGATGTAAATTCATGTTTGAGTATCCAAGCACTGATAAAGCTGAGAAACAAGATTATAATGTTATAAAGATGATAAAAGAGTACTCACAAATATAATGTTATAATGTTATAAAGATGATAAAAGAGTACTCACAAATATAATATTATAATGTTATAAAGATGATAAAAGAGTACTCACAAATATTATAATGTTATAAAGATGATAAAAGAGTACTCACAAATATAATGTTATAATGTTATAAAGATGATAAAAGAGTACTCACAAATATAATGTTATAATGTTATAAAGATGATAAAAGAGTACTCACAAATATTATAATGTTATAAAAATGATAAAAGAGTACTCACAAATATAATGTTATAATGTTATAAAGATGATAAAAGAGTACTCACAAATATTATCTAGTAATAGTTCATCTTCCCTTCGTTGTTTACTACTGCTTAGTACATGATTATATTAATACCCAGTATTCGATAAATTGATATCAATCGCAGTCATGTGCTGTACTTATAATAGTCTTGATGGTGTAATGGTTAGAGCGTGTAAGTTCCGTATGTAATATCCTAGGTTCGAATCCTGGGAGAATCGCATGCGTTCATTAATTTAATTTGGGTTGTTATTGGTGTTAAGAACGATGTCAAAAATATTGTTTCGCTTACATTTTCCTTTCTTTCGTCTTATACAGTACATGTATTCAACTCTTCCAGTCCTTGGTTCATATTCCATCTTCCTTTTTACAATTCTTCTTTAATCTTCCTCCATAATCCTTTTACTCCCATTGTTTCCCGCTGGAGCTCTTAAGCCTTCCAATCGCACCTTCTTTCTCACCACCTGAAATTTATCCTTGTTTCCCGTTTGTGCGAGTGTGTGTGTGTGTGTTTTGAATGTAGCTCCTTTTTTCCGGATATAATTTATAAATTGTCTTTCTGAGAAAACGGCTTAAATTTGTAATGCTAGATAGCTTCCATTTGTAGGTGAACTGAAAAGAGTATGACTATCTGCATTCACTTGAAAGACTTTGAATACATTAATTAATTAGCCTAATAGTAAAGGCGTTCAAGTGAATGATGGGAATAGAGGGCTCTAGAAATAACATCAGTTGAGTACCATATATTATTCTTAAATATATTAAAATTGTCTTATGAAAGATGTTAATGAGTGGAAACAAGCGTCGTTGTACTATGTAAAAGGACAACACACGCAAATATATCCTACAACATGTTCCTGAACTTACTGATAATATTTTTAACATAAGCCCCGAGGCAAATTAGTAATATTATATATGTATGTATGTATGTATGTATGTATGTATGTATGTATGTATGTATGTATATACTCTGGCACCTTCCCCAGCTTTAATTTTTTGTTTTCTTGTTTAATAGGGGGTGGCCGATTCGAGACAGAGCCCGAACAAGGACATCACAACACATCAGAAAAACAAAACAAAACATAAAATCTCACACACATCTAGGTCGCCCAGGAGAAATACCCAGAGACCCAGGCCCATTTGGGGTCCCCAGCAAAAGATTCCCAGATCCCAGATCCCCCGGAGAGGCGCCGATTTCCGCTGGCAGACCCGCAGCGAAGCTTCACCACCACAAGCCCACCCACCCATCTATATTATTTAATATTATGTTGTTGTTGTTGCTCCCCAGACTGCCTGGCCGAACAGCCCCAAGTCCCTGAGCAAGGCCAAGGCCATAACCGAGCGCCCCCACAGAACCCTCCCTGTCTACCACAATAAAGCCTGGGTAACCGAAGCCACTCCATGGCGGGGAGCTGAGGAGGGTGCGGAAACGCCCGGGAAACGAAAGCCCCACCCAGGGCCCTGTCCCCCTCAGCAATTATGAAGAGAAAGTTGAGGGTTTATTATTATGCTAGAGCTAATCTGGGTATAGGAGAGTTCTACTAATGGGGAGAAGCTAAGAAGTCTATTATATAAATACGATAAAATACAAGGCCAGTTATACAATAGGAACAGGACAACATTTTGATTTAAACACAAATATAGATGGTTTCACACAAAACACAATGAGATATCGAATACATAGAAGTCATAAACACGTTCCCAAGAGAAAACATATGATTACAATTTATTCATTTGGCGCTTTAATGCACGCGTGCTCTACCAGAAACATTGTGATAAGTTACAAACACGTGGGGACAATGCTAATGGAATTATATCTTTACATCTTTACGTGAGCTCTTAGATTGAATCAAACTTCCTTTACAAACACTATGAGACAGATATATTGGATTTATACAGGTGGAAATTGTGAGTTATTGTGTATATTTTATTAAGTTTCAGAAATTGAGTTTAATATAGTCAGTCTGCCTCCTCGATATGAAAAAACACGTTTTCTCTTGTCTCTCAACTACAGTCAAATTGTTCACAAGGAATGCTAATAATTAACTAAATGGAAGTCACTAATAATAAGTATGTGTGGCGGGTCTTCTATAATTTTGGAAATAATTTCCCATTTAATATCTTAATTTTACGTTGGTATGGGAATAGCCAATTGTAAGGCTAGAATATTTAAATAGGGGAAAATTAAGGACAACACGTGTCGTGTGTTCCAGAAGGGTTAGAGTATACATTAACAATAATCAAGGACAACACGTGTCGTGTGTTCCAGAAGGGTTAGAGTATACATTAACAATAATCAAGGACAACACGTGTCGTGTGTTCCAGAAGGGTTAGAGTATACATTAACAATAATCAAGGACAACACGTGTCGTGTGTTCCAGAAGGGTTAGAGTATACATTAACAATAATCAAGGACAACACGTGTCGTGTGTTCCAGAAGGGTTAGAGTATACATTAACAATAATCAAGGACAACACGTGTGTCGTGTGTTCCAGAAGGGTTAGAGTATACATTAACAATAAAGAAGGGACTCTAAAATTAGAAACACACTACGAACTATTTAGTTTAGTGACTTTCCTTGTGTCGAGGGGGGACTAGATGATTTATGGCTTTCTATTGGTGATGGGCATCTACTGTAGGTTGGCTCTCGTCTTTTGTTGGTGTTCGATCAGACCTTGACTTCTGGGCTGGGCAAACTGCAGAGTGTCTTCTCTCCCCTTCGCTGGTGCTAGGTCTCATACCACTAGCTTTGCAAGGAAAAGTGTAGAGGTGAGTTTCTGCTTTAGTGATTCCAGTCTATGACCTGGAAAGTGAGCGTTGGGCTTCGCAGTTACTACGTGTTGCACTGATGTTGGTGTCGAATACAACATATAGTCGGACGCTATGATCCCCGAAGGAGTGGCCACAAACGAATCGTCCTCAAGCACCTCTGTCCCCAGTCAGTTGCAGTTGGTGCCCCTCCTCCCATCCAGTATCACTTTCACGCATATACTTCTTAACTCCATCCTTCTTCCCACCTCTCTCTCAGTTTACCTCTACCTCTTTGTCCTTCCATTTCGCTCTTGTACACTCTCTTAGTAATCTTCTCGCTTCCCATACGTTTTCACACTTTCCAGCACATCTACATCCACACCAAACCGCTCTTGTACTTCCTCATTCGTCTGTCCATCCCTCCATGTAACTCTGCACGCATTTCTCAAGTAACTCATTTCCACCCCTCTCGCTCTTGGTTTTGGTATCTCCAACAACGTCCATGCTTTACTCCCGTATGTTAATGTCGGGATTACTACACTATCATGCAAGGACTTCTTTACTTCCATGCTGACCACCCTATTTCTTGGCACTGCTTTCAGTCTTCCTACAATACTCTTCCCCTGTTGCAGCATCTCCTGAACTTCTTCATCCATACTCCAATGTTTACTCAAAGACACTGCCCAAATACTTAATTATTATGTTCTATCCAACAACCAACTCCACTCCTAAAATCGATTAATGAAATATTACAAACACATGTGGCAGTCCGTGGATTCGAACCCAGGACGCTCACACCGAAAATCAACACCTTATGCATTGCGCCACGAAGACAGTTAAAGAATGGTGGACACTGCCTACGATTTATTATGCAACTTCGAATCCTGCATATCAATCTAAGCATGTACACACATCCCAACTGCAACTCACGTAGGCTATGCATATGTGAATGGAAAGAGCAATTAATGGGGCCTTAACCACTAGGGAAGTCCTCTCGATAAATTACTCCTGAACCAATATCAATTATTATGTTCTATCCAACAACCAACTCCACTCCTAACATCGATTAATGAAATATTACAAACACATGTGGCAGTCCGTGGATTCGAACCCAGGACGCTCACACCGAAAATCAACACCTTATGCAATGAGCTGACATTCTCCATAGCCTGTCCGTTCAACCTCACCTCACACTCTGTGACTGCACCCCTTTCAAAGATCATAACCTTACCCTTCCTGGCAATTACCTTCAGATTCCGTTTTTCACACTGTTCCAAACATAGTTACCATACCCTGCAGCTCCCATTCACTATCGCTCATCAGAACTGTATCGTCGGCAAACAACAGTACAGGAACTTCCACTTGTTTCCATCCCTTATCAGTGGTACACCAACATCCACTGCTCTTCCATGTATTTCTTTCATGACTCCATCCATATACATATTGAACAACCTTGGGGACATAGCACACCCTTGCTTTAACTCAACGTTCAGATCAAAGAACTCGCTCAATTCAATCATTCTTCCCACTTGGAATATTATTCTACATTCATGTTGCCATGCATTGAGTTTAGCCATTTACATTTCCTCTATCTTACATATATGTTTTTTTCCACCCCTTTCTGTCTTAAAATGTTCAAGGAAAAGATGCCGACAATTGATTATTTCTGCTCGTCCTAGAACTACACTAATAGACTTCTTTGTACGTAATGTTTTATGCATCTGAAGGAGACAAAAGGCAGGCTGTTTGTAACAAGTGTCTCCCTAAAGCCAAAAGAGTGACAGAGAGCCAAGTTCAAGGGACGTTGGGGTAAAATTGCGTGGACACACGATATTTAAAGCAATATATTGATTGAGAGAGAGAGTACCAGACTTCACTTGTTGACTAGAATATAGACTGAGAAAATTTTCTAATTCTTGGGTTGGAGAGCTGGACAGAATATAAGTGGGACTGTGTTGAAAGGCGGGTGCATTGCAATCACTGTAAGGAATGGGTATGCACTACACCATTATATAGGAACTTCACATTCATTTTGTTCGGTGTGCTGTTCAAAATGTTCCTGCAACTCCGTATTATAAGATTGATAGTTAGTGATCCCTCTCTTTCTCTCTCTCTCTCTCTCTCTCTCTCTCTCTCTCTCTCTCTCTCTCTCTCTCATTCTACTGGGGGCTTATATCCCAGCTATATGTCATGCTGACTCTTGGTCGTAGGAAATGGTGGTTGGGACCGTCACTGGGGAGATAGCCTTATGGAGTGCTAGCCTTACCTTCCAATTAGTAGCAAGGTATGTTATAATTTAATCCGGACTGCCTAGTAGGGACAGCAAGGTCTGTGCAGGCTGTGTATCCATGTAACTCTTTCTCTTCCTTAATCCCTCTGAGGATCCTTCACCACAATACCTCATTACTTTCTTTTCTCCTTAGTATGATTTACATCCATACTGATCTTCTAAATGAATATGTAATGTATCATGAATACTAATGCTTTATTTCGACACACACCAAAGTACGTTAATATACACATTGAATTTACATTACTTAATTCGGAATGTGTGTCAAAGCAAGGGAAGGGAATAGTTAAAGAAGAGGAATTACCAAATGACAGGAATGAATGGAGGAAGTTTGTTAAGAGTACACGAACGTCTCTGGACACTTTTAAAGGACAGACCGGTTAAGCTAAATGTGTACAGTTTTCGGTAGAAAACTTTGCACAGACACACACACTCATATATATATATTGTTATGTATCTTGATTCAGAAGTGGTTAACTTAATGAAACTAGACCGAACGGAGAATATGAAAAGGTATCAGACAACTGAAGGCCAATAGAACTTAAATTGTTAAAGTTGTTATTTTGTTACTTGTTTTCCTTTTAGCTGTTGGGACTATTTATCCTTTATACTCTGATACACTACAATTATGATCAATCCTGAAACTATTTCAAGTCATATAGAATGATTTCAATGTTTAATATTCAGTAGGCTACTAATTACGTATAGAGAAAATTTTGAATGAAAGTAAGGACTTATAATTAATCTTGATTATCATTAAAGTATAAATTGTATTAAGATTTTTTTATATAAAATTAATTTAGTTTGTTAACCCTCTAAAGATTATGATTAACTCTTATTCTCTTTCCTCATTATTCTCTTAATTTATTAATATTATCTTGTTAGCATATTATCTTATTTATTCTTATTACTGCAAGATATAAAGTTAATCAATATGATAACAAAGTCACATATAAAATAGAATTGTATTTATAAAAAGAAATACAGTATTTTACAATTAAACCAAATAATAAGTAATGAAAGAAATTAACATTTAATACTTCAGGATTGTTTTGTATCCGTTTTGGTTTCACTTTCATTATATAGAATACAGTTATATTTTGCTTTGCCTTAGTTAAGTCACAATATAAATTAATAGGACTTCTTACAACAATGCTTAACCTGGCAGCTGTGGGGAGACTCTTAAGAGGTTTTACTGGGCGACTGTGGGGAGACTCTTAAGATCCTAGGCCTAAAAAATAACTTTTAAAAGGCCCCAGTAGCACTTGAAACTTTTTGTTTTTTCCCTCCATGCCCCATATCACTCCTCCACATCCCCTCCTTCCCCCCTTTCCCCCCCCCCTCCCTTCAATTATCACCTATATTCCCTGTTATTCCCTTATTCGTTGGTATAAGCATATTGGTATTGTAAGCATATCCAAACCGATCATAGGGTGTGGTCATGTGTGTGTCTATGCGTGGGAAAGAGCGAGAGATAGAGATACAGGCCTCAGTCTCTCTCCAGGCCTCAAGAGAGGAGGATGTGAGGCCGGCTGGCTCACAGGGAAAGAGTGAGAGATAGAGATACAGGCCTCAGTCTCTCTCCAGGCCTCGAGAGAGGAGGATGTGAGGCCGCCTGGCTCACAATTGTTGACTGAACCACTCGCTATCAATTCGCGATTTTAACCATACAAATGATATTCCCACTTGTTTTATTGTTGTAACATGTTACTATCTTCATCTTAAACGTAAAATAGGCGCACATGGATAAGTATTAATTATATTTATGGTAAATTAACGATTTTAGAGAGGAATACATGTAAATACATCTCCCAGCGGACTATCCCTTATTCTTCAACAATACAAAAATCAACCCTTCATCTTCTCTCAATATTCTTGGTGTCTCTTTTTCTTCTGCTCTCATTTGGAAGGACCATATTACCAGTCTTGCTAAGGCAGCCTCCCAGAAGCTGGGTGTGCTCAACCGCCTAAGGGGGTTCTTTTCCCCTGCACAGCTTCTTGCTCTGTACAGGGGCATAGTGCGCCCTTGTATTGAGTATTGTTCACATGTGTGGGGAGGTTCCTCTCATACCGCTCTCCTAGACAAAGTTGAAAGGAAGGCCTTTCGTATCATTAACTCCCGTCCACTCACCAACTCTCTGCAATCTCTCTCTCTCCGCCGCAATGTTGCATCTCTCTCGCTATTCTATCGCTACTATAATAATCAGTGTTCCTCAGAGCTATCCCAGTGCATACCACCTCCTTTACGTAGGGCACGTGGTACCCGTCTTGCAACTCAATCCCACCCCTACTCTGTGCAATTCTCCAACCCAAGAGTGAAACGTTACTCTCAAACTTTCTTCTACTCAACAGCTGAGCTCTGGAACTCTCTCCCAGAATCAGTCTTTCCCTCTTTCTATGACTTAAATTGCTTCAAACTCCGTGTGTCCAGGCATTTTGGCTCGAACGTCCCTTGATTTTGGCCCTGTCACTCTTTCAACTATGGGGGAGGCACTCGCTATAGGCAGTTATGCCTTTTGCCTCCCTCAATCACATAGAAAAAAAAAAAAAAAAAAAAAAAAAAAAATACCTACCCACAGGGGTATGGTGTATACTACAGGGGCTGCGCAGCTGAGAGGTTAACCGCCCAAAAAGGGGGCCGTTTGTTACATTAACTACCTGCCAGGCGGGCATATTTACCGATAACGAGCTTCATTCTATGCATTTGTTCATGCATAAACAAGAACCAGAGCGTAATTAAATTATATTTCCGTGAAAGGGCGATAATAGAGCTTTCCAATGACACCTGAATCATCCTTGTACGACCACGGGTTATCCTGTAGTGATCGCGCAACCGGAGGTGAAAATTCTCTAAATAAGGTAATTTCCTTGGTTGTTTCCTTGTCTCGCGAGGCCGGGTGTGTGTAGGAAGGCGGTGGTGGTCCCAGTCGCGGCCCAATGATGGTGTCGAGAAGTCAGAGCCCGCCTATCGTCCTCCCAACACGCGGACTCTCTCTCAGAGCCCCTAATGTGCTCAAAATGCCGCCCGTCATATGACAGGTACCGGAGGTAAAGTCCATTTATCTCTCGCCCGTCATATGATGGGCACCGCGGTTTGAGCGTTTATCACTAATGAAACAATAGTATTGCATCAAAACATTTAAGTAACTTAAGTATAATGTCAGCCATATAAATTAGTTACTATATCCAATATCCAATCACAAACCCTAAATTAAATGAGGGTAAGTATCTACAACATACCTCTGGTTAACTAAGTCACGAATTCCCTAATTAACGAGTAAGAAGTCACTAGGCACGCTCTAAACTCAAAACCTATTATACAAGCCTGTTATAGTTAGGTTGAGAAAGAAAGAGGGAGAGTAGTGGACCAGATAACTGCAAATTTCAGGAGAATCGTTCAAATGGTGATGCAAGCATGAAATTTGGTACATGTACCCTTCAAGGTCCATTCTTCTCAGAAATACCGCTGGCCCCGCAAAAATCCAAGATGGCGGTCATTTTTCAAGATGGCTGCCGTGCCTGACCATATATTGCTTTATTTTTTTTTAATTATTACCTGGTGAACATTTTAAGAGAAAACTGTTTCTTGCTAACCAGATTAACCCTTATTTAGCGGGGTCGGACTTATGTCCGATACGAGAAAATTGGACTAAATGGCGGGGTCGGACTTAAGTCCGTGGGCGTATTCCCGCCCTAATTTAGGTGGAAAGCGAAACTTGGTGGTCAGGCGGTGTACTACAAGGGCCCACCCACACATCCCCACTGCGTGACCGTGACTAAGTGACCCTCATGCAGCCATAGTGGAAGGTCAAGATTTGCCCGTGTTCGATTCGGTGGCCGCCATCCCTAGTGCGTCGTGCCACCCTACTAACCACGCCCGGCTTACCACCCAGGAACTAGATATCATGCTGAACTCTTCAGAACTTTCTAATAAGCTGTTGGATGAAACCGTCGAAGGTCTGGGTGAGAGTTTTGGTAGTGTGGATGACTCGGAAGACGAAAATAACCCGATCATAGGCTTTCACCCCAAGCATAATTTGCGTGGGGTGGATGTTGTGGTTGATATTGGACAGACCCTTGAGAAAACTGGAGACGTTCCTGACGAAGAACATACTGGTGTGGGTGTTGGTAAGTACAATTTACATTTTAAAATTGCTTGAAAATGTGATTGCAAGCATTTTATCACCTTACGAGCGGCTGGTGGAGTATATTTCACTGTGCCGCCCAGCGGGTTTTTTTTGTTTACCCTAAATGGGGTTGTTCCGTGCTCTTTTTCATGCATAAAAAAGACCCAGAGCGTAATACAAGTATGTATCCCTGAAAGTGCGTAAATTTAGCTTTCCAATGACACCCGAACCATCCTTCTACGATCACTGGTTGTCTTTCAACGATCGTGCAACACGAGTGCAAACACCCTAAAATACGGTAATTTCCTTATATAATTCCCTGTGTGGCGAGCGGTCTTGAGGTAATTTATGCTCCTAATCACCGCTCCGCTCTCTCTCAGAGCACATTACGTCCTCAAAATTGCACTCTACAAGAAATTTCCTTTGCATTTTATAGCGTATTTTTTGCAGGCACCATCTCTCTGTTGAGCACCATCTCTCCTCCTACAAACCTGATCTTCTCTTCCTCACCGAAACTCAGGTGTCTGTAGCAACATCTAGCAACCCCTTCTCTGTATCCTCCTACTTTCTCTATCCTAGTTTCAAAGCCAAAGGCGGATATTGTGCATATGTGCACAACAAACTCACTTGCTCTCGTGTTCCCTATTTCGACTCCTCTGAATTCTCAACTTTATGGCTCAAACTTTCCTGTCATTCTCTTACTAAATATTTCTGTGCTGTCTATCTCTCCCCTAACTCTACCAACTTTCCCAAATTCTTTGACTATCTAAACTCTACAGTGGAACACATTCTATCCATTTCTCCTTTCTCAGAAATCTCCATCTTAGGAGATTTCAACGTTCACCACCGCCATTGGCTCTCCTCTCACACTACTGATCCACCTGGTGAACAAGCCTACGTCTTTTCTATCCTAAATGACCTAGAGCAGTTAGTTCAGCAACCCACCCGTATCCCGGATCGCATCGGAGATCGGCCCAACATTCTAGACCTGTTTCTAACTTCTAACCCTTCTTCTTATACTGTCGATCTTTTCTCTCCTTTGGGCTCCTCCGACCATAAACTTATCTCTGTCACCTGTCCTATCTCTCCAGTACAGCCACCCGATCCTCCTAGCCGGCGGCGCTTGTGGCACTTTGGCGCTGCCGACTGGGAGGCTCTTCGGCAGTACTTCTTTGAATTCCCATGGAATGATTTCTGCTTCCATGGCCGAGGACCCTCGGAGAGTACTGAACGCATTACCGAGGTAATCCTATCGGGCATGGAAGCATACATTCCATTCTCTTTCTCTCAGCCTAATGCTAAAAAATCTTGGTTTACTCACGCCTGTTCTACTGCTGTCCGCAATAAGGAGGAAGCATTCAAACGGTACCGACGCCTTAAAACTCAAGACTCTCATTCTTCATATGTTTCTGCCCGGAATCAAGCCAAATCTGTTCTTCGACTTGCCAAACACTCTTTCATCAATAATAAATGCACTGAACTATCCAACTCTAGCTCTTCCCAAGCTTTCTGGCATCTAGCCAAAAACCTCTCCAACAATTTCTCTTCCTCGTCTTTCCCTCCCCTTTCCCACTCTGATGGCACAACCATCACTTCTTCCTCTGACAAAGCTAAACTCTTCGCTCAAACTTTTGCTAGAAACTCCACCTTGGATGATTCCGGTGCTATTCCTCCCTCTCCGCCCTCCTCTCTCTTACTTATGCCTAATATCCTGATCTCTTCTAAAGATGTACTTTCTACCATCTCTGGGCTTAACACTAATAAGGCGTACGGTCCGGACGGTGTTCCTCCTGTTGTTCTCAAAAACTGTGCTTCCATGCTGACTCCCTGCCTAGGCAAACTCTTTCGTCTCTGTCTATCCTCTAACGTCTTCCCTTCATGCTGGAAGTTTGCTCACATTCAACCTGTCCCAAAGAAGGGTGACCGCTCTCAACCCTCCAACTATCGTCCAATTGCTCTTATCTCTTGTCTTTCTAAAGTTTTTGAAACTATTCTTGCTTCCAAATTTCTTAAGCATTTCTCTTCTCATAATCTGCTCTCAGACCGCCAGTATGGCTTCCTTAAGGGTCGCTCTACTGGTGATCTTCTTTATATCTTACTAACGGTTGGTCATCCTCCTTTCGGGACTTCGGTGAGACTTTTTCTATTGCACTAGACATATCGAAAGCCTTCGATAGAGTCTGGCATATATCTTTAATTTCTAAACTACCCTCCTTCGGTTTCTATCCCTCCATCTGTGCCTTTGTCTCTAATTTCCTTTCCGGCCGTTCCATAGCCGCGGTTGTGGACGGCCATTGTTCACTTCCTCACCCTATAAACTCTGGTGTTCCTCAGGGCTCTGTCCTATATCCTATTCTCTTTCTAATTTTTATAAATGATCTCCTTAACTGTACCTTAATTCCCATCCATTCATACGCAGACGACTCAACCTTACACTACTCCATTAGTTTTTCAGAACGCCCCCGCCAGCAATCCCTCAACGACAAACGAATTGAAGCCATAGAACTCTTAAATTCTGATCTAAATACTATTTCCAATTGGGGCAGAGAAAACCTTGTTAACTTTAATGCTTCCAAAACCCAATTTCTCCATCTATCTACCCGTCAGGATCTCCCAGCGGACTATCCCTTATTCTTCAACAATACAAAAATCAACCCTTCATCTTCTCTCAATATTCTTGGTGTCTCTTTTCCTTCTGCTCTCATTTGGAAGGACCATATTACCAGTCTTGCTAAGGCAGCCTCCCAGAAGCTGGGTGTGCTCAACCGCCTTAGGGGGTTCTTTTCCCCTGCACAGCTTCTTGCTCTGTACAGGGGCATAGTGCGCCCTTGTATTGAGTATTGTTCACATGTGTGGGGAGGTTCCTCTCACACCGCTCTCCTAGACATAGTTGAAAGGAAGGCCTTTCGTATCATTAACTCCCGTCCACTCACCAACTCTCTGCAATCTCTCTCTCTCCGCCGCAATGTTGCATCTCTCTCGCTTTTCTATCGCTACTATAATAATCAGTGTTCCTCAGAGCTATCCCAGTGCATACCACCTCCTTTACGTAGGGCACGTGGTACCCGTCTTGCAACTCAATCCCACCCCTACTCTGTGCAACTCTCCAACCCAAGAGTGAAACGTTACTCTCAAACTTTCTTCTACTCAACAGCTGAGCTCTGGAACTCTGTCCCAGAATCAGTCTTTCCCTCTTCCTATGACTTAAATTGCTTCAAACTCCGTGTGTCCAGGCATTTTGGCTCGAACGTCCCTTGATTTTGGCCCTGTCACTCTTTCAACTATGGGGGGGGGGGGGGGGGGCACTCGCTATAGGCAGTTATGCCTTTTGCCTCCGTCAATCACATAGAAAAAAAAAAAAAAAAAAGGCGTTCGGTAAATTTCTTACGGTAATACAAACAACGAAAGATTGAATATTTGTGCTAGGCATTATATGATTGTGGGGAACAGATGTAGGCCTACCGTATATATTATGTTTTCATATATATGATACATATGTAACATTTTTATATTATCACGACACTCTCTCTCTCTCTGTCTCACTCTCTTTGTTTGTACTCCTTTGTACTCTCTTTGTCTGATGTAGGCCAGGGCACGCCCCTAACTAAACTCTTCCCTCCCAAGGGAAATCACACCTAGCAGATGATCTTGACCTCCCCTCTCTCTCTGTCTGTCTGTTCCTCTCTGGGTCTACCTATACTGCATGTGACATTGAAATTGCTTGAGAGTTTGATTGCAAGTATTTTATAGCGTATAGCGTATTATTTGCAGGCGTTCGGTAAATTTCTCACGATAACCAGGGTGTATGGTACATTTCTCACGATAATACAAGCAACAACGAACCTTGGCGAAGATTGTGGTCTACAATATACCTTTTTATAATTGCATGTGACCTTGTAATTGCTTGAAAGTTTGATTGCAATCATTTTATAGCGTATTATTTTCAGGCGTTCAATAAATTTGATAAATATATCAAAATAAGTCCTGTGGGACTATGAAATTGCTATTATTGGACAAGGCAAATATTTTGTTCATCCCTCGACTAGAACATCAACAACAATGTCAACAACGTATCGCCGTCGGCAATCGTAAGATTCAGAGTCGTAAAGATTCCATGACGAGCTCAATAGAAAATGAATGAATGAAATGAATGAGTGTGCAGTACTGCCAATACGTATAGCGACTTCCGCTAGATCTAGAGACCTTTACTTCGATCTAGCAGCAATGACTTACACTAGCGGTTTTGTTTTGAAATTTCAGAACAATTTCGAAGTGATATTATATGGATTTTGCCAATTCATATTTCTAGTGGTATTTATCATGTCTTACATCTAATAATATATGCTAACGGATTTAACTTCAATTGGTAACCCTCCCGCTCGAGTCGGCTCCAAGAAAATCGATAATGGTGGCACTTTAGTAAACAGGTGATAAACAAAACCGCATGCGGATCGGTTTGGTGTATCGGTATTATGGTAAGTTGGCTACCTACTATTGTTTATACGATATAGTAAGTAATGATAAGTAAATTATTATATATTATAATTATATAAAACAAAAACAAAATTCCTGCAAAGCAAGCGAAACAGAGAGAGAGAGATAATGCAGAAACTGAACTGAAGAAAGAGTGAAAAAGATATAATAATACAGAAATATTACAAGCAAATAAATTAAATAGAGGGATTAGTTAGAGAAAATAATAATGAGAAATACATAATTATACGGATGAGGAAGAGAGAAAGGGAGCACAAGAGAGGGAAAGCGAGCGAGCCAGAGAGACAGACAGACAGGAGGAGTGAGAGAGATTAGAGAAAATAATAATGAGAATTACATATACGGATGAGGAAGAGAGAGAGAGACAGAGCGCGCGAGCGAGCCAGAGAGAGAGAGAGAGAGACAGACAGACAGGAGTGAGAGAGAGGGAGAATACAGAGAATACAGAAATAAGGAGAAATAAGAGAAAAATAAGACCGATTACCAAAGGAATAGTAGACGCGCGAGAGGCCGAAGTCAGGCCAAAGCGAACGCAACCGAACGGGCCTGGGAAATAGACCAAAAAGTACCTCCTCTTCCTCACCTCTTCCCACCCTCCACACTCATTCATAACATCCATTCATAGACTTATATGGGGAGACGAAGAGTTGCTCTTTCCAAAAATGATCGTTTCGTTTGCATTGGAGCCATAGTAACGGCGCTAGGGCGAGTGAAATTGAGCGAATATTTCGGGATTATGCCCGCTGAGCAGTACAGTGTAAAATACCTTACCACCCGCTAAATAAGGGTTAATAACAGCACTTATATCAGTAGGAGTAGTGAGAGTTAATTCGAAATCTGGGTATTCACCAGTTAGATAGTGCATTGGCGATAAAGGCCTATTGGGTAATGCTTCTGCTAATACATTCCCTATTGAAGTAAAATAAGAGTTAAAGTGATTACAAATTAGAGTGGGATTCGATACTTTCCAGTTGTTAATTTCCATTTGATCGATATTGATTGTATTTGGTTTGACTTGTAAGATGTCATTTATTACTCTCCAAGTCTTCTTACTATCACCAGCTACTAAATTTAAATTTGATTTAAAATATTCCTTTTTAGCAGACGCTAATATGTTGTTAACCATATTTCTGAGTCTACGATAATTTTCTCCAAAAGTGATTGGTCTCCTGACAAACTTTCTATAAATTTTATGTTTTTCCTTTATGAGTTGAGCGATATCATTTGTTATCCAGGATTTAGAGAAGTGTTTGCTGGACACTTGAATAGTTTTCCATGGAATATTTTCTTCAAAGAATTCTGTCAACTTATTTATAAAACATTCAAACGATACATTTACATCATCCGTATGACTAACATAACATCTTCGAAAACACTGTCCCATGGTTTCATTTAATTGATGAACATCGAGTGATTTGTAAACTCGGAATCTAATAATAGAGTTCGTTCGTCTTTCACATACCGGTACCAAATTTGTATAAGTGATAAAGGGGGCAAAGTGGTCGGACACATCAGTAATTAAAATACCATTATTAGTTTTTATATGCAAGTCATTAGACCAAATATGGTCAATTATGGAAGCACAATCTCTACCGACTCAGGTGGGTTTGTTAATGCATGAATACAAACTAATCTCAAACAGTGCGCTGACGTAATCCTTAACCCCTTTACTATGTTCGAACTTCAACAAATCAATATTGAAGTCTCACAATATATAACAACTTTTGTTCAGTGACGATATTTCATCCAATATTTCATTAAGGAAATCACTAAACATTAATCAATTTGATTTTGGTCTTCTATAAACAATGCCAATAATATAAACATTGTTATTTAAATTGCATTCTATAAATATAGATTCGAAACAGTCGTTCATAATAGTCATGCAGTTAATAGGCCTATAATCTTTGACAAACAAACATACACCCCCTCCTTGATGATCCCAATTGTTAGCGAATAAATTATAGCCTTCTATATTATATAAATGTATAATATCATCCGAAAGTCTTATTTCACATAATACCAGTATATGTACTCCCATTTGAGTGGGCATTAAATGTTGAATTAAGAAATTATCTAAGTTACTAGAGATGCTCCGAATATTATGAAGCATGACTGTGAGATATGAATTACCAGTTGATAGAAATTGTTGAAACTCGAATTGGTGAAAATATTCGGTAGGGGAAACTTGCAAATCACCAAACATATTATTATCTGGTTCACAATTAGTGAGAATCTCTGATCCGTCATTAACCGTGAATGGACAAAACTGCAAGTTTGCAATATTATCAAGCGAATTATTATAATTAATATTATTAAGATTACCACCATCATTGCTATTACTACCATTATTATCATTATCGATATGATCATTATGATTATCGTTAGCAGAGCTATTATTGTTGCCTGAGAACACTTCATTAACCCCTTATTAGCGGGGCCGACTTAAGGCCATCTAAAGAACCAAGGACTATCTGGCGGGGCCCGACTTAACCCTTATTTAGCGGGTGGTAAGGTATTTTACACTGTACTGCTCAGCGGGCATAATCCCGAAATATTCGCTCAATTTCACTCGCCCTAGCGCCGTTACTATGGCTCCAATGCGAACGAAACGATCATTTTTGGAAAGAGCAACTCTTCGTCTCCCCATATAAGTCTATGTATGGATGTTATGAATGAGTGTGGAGGGTGGGAAGAGGTGAGGAAGAGAAGGTACGTTTTGGTATATTTCCCAGGCACGTTCGGTTTCCTTCGCTTTGTCCTGACTTCGGCCTCTCGCGCGTCTACTATTCCTTCGGTAATCGGTCTTATTTTTCTCTTATTTCTCCTTATTTCTGTATTCTCTCTCTCTCTCTCTTTCTTTCTTTCTCTCTCTCTCTCTCACTCCTGTCTGTCTGTCTGTCTCTCTCTCTCTCTCTGGCTCGCTCGCTCTGTCTCTCTCTATCTTCCTCATCCGTATATGTAATTCTCATTATTATTTTCTCTAATCTCTCTCACTCCTCTTGTCTGTCTGTCTCTCTGGCTCGCTCTCTTTGCCTCTCTTGTGCTCCCTTTCTCTCTTCCTCATCCGTATATGTATTTCTCATTATTATTTTCTCTAACTAATCCCTCTATTTCATTTATTTGCTTGTAATATTTCTGTATTATTATATCTTTTTCACTCTTTCTTCAGTTCAGTTTCTGTATTCTCTCTATACGGTGGGAATGGTATTTCGTATGAGGGATGTGCAGCACAAATATTCAATCTTTTGTTGTTTGGTTGTTTGTATTACCGTAAGAAATTTACTGAACGCCTGCAAATAATACGCTATAAAATGCTTGCAATCAAACTCTCAATCAATTTCAAGGTCACATGCAATTATAAATGTAGGCTATAGGTAGACCCAGAGAGGAAGAGACAAGAGAGAGAGAGAGAGTGTCGTGATAATATAAAAATGTTACATATGTATCATATATATGACAAAATAATATATACGGTAGGCCTACATCTGTTCCCCACAATCATATAATGCCAAGCACAAATATTCAATCTTTCATTGTTTGTATTACCGTAAGAAATTTACTGAACGCCTGCAAATAATACGCTATAAAATGCTTGCAATCTCTCTATTTTCTCTAATCTCTCTCACTCCTCCTGTCTCTCTCTCTCTGGCTCGCTCGCTTTCCCTCTTCCTCATCCGTATTATGTATTTCTCATTATTATTTTCTCTAACTAATCCCTCTATTTCATTTATTTGCTTGCAATATTTCTGTATTATTATATCTTTTTCACTCTTTCTTCAGTTCAGTTTCTGCATTCTCTCTCTCTCTCTCTCTGTTTCGCTTGCTTTGCAGGAATTTTGTTTTTGTTTTATATAATTATAATATATAATAATTTACTTATCATTACTTACTATATCGTATAAACAATAATAGCTATTTCATAGTCCCACAGGACTTATTTTGATATATTTATCAAATTTATTGAACGCCTGAAAATAATACGCTATAAAATGCTTGCAATCAAACTTTCAAGCAATTACAAGGTCACATGCAATTATAAAAAGGTATATTGTAGACCACAATATTCGCCAAGCTTCGTTGTTGCTTGTATTATCGTGAGAAATATACCATACACCCTGGTTATCGTGAGAAATTTACCGAACGCCTGCAAATAACACGCTATAAAATGCTTGCAATCAAACTCTCAAGCAATTTCAATGTCACATGCAGTATAGGTAGACCCAGAGAGGAAGAGACAGACAGAGAGAGAGGAGAGGTCAAGAACATCTGCTAGGTGTGATTTCCCCTGGGAGGGAAGAGAAGATTAGTTAGGGGCGTGCCCTGGCCTACATCAGACAAAGAGAGTACAAAGGAGTACAAACAAAGAGAGTGAGACAGAGAGAGAGAGAGTGTCGTGATAATATAAAAATGTTACATATGTATCATATATATGAAAACATAAAATATACGGTAGGCCTACATCTGTTCCCCACAATCATATAATGCCAAGCACAAATATTCAATCTTTCGTTGTTTGTATTACCGTAAGAAATTTACCGAACGCCTGCAAATAATACGCTATAAAATGCAAAGGATATTTCTTGTAGAGTGCAATTTTGAGGACGTAATGTGCTCTGAGAGAGAGAGCGGAGCGGTGATTAGGAGCATAAATTACCTCAAGACCGCTCGCCACACAGGGAATTATATACGGAAATTACCGTATTTTAGGGTTTTTGCACTCGTGTTGCACGATCGTTGAAAGACAACCAGTGATCGTAGAAGGATGGTTCGGGTGTCATTGGAAAGCTCAATTTACGCACTTTCAGGGATACATACTTGTATTACGCTCTGGGTCTTGTTTATGCATGAAAAAGAGCACGGAACAACCCCTTTTAGGGCAAAAAAAACCCCCGCTGGGCGGCACTGTGAAATATACTCCACCAGCCGCTCGTAAGGTGATAAAATGCTTGCAATCACATTTTCAAGCAATTATAAAATGTAAATTGTACTTACCAACACCCACACCAGTATGTTCTTCATCAGGAATGTCTCCAATTTGCTCAAGGGTCTGTCCAATATCAACCACAACATCCACCCCACGCAAATTATGCTTGGGGTGAAAGCCTATGATCGGGTTATTTTCGTCTTCCGAGTCATCCACACTACCAAAACTCTCACCCAGACCTTCGACGGTTTCATCCAACAGCTTATTAGAAAGTTCTGAAGAGTTCAGCATGATATCTAGTTCCTAGGTGGTAAGCCGGGCGTGGTTAGTAGGGTGGCGCGACGCACTAGGGATGGCGGCCACCGAATCGAACACGGGCAAATCTTGACCTTCCAATTGAGGGTCACTTAGTCACGGTCACGCAGTGGGGATGTGTGGGTGGGCCCTTGTAGTACACCGCCTGACCACCAAGTTTCGCTTTCCACCTAAATTAGGGCGGGAATACGCCCACAGACTTAAGTCCGACCCCGCCATTTAGTCCAATTTTCTCGTATCGGACTTAAGTCCGACCCCGCTAAATAAGGGTTAAGGCGGTATGCAATTTTGAGCACATAATTGGCTCTGAGAGAGAGACGAGCAGTGGGAGGAGCGTAGGTTGGCTCTGACCGTTCGGCACAGCTCCAGCGCCGCGACTGCCCTCCCCTCCACACACATCCACACCCATTGTCTCGCTAGACAGGGAATTATGTCAGGAAATTACCGTATTTTAGGAATTTTTCCTTCGTGTTGCACGATCGTTGCAAGAGAACCCGTGGTCGTAGAAGGATGGTTCTGGTGTCAATGGAAAGCTCAATTATCGCCCTTTCACGGATACATAATTTTATTACGCTCTGGCTCTTGTTTATGCATGAAAAAGAGCACGGAAATAAGCTCGTTTTGGGTAAAAACCACCCACTTGGCAGGTAGTAGAAGTTACCGACCTACCCGCTCGTGGAGTGTTAAATTCATTATTGGTCAGTTGTGAGAATGGGAACATATAGGTGAATGTAAATTTAAAGGTTAATTAGAAATAAAACAAACAGCAACAATTATGTACAGACACGATACACAACTAAAATGCTACTTTTCTTTCTATGCCTTGGTTTCACATTCTGCTGATTGTATGAAGAAGCCTCTGCACCCCCCCCCCCCCCCCCCCCTCAGCGGAAGTAGACCGGGGCAGACTGGTGCCGGCCGACGAGCAAAGCTGTAAACATTCCTCCTCACCACCAGCTTGGGAGGTCCCAGCCTGCTCAGTACCAGCCGCCTCCGCTGGAGTCAACCCGCCACCCACCCTTCCTCAACCGGTGGGGGAGGCTGCACGCCGCCACTACTGCCGCCTACATTGGTCCCTGGAGGTTGTTCATCCTTCTCCTCCTCTCCAACACTGTCCACTTTCTCCTTGACATTCCTCCTACCAGCTGTAAAATGTTGGTCCTCTCATCTGTCTCGAATCACCAGCTTGGCGTGATTAAAGAAAGCAATCTTCCCAGCTTGGCGAGCCCTCTTAAACTCTGGCAACTGTTCTTTACGGGCCTGCATTGATGCCTCACACAGATCCTTGTTGAAAAATATAATAGTGTATTTTAGCATATATGCACTGCGTAAAACATAGAGTAAGAATACCCTAGAGGGGCGTGCTGGGAAAATCAGCCGTGTTAATAGTAGTTGGCCATTATTTACAGATTTGCTGGAACCCTGCACTAGATGGCAGTAGCGCATAGCTCCTCCCTATCGCGGGAAAATAACTTCTGTCGTCTGTATATTGACAGTTCCTTTCCCTTGGCTGCAAAGGTGTACACGTGTCTGTAGACACACATGTAACTTGTTTGCTATCACCATATCAGCCATAGTCATTATGATTACAATGATTACACAGTACACTGATGTGCAAAAGCACTCCAAAGTATTGCCTACACTGAAATGTGAACAATACTCCATTAACCCCTTCTGTACCGTCGACGTATGTTATATTTTATTCTACCAATATGTAGACGATGTTGTACAGCTTAGAAACGATCTGTGGTAGTTAAAAGGGTTGATTGAGATAGTTCGAAGCCTTATAATTGCTAAAGATCCTTCCTAAAGTGAATACAATCGATTAGTAGGAGCCAGAATAAAATCAAAAGACATCGTCGGTATAGAAGGGGTTAATTACATAGCTTACCAAGCTGAACCAAGCCTCCGTGATGATGTAAGGAGGCTGTGGTTGACCTTGAGAATAAGGATATATGGTTTGCAATGGATCATGAAGGCTGTTGATGATTATTTGATATTGACTGTAAATATATTAACAATGAATGTATATGAATAATAAAAATCTCAATTGAAGAACAGTATTTACATTGAAATATAAGTTACTATTATAACTTGGAAGTACACACAGCCACACTCAAACTTTGGTCAAACATAAATTATATATATATATATATATATATATATATATATATATATATATATACAGTATATATATGCGAATATGCTTCCACACTAAAGATGTGTAGAAAAGGGTAGGTTCACTGCACAAAGTTTAAAAAATGTTAGTGCTAAAATTAAATTGCATCTAAAATATATTGCATGCACAAAATAAGGGTTTAACAAGTATGTCCGAGTATCTTATTAGAAGGCTCGGACTGTTGTGTACATATTCAAATAATGTTTATGTAAAAGTGTTAAAATGCATTTATCTACTTTCGTAGATCTTCAGATATTATAAAAATGTGCAAGAGTGGCTGGCTCCAGAGTCAGGTATTTGTTCTGTACTCTTCTGTGGATTTCCAGGCACTGGTTTAGACAATAAAATGTTTGTCTTAGGTTATGATAGTTAAAAAAATACTTCGTTCTTGTTCCAATATTGTTTTTCGTTCAGAGTCTATTTATAGTTCTTTATTCAAATGAGGCTTGAATTTAGTTATGAAGTGACTTTCTTTACTCTTTCTCAAAGCAACGTCATCTTTCTTTACTTTGTAAAAGGGCATTATATTAAAATTAGGAGATTTATCTTTAGCACATTTTGATATGTGAGTACTAACATATAGCCCTGTATTATGTCTAATGTGGTCCCTGTGCAGGTTTGTTCTAAGTCTAAGATTCGAAGTCTCGCCAATGTAGATGGAATTACAGCCATTACAACGAATCACGTAGATACAATTGAGCGTGGAACAATTCATATTATGATTAATTTCAAATGTGTAATTAGTATCTACAAATTTGAATTTATTCCCTTCTATTATTTGTGTGCATAATTTGCATCTTGGGTTACCACATTTCGTCACCCCTTGATTTTGTACCGTATTGAATCTGGCCTTGGTTAGCAAATTCTTAAGGTTACTGGGTTGTTTCTTCGACTTATTAATGAAACATCTTTAAATATATGCTTAGTTTCTTGAGAGGTTTTTAATAGGGCAATTGCGGATTTTGCTCCACTGAAATGATCATCGAAGTTTGGATTGTATGTACTTATGTATGGTAGTATATCATTGGATGTATTGTCAGTTGCTTGATCACTGGTGCGTAGTACGCTGATGGAGATCTGCTTTGCGCCACTTATTCCATTATTTATTATGCCTTTAGGATAATTACGATCCAATAAAAAGTCTTTTAATTCACTTAATTTGATATCTCTCAGAGTAGGTTCTGAAACAATTGTGCAAATTCTGCTTGCTAAGTTGAATGGAATGTTGTTTTTTACGTGTCTCGGGTGGTTCGAGTTATATTCCAGATATTGTTTTGTGTCAGTAGCTTTATAGTGGACATCTGTTATCACTGCATTTGTTTGCTTCATAATTTTAACATCCAAGAAAGTTACCGTATCTCCTATTTTATCACAGGTGAAATTAATTTTGGGATCAAGCTCATTCATCAAGTCTATTAGCGTGTATACATCACCATGTCTTTCATCCCATACCATGAAGACATCATCTAAATATCTCATATAGTTGTTCTTTATTTTATTGGCAGTGGATTCGCCAAACGAGGAGAGTATTTTATAATATAAGGTATTCTCCAAATATCCCAGGACCAGATTTGCATAATTTGGGGCAAACTTCGTTCCCATTGCTGTTCCAGATACTGGTAGATAATTTGGTCCATTAAACTCAAAGGAGTTATTTTCGAGGACCAATTTGCACCCGTCCGAAATCAGGCTAGAGGGTAAACGGTTTGTTTGTTCATAATGATTTTCAAGCCAATAATGTATGGCTTTGTATCCCAATTCATGACGGATGTTGCTATAAAGACTAACTACGTCTAGAGTCACACACATTTCAGAGTCACTCAGCTGAGAAGGGATTTTATTTAAAAAGTCTAGATTATTCTTTATGTATGCAGGGATGAGTTTTAGAAAAGGTTGTAGTAAAATATCCAGGAGGTGAATGAGTCTGTGGGTAGGGCAAGCAGGACCAGCAACAATAGGCCTCATCTTTAAATCTGAAGGGTTCGGGACCGATATATACTCTGAATTCCCTTCTTCGATAGCCTTGATTATGGATTTTGATTTGTGTATTTTTGGAAGGCCATAAAATAAACTAGTTTTTATTCGAAATGTGTAAGGTACTCTATTTAATCTTTAGTTAGGGAGCTTTCGTATTTTTTTAATGCAGTTTTGATTTTGTTGAAGGTGGTTTTATCAACATTGTTAGGGATCCTTTTATATGTTTCTTGATCGTTCAATATTTCCATAATTTTATGTTCATAGAAAATACTGTCCATTAGGACGACTGCTGATCCTTTATCTGCTTCTTTTATAGTTACGTCAGTTTGATTTTTTAGAGAAGCTATTGCTCTGCGTTCATCATATTTAAGATTGGATTTTTTGCATTTGGGGTCATTCGTAATAGTTTTAGTAAGTTTAAGGGAAGCTATGGTTTTGTCCAAAGTCTGGTTTAGGCCTGGTTAGGCCAGTATATATATATATATATATACTGTATATATATACAGTATATAGGCCTGTATATATTTTGTTTTTCTTTTTCTATGTGATTGAGATAGGCAAAAGGCAGAACTGCCTATAGCGAGTGCCTCCCCCATAGTTGAACGAGTGACAGGGCCAAAATCAAGGGACGTTCGAGCCAAAATGGCTGGACACACAGAGTTTGAAGCAATTTAAGTCATAGGAAGAGGGAAAGACTGATTCTGGGACAGAGTTCCAGTGCTCAGCTGTTGAATAGAAGAAAGTTTGAGAGTAACGTTTCACTCTTGGGTTCGAGAGTTGCACAGAGTAGGGGTGGGATTGAGTTGCAAGACGGGTACCACGTGCCTTACGTAAAGGAGGTGGTATACACTGGGAAAGCTCTGAGGAACACTGATTATTATATTAGCGATAGAATAGCGAGAGAGATGCAACATTGCGGCGGAGAGAGAGAGATTGCAGAGAGTTGGTGAGTGGACGGGAGTTAATGATACGAAAGGCCTTCCATTCAACTTTGTCTAGGAGAGTGATGTGAGAGGAACCTCCCCACACATGTGAACAATACTCAATACAAGGACGCACTATGCCCCTGTACAGAGCAAGAAGCTGTGCAGGGGAAAAGAACCCCCTAAGGTGGTTGAGCGCACCCAGCTTCTGGGAGGCTGCCTTAGTAAGACTGGTAATATGGTCCTTCCAACTGAGAGAGGAAGAAAAAGAGACACCAAGAATATTGAGAGAAGATGAAGGATTGATTTTTGTATTGTTGAAGAATATATATATATATATATATATATATATATATATATATATATATATATATATAAATATATTATATATATGTATAGGCCTATACATAGAGAGAGAGAGAGAGTGAGAGAGAGAGAGAGAAAAGTAGGGTACATTAATATAAAACAAAAACAGAATGGAGCATATCGCGTAGATTTAATCACGTTGAATAGTTCTGGAACCCTGCAATAGATGGCGCTGACAAAAAATCGAAAAAGGGTAACTGGCAACGCTTAAGAGGCACCTTTTATTAATAGAATACATAGGAAGATGCTCCTCTCCTAAAACACTCTCTCTGGCGTAAAGCCTGTTGACGATCCTCGAATCGATGCAGGCGAGCTATGATGGTCCTGGGTCCCGAATTAGCACCTTCAGTCCGGCGATGAAGCATGTCACCCACCCGATGGACCCTTTCCAGCTGCACTTCACCCATTTTCAAATTGTCTCTCAAAATTCGTTCAACTTTCATTTTGACGTTTTCCCAGGTTTCTTTGTAGCCTTCAGATACACCATCAATGCGAATGTTATTTCGCCTGGAATAGTCTTCTTGGTAGTCCATTCTTGTACTTAGTTTTACCATAGTTTCTTCTGTTTGTTTAATCTTTAGAAATGCATTTTCATTTTTTAGAGATATGATTTAATTTTTTTGAGCAGCGTTGTTCGATTATATTTCGTATACTTCTTTTTGAGTGAACTGCAGTGACACTATCAGGTCGTTTATTTTATCCTCTTGATGTTTCATTCGGTCATTGAGAGAATAAAAGAGGATTTCCACTAAGTCCCGATAAGCCTTTTGTTGAACCTCCAGAATAACACTTATTTCTTTACTAAGAGGCATAGTTCACAACAATATAAGGTTGTAGGTGGTCAGTCTGGTGAAAGTAATTATACGTAGGGCCAAACAATGATCCATGGAAATTCAAGTCAGCTCGGAGGTCCCGCACAGACACCCGTCACTGTCACTGACTGTCTACCACCTGCAGCAATCTTTCTGTCACCTACTACCATCTGTCTGCCACCTGCAGAAATCTTTCTGTCACCTACAACCATCTGTCTACCACCTGCAGCAATCTTTCTGTCACCTACTACCATCTGTCTACCACCTGCAGCAATCTTTCTGTCACCTACAACCATCTGTCTACCACCTGCCATAATCTTTCTGTCACCTACAACCATCTGTCTACCACTTGCAGCAATCTTTCTGTCACCTACTACCATCTGTCTGCCACCTGCAGAAATCTTTCTGTCACCTACAACCATCTGTCTACCACCTGCAGCAATCTTTCTGTCACCTACTACCATCTGTCTGCCACCTGCAGCAATCTTTCTGTCACCTACAACCATCTGTCTACCACCTGCCATAATCTTTCTGTCACCTACAACCATCTGTCTACCACTTGCAGCAATCTTTCTGTCACCTACTACCATCTGTCTGCCACCTGCAGAAATCTTTCTGTCACCTACAACCATCTGTCTACCACCTGCAGCAATCTTTCTGTCACCTACTACCATCTGTCTGCCACCTGCAGCAATCTTTCTGTCACCTACAACCATCTATTTACCACTTGCAGCAATCTTTCTGTCACCTACAACTATCTGTCTACCACTTGCAGCAATCTTTATATCACCTACTACCATCTGTCTGCCACCTGCAGTAATCTTTCTCTCACCTACTACCATCTGTCTGCCACCTGCTGCCATCTACAGTCATCTACCCACTCGATGTACTGACCGTTTTGATCATCTATTTTACAGTTAATCAGTATAAAGTGTGTGAAGAGAAACACCTTGAGCTGGTTTGGTCAGGTGGAGCGTATGCAAAGCTATGAACAACTACAAGAGTTTATGAGAGGGAAGTGGAAGGGCAGAGAGTGAGAGGCAGACCGATAATGAGATGGATGAGTGGAGTTAAGAAGTATACAAGTGGAAGTGATGTGGGGTGGAAAGAGGTGCGCCGGACAGCGGATGAGAGAGGATCATTTAGGCAACTCATTCGTGGCCACCCCTTCAGAAAGTGTGGCAGATAAAACTTCAACAGTTAGTTTAAGCTTACACGCTATCATAAATACGATAGGCTATGACTCTTTTGTGATCCCGTATGTCTCTGTGACGTCACGGTCGCTCCTGCAGCACGACGTAGGACGAGTAGTTCGTATATTATAAGATTGTAAATAAGTTAAGTTATAAAAGGCCTAATATGCTATTGAGCAATATTGCCATGGTCTTATGTAGTATATATAAATTTTTCGTATATCTTAATATAATTTATCGTATAGAGCAACCTAGATGCGGTACGATAATTTGGGCTCCTGGCGTTTGCCAAGGCAGCAAGGTGTGCCTTTGAGGAACACCAGAGCCTTCACGAACACCAACCAGTTAACATCTATTTTCCGCCCTCAGTTGATCGCGCTTTTGAGCCTCTAATCACAATACACTGACAGCAATATAAACAGCTACACCATCACGACGCTCTCATTGTTGACAGACTGACAGACAGATAAGAATAATATTCATGTCCATTCCCATGTAATCATTTATTCTTTCTTTTGCTTGACTCGAGTCTCGGGACCGAAGTCTCGTTCCCCATTGTCCACCACCATACTGGGTAAAAGTTCTCCCTTGCTTCATTGCCACGTGGAACTATTGGTGAGTTAATTCCTGGCTAGTATTAACCCTTATAACCTTACCATATATATATAATTTATTATGCGAGACCTTTGGATATTAATTAGCTTGTTTCAGATCCAATTCAATTTAGATATGGAGTAAATCGATTTAGATTGATTTTATTTGGATTATAGCTTATAGATATTTAATTTCCATTGATAGTTTACCACACACGCATTTATTAATGGGTATATCACTAATCATTTTGTGACCGCTATTTGGGCTATGTTACAAATATCATCAGCTCTTTCTTTTGATTTCGAATTGTGTCAAAGCGAAAATGGTTAACTAATTGAAATCACAATATAAATCGGTGACTAGAAATTGCTCAATATTGGGTCTTCAACATAAATCACATATCTCTTCAAGATCAACTTTATGGAATAGACAATGATTCTCCCCTTTTAACCCTTAATTAGCGGCTCACCACATAAGTCGAGTTAAATAAAGCTGGACTATGTGGCGGCACTCGACATAACTCGAGTGGCAATTTCAGCACGTAATGTTGCTGAGAGAGAGAGAGACAAGTGGTGGCAGGAGAGTAGCGAGCGTATGACTGCTCCAGACCACCGCGGCGAACCTACTGACACGAATCTCACCTCCCTCCTACCTCTCTCACTCGCTATATAAGGAATTGTATGGGGAAAGTGCCTAATTACATGCTTTTTGCACTCGCGTTGCACGGTTATTGCAAGAAAACTAGCCATCATAAAAGGATCGTTATGGTGTCATTCGAAAGCTCTGTTTATGCCCTTTCAGGGATAGATACTTGTTTTACGTTCTGGGTCTTATTTAGGCATGAAAATGATCACGTAAACAGCCCTATTTTGGCTAAAAACACCCCGCTGGGCGGTACATATAAATAAACCGCATAGGCCGCTCTTAAGGTGTTAATGTAGGCATACTATACTTTTATATTTCTTTAACGCAAACTTATACAAACTTTCCCCTTTAATAGCGGGTATAGTCGTGAATTATGAAGACAGGCTCATGACCGTTTTGACAGTTTATCATTAAACGATTGTATACAGCTTGGGAGGGATCTGTGGGAATTTATAAGGTAGAGCCCATCTCAATTAACTCTCTGACACCCACATACCCTTTCTAATCTGAAAATATCGCCAGTACATGATTATATTGATATCCAGTATTCGATAAGTAGATATTTATCATGGTCATGTGCTGTATCTTTAACTGTCTTGATTGCGTAATGGTTAGAGAGTGTAAGTTCTGTATGTGGTATCCTGGGTTCGAATCCTGGGATGATGGCATGCTTTCATTATTTAAGTTTTGGGGGTTATTGGTGTGTTACATATACATTATTAACTTACATGACTACGCCTTCCTCAAAGCATTTCACGACATTAAGTTATTATGTTGTCTTACTTAGCTAACCAAACACACATAAATATTATTATTTATTGTGTGATATTGTAGCGAATTTTTTGTTTTTATGTGAGTGAGAGAGACAAAAGGCAGAACTTCCTGCAGTGAGTGCCTCCCCCATAGTTGAAAGAGTGACAGGGCCAAAATTAAGGGACGTTCAAGCCAAAATGCCTGGACGAACGGGGCCGAATTCAGAACAGTGGTTTAAACCTCGGATTTTGGGGCAGATTTAAACCCGGGATTAAGATTACTCGATCCTGGATCGAACACCAAGGTTTATCTGTATTCAGAACACAGGATTTAAGATCAAGATCGAGTAATCCACGGCTTAAAATATGTTTAAGCCTAAGGTTTGGAACAGCCAATCACAGTGCCATACGGAATGCAGTTAGCCAATAAGCACATGCATGAGCAATGTTATCTATATAATATATATTAATGTCATCATTGCCTATTTTAAATGTGTGATACGTAAAGCATGGCCTGTGATTGGTCATGCTGGGTGGGGTGAGCGAGTCAGTCAGTCTTCACTCTCGCTTACTTCTTGTGCTTATCTTGTCTTTATTTTGCATGTGTTAACTTTATGATAAATACATTATTATTGTGTTTCCTGTGATATTTAATTGCTCTTTAGATTCGGATAGCACTGTAATGTTACGGACTAGGGCTCAAACCCACAACACCATGAATAAATGATTAACTCCAATGAAAAGGCAACACAACTTATCACCGTGGTATTATAAGAATGGAAGTTAACCACCCAAAACTAGACTGCAAGGTTAATATTATCCTCCAGCGAAACCCTACTATTATATTACCCTATTGCTATACAAGTCAACCAGAATCATATAATTGATATTATTAAGTTTACGTTAAATATCAGTAGAATAATTTATGCTTTCGTAAATCCTTTAGGATTTATATGTAAGGAACCACAAAAATATCTAAGGTATTTAAATCTTTAAGTTAATTTGAAAGTGAAAGATAGTAGGCTACATGAAAATAAATAAGGTAGGTATGGATGAAAAGATAATTTAAAAGTATGGATATTATTTACATATAAATTACACTTTATACATCTATCCTTACATTCACACAATACAACATAATCATACAATACAAAATAATAATACTTATCTATAGAGAGATAGTTATACAAGGCAGGACAAACTCAGGATGACCCATGGTGAGGTCTTCGCGAAGCAGAGGCGTGAGGAGAACTGAAGTTTCTCAAATCCTAAGTATAGAGTCCTTGCAGGGTCAGTAAAGTTATCGTACTGGACTAAAATACAACTACTCGCTCTCCAATCAAACAACTTAACTCAACTAATAATTATATAGAATAATTCATTAAAATATATAAATGAAGAGTAAAACATTAAATCACGAATTATATAAAGACTAATCATACGTCTGCCAGAGAGATGCTTAAACAAGGTAACGTGTGCGCTTGGCACTACAATCTGCCGGCTTTTATGGCCTGCGGCAAAAGATGTCTGGCAAGTAGGCTACAGTACACTCTGAACACAAAGTATGTTCCCCGAAGTTAGTTTATTTCCTAAAGGCCTTCCTATGTACAAATAAATGGCCACATATACCCACTATTAATTAGTTAACTCTATCCCACCAGCAATTAGTTTTATTAAGGCAATACATAACAGAAATTTATTAAGTAATCTTTAACATTACTTAAGATATATCTAGTTTAATGAATAAATAATGAACAATAATAAGTAAATTATCAGGGTACTGATAAGATAGCCAATCATGATCGTGCTGCTGGTTCTGCTGCTTCAACTGACTTCCACTGTTACCGATATACGTGGATTCATGTCGCTTGTTTTAGGTAATAACCTTGGTTTTTATACATGCTCAACTTTATCATAGGGATTGTGATGTATTAATAACATGAGGGAAGCTAAGCCGGTTGAATTAAGACCAATTAATTTCGAAGTGAGAACGAAAGTGTAGGCTACGTGAGATAGTGCCATTAAAATCTGTGCTACGGGCAACTCTATTCCACCCCTTAACCCTTGTTTAGCGAGACCCGACTTAAGTCGGCCTAGAGAACCAAGGACTAATTAGTGGCGGGGTCCGACTTAAGTCTGTGTGCAATTTTTGAGCAATAATGGCTCTGAGAGAGAGACAAGCGATGGGAGGAGCGTAGGTCGGCTCAGGACCGCTCGGCACGGGTCCCGCGCGACTACTGACGTTCCCTCCACACACATCCACACTCACTGCCTCGCTACACAGGGAATTATGTAAGGATATTACCGTATTTTAAGGATTTTGCACTCGCCTTGCACAATCGTTGCAAGAGAACGAGTGGTCGTAGAAGGATGGTTCTGGTGTCATTGGAAAGCTCAATTATCGCCCTTTTCAGGGATACATAATTGTATTACGCTCTGGCTCTTGTTTATGCATGAAAAAGAGCACGGAAACAAGGCAGTGGCGTCACCAGGGGTAAAATTTTTGGGGGGCTGTAGCCCTGGCATAGATAGGTGGGTGGGTGGGTGGCGAGCGAAGCGAACCTGAGCAGCTGGGGGGTCCGGGGGGGGCTGTAAGCCCCCCCTGAAAATTTTGAAATATGAGCAATTTCTGGGGCCTTTTTAAGTAAGAAACATATGACACATAAATATTGATGAGCCTGATACCAGGCATCAGTCAGTAAGTTACAAGGCCAATGGTAATTGTAGGGTATAAGCCTATGTGCAGAGAATAGTTTTTTCTTCATATACTATCATACTATAGTCCATTCATTATAGGTAGGCCAGAAATTGTGACCCCTAACCTTTGTAATTCGCTAAATGGCTAGAGCAAATGGGTTGTAAATGTCCATACTTATTGCCTGGCTGACCCTTCCCAAAGGTAGAAATATTAGCTTGATTACTCCAGTCTTTCCTTAGGTATAGAGGTAAGTGGTCTAGATGTTTCGCCTACTTATAATGAATATACTATAGTTTGTAACGATTTCTTAGCATATTAAATTGGATAATTTGAAGAACTTTTATTATTGTACCATTATATAGATTTAATTGGCAAGATTTTTCTTCCATTACTGTGATAGAAAAACAAAACAGTTCACTTAAAACAAAAAAGTATAATTTATTAACTCCAAATCATAAAGCAATTACTTTAGATAAGCCTATTGATAAAATACAAGATTACAAACAATTGTTATTCTATAAAACTGATATCCTTTCAAAGTTTCATATAGTGACATGGCCTAATGGTATGTGGATATGTGTCTTTTATTTCACAATTTCACTTTTCAATCAATGTAAACGTTGTATGATTAATTATGATTAGTTCATTATAACTGTTGATGGTTTTGCATTTTACTTAGTTTTATTGCTTTCCACCGTTTATATTTTTTTGGTTGTTTCTTTAGTTTTTCCTTTTGATAAAGAAGTGACAAATTATTAATTATATACTTGCAATATCAGAGTTCAAGGTATTTCAAATTTTCAATTATAAAAACAAAAAAAATAGTAAATGAGATAAATTAACTAAATTGCTTTTCATTCCATGACCAATCACCATGCCCCATGTTAAGTAAGGGACAAACGCCTTTTGGTGGATTCACCTGACCCTGACTGTGACGGTATTGGAAGAGATGCAAATTTGTCAACTACCAAATCAAGATCAAGTGAATTCACCACTGCCTTTTCAATAGAAATTGTACCTAGACTGGTCAGCCGTTCCTGTCCCATTGTTGCCCTGAGGTATGTTTTGATCAGTTTTAAGACAGAAAAGGATCTCTCACATGGTTGTATTCCCATTTGTGTTGGCACACTTTGGGAAGTTCCAAAACTGGCAGTTTTCTGTCTTTTTGGAAGTCGATAAAGATATCATGGCGTAAGGTTGAGCCACGGATGAAGTTAATCAGGCCTGAAATCAAGTAAAAAAAACTCTGCCACCTCTGGTATGCAACCAGCAGTATGGGTTATGACCAGTTGTAATCTGTGTGCAGAGCATGGAACATGAAAACATGGATTCTTGGCTGATTCTCTAATTCTCGCCTGCACACCACTGATCCTGCCACACATTACTGATGCTGTATCATAGCACTGTGCTGTTAGTTTATTAATATTTAGTCCTAGCTTACAGAGTTCCTCCAACAAAGCATTAGCCACAGAAGCAGCATCAAGATCCTTTAGAGCAATGAATCCTAAGAACCTCTCATTTACAGTTTCATCCGACACATACCTGATACATAAGAACATAAGAAAGAAAATGGGAGTCTGCAGAAAGCCGATTGGCCTAAGCAAGGCAGATCCCTGTACCACACAACCCCAATTCATTACAAAGCCCAATTATAGGCTTCACACTCTAATACCCTGAGGATCATCTTACCAAAACGGTTTTTTTTTTTTTTTTTTTTAAGAGACAATGAATGGAGGAAGGAAAAACACAGATAAAACAAAAAGGTCCATGTGCCTAAAGGCATCCTCCATTCATAAAATGTTTGTAACAACTGGATTTAAACATTTGTTGATTGTAAGTTTGTGGAAAGCAATTCGAGGGAAGTGAATTCCAAAGAGTAGTAGCTCTGGGGATAAATGAATTCTGATAAGCAGAAGTTCTGCATTGTGGAGGAGAAAGTGTAAATTCATGGGCGCTCTCAGCTGCCCTAGTTCTACGGGGAAAGATGTGGAGAGGCGGCACAATTGAAGCAAGTTCCTCGGAACAATTGCTGTGAAAATATCTGTAGAATAATGCAAGGGATGCAACGTTTCTTCGTATGGCTAATGTAGGAAGGTCCTGTGTGATTGCAGGGTTATTGATTAATCTAATAGCTTTATTTTGAATTTTGTCCAACTGCCTCAATGCAACCACTCCACTTCCACCCCACAGAGGTGAACAGTAATCCATCTGAGAGCGCACATGACTTTTATATATTACGGCCAACTGCTCGTCAGTGAAGAATTCTCGAACTCTGTACAGGAGTCCCAGTTTTTTAGAGGCATTCTTAGCAATGCTTCTAACATAATGTGTCCAGCTCAAGTTAGTAGTTAATGTTACACCGAGAATGTCAATACTAGGGGAAGTGGGAATATTTACATCATTAAAAAATATATGGGAGTCAGTGAGATTCTGTCGGTTAGAAAATTGAATGTACTTGGTTTTCTGTGCATTAAAGGAAACTAGATTCTCTTGTCCCCATTCATTAATTCTAGAAAGGTCCTGGTTCAGAGAAATTGCAGTGTTTATTTTTGAATTTATAAGATCGGGTTGGGTGAAAGAATTGGTAAATGTGAAGGAACTGTGGAGTGTTGAGTCATCTGCGTAGGAATGTATTGGATTATGAGTGGTAGATATGAGATCATTGATATGAATGAGGAACAGAGTTGGGGCCAAAACTGATCCCTGGGGAACACCAGCATTTATTGAGTGAAATTGAGAATAAAGGCCATCTACCATTACACGTATTTTTCTGTTATGAAGATAAGAAGAAATTAGTGGAACTAATGATGCAAGGCCGTAGTGTGACATCTTCGACAATAAGGATTGATGCCAGACTCTATCAAATGCCTTTGATATATCCAGTGCTATTGTATGTGTTTCACCATGTTGGTCTGTAGCTTGGTTGATTTGATGCGTAAGAAGGCAAAGAATGTCTGCAGTTGATCGACATCGTCTAAAACCATATTGCCTATCACTGATTAATTTATTATTCTCCAGATGCTTAATTATGTGATTATTTAATATAATTTCAAAAACTTTGCCAAGAGTGGAAGTTATAGCTATTGGTCTGTAGTTTGATGGATCTGAAGAGGCACCTTTTTTAGGAACTGGATGGATGTTTGCTTCTTTCCAGGGTACTGGGAAGCATGAGGTATGAGTACACAGACGGAAAATTTTTGCCAATACAGGAGCGAGCACCAAGGAGCAATTCTTAAGTACTATTGGAGGAATTTCATCTGGACCAGGAGCCTTATCTACTGAGAGATTCTGCAAAATAGTTTTGACATGTCTGGTGTGGATCTTAAGTGAGGGAATTTCAGGTGAATTAAAATTAAGTACAGGGACATCTTGATTTATGTCATCTAAGGTTGAGTTGGTGGAGAAAATATCTGCAAGAAGGTTAGCTTTACCTCGTGGGTCACTTACAAGATTGCCAGTCGGAGATTTTAATGGTGGAATGGATGAAGCAGTAGTGAAGTTGGATTTGAATGAGTTAAGAGTAGACCAAAATATTTTGTTATCATTTGGATTATTTAGAAGTTTATTTGCCTGCTTATGGAGAAAGTTTGATTTAGTTAGGTTTAATACAGTTTTGGCATGATTTCTGATGTTTCTAAAGTAATTAAAGGCTTCATGTGTTTTTGATCTTGTGTATGCATTGTAGGCTATTGCTTTTTGTTCAGTTACTCTAGCACAATTATGGTCAAACCATTTAGGTGAATTAGATCTTTTACTGTACTTTTGATGAGGAATAAAAGTTTCCATTCCAATTTTTACAAAATCTTGTATGTGGCTCAAGGTGGAGTGTGCATCATTAGAAAAGAAAGAGGTCCAGGGAATATCAATAAAGAAACCTTGAAGACCCTCCCAGTCTGCCCTATCGTAATGCCATTTAGTCACCAAAACAGGTTCAGAGTGGGAAGGTGTGGTAGGTGATAGACAGGTGGCCTGTATCAGACAGTGATCAGAAGATCCAAGTGGGGACCTCACTGTAACATCATAATTTTCTGAATTGGTTGTTAAAAATAAGTCGAGTAGGTGGGAATTATGATTAGGATTATCTGGTACACGGGTGGGTTGGTTGACTAGTTGAATGAGATTAAATGAGTCTGCAAATAGCTCACATTCAAGACCAGCATCATCAGTCCTGGCTGAATGAGTGAGCCATTCAACATTATGGACATTAAAATCACCCAACACAGTGATTTCAGAAGAAGCATTTAAGTTGAGGACACTGAGTTGTGAGGACAGAGAATCAAAAAGACTTTGCTCTGGAGGAGTATTTGGGGAACGGTAGATGCAACATATGTATTTAAATTTACCAGCAGAAATTAATTTGTATATAGAATAATCAAAATAGGGACAATTGAAACTAGTAACCTCCTCCAGGGCAATTTCAGATTTTGCGAAGCAACATACACCACCTTTAGGTCTGAAATTTTGGAGCAGTTGATAACCTGGAAAATTAAATCTAGATGTGTCAGATGTGGATGTTACTTGAGTCTCTGTCAAAAAAAGGAGAGTAGGGGATTCTGCTTGAAGAAATTGGTGTACAGAATTGATGTTAGAGTGAAGTCCCCTTATATTACTAAAGAAATAGCTGTACTGACAAGCAGCTTTGGGACGTTGCAATGCTCTTGACACAGTCGCATGATGACGACCGGGAGGGCCCTGTGTCAATAACCCAACCCTGCCGGGGGTGGATATCCGAGGGACCACCAGGTTTGCTCTTAACAATTGTACTGCCATATTTAAGGTAAGTGTATGGTGTTACATGTATGGTATGTAGTGGGAAGAGTAGTATTTTATGGATAGAGGATAGCGATGTAGGGCAATGTCGTGAAGTTGGATGTGTATGTTATATAAAGAGGGTTTTCCTGATACCCCTGATGTGTGAGGCAGAAAGATATGTATCCAGCTACCAAGGCCTGGGAGAGAAAATGGAATTCAGGCTATTCCCTGAGTCTCCCGAAACCTTGGCGGTAGTACTTCCCTGGGCGGGGCTGCCTACCCCTACTACCTGCAAAGTTAGAGATTAACGCAGGATTATGGAGGTCTGCAGAGCGCTGATTGGCCCAACCCGGCTGATCCCCCTTCACACCCAACCCTTCTCGTCCATATGCTTATCCAATTTTATCTTAAAGCTCCCTACAGTTTTAGATCCCACTATAACACTTGGTAGTCCATTCCACCCGTCTACAACTCTGTTACCAAACCAATACTTGCCTATATCTTTTCTGAAACGAAATTTATCTAATTTGAAACCATTGGTACGAGTTCTTTCGCTATCACTGAGCTTTAGTACATTTGCCATGTCCCCTTTGTTAATCCCACTAACCCACTTGAACACCTCTATCATATCCCCTCTAACTCTGCGTCTCTCTAACGAATGTAAACCTAATTTCTTCAACCTTTCTTCATACGAAAGATTTCTAATATTATGGATCATTTTTGTCATTCTACGCTGAACTCTCTCCAATGAATCTATGTCCATTCTGTAATAAGGACACCAAAATTGGACAGCATAATCCATATGGGGTCTCACTAATGACAAGTAAAGTTTTAAGATAACATCAGCAGTTCTGTTACTCACACTCCTAGAGATGAACCCGAGAATCCTGTTTGCCTTATTACGAACGCTTATACACTGTTTTCTAGGCTTCAAATCATTGCTAACAAACACACCTAGATCTTTCTCGCAGTCTGAATTTTCTAATTCTAAATTAGCTAGTTTATATTTAACATTTGTTTGCATCTTCCCTATCTTTAATACCTTGCATTTGTCAATGTTAAACTTCATCTGCCAATTTACTGACCATTCATGTAAGGTATCTAGATCCCTTTGGAGGCACTCTATATCGCTATCTGAATCAATTGATCTCCCTATTTTAGTATCGTCTGCGAATTTACTTATCCTACTAGTTATACCTAAATCTAGGTCATTTATGTATATAAGAAACAACAGGGGACCTAATACCGATCCCTGGGGGACACCACTTTTGACTGCTCCCCATTCTGACTTGGTACCATTTATGCTGACTCTCTGCTTCCTACCAATTAGCCATGACCTAATCCATCCTAACAATGGATACACTAAGCTGCTCAGTAACACTAACGTCTCTAGTCTTATCAGCTATTATTGCAAAAAAGGGAGCTGATTTTGCTTCTTTGGTTATGACATCAATCACACAATCAGCTACAGCTTTCAGAAGATAATTCTGACTCAATCCAGATGTGTACTTGGCATTTACTGGAATCTTCTTTTGTAAGTTACAAAACTGTTCTGACTCCTTACTTACCAAGTTACATACCTCTAGAAAGACACCCTTGTTTAACGAACTTTCAGCTTCATCGTGCCCCCTGAATGCCACGTTTGTTTTAGCAACTGTTATAGCAATGTTCAATAGAGTCTTAACATAGTCTCTGTTGTCCAGAACTTGTTGCTTATGTTGGTTATCAAGTTTTTGATGAACATTACCATGCAATTGTGAAATTTTGAAGTGGAGCCATTTTTCCATTGCATGAACATGGTATGTGGCATTTTCATGTTTGAATGCTTTTTCATGCATCTTCTTCCATTGGTTATAACCTTCGGTGGTGAATGCTACTTCCCTATGACCAAAATTACCACCGAAGAGTCTACATGCAAAGCAATAAACTCTGTCACCTGTCATGGAGTATTCAAGCCAGTTATATTTGCCATACCACTCATATTGGAAAGACCTGGTCTGAGAACCAGACTGTACTTTAGGATAAGCTTTAAGTCTTGGTTGAGTTGGTCCATCTTCAGGGTTTGTGGCTATATCTCGTATAGGTTCTTTAGTAGGTATATCTAGGTTATCACTCGAGCTGGGCCGTGTCTAAAAATAAATAAAAATAGATATACAGTACACATAACAAATTTATATTATAGGCCTATATCTTATACAACATTTCATAAAGGGCAATAATTATGATTGTAATGTTTGCAATTTTAGGCTATGCATATGTTGGTCTTTCAGTCATTTATAGTAGGCTAACCTTCTTAGTGTTTGGGTAAGAACCCCAACCCCTCCAACTTTGTTATTAGACAAATTAGCCTAATAACTTTGGAAATAATTTAATAAAACCAAGGTTGCAGTTCTTTTAGCCTACTTAACCGCATTGTACCTTTAGGTATATAGCCTATCTGTAGCTAGGCTTAGGCAATATAACATTAAATCATTAAAATAATAATAAACCTGGCCTCAGCTTTATAAAATGATTACTGGAATAGCTTGATTTAGGGCTACTTACACAATGAATGGGTTCAGCTTGGGGTTGGGGGTTATCTGGGGTTGATGATGGGCCTGGCAGTGGCACCTCATTCACAACAACACCCACTTGTTTGTGTCTTTCATCAACAGAATCATCATCTTTGGTACACACAAATTTCCTTATGTCTCCCTGTCCCTGACCCTTTTTAGATGTTCTTTTCATCACTCTGCACTGGCTGGTAGCCTGGTAGCCACAAAACTCAAAAGTTACAGTCAATTATAATTAGGCCTACTTCTGATTAAGTCATAGATCTGTAAAAACAAAAATGCATAGGTAAAATTAGCATAGTATTAAATTAATACTCATAATAGCCTAACGTATATACAGGCAATGAATGTGTTCTCGATACATTATAATTAAACCGAAAACGTTACAACACACAGTACACACTGTAACACAAGACACAACTGAATTTTTTTTTCATAATAAATAAAAATAAATAAAAATACAAGGTCCCACCCCTTTCCCATTCTTAAGTAAGGCATTTTAGATTTACAGAAGAGTGACCATTACTTGCATTACTGCATGTCCACAAACATTTCAGGAATGATTTGAGTCATAGCCATAGGTTTATGTAAATTGTGAATACATTTTCACATTACATAAACCATTCGTATTTAACCTATATGGATCAATTAATAAAACGTAGATTGGGGGGGGGGGGGGGGGGGTTGGATGCAGGGCTGGTGAATGTGGTGAACTGGTTATGCATTATTTATTATTTAATTTGTATTTATTTATTTTAATTACTTTTGGCAGTTTTGGGGTTTGCATTTTTTTGGGGGGGCTGAGTCCTTGATTTGGGGGGGGGGCTAAGCCCCCCCAAGCCCCCCCTGGTGACGCCACTGAAACAAGGTCGTTTAGGGTAAAACCACCTGCTTGCCAGGTAGTAGAAGTTACCGACCTAGCCGCTCGTGGAGTGTTAAGCCAAGCTTATACTTAAAAAGTTACTGCATCTACCGCATGTTCAGTGCTTTTAATACTCACTCAAATGGACAAATATATATAGAATAAATAGCTCAACTGATAAACGTTGTAACCATTGACTATGTAAGCGAAAACAGTAGCCTAACCAATGAGACTCATTATTATAAACTATGCATCATTACAACCTACTAGTCTATTAAAAACACAACTCATGTCTCGAATAACTCTAATCCTACTTGTTAAATGCATTTGAAAATAATGATTCCTCTGTGATTCCTTATATATTATAAGTTCTATATTTTAATTCGTACAAAGGATTAACATTATGCATGGATACAGTAAATAATTATATAAGCTGTGCAACATGTAATGGACTAATACTATTGGTTCTATGGTAAATTACCAAATGTGTATTGTATAATTATAACAAATATTTGCGGACATTTAAATCAAATGTTTGTATTGATCAGCTTAGAAGCATCTCAGGTTATAAATACATTAACAAGTATTATCTATTAGGAGGAGGCTGTAGACACCAGCCGAACAAGGCGGTACTCCCAGGGTGTGCTAGGTGACTGATAAGGACAGCTGGAACTCCTGTTTCACCACCTGAACTCCCTAGCTAATCCTTTCAGTGTCTGATCAATATTGAGGGCAACCCCAGCCTGCCCTCCAAAACACCTTCTCCTCCTATCAATACATAATACTACAAACACTTTACATACTACACTAACTTTTCCAAAGAAAACAAAAACAAATGTCTAAACATCGACCCGTTCCCAGGGGGGGGGGGGGTCCAGAAAATCCTCTATCAGTCTGCTGTCTCTTGGTAACGACTCGACTCGCCGAAATGCTCTGAACCACCACCTTCTACTCTTACTATTAATATATGTAACATTCGTGGCCTTTCCTCTAACTTCCACTCTGTGGAACACCGCCTCTCCTCTGCCAACCCTGATCTTCTCTTCCTCACCGACACAGTTGTCTGGGACTACTGACAGCAAACCCTTCTCTGTATCCTCCTGCTATCTCTATCCTCAGTTTCGAGCCAAAGGTGGATGTTGCTTCTATGTACGCAACAATTTTGCTTTCTCTCGTGTTCCCAACTTAGCCTCTTCTGAATTCTCAACTCTCTGGCTAAAGCTTTCTTGTCACTCTCATACCAAATATTTCTGCGCTGTCTATCTCTCCCCTGACTCTACTGACTATCCAAAATTCTTTGACTGTCTAAGTTCTAAAGTGGAACACATTCTATCCATCTCTCTTTTCGCAGAAATCTCCATTTTAGGAGATTTCAATGTTCACTACTACCAATGGCTCTCCTCTATTTCCACTGGCCAACCTGGTGAACAAGCCAACATCTTTTCTATCTTAAACGACCTAGAGCAGTTAGTCCAGCAACCCACCCATATCCCGGATCGCTTCGGAGATCGGCCCAACATTCTTGACTTATTTCTAACCTCTAACCCTTCCACTTATACTGTAAATCTTTTCTCTCCTTTGGGCTCCTCCGACCATAAACTAATATTTGTCACCTGTCCTATCTCTCCAGTACGGCCACCCGATCCTCCTAACCGGCGGCGCTTGTGGCACTTTGGCGCTGCCGACTGGGAGGCTCTTCGGCTGTACTTCTTTGATTTCCCTTGGAATGACTTTTGCTTCCGTGGCTGGGGACCCTCGGAGAGTGCTGAATGCATTACCGAGGTAATCCTCTCAGGCATGAAAGCATACATTCCATTTTCTTTCTCTCAGTGTTATGTAAAAACATATTGGTTTACTCACACTTGTTCTACTGCTGTCCACAATATGGAGGAAGCATTCAAACGGTACCGACGCCTTAAGACTCAAGAATCTCATTCTTCCTATGTTTCTGCCCGGAATCAAGCCAAATCTGTTCTTCGACTTGCCAAACACTCTTTCATCAATAATAAATGCACCAAATTATCCAACTCTAGCTCTTCCCAAGCTCTCTGGCATCTAGCCAAAAACCTCTCCAACTATTTTTCTTCCTCGTCATTCACTCCCCTTTTTCCATTCTGATGGCACAACCATCACTTCTTCCTCTGACAAAGCTGAACTCTTCGCTCAAACTTTTGCTAGAAACTCCACCTTGGATGATCCCAGGCGCTATTCCTCCCTCTCCACCCCCCTCTCTCCTACTTATGCCTAATATCCTAATCTCTTCAAAAGATGTATTTTCTACCCTCTCTGGGCTTAATACTAAAAAGGCGTATGGTCCGGATAGTGTTCCTTATGGTGTACTCAAAATCTGTGCTTCCGTGCTGACTCCCTGCCTAGGCAAACTCTTTCGTCACTGTCTCTCCTCTAACATCTTCCCTTATTGCTGGAAGTTTGCTCTCATTCAACCTGTCCCAAAGAAGGGTGACCGCTCTCAACTTTCCAACTATCATCCAATTGCTCTTATCTCTTGTATCTCTAAAGTTTTTGGAACTATTCTTGCTTCCAAATTTCTTAAGCATTTCTCTTCTCATAATCTACTCTCAGATCGCAAGTATGGCTTCCTTAAAGGTCGCTCTACTGGTGATCTTCTTTCATATCTTACTAACTCTTTGTCATCCTCCATTCGGGACTTCGGTGAGAAATTTTCTATTGCACTAGACATATCGAAGGCCTACGATAGAGTCTGGCACAAATCTTTAATTTCTAAACTACCCTCCTTCGGTTTCTATCCCTCCATCTGTGCTTTTGTCTCTAATTTAATTTCAGGCCATTCCATAGCTGCAGTTGTGGATGGCCATCACTCACTTCTTCCTCCTGTGAACTCCGGTGTTCCTCAGTGCTCTGTCCTATCTCTCATTCTCTTTCAAATTTTCATAAATGATCTTCTCAACTGTACCTACAGTCCTATCCATTCATACGCAGACGACTCTACCTTACACTACTCAATTAGTTTTCCTGAACGTCCCAGCAAGCAATCCCTCAAAGACAAACGTAATGAAGCCATGCAACACTTATCTTCTGATCTAACTACTATTTCCAATTGAGGCAGAGAATATCTTGTTGCCTTTAATGCTTCCAAAACCCAATTTCTTCATCTTACTACCCGTTCAGAACTCCACAAAGACTATCCCTTACAATTCAACAATACAAAAATCAATCCTTCATCTTCTCTCAATATTCTCTGTGTCTCTTTTACCAGTCTTGCTAAGGCAGCCTCCCAGAAGCCTGGTGTGCTCAACCGCCTCAAGGTGTTCTTACCCCTGCACAGCTTCTTGCTCTGTACAGGGGCACAGTGAGTCCTTGTATTGAGTATTGTCCACATGTGTGGGGAGGATCCTCTTACCCCGCACTCCTAGACAAAGTAGAAAGGAAAGCCTTTCGTATCATTAACTCCCGCCCACTTACCAACTCTCTGGAATCTCTCTCTCTGCAATGTTGCATCTCTCTCGCTATTCTATCGCTACTATAATAATCAATGTTCCTCAGAGCTTTCCCAGTGTATACCACCTCCTCTACGTAGGGTATGTAGTACCCGTCTTGCAACACAATCCCACCGCTACCCTGTGCAACTCTCCAACCCAAGAGTGAAACGGTATTGTAAGACTTTCTTCTATTCAACTGCTTAGCTCTGGAACTCTCTCCCAGAATCAGTCTTTCCCTTTTCCTATGACTTAAATTGTTTCAAACTCTGTGTGTCTAGGCATTTTGGCTCGAACGTCCCTTGATTTTGGCCATGTCACTCTTTCAACTCTGGGGGAAGCACTCGATACAGGCAGTTCTGCCTTTTGTCTCCCTCACTGAAATAGAAAAAAAAATATATATATATACGGTATATATATATATATATATATATATATATATATACTGTATATATATATATATATATATATATATATATATATATATATAATTTATTTCATATATCACCCACCAAATAAATAGTGCATAAATACTTCGTTGATGTTCATCTTCTCAAACTATAGTCCATTCATTATAGGTAGGCATGCCGAAAATGTTAACCACTAACCTTCATAACTCATAAACAGATAATATTTCATTTAGGAAGGGTCAGCCAGGGAATGTGTGTGGAAATGTACAGCCCATTTCTCTAGCCCTTTTTGAGTTGCAGAGGCTAGGAGTAACGATTTCTGGCCTACCTATAATGAATGGACTATAATATTACTATTTCGAATGATTATATCACAGTGTATGAGGAATATATTTGTATGTGTTTTTAATCATTGGTAACACTGAACTTATTTGTTATATCATAGAAGGGTTATTCTCTCAGGTGCACAATAACATAACAGCATAACGGTTTATCTCTATATCCCTTTTAGTACTCTTGATCTCTTTTCTATTTGATTTAAGCTATATTTAGACGATTTCACGAAGCTTAGGAAATATATATGTCAGCTAAAGGGATTAATAAATGGGATAGTATGCAGCCTTTTAATGTGTAAACGTCCTTCCTAAGCTGAAATCAATTGTCTAATAGATGCTAAACTATAAGGAAAAGGACGTGACCGGTACTGAAATGATTAAATGTATTATGACTCCTGGAGATGTATCCCCTATAAACCACTAAACGATAGGTGTTAAGCACTATTAACCATTGAAAACACCTTAGAACAGTTTCCTGTCACGAAGATATCATTGGCCTGATGGAGCTCTGAGCGATACGCCATTAAGGGGGGATGGGCGTATTTGTTGGCTTATTTATATTTAATTTCATTATTATATTTGTGTCCTCCCTAGATCTCCATCAAGTTGATATAAACACCCCCAAGACCCCGCATCAAGAAATGTGTACATTTTTCTATTTAAAATTTCCGGGCCAAAGACCGATTATTACTATATTAAAGGTTCGCTAACGCTCGCCAGGAAAAAAATGACACCCGAATTGTACAAAATGTTGTAATATTGACAGATAAATGGGGCAAAAAGTCTTAAATACGCCAAACTAATGGGTCAAGCATCGTAAAATCTAAAAACTATTAGTGCTAAACAAGAGTGAGAATGGGCTCCCCTTTAATGCTCTTCTGTAACTGAGGTATATAATAGTGACCCCTCCATCAATGACGTACAACCAATATACATAGTTGGTGCCTGGCCGGTTAGGGAAGTCCTTTGTTTGCCATAAAAACCACCAAATACAAACATGATAGGCGGCATGATTAAGGGGATAGAGGCCTGTGACGAGTGCCTCCCCCAGAGTTGAAAGCGCAACAGGGCTAACATCAAAGAATGTTCCAGCCAAAATGCCTGGACCACCAGAGTTTGAAGCAATTTAAGTCATAGGATGAGGGAAAGATGGATTCAGGGAGGGAGTTCCAGAGCTCAGCTGTTGAATAGAAGATGGTTTGGGAATATCCTTTCACTTTTGGATTGGAGAGTTGCACAGAGTAGGGATGGGATTGTGTTGCAAGATGGGTGCTACGTACTCTATGTAGAGGAGGTGGTATACACTAAGAGAGCTCTGAGGAACATTGATTATAGTAATAGCGGTAGAATAGCGAGAGAGATGCAACACTGCGGCGAAGAGAGAGAGATTGCAAAGAGTCAGTGAGTGGACGTAAGTTAATGAGACAAAAGGCTTTCTTTTCTACTTTGTCGAGAAGTGCTATGTGAGAGGATCCTCCCCACACATGCGAACAATACTCAATACATGGACACACTGTGCCCCTGTACAGAGCAAGAAGCTGTGCAGGGGTAAAGAGCCCCGGAGGCGTTTTTTTTCTGTTCTATGCGAGTGAGGGAGGCAAAAGGCAGAACTGCCTGTATCGAATGCCTCCCCTAGAGTTGAAAGAGTGACAGGGCCAAAATCAAGGAACGTTCGAGCCAAATAGCCTGGACACACAGAGTTTGAAGCAATTTAAGTCATAGGAAGAGGGACAGACTGATTCTGGGAAAGAGTTCCAGAGCTCAGCTGTTGAATAGAAGAAAGTCTGAGAGTAACGTTTCAGTCTTGGGTTGGAAAGTTGCACAGAGTAGGGGTGGGATTGTGTTGCAAGACGGGTACCACGTACCCTACGTAGAGGAGGTGGTATACACTGGGAGAGCTCCGAGGAACACTGATTATTATAGTAGCGATAGAATAGCGAGAGAGATGCAACATTGCGGCGGAGAGAGAGAGATTGCAAAGAGTTGGTGAGTGGAAGGCAGTTAATGATACGAAAGGCCTTCTTTTCTATTTTGTCTAGGAGTGCGGTGTGAGAGGATCCTCCCCACTCATGTGAACACTACTCAATACAAGGATGCACTGTGGCCCTGTAGAGCAAGAAGCTGTGCAGGGGTAAAGAACCACCTGAGGCGGTTGAGTACACCCAGTTTCTGTGAGGCTGCCTTATCAAGACTGGTAATATGATCCTTCCAAGTGAGAGCAGAAGAAAAAGAGACACCAAGAACATTGAGAGAAGATGAAGGATTGATTTTTGTATTGTTGAAGAATAAGGGAAAGTCCTCTGGGAGTTCCGGACGGGTAGATAGATGAAGGCACTGGGTTTTGGAAGCGTTAAAGGTAACAAGGTTTTCTCTGCCCCAATTGGATATAGTAGTTATATCAGAAGATAAGTTTTCCATGGCTTCATTACATTTGTCTTTGAAGGATTGCTGGCGGGGGCGTTCTGGAAAACTAATTGAGCCCACCCAGCTTCTGGGAAGCTGACTTAGCAAGGGTGGTAATATGGTCTTTCCAAATGAGATCAGGAGAAAAAGAGACTCCTAGAATACTGAGAGAAGATGAAGGATTGATTTGTGTATTGTTGAAGAATAGCGGATAGTCCTCTGGGAGTTCATTATGGGTAGATAAATGGAGAAATTGGGTTTTGGAAGCATTGAAAGGACCAAGATTTTCTCTGCCCAAAATGGAAATGGTTGATAGGTCAGAAGTTAAGTGTTTTATGTCATCATCACATGATTTTTTGAGTGCATGTTTGCTGGGGGGTTCTGGAAAACTAGTTGAATAGTGTAAGGTAGAGTCATCAGCATATGAAGGGATAGAACTGGAGGTACAGTTGAGAAGATCATTAACGAATATTAGAAAGAGATTTGGAGATAGGACAGAACCCTGAGGAACACCGGAGTTGATAAGTTGAGTAAGTGAACGATGGCCGTCCACAACCGCAGCTATTGAACGGCCAGAAAGGAAATTCAAGATAAAGGCATAGATAGAGGAATAGAAACCGAAGGAGGGTAATGTAGATATTAGAGATTTGTGCGAGACTCTATCGAAGGCCTTCGATATGTCTAGCGCAATAGAAAAGGTCTCACCGAAGTCCCGGATGGAGGATGACCAAGAGTTAGTAAGATATGAAAGAAGATCACCAGTAGAGCGACCCTTAATTATGGAAGCCATACTGGCAATCTGAGAGATTATGAGAAGAGAGATGCTTAACACCTAACGAGCGGCCTAGGCGGTAAATAATATGTAGCCAACAGCGGGGTGTTTTTACCCAAAATAGGGTTGTTTATGTGATCATTTTCATGCCTAAATAAGACCCAGATCGTAAAACAAGTATCTATCCCTGAAAGGGCATAAACAGAGCTTTCTAATGACACCCCAACGATCCTTGTACGACTGCTAGTTTTCTTGCAACAATCGCGCAACACGAGTGCAAAAACCATGTAATTCGGTACTTTCCCCACACAATTCACTGTGTAGCGAGTGTGAGAGGGTGGAGGAGGGTGGGATTCATGTCAGTTGGTCCACCGCGGTGGTCTGGAGCAGTCATACGCTCGCTACTCTCCTGCCACCACTTGTCTCTCTCTCTCAGCAACATTACGTGCTGAAAATGGCACACGACTTATGTTGTGAGCCGCCACATAGTCCAAATTTCTTTCACTCGACTTATGTTGTGCGCCGCTAATAAAGGGTTAATAAATTTTGAAGTAAGAATAGTTTAAAACACTTTGGAGATGCAATAAATGAGAGCAATTGGACGATAGTTGGAGGGTTGAGAGTGGTCACCCTTCTTTGCGACAGATTGAATGAGAGCAAACTTTCAGCAAGAAGGGAAGACATTAGAGGAGAGACAGAGACGGAAGAGTTTGCCTAGGCAGGGAGTCAGCACAGAAGCACAGTTTTTTATACAACAGGAGGAACACAATCTGGACCGTATGCCTTCTTAGCATTAAGCCCAGAGAGGGTAGAAAGTACATTTTTAGAAGAGATTAGGATATTAGGCATGAGTAAGTGAGAGGGGGTGGAGAGGGAGGAATAGCACTGGAATCATCCAAGGTGTAGTTTCTAGCGAAAGTTTGGGCGATGAATTCAGCTTTGTCAGAGGAAGAAGTGACGGTAGTGCCGTCAGAGTGGAAAAGGGGAAGGAAAGACGAGGAAGAAAAATTGTTGGAGAGGTTTTTGGCTAGATGCCAGAAAGCTTGGGAAGAGCTAGTGTTGGATAGTTCAGTGCATCTACAGTATTGTAGATGAATGAGTGTTTGGCGAGTCAAAGAACAGATTTGGCTTGATTCCAGGGAGAAACATATGAAGAATGAGATTCTTGAGTTTTAAGGCGTCGGTACCGTTTGAATGCTTCTTCCTTATTGCGGACAGCAGTAGAACAAGCGTGAGTAAATCAAGATGTTTTTGCACTAGTCTGAGAGAAAGAAAATAGAATGTATGCCTCTATGCCCGAGAGGATTACCTCGGTAATGTGTTCATCACTCTCCGAGGGTCCCCGGGCACGGAAGCAAAAATAATTCCATGGGAAATCAAAGAATCACTGCTGGACAGCCTCCCAGTTGGCAGCGCCAAAGTGCCACAAGCGTCGCCGACTGGGAGGATTGGGTGGCCGTACATGAGAAATAGGACTGGTGACAGAGATAAGTTTATGGTCGGAGGAACCCAAAGGAGAGAAAAGATTAACAGTATAAAAGGAAGGATTAGAAGTTAGAAACAAGTCAAGAATATTGGGTCGATCTCCGAAGCGATCCGAGATACGGGTGGGTTGCTTAACCAACTGCTCTAGGTCATTTGGGATAGAAAAGATGTAGGCTTGTTCACCAGATTGGTCAGTGGAATGAGAGGAGAGGCATTGGCGGTGCTGACGTTGAAATCTCCTAAGATGGAGATTTCTGAGAAAGGAGATATGGATAGAATGTGTTCCATTTTAGAGTTAAGATAGTCAAAATAATTGGGAATGTCAGTAGAGTTAGGGAAAAGATAGACAGCACAGATATATTCAATTTGATAATGACAGGATAGTTTGAGCCATAAAGTTCAGAATTCAGAGGAGTCAAAATTCGAAACACGAGAGCAAGTGAGTTTGTTGTGCATGTATGCACAACATCCGCCTTTGCCTTTGAAATTAGGATATAGAAAGGAGGAGGGTACAGAGAAGGGGCTGCTGGCAGTCGATTCAGACACCTGAGTTTCAGTGTGGAAAAGAAGATCAGGTTTGTTGGAGGAGAGGTGGTGGTCGACAGAGGGAAAGTTAGAGGAAAGGCCGCGAATGTTGCTGAAGTTAATAGTAAGAGTGACAGGCCGTTGTCCAGAGCATTTTGTAGGGTTGGCTGGTGAAGGGTAGTTTGTGATGGGGGCATTTGTGGTTTCCCCCTCCCCCAGGGGACTCCGAGGCAGTGCGAAATGTCATTATAATTTTGAATTGTTTTTGTTTTTGTGTATTGAAAAGAAGTGTAGTGTGCTTGTTTAGTGTAGTGAGATGGATAGGAGTAGGAGGGGTTAGTGATAGCTCGCTGGAATACTCTCAGTGTAGATGAGACAAGCAGAAACAGTAAAGGAGGCCAAAACAAGTGAAATAGGGGTCCCAGAAACTCCTTATCACATGCCTATGAGATCTCCCCTGAATATAGCCCTGCTCGATTGGTGTCTACAATCTCCCAATGTTACATTACTTCTTTGCCAGTGAAATATTATGGGTAAATATGTACATAAATGTTTACAGCACAGCAAACAACAACACAAATATATTATCGGAGCCTGAATTGTATGCTTATACAAGATGCAAGTACATCTCCAAGGAACATAAGGAGATTCCTTAGAAGTGGTCATTACAAAAACATATGACAGTATATACTCAAGCAGATACTCCATGGCTGGGAGTGACCGGCTCGAGACAGATATTTGATCTATATTTTATGAAGGGGCATTTAATCAAAGACTATTGAGGAAATCGGTAGTTTAAAGGCAGAACTACGAGATGTAAGGACATTCAGTTGGGGAAAAAAATTACTACCCTGTTTGACCTTGGCAACTCTGAATCTCAAAACAGCCATGCCTGCAATCAATGTGATTTGGTTCCTGTACTGTACTATCCCAAAACAACAACAATTACATTGTGATCTGACCTTCTCGGTGACCTTTATACATATTTATTAATGATATAATGTTTACAGAGTCTGTGGTTATTCATAGCGATTACATTACAGGGTTGCGGATAATATTTATTGTTAGGTATCATCACATCCTAGGCTGTTCGTTCGTCCATCGTTGCAGTAAGTATTTTTCACGGGTGGGGGGTCGTAAGCCCACCGACCCTACCTCTTTAGTCACCTTTTACGACACGCAGGAGGCATGTTGGGCAGATTCTATTCCCGTACCCCCTGATGGGAGTATGGATGAAGAAGTGCGAGAGATGGTGTAACAGGGGAAGAGGGTTGTGGGAACGCTGAAAGCAGTAACAAGAAATAGGGTGGTCAGCATGGAAGTGAAGAAGTCCTTGCATGGCAGTTTGTTAATCCCAATATTGATTTACGGAAGCGAAGCATGGACGTTGGTGGAGAGACTCAGACCAAGAGTGAGAGGGGTGAATATTAGTTACTTGAGAAATGCGTGTGGAGTTACATGGAGGGATAGACAGACGAATGAGGACGTAAGGGGGAGGTGTGGTGTGGAGGTAGATGTGCTGGAAAGCGTTAAAAGGAACACCTTGAGATGGTTCGGCCATATGGAATGTATGGGAAGCGAGAGAATGACTAAGAGGGTCTACTAGAGCGAAGGACAGAGAGGGAGAGGTAAACCGGGAGAGAGGTGGAAGGATGGAGTGAAGAAGTATATGAATGAAAGCGGTGCTGGTTGGGAGGAGGGACATCGACTGACTGGGGACAGAGGTGCATGGGGCGTTTAGTTCGAGGCCAACCCTTCGGGGATCACAGCATCAGGCAATAGATAGATAGATAGGAATCCTCACTTTTTAATTTGCAATTGTGCCGTCATCGCTAGTGTCCAGAAATCCAGCAGGTTCACTTTGTTCATTTTGGCTTTGGGAACAACTTTGGTCTTAGTGTTTAATGTCATGAAGGCAGCTTTTTAGGAAGAGTAGTGCGTCAAATATTCCGGAGACGACAACAAAATTAATAAGACAATCTCATGGTGCAAGAGCCACCACAGTCGATAACAGAAATCCAGCAATTCACTTTGTTCAGTGTAGCTCTGCGTACAGCTTTGGTCTTGGTGTTCAATGTAATGGAGGCAGCTGCTTAGGAAAAGCAGTGCGTCATAGATTCCGGAGTCAACAAAATTCAATTCAGCAAAACACAACCCTCTTCCTAGCAGAGTCGGAAAAAATGCACATACCGAACTGTATTTGCTTCACGTTTTTGGCAACATATTATAGCAAAACAATATCTCAATCTGCATAACTTAATTGATTTACCTCCACAACAAACGAAAACAATCATAGTTACCGGTACTGTTATATGAAAACGAATAATGATTCATCAATCATTATCTATCATTAGTCTTGTTTATATTCACACAAGACATTTCACTTATTACCACTAAAATGTTGAGATTATTTGATCAATATCATGTCTGGTAATGTCCAATATTACCAATCTTGTTAATCCTTGCTCTACCAGCGACGGCAAATCGCCGTCAGTAGATAAGTCACTCCCCAGTCCCAGAGACGGTGAATCGCCGTCAGTAATGTACTTTCCTTGTAACTTCCTGTACAACCCTGTACCTGGTACCACGACCGTTTGACCACTGCTCTCGATATGGCAACACTTCTCAGCTTATATAAGACCCACTGAAGGGTGGGAGAGCTAGTCTCGCTTCGTCTCTTGAGGTGGAAAGTTCCTCTCTCTTGCCATTTTTGCCACAGTGCTTGGGACTGCAGGGGACTTTTATTACTGTATCCTACGGTACTGGACGGATTAAAACAGCTTCCCCGAAGCTACGTATGCTCAACCTTCTCTGTGGGTTCTTTCATCAGCCCAGCTTCTTGATCTGTACAAGGGTACTGTGCCCATGTATTGAATACTGTTTGCCTACGTAGGAAGGTTCAACCTATACCGCACTTCTTGAAAGTGTAGATTCAAAAGCATTATGACTCATCTACTCACCTCCTCTTACTAATGTTCTACAGTCTCTCTCTACACTAGAGAGAACTATGAACTATGAACTATGAACTATGAACTTGGAACTATGCCCGATCAGTGGAAGCTAGCCAACGTAACACCGATATTCAAAAAAGGCAGCAAATCCCTATCCAGTAACTATCGTCCAATTAGCTTAACCTCAGTTGTATGTAAAATGCTAGAAACGGTCATACGAGACAGACTCGTAAATCACTTAGAGGAAAATAACATACTTAAAGATACTCAACACGGCTTTCGTAAAAAACGTTCCTGTTTAACAAACCTCTTAGACTTCTTCCACGATATCCTCAACCTCTACGATGAGAGTAAAGCTGTAGATATTATATACCTTGATTTTCAAAAGGCCTTTGACAAAGTTCCCCACAAACGTTTACTGCTAAAACTAAAAGCGCATGGAATACAAGACGGTGTGTTGAAATGGATAGAAAATTGGCTCAGCGACAGAAAGCAAAGAGTAGTCATAAACGGTAAGGCATCAAAATGGACCAATGTAAGTAGCGGGGTACCCCAGGGATCGGTACTAGGACCAATTCTCTTTCTAATTTACATCAACGACATAGATGAGGGTCTCACCTGTACAATCTCAAAATTTGCTGACGATACAAAAATTGCAAATAGCGTACTCTCAAAAGAACAAGTTGACGATATGCAACACAATCTAGATAAATTGTCATGTTGGGCCCAAATTTGGCAAATGAGTTTCAATGCGGATAAATGTAAAGTACTACATATCGGATACCTAAATGAGAAAGCAAACTATTCGATGAATGGCACTCAGCTTAAGAATGTAAACAGAGAAACCGATCTGGGAGTAACAATATCGAGTAACCTAAAACCGAGTCAACAATGTTCAGAAGTTGTTAAGAAGGCAAACAAAATAATTGGCTTTATAGGCAGGTCATTTGAGCATAAATCCAAAGAAGTTATCCTAACCCTTTACAATTCCTTAGTCCGCCCTCTTCTGGAATACTGCGTTCAATCCTGGTGCCCTTATTACCAAAAAGATATAAACAAGCTAGAACGAGTTCAACGTAGAGTTACCAAAATGATACCTAGCCTAAAGAACAAACCATACGAAGAGCGTCTTAGAGAATTAAATCTATTTCCTTTAACCCAGCGCAGATTAGGAGGCGACTTAATTCAAGTGTTCAAAATCATCAAAGGCATCGACAATATGAACTGTAGTAAGTACTTCACTATCGACCAATCTAATTACACGCGGGGAAACGGTTGCAAAATTATTGGTAAATCTTTTAACTCACACGAATCTAAGAATTTCTTCTTCAATCGAGTTGTCAACTTGTGGAATGGGCTTCCCCGAAACGTTATAGACTGCATCACCGTTGATTCATTTAAACTCCGCCTAGACAAATATCTCGCATCAAACCCGCGACTGACTGCGTTTGTAAATGAATAACTTTATTTTATCCCCCCCTCAGTTACTAACCCATCTGTCCCCTACTAACTTCCTAATCCTGCCACGGACATTAGTTCCAGGGCAGTAATTCCCTTTCCAATGTTCCCTTACCCACTCTAAACCACTGTTTGGACACTTGATCCTCAGTGTTTTGGAGGACAAGCAACCTAGAAGGGTCACTGGATCTGTTGTTGCTTAATTTCCTTTGTACTCCCTTTGTACACGCCACACTGTTGAGAACTTTTTATCTCTCTTCTTCCGTTATTACAATAACTAGTGTCATTCGAACCTTTCTCAGTTTATACCTCATCCCTTACAAGAGTAAATGGCACCCACCTTTCAACACATTCTGTCTTTCTTCCACTCAACAGGTAAACTCTGCCATTCTCTCCCTTAACCTACAGTACATGTCCTCTTCCTATGAATTATACTGGTTCCAGGTCCAGGTGTCCAGACACTTTTACTCTATTGTACCTTAAATTTGGCTTTCTGTCAATATTTCAAATGTGTGTGTGGGGGGGCAGTCATTACAGGCAGCTTTGCCTAGTGTATCCTTCTATCATAGAAAAATACAATCATTGTACTGTACCACACTCCGCACCACTTCACCGCCTCTCTCTCTCTCTCTCCCATTCAAATTATAGCACAGTACTGCAGTTCACCCAATCATAGTTCACCGCAGCCCTCCATTACCTTGATATAAGAGCACTACCAAGGACATAAGCTCCCTGGGATGAGGCTTACAAGATTAACAAATAGCACATCCTCCAATCTAAACAAATTTTGTATACACCTCGGGATTGAGGACACCGTCACTATACACTTAACAATTCAGTTACCATACTTCTGCAAGTATATTGTTGCCTACAATTTTGTTGTTAAGGTCAATTATTGTGACTATTTTAACCCTTGTCTAGCGGGGAGTTTTGGGCTTATTTGGGCATATTCAGGCCCTCCTGAATGATAAATCAAGTATCTGCATGAACAGAAATGTATTCAGCAAAAAACTAGGCGCTAAAAGCTTCAAAATGAGACCAGAACGAGCTACGTAGCACTCGTGGTTCTCATACAGTGATATCAGTAACATGGGAGTTTACCGTATAGCGGCATATTTTCCCAGCTATGCTCACTACTGGCTACACTGCCGGCCTCTCGAGAAGACAGGGAACATGAGTTAATGGGCGGCGGTAAGCCCTGGGAGTCGGCTGTCTGGCCCGCTGCGCTCCCGGCCATTTGCACTCGATTTTAACCCTTTAAAAGCCTTAATAATGCTCCTAACTTGCTGAAAATTGGAGGCGGACTTAAGTCCGCCCCTGATCTTTAAGGGTTAAAATGTAATATCAATAATTTTAATCAAGCATTATTAACTTGAAGTTTCTCGTATAACCTCTTCTTACTTTTTGTCTGTATGTAGTAATTGTTTATTGTTTTCTATTGTTATTATTATTGTTTTAAATTAATTATTCTTGTTAAAAGAGTACTCATTGTTTAAATCTGTTATTACTTATTCATATTTTGCAATTATTTTTCTTTATTATATTATATATATTCATTGTCGACAGAATCAATTGCTTGCTTTTGCGATTTCCTTTGTTTATTTGTACAACAAATATAGGTTATTAATTTTGTAGGGCAGTAATTGGTAGGGGTCACTTGAGGCATGCTATGTTTACAGGTACCTACCCGATAGCACTATCGTTAGTGAGTGCTGTATATGTTTTGTAATATTACTGATGACTCATCAAATTGCAAATTACCTTATTATAAAATTTGATACAAGTTGTAGTTTCTTCATTCATACAGAATTTAGTGATATTTACCAGAACGTCCCGTACTTCCCAGACTGACTAATTCCTTGAGCATGACGATAGTGCATTGTTATAATTATGTGCGATTAGTTTGCTTGGGAACCAGATTAACTTGCACATGTAGTAATTAGACCAGTCAAAGTAGGGCTGGACTTAGAACAAATTGCAATAGAAGGTTTTTTGGCTTTAACTTGTTTATTAGGTCCCACTGATGAACATATAAAAAGTCTCCAACTTTTGGACACCGGGAAAGTGGTTAATTTGCATAAATTCAAGATGGCCGCCGTCCAAAGCTTCAATTTACAGATAACTTTTTTCTGGTTGCTCCTAGACCCTATAAATGTATTACAAACAACGTTTTTTGGCTTTAACTTGTTTATTAGGTCCCTCTGATGAACATATAAGAAGTCTCCAACTTTTGGACACCTAGAAATTGGTTAATTTACAGCCAAAAAACCTTACAGCCAAAAAACCTTCTATTGCAATTTGTTCTAGGTCAAGCCCTACCTTTACTGCACATTATTGTCTATTACATTTTGCCTAGGCCTATACTAATCCCATCATCTTGTTTCTTGTTTCAACAGATTGGTGCGACATCTACCGAAGCCATGGAAGAAGAGGTGGTGCATAATCCCTGCGGCATTTGCTCAAACACGTTAGACGACGGAGAAACAGTCAAGCTGAGGGCGAAGGGAGCAGATACTATCAACAAGGCCAGTACTGAACGTGGAACGCCATCAATTACCGTGTCCGAGGGCCAAACGGTGCACATTGATTGCCGAAAGAAGCATGTCAATACGAAGCCAAATAGAATTCCTGGGAAGCAGAAGAAACGTCCTGAAAAACCTGCTCTTCGTTCTCAGACACCAGACTTTTGTTTTACAGAGAACTGCTTTTTTTGTGTTACAAAAATCTATTTGGACACAAAGCATGATTCAGAAGAAGTGTATCCAGTACGCACCTTCAACTTTCAAAGGACAATACTTTCTGCATGTGATGCCAGGGCTGATGAGTGGGCTGACACTGTTAGAGGCCGAATTAACTTTGCACGCGATCTTCCAGCAGCTGACGCAATATATCACAAGCAGTGCAGCTCAAATTTCCAGACACATAGGCAGATCCCCTCCAAATATCGTGATTCCGCAGACAGTGAACCTCCTCGCAAGGGTCGCAAAGTAGATGCCTCACGAGAGGAAGCATTTCTACTCGCAATCGAGGACCTAGTCAGTGGCAATGATGATGAACAGACTACAGTGGTTGATCTCGTTGATAGAATGAAAACGAATGGTGGATTGACACGTGGTAGGGGCATGGAGGAAACGCAACGCCTGCGCTGGTTACTTGCTATGCCAGCCTGCGCTGAGGTGAGTGAAGTTATGCAAGAACTGACAGGGAAGCATTTCCACACCTCTGAGCAGCACAAAGAAATGACTGAAGCAAGGCGTGAACGAGATAGGAAGGACACAGAGAAGGTTCTCGCATTCTTCAAGGATTATGATCCATTTCAAGAATCAAATGAACTCAGGAATATTGCCAACGGTGTGACAGGACCAGCCTCGGCCAATCCTCATTTACTGTATGAGGTTGGTATGAACATTGTGCAGAAGATGGAAGGTAGCAATGCTTTTGACTTTTCATTTAGGAAGAAAGATCAAGTTGAGTCGTTGGGTGCAAAGGTTACAATCAGTGCTGAAAAAGTACCAATCGACCCACAGCTCCTTTTCCAGAGGCTCCTCATCTTTGCTAATAACAGGGACTTAGGTGTTGAAGAGGTCTTTGCATATGAGTTGTCTAGCTACCCTACTGCTCTGTTCGATAAGTGGGGGAGGCTCAGGGAAGCCAATAAACCACAGCTAGGAGATGAGATAGCTGCTGTTGTTCCCAAGTCGTCATTGGAATCATTTGAGGAAGAAAGGACTGTGACCCATGTTCTGGATGGTGGTTCCTTATTGCAAAGGATTCCATGGAAGAAGGGTGACACATTTGAGGACATTGCAAGCATGTACATGAAGCATTTTTCCAAAAAACTTTCTCAACCCGGTGGTTGTATTCGACGGTTATAAATCAGGACCTACTACCAAGGACATGACACACAATCGACGATCAAAAGGAGTCTTTGGTCAAAAGGTGATGTTCACTCCAACCATGCCCCTTCGGTCAAAAAGGAAAACTTCTTGTCAAACTCGGACAATAAGCAAAACTTCATTGACTTATTGTGTGAAACATTCAAGGCAAATGGAATTGACTGTGTCAATGCGCCAGCAGATGCAGATGTCATGATTGCGAAGAAGGGAATTGAGCATGCAAGGGAAACCGTGACATATGTGATAGGTGAGGACACAGACTTGTTGGTGCTGTTGTGTCATTATGCGGAACGAGGGATGAATGATTTGTACTTCAAGTCGAGCAAGGAAGGTGGGAAATGTTGGCATATTAACTCAGTAGCAGAAGCTCTCGGTGAAAGCATCTGTCGTGTCCTGCCAGTTGTCCATGCACTCTGTGGATGTGACACAACCTCACGACTGTATGGTATTGGTAAAGGGGCTGCCTTGAGGAAAGTGAGGGAAGACAACGGTTTCTTGAAATGTATAGAAGCATTCTGTTGCCAAAGTGGAAGTAAAGACGCGATATCATCAGCTGGTGAAAAGGCCTTGGTTTATTTGTACGGGGGAAAAGGAAATGACACCCTTGACGGACTGCGAAAGACAAAGTTTTGCAACAAGGTGGCAAAAAGTTCAACTACCGTTGAAGTTCACAGCCTTCCCCCAACAACCGATGCAGCCAAATACCACTCGTTCCGAGTTTATTGTCAGGTCCAGGAATGGATGGGGAACTGTGTGGACCCCGAGAAATGGGGCTGGTGTCTGCGGAAGGGACAGCTTGAACCGAAGACGATGGATTCGCCAGTGGCTCCTGATTCACTACTGAAATTGGTCAGATGTCAGTGTAAGGGCAACTGTGACACTCAACGCTGTAGTTGCAAACGGAATGAGCTTGAATGTTCCAGTGCATGTGGTCAATGTAAAGGACTCTGTCAAAATAGCAACTTTGATGCAAGCACCGATGATCCAAGTGAATACGCACTCCTATCATGAATTACATAATTGGCTCTGAATGACGTCATACTACGTCATGTTTTTTTTTTTTTTTTTTTTTATAAAAAAGAGGGACAACAGGTCAAAAAACCCATACAAGCACAAAGTGCCTGTGTCACCCCTTGTGAAAGAGACAGTTCAGCCTGTCTGTAAGGTTTTTCGGCTGTAAATTAACCACTTTCCAGGTGTCCAAAAGTTGGAGACTTTTTATATGTTCATCAGAGGGACCTAATAAACAAGTTAAAGCCAAAAAACGTTGTTTGTAATACATTTATAGGGTCTAGGAGCAACCAGAAAAAAGTTATCTGTAAATTGAAGCTTTGGACGGCGGCCATCTTGAATTTATGCAAATTAACCACTTTCCCAGTGTCCAAAAGTTGGAGACTTTTTATATGTTCATCAGAGGGACCTAATAAACAAGTTAAAGCCAAAAAACCTTCTATTGCAATTTGTTCTAGGTCCAGTTAAATGATTGCTAGATTTACTGGACTAAATGTACACCCTATGTGGTGGATTGTGTTCTTTTATTTCAAATTTTATTGTATTAAGCGTTGTTTCCACATACCGGATAGTGATTTTGATTAGTTCTTTTGCGTTTATCTTGTGTCGTCCCAGTGTTGGTTTGTTTATTTTGCAAGTTTTACATCATATATATATATATATAATATAAATATATATATATATATATATATATATATCAGTATATACAGTATATATATATAGATATATGTACAGTATATGTACAGTATATACATATATATAAATATATATGTTAGCAAAGCCAGGTAATAAATGTTCTTTAACCCTTAAAAAGCGGCTCACCACATAAGTCGAGTTGAAAAAACTGGCAAAAAACGGGTGAAAAAAGGGTGGAAATCGAGTGAAAATGGGTGGGAATGGGTGGGAATGATCCATACGTCCGACATCTGTGGCCTCCCGGCCCACACTAACTCCAGTTCCCCCACCGCGCGAGAGGATGACAGTGTAACCAATAGTTCGCTAAAAGTGAGCAAGGTAGCAAAATCAGCTAAACTTCCATCTTCGAGGTAACACTGTCAGTGCTCCACGAGTGCTACGTAGCTGTATGTGGCGTCATTGTGTAGCGATTTCCACCTAGTTTCCGGCGCAATACAGTTCCTTTCATACTGATGGTTGATATAGCAGTCAGAACGGCCCAGAAAGGCCCAAAACGGCCACAGAGCACCCGCTAGAGGAGGGTTAATACATACGAGGTTGAAAGAAATGGCAATTTCTGCGTTGGAAATTTTATTATTCAAAGTTTCCAGGTCTCTGATGACTTTTCGCTGGGTGGCAGGAAGTAGATGAATGAGATGAGCAAAATTCATGGCGGTACAGGGTTACATTAATGTACATGATGATACAGGATATACGACGCGTTTCACTGGACAACCAGCATTATCAAGTAAGGAAGGAATGATATAAAAGGTAAACAGGAAGGGTATATAAGGTGGAGGATCAGAGGAGGCGAAAATCAGGTGGCAAAAGTCTGCTATTGGTGGAGGGGTATTCTAGAAGTGCAAAAGAGAGAACTGCTTCACGCCGGCGCACTGGATGCGGGAAGGTGGTGGTCGGTTGGCGGGGTCAAAGCTGATTGGCTGCGTGTCGAGGGGCGTGGCCTAAGTTGCGTAGTACATGTGGCGCCGGCAGAAGACGAAGCTGAAGGAGGTAGCGCGGGGGGCTGCGTCAAGGGCACCGGGGGGCGAGGGGGGGCGTTAGGTCCTGTAGGATAGTGCCTTTTGGCAGAAGGAAGGATCTGAAGGTCCAGAGTTTGGTTGTTGATGTTAGGATGTAAGGCTTGGATATATAACGCTTCGAGTATAGGTAATCTCTTATGGTCACTTTCTTTATCGAGTATGGTGGTGTGTTTCTCTAACTCGTTGCGTGTGAGGCGGGGGTGGTTAGGGGTGAGATAGTGGTCTTTGATGGCTCCAGCCTGAAGGTGAAGAGTTAACCGACGTGAAAGACGAGTCTGCGTCATGCCAATATAGGAATGAGGACCACAGTCCTCATAATTACAGGTATGTTGGTAAATGACGTGATCGTCGGTCATCGGGCTCTTTATCTTGGTGGAAGCTGGTTTGTTGCGGAGAACGAGGTTGGAGGTCTTGGGGGATTTGTAATAAATTATAAATTTGATTTTGGTTTCCGGGTTGGTTGGGTGGACATGCTTGGAGATTATTTCTTTTAAGACGGCCTCGTCATTTTTGTGTTCAGAGGACATAAAATTACGGTAGAAGATCTTAATTTCATTGGAGGAGTCAATGTTGGGAGGGCTTTGGGTGTACCATTTTTCGAGATGGTGGTTGATGGTGCTGGAGATGTCGGAGTTGGAGTATCCGTTATTCACTAAAACTTGTGATAGTGGGCGGGTGCCCGACCCCGAAAGGGGCTGAAATAGGGGAGCTATCCCCCCGCCAAAGGCGGTTTTCTAGGGCCTTTCCTAGCTGATGCTGAGAGGATTGGGTTCTAGTCATGTGGTGATGGGCTGGTCTATCAGAGTGAGAACTGAGCGATCTCTGCCATACCCATAGCTTACTCTGACTGTTCTTTTAACTTATATATTTTCTAGATCTCAAGTGACGGCGTCTTTTCCATGGATTGACCTCCCAATCTACCAAGATTGGAAGCCAAAGCGTCACATTTTTCCCTTGCCCCTCAACTTTCTCTTCATAATTGCTGAGGGGCACAGGGCCCTGGGTGGAGCTTTGGTTTCCCGGGCGTTTCCGCACCCTCCTCAGCTCCCCGCCATGGAGTGGCTTCGGTCACCCAGGCTTTATTTTGGTCGGCAGGGAGGGTTCTGTGGGGGCGCTCGGTTATGGCCATGGAATTGCTCGGGGCCTTGGGGCTGTTCGGCCAGGCAGCTTGGGGAACAACAACAACAACAACAACAACTTGGTATAGTCTTTCTAGTTCCTGGTGGGTTTCGGCCCAGGTAGAGCAGTGCGTGAGGGCTCTCCTTACATAAGCGGAGATGGAGGATAGAAGATAACGGCGGGGGCATTCACTATCGACGTTGAGGCATTGTCCTGTGTTGTTGTTGTTGTTGTTGTTGTTGTTCCCCAAGCTGCCTGGCCGAACAGCCCCAAGGCCCCGAGCAATTACAAGGCCATAACCGAGTGCCCCCACAGAACCCTCCCTGCCGACCACAATAAAGCCTGGGTGACCGAAGCCACTCCATGGTGGGGGGCTGAGGAGGGTGCGGAAACGCCCGGGAAACCAAAGCCCCACCCAGGGCCCTGTGCCCCTCAGCAATTATGAAGAGAAAGTTGAGGGGTAGTAGATCTCAAGTGACGGCGTCTCTTCCGTGGATTGACCTCCCAATCTACCAAGATTGGAAGCCAAAGTGTCACATTTTTCCCTTGCCTTGCATTGTCCTGTGTTAGTTGGTTTAGTGTAGACGGTGGTTTTGAACCCATGGTCGTTCAGAGCTACGAGGATGTCGAGGAAGAGGAGTTGTCCATTGTTTGATTTTTCAAAGGTGAAGGTAAGTCCGGAGGAGGTCATGAAGCGACGCTGGAGTTCCTGGAGGCCCTTGATTTGCACGAAGATGTCATCCACGTATCTACAGTAGACGGCGGGTCGTTGGGCAGCTAGGAGCTCTTCCTCGATGGTACCCATAAAAAAGTTCGCAAAAAGAACTCCTAGGGGGCTGCCCATCACCACACCGTCTATCTGCTTGTACATGTTGCCCAGGGGGCAAAGGAAGGGGGCCTCCTTGGTACATAGCTCCAGTAGTGTTTTCAGGGCCTTCTCCGGGATGTCCAGTGTTGGTGTATCAGGGCAATGGTAAATTCGACTTAGAATCATGTCAATGGTCCTATCCACTGGCACGTTGGTGAACAGGCTTTCTACGTCGAGGGAGGCGATTGTGTGGTTGTTGTTCCGAGGGGCGTCTCGTAAAATTTCCAAGAAATCGTGGGCTGAGTTAAGGTTGTATTAGCTGGGCACGTAGGGGATGAGGAGGTTGTTCAGGGCCTTGGCGATCTGGTAGGTGGCAGTGGGGATCTGGGAGATGATGGGGCGGAGGGGGATCCCAGGTTTGTGTGTTTTGATGATTCCGTATGCATAACCAGGGGTGTATTCTCCGACGAGTTTTTTAAGGTGGACCCCTCCTTGTTCAAACCAACAAAAGGATACATAAACCTGACTAACACCATTCTGACCCTGGGCCAAGAAGACCCCCTCAACAAAGGCCTCAACTGCCACTACAGCTCCAAACCTGGCCCCCACCGGAAATGCCTAGAAACAGAAATCCTCCTGGACGATATCCTACGACTCAAGAAGGATGGCAAGGTCACCACTACTCCCGCCCTACAACCTTCTCTCCTCGCTGAAGCCGCCAAAACCAGAGGAACTCACCATAGCAAAATCCTCAACAAACAACACTTCCAAGCTGCCAAACAATTAAGAGACAACCCCAACATCATCATCCGTCGTGCGGATAAAGCTTCCTGCCTCGTGATTCATGACAAGGAGGAATATCTTAGAAAAATAGACATCATCTTAAGTGACAACACCAAATTTAAAAAGATCACCCGCAACCCAACCGACGAAATCAAACGTACTGCCAACACCACCATCACTGCCATTAACGCCAAACAAGGAGGGGTCCACCTTAAAAAACTCGTCGGAGAATACACCCCTGGTTATGCGTACGGAACCATCAAAACACACAAACCTGGGAACCCCCTCCGCCCCATCATCTCCCAGATCCCCACTGCCACCTACCAGATCGCCAAGGCCCTGAACAACCTCCTCACCCCCTACGTGCCCAGCCAATACAACCTTAACTCAGCCCACGATTTCTTGGAAATTTTACGAGACGCCCCCCGGAACAACAACCACACAATCGCCTCCCTCGACGTAGAAAGCCTGTTCACCAACGTGCCAGTGGATAGGACCATTGACATGATTCTACGTCGAATTTACCATTGCCCTGATACTCCAACACTGGACATCCCGGAGAAGGCCCTGAAAACACTACTGGAGCTATGTACCAAGGAGGCCCCCTTCCTTTGACCCGGGGCAACATGTACAAGCAGATAGACGGTGTGGCGATAGGCAGCCCCCTAGGAGTTCTTTTTGCGAACTTTTTTATGGGTACCATCGAGGAAGAGCTCCTAGCTGCCCAACGACCCGCCGTCTACTGTAGATACATGGATGACATCTTCGTGCAAATCAAGGACCTCCACAAACTACAGGAACTCCAGCGTCGCTTCATGACCTCCTCCGGACTTAACTTCACCTTTGAAAAATCAAACCTGGGCCGACACCCACCAGGAACTAGAAAGACTATCCCAAGTTTTAGTGAATAACGGATACTCCAACTCCGACATCTCCAGCACCATCAACCACCATCTTGAAAAATGGTACACCCAAAGCCCTCCCAACATTGACCCCCCCAATGAAATTAAGATCTTCTACCGCAATGTTATGTCCTCGGAACACAAAAATGACGAGGCTGTCTTAAAAGAAATAATCTCCAAGCATGTCCACCCAACCAACCCAGAAAACAAAATCAAATTAATAATTTATTACAAATCCCCCAAGACCCCCAACCTTGTTCTCCGCAACAAACCAGCTTCCACCAAGATAAAGAGCCCGATGACCGACGATCACGTCATTTACCAACATACCTGTAATTATGAGGACTGTGGACCTCATTCCTATATTGGCATGACGCAGACTCGTCTTTCACGTCGGTTAACTCTTCACCTTCAGGCTGGAGCCATCAAAGACCACTATCTCACCCCTAACCACCCCCACCTCACACGCAACGAGTTAGAGAAACACACCACCATACTCGATAAAGAAAGTGACCCAAGGAGATTACCTATATTCGAAGCGTTATATATCCAAGCCTTACATCCTAACATCAACAACCAAACTCTGGACCTTCAGATCCTTCCTTCTGCCAAAAGGCACTATCCTACAGGACCTAACGCCCCCCCTCGCCCCCCGGTGCCCTTGACGCAGCCCCCTGCGCTACCTCCTTCAGCTTCGTCTTCTGCCGGCGCCACACGTACTACGCAACTTAGGCCACGCCCCTCGACACGCAGCCAATCAGCTTTGACCCCGCCAACCGACCACCACCTTCCCGCATCCAGTGCGCCGGCGTGAAGCGGTTCTCTCTTTTGCACTTCTAGAATACCCCTCCACCAATAGCAGACTTTTGCCCCCTGATTTTCGCCTCCTCTGATCCTCCACCCTCTATATATACCCTTCTTGGTTACCTTTTATATCATTCCTTCCTTACTTGATAATGCTGGTTGTCCAGTGAAATGCGTCATATATCCTGTATCATCATGTACATTAATGTAACCCTGTACCACCATGAATTTTGCTCATCTCATTCATCTACTTCCTGCCACCCAGCGAAAAGTCATCAGAGACCTGGAAACTTTGAATAATAAAATTTCCAACGCAGAAATTGCCATTTCTTTCAACCTCGTATGTATTAAAGAATATATATATATATATATATATATATATATATATATATATATATATATATATAATATTATATATTTATATATATTTTTTTTCTATGTGATTGAGGAAAGCAAAAGGCAGAACTGCCTATAGCGAGTGCCTCCCCCATAGTTGAAAGAGTGACAGGGCCAAAATCAAGGGACGTTCGAGCCTAAATGCCTGGACACACGGAGTTTTAAGCAAATTAAGTCATAGGAAGAGGGAAAGACTGATTCTGGGAGAGAATTCCAGAGCTCAGCTGTTGAGTAGAAGAAAGACTGAGAATAACGTTTCACTCTTGGGTTGGAGAGTTGCACAGAGTAGGGGTGGGATTGAGTTGCAAGTCGGGTACCACGTGCCCTACGTAAAGGAGGTGGTATACACTGGGAAAGCTCTGAGGAACACTGATTATTATAGTAGCGATAGAATAGCGAGAGAGATGCAACATTGTGGCGGAGAGAGAGAGATTGCAGAGAGTTGGTGAGTGGACGGGAGTTAATGATACGAAAGGCCTTCCTTTCAAACTTGTCTAGGAGAGCGGTGTGAGAGGAACCTCCCCACACATGTGAACAATACTCAATACAAGGATGCACTATGCCCCTGTACAGAGCAAGAAACTGTGCAGGGGAAAAGAACCCCCTAAGGCAGTTGAGCACACCCAGCTTCTGGGAGGCTGCCTTAGCAAGACTGGTAATATGGTCCTTCCAACTGAGAGAGGAAGAAAAAGAGACACCAAGAATATTGAGAGAAGATGAAGGATTGATTTTTGTATTATTGAAGAATATATATATATGTATATATATATATATATATATATATATATATATATATACAATTTATATATACATGTGTGCTAATATCAAGTATATCTCACAAATAAACTTGAGCTACTAAATGTTCTTATACTCTCAGCCAGTATCGAACCACCGACAGTCAGTCAGCTCCTAACACTGCAGTAGATATTGTGCAAATTGAAAAATTTACTGTACATAGATATTTAGCTAGACAATCTAATCAGTAAAATAGATTATGTATTTGAAATAATCACAAAAACATGAATAATACAGATTTATGTTTGTACAGTATATACGCAGGCACATACCCCATAGCCGGGGGTGGCCTATCGAGAGAGAACCCGAACAGAAATAACAAAATAAACCAAATACAAAATTTCACACACATCTAGGTCGCCCAGCAGAAGACTCAGAGACCATGGACCATGACGGATCCCAGCTAAAGATGTCCAGGTCCCAGATCTCCCGGAGAGGTTCTGGTCATTTCAGGCAGACACGCAGCAGAACTACACCACAATGCCTGCCCACGTACTTCCAGGCATGGCCCTTCACAACATACACCGGCTTCCCGGCCGGGTGCCTAAGGACTAATATCTAGTCCAACTGGCGACCGACCACCACTCCCTACGACCGTGTTATCATTCATCTATTCACAAACATTCTCCAGTTATTCCTATTCATCACCACTTTTCTTGCCTGTTCTACAGTCATCTCTATCTTACAACGCTTTTTTCATACCATCTCTCCATTTGCTCTGAGGTCTTCCTTTCAATATGTTTCATATTGTGTCTGACTCATATATCCTCTTTGTAAGCCTTTCATCTCCCATTTGTTCAACATGTCCATACCAGCATAGCATCCATCTTTCCACTCTGGCTAAAAAGGGTTCCTGTTGTCCCACTTTATGTACCTCTTCATTCCACAATATGTCTCTGTGCATCACTCTACACATACTCCTGAGGCAGCTCATTTTCATCACATCCAACCTTCGTTTATCTTGTATATTCAGACCCAATCTTTCAGCGCCATACATCACTGTTGGTACAACTATGCCTTGGTACATTGCACTTCTAGCTTTCATTCCGAGATTTCTCACCTTCCACAATCATACTTCCCATTGGTCCTAAAACTTTCATCCCTTCACACACTCTTGTAATAACCTTTGACTGATACACTTTTTTATCTAAAAAGAGTAGGCTACTGCTTTACTAGGCTACAGTGACCAGGGTCATCTGTTGACACAGTATATTAACCCCCTGTGTGCAGTCACACTTTATTTTTATATAATCTCTATTTGGTGAATTGTATATTTAGTTACATATTCTGTTATACATATATTTGTTTAAGGTTACGTTATCACACCTGGTAGCCTATTTCTGCGAATTTCAATTTTATTATATTCGGTTAGGCTATTCAACGCTGGTAGCCTATTATTGCGTATTTCAATTTTTAAAAAAAAACTTTTGGTTTGGCTATCGCCCCTGGAAGCCTAATTCTGCGTATCTCAACATTTTAGTTTTCGGTTAGGCTATCACCCCTGATAACCTATTTCTGCGTATTTCAGCATATTTGTTTTCGGTTGAAGTGATTGAAGTGTTTTTAAAGTGAGTGAAGTGTTGTAAAGTGAGTGAATTGTTTTTTAAGTGAGTGAAGTGATCTGAAGAAAGTGACTGTCACCATGCCTCGCGCTTGTGCGAACTGCGCCGGTAGGTTTGGTGAGTCCATGTTTGCTACTATCGATCTTCAAGTCTGCCGGCTCTGCCAGCAACGAGAGAATTTTACAGTGAAATTAGATGAAGCCTACAACAAGATCAACGTCCTCACCATGAAGCTGGAATCACTCCAAGAGTTTGTAACACTCAACGTTGGAGTGCCACAAACTTCAATTGTCACCGCAACTCCAGCAGCCACCAGCGCCCCAACGTCAACTGCCAACAATTCAACGCCTACAGTAGCCATTTCAGCTGATGTTTCCGATACTCAAGATACAAATAGCGACTCTCTTCCCCCTCAAGACAACTTCCGTGTCGTGAGGAACAACGTTCGCCCCAAGACCAGGAAACACATACCGATTACCGAGTGTCAAAACCGTTTCCAGATACTCGCAGACTCAGATGACGAAGAGGAAATAGAAGAAGTCCGGCTCGTGGGAGACTCGATGATACGTGGTCAGCTCACAGAGTTTTGCGCCAGGGCACCTAAGACCAGGAAGCGTTTTTGTATCCCTGGTGGTGGTGTGGATGACGTAGTTGCAGCAGTTGACGAAGTATCAGAGCTGGCCCCAGCTAATACAATGTACGTCATCCACGTTGGATCCAACGATGTACAGCGAACCCGGTCGGAAGATTTGCTTTTAAAGTACCAGCAGCTGATCAAGTCGTTTAAGGAGAAGTCATCAAGGATCATCGTCTCAGGAATCGTCCCCCGGCTCGGTGTAGAGAGCCGATTTTACAACATAGCCACCAGCACAAATCGTTGTCTAGCAAACCTCTGCAGGAAGGAGAACGTGGGATTCGTCGACACCTGGGACAATTTCTACTACGATGACTATTTGTTTTCGGACGATGGAGTTCATCTGAACCAGGTGGGAGCAGCGCGTTTTGGGCTTCTTCTCAACGATGCGGTGAAGGATTTTCGGAGAAGAAATCGACTCAGCACAGGACAACCAGGAAGGAGGACCGACGACAGCGAGGACGGCAATCTACAAAGGAATTAAATACTAATCCGTCAAGAACCGTGAATTTGGATAAAGCTCCACCAACACGACCCAAATTCAAAACCGTCAGGGATAACGACCGAGGACCGAGGACAGCCATGAATGTAAATGTAGATCCGACCAGAACCAATAATTTGAATAAAGACCGTTCCTTGAATCCCAAATCCAAAACTTTGAATGTTTTCTATGCAAACGCTCGTAGCATACGCAATAAATTTTCAGATTTAGAGGAACTAGTGTTTACAGAAAATTATGATGTGATTGGCATAACAGAATCTTGGCTCAATACACAAGATAGAGACTTTTTAGCAGAGTATTCACTTCCCGGTTATGTAATGTTTGAGAACAGCCGAATAAATAAAAATGGAGGTGGCGTTTTATTTTATATCAAAGAAAGTCTTAACCCGACCCTCGTGTCAAAACCTCAAATTGTGAACGTCGACACATCTTTTGTGCTAATAAAGAATAATAAAGGTACAAAAATAATACTTGCGTTAATATACAGACCTCCAGCTCAATCAGTGCAAACTGACCGAGAAATTTACGAACAAATTGCAGATGTAAGTAACTCACAAGATACCGTAATTTTTGGCGACTTTAATTTACCTGTGACCAAGTGGGGCGATACTCTTACTTCACACTCCGGACATGACTTGTATACGAACTTGCAAGAGAGTTCGCTTTATCAATTTGTTCGAATGCCGACCCGTGGTAATAACGTTCTTGACATTGTACTTGCAACAAAAGAAGAATTGATAGAGAATTTGAATGTTGGTGATGAATTCAGTAACAGCGACCATCGTACGATAACTTTCACTTTAAAGTTTACTAGTAACGAACCAAATAGTAGCATCGAAAAAGTCCCTAATTTCAAGAAAGCAAACTTCCATAAACTTAGAGCTATGTTTAAAGAAACTGACTGGAGCTTTTTAATTAACAATAACGACATAAATACATCTTGGAAGTTATTCGAAACCACTTACCTAAAAGCAGTGCAAGACTGCATACCATCGAAAATACGGCGTCCAGGCCATAATAATAAGCCCAAATGGTGGAATAAAGATATTTCAAACTGCCTGCTTGCTAAAAAATGTGCTAATGATAGATTAAAATCCTCACAAAATGACGAAGAACGGGTGAAATTTGTAGAGCTACGACGCAAAGCCAAAAAGTTAATTAAGCAAAGTAAAAAGACCTTAGAGTTACATATTGCGAATCAAAGTAAAACAAACCCGAAAGAATTCTATAGTTATATCAGAAAGAAAAAAGTAGTTACTTCAACTGTTGGACCGTTAGTCGATGAAAAAGGAGAATACACCAAAGACGAAGTACAAATGAGTAATGCCCTCAATACCTTCTTTGCATCAGTTTTTACAACAGAAGACCTCAGTGATATCCCTACACCATCGCCGATTCAGATTGATAATTCAGATGTTCTAAGCAATATCACCGTTACAGAGAGAGAAGTATTGAACTGTTTAGATAAACTCAAGGTAAATAAAACGCCAGGACCTGATACAATCTCGCCTAGAGTTCTAAAGGAAGCTAAGAATGAGCTCTCCAAACCACTGACATTACTATTCAATAAATCCTTGCAGTCTGGAACTATGCCTGATCAGTGGAAGCTAGCCAACGTAACACCGATATTCAAAAAAGGCAGCAAATCCCTACCCAGTAACTATCGTCCAATTAGCTTAACCTCAGTTGTATGTAAAATGCTAGAAACGGTCATACGAGACAGACTCGTAAATCACTTAGAGGAAAATAACATACTTAAAGATACTCAACACGGCTTTCGTAAAAAACGTTCCTGTTTAACAAACCTCTTAGACTTCTTCCACGATATCCTCAACCTCTACGATGAGAGTAAAGCTGTAGATATTATATACCTTGATTTTCAAAAGGCCTTTGACAAAGTTCCCCACAAACGTTTACTGCTAAAACTAAAAGCGCATGGAATACAAGACGGTGTGTTGAAATGGATAGAAAATTGGCTCAGCAACAGAAAGCAAAGGGTAGTCATAAACGGTAAGGCATCTAAATGGACCAATGTAAGTAGCGGGGTACCCCAGGGATCGGTACTAGGACCAATTCTCTTTCTAATTTACATCAACGACATAGATGAGGGTCTCACCTGCACAATCTCAAAATTTGCTGATGATACAAAAATTGCAAATAGCGTACTCTCAAAAGAACAAGTTGACAATATGCAACACAATCTAGATAAATTGTCATGTTGGGCCCAAATTTGGCAAATGAGTTTCAATGCGGATAAATGTAAAGTACTACATGTCGGATACCTAAATGAGAAAGCAAACTATTCGATGAATGGCACTCAGCTTAAGAATGTAAACAGAGAAACTGATCTGGGAGTAACAATATCGAGTAACCTAAAACCGAGTCAACAATGTTCAGAAGTTGTTAAGAAGGCAAACAAAATAATTGGCTTTATAGGCAGGTCATTTGAGCATAAATCCAAAGAAGTTATCCTAACCCTTTACAATTCCTTAGTCCGCCCTCTTCTGGAATACTGCGTTCAATCCTGGTGCCCTTATTACCAAAAAGATATAAACAAGCTAGAACGAGTTCAACGTAGAGTTACCAAAATGATACCTAGCCTAAAGAACAAACCATACGAAGAGCGTCTTAGAGAATTAAATCTATTTCCTTTAACCCAGCGCAGATTAAGAGGCGACTTAATTCAAGTGTTCAAAATCATCAAAGGCATCGACAATATGAACTGTAGTAAGTACTTCACTATCGACCAATCTAATTACACGCGGGGAAACGGTTGCAAAATTATTGGTAAATCTTTTAACTCGCACGAATCTAAGAATTTCTTCTTCAATCGAGTTGTCAACTTGTGGAATGGGCTTCCCCGAGACGTTATAGACTGCAGCACCGTTGATTCATTTTAATTCCGCCTAGACAAATATCTCGCATCAAACCCGCGACTGACTGCATTTGTAAATGAATAACTTTATCCTCCCCTCAGTTACTAACCCATATGTCCCCTACTAACTTCCTAGTCCTGCCACGTTAGTGGCAGGGCAGTAGTTCCCTTTCCAATGTTCCCTTACCCACTCTAAACCACTGTTTGGTCACTTGATCCTCAGTGTTTTGGAGGACAAGCAACCTAGAAGGGTCACTAGACCTGTTGTTGCTTGATTTCCTTTGTACTCCTTTGTACTTTGTACTTTGTACTCTTTGTCTTACCTTCATTTCCACATCTGCGTCCCTGCTTATCAATCCTGGATAATTACAACATAACAATTGTTCCAGCATTTCCTCATCCAGTTGTACATTTATATCAACCCTACAAGCATCTATATTACACACCATCACTTCTGCGTGTCGTAAGAGGCGACTAAAGAGGTTGGGTCGGTGGGCTTGCGACCCCCACCCGGAAAAAATACCTAAGCAAAGAAAAACAAGCGAACAGCCTCGGATGCGGACGGAACCTATGTTGACGAACCACAACCGACTAAGGACATTCCTTCGGATATTCTGAGAATGGCTTCATGGAATGTTAATGGCATGAATGATGGCACAAAAGAGAGAGAGGTTCTGGAAGTGCTAGTGAATGCCAGGCTGGATGTATGTGGAATGACAGTGACCAAATGGAAAGGTTCAGATGTGAGATAGTGGGAGTGTGGAATGGGTGTGTGTGCTGGAGTGAGTGAAGAAACAGCGAGAGAAGGTGCGTGTTTGTTTGTAAGTAACAAATGGAAGGAATGTGTGAGAGAGTATGGCTCTGTGGGTTCAAGGATTGTGTGGGTGAGAATGAAAGTAGGAATACAACGTGGGTGATTGTGTGTGTGTATGCCACGACAGAGGATAAACTTGAAAGAAAAGAAAGAGGAGTTCTGGATGAATGTGGAGGCGTGCCTGGAGAAGTTTAACAAGAACGAAAGAATATTTCTGATTGGAGATATGAATGGTAAGGTGGGAGATAGGAAAGTTGAGGGAGTGGTGGGAGGGTGGGGGTACCATCAGAGGTGAATGGGAATGGTATTGCACTTGTGGACGTATGTGTGGGGAGGAGGCTGTGGATAGCCAATACCTTCTTCCGACACAGAATGGTCCACAGGTACACATGGAAACGGGTGTGTACAATGGAGGATGAGACAGTGGTGGAACGAAAGTCATTGATTGATTATGTATGTGTGGATGAACGAATGAATCTGTGATGGATGCTAGGGTGTATAGGGGTATTGGAGGGGGTCTGCCTGATCATTATGTAGTGGTAGCTAAGGTTAGGATACAAAAGAAGTGGGTGAGGAGAGCTGGAGGGAGGCGAGAGGAGGATGGAATGGTGAGGAGGGTGGAGAGGTTGCAGGAGGAGGAAGTCAGGGAGGAGTACAGGAGAGCAGTGGAAAGACGACTAGGTGGGTTCGACCTGGAAGTTATGGAGGAAGTGGAGGAGATGAGCAAGGTGTATAAGGATGAGATCTGTGCAGCATGTGAGGAGGTGTGTGGAGTGAGGAGTAGAGGGAGGGGAGTGAAAGGTACAGCATGGTGGACAGAAGAGGTAAGAATAGCTGTGGAAGAAAAGAAGAAAGCATTATAGAGAGTGGTTGGGTAGTAGAGGGAATGAAGATTTCGAGAGACAGAAACGAGCGAGGTACGTGGAGAGTAAGAGGGTGGTGAAGAGAGTAGTGAAGGAAAGTAAGAGAAGAGTAGATGAGGAATTTGGAAGGAATCTGAGTGTAAAATGGAGGGAGAGTAAGACACTGTTCTGGAAAGAAGTCAAGAAAGTTAGGGAAGGTAGTAAGGGAAACAGTAAGGGTGTGAAAGATAAGAATGGGAGAATGCTAGCCGAGAAGCAAGAGAGAGTCGAAAGATGGAGGGAGTACTTCAATGAGTTGCTAAATGTAAGGAATGAAGAGCCAGCAAACATAGCTGGATATGGTATGGGAGGGAGAAGAAGAGAAGTAGTGGAGGAGGAGGTGGGGATCAGGAGGTCAGAAGTGTGCGAAGCCATGAAAAGAGTGAAGTTGGGGAAAGCACCAGGAACAGATGGAGTGTGTGGGGAAATGTTGAGGTATGGTGGTGAGATAGTGATCGAATGGGTATGGAAAATGTGAAAACTAGCATGAGAGAAGGTGAGTGCACCCGATGACTGGAAGACTGGCATAATAGTCCCCCTATATAAGGGCAAAGGGGAAAGAGTAGTGTGTGGTAACCACCGAGGAATATGTCTTCTAAACGTAATAGGGAAGGTATACAGTAGGGTAGTGATTGAGAGAGTGAGAGAGAGACGGAGAAATGGATAGGCGACGAGCAGGGAGGTTTTAGGAAGGGAAGAGGATGTGTAGATCAGATTTTTACCCTGAATTGTGTTGTGGAGAAATATCTGGAGAAGCAACAAAAGGTGTATGTTGCCTTTATGGACTTGGAGAAGGCCTATGACAGAGTGGATAGAGAAGGTTTGTGGAAAGTACTTAGAATATACGGAGTAGATGGCAAGTTGCTAAAAGCAGTGAAGAGCATGTATGAGGGTGGAAAGGCGGCAGTACGTGTAGAGAGTGAGCAGAGCGAGTTCTTTGACCTGAATGTTGGGTTGAAACAGGGGTGTGTGATGTCCCCGTGGTTGTTTACTGTATATATGGATGGAGTAATGAAAAAAATACTATCAAGAGCAGTGGATGTTGGTGTATCGCTGAAAAGGGAGGGAATTGAGTGGAAGCTACCTAAACTGCTGTTTGCGGATGATACAGTTCTGATGAGTGATAATGAATGGGAGTTGCAGGGTCTGGTAAATGAGTTTGGAACAGTGTGCGAAAAACGGAATTTGAAGGTAAATGCGTGGAAGAGCAAGGTTATGGTCTTCGAAAGGGGTGAAGTCACAGAGTGTGAGGTGAAGCTGAACGGTGTCAGGCCATGGAGATAGTCAACTCTTTTAAGTATCTGGGCAGTGTGTTGAGTAAAGATGGGACTATGGATGAAGAAGTGCGGGAGAGGGTACAACTGGGGAAGAGGGTTGTACTGCTTTCAACGTTCCGTTGAAAGCAGTAACAAGAAATTGGGTGGTCAGTATGGAAGTGAAGAAGTCCTTGCATGACAGTGTGGTAATCCCGACACTGACTTACGGAAGCGAAGCATTGACGTTGGTTGAGAGACTCAGACCAAAAGTGAGAGCAGTGGAAATTAATTACTTAAGAAGTGCGTGCGGAGTTACATGGAGGGATAGACAGACTAATGAGGAAGTAAGAAGGAGGTGTGGTGTGGAGGTAGATGTGCTGGAAAGTGTGAAAAGGAATAACTTGAGATGGTTCGGCCATATGGAACTTATGGAAAGCGAGAGAATGACTAGGAGGGTGTACGAGAGCGGGGTGGAGGGACAGAGAGGGAGAGGTAGGCCGAAGGAGAGGTGGAAGGATGGAGTGAAGAATTATATGAACGAAGGCGGTGCTGGTTGGGGGGAGGGGCGTCGACTGACTGGGGACAGAGGTGCATGGGGGCGGTTCGTTCGTGGCCACCCCTTCGGGGATCACGGCGTCAGGCAATAGATAGATAGATAGACTTTAATTTTATTGACATTCACCCTCAGCTTCCTCTTCCCACATACCACACCAAACTCTTTTACGACTCACTCGCTGCAGCCTCTCCTCAGGATCCTCCACCAGTGTTGTATCATCAGCAAACAGCAGCTGATTCAACTCCCAATCATGAAGACAGTAAGCATTATTCAGGGGGAGGTAGGTGCTTTTTGAAGACCCCCTTCTTACTAATGTTTAGCCTCATTAGTTTTGAGATTAAAAGACGTTTGCCCAATTAGTTTGTCGATATGAAGACATTTCGTTCCATTTCTTCATTAATATCAAGACCTTTCATGCAATTCATGTATCATTTTTTTCCTGGCGAAAAATTACAAGCTTGTAATTTGGGAGGAGATCGGCCGGGACATTTTTTTTACCGCAAATGAACAAATTTATTTCGAAGGGAGTTCATGAGGAAAATATATAATATATCGAACTTGATAAATAAATAAATAAATAAGCTACTAAATCCACCCTTCCCCTGTACTGAGGGAGAGCAAGGGAACGGATGTTGGTTAATTAGTGTACCTGAACAGCCTGCTAATGAGGGAGTTGTGTGCCGGTATGTCGCACGGTTGGCTTAATTACATCTGGGTGTCATACGAGCGCATTTTCCGGCAACTTCTACGAGCAATTGTAGTCTGGTAACTTTAAAATCTCAGTTATATCATAATTCAGCCACCTAACATAATACACCTTCAGGCTTATTACCGAAACCAATGCAAAATTACCCCATTATTAACAAACTTGCTCATAAAATATTGCCGTAAATGGTGCTAGTGTGACACTGCGTTTATAAGTGGTGTCACACGAACGCAATTTCCAGCAATTTTCGATGAGGAAGGTTTTTCTCGTACTGCTTTGAGGCTCTTTCGCCTTGTCATCGGAAACTAGATCGAAGGTAGATTATGTTATCTAGTTTAATTCTTGCGGAACTTGCATATTGAAGCTGCCAGACTACAATTGACCCTAAATATTGACGGAAAAATCGCTTGTGTGACACCGCCTCTAAGCTCATGAACGGACCCAGATATTCCTGGATCATGAGATACACATTGGATTTTCTTGATCATTCAAAAAATCGGTCATTATAAAGTTTATGTACTTAACCCTTCCACCTCGGTTGGCATCTTATACTCCCCACACGACTTCCACCGCGGACCTCGGTAGGCCTCTTATACTCCCGTGCATGTATTATGTAATTTTGAACATCGCGCGCTATGTTGTTTTGTTATGAGGGCGACTGCAGCACACCCACGCTCGCACTATGATTCAACGTCAGTTGTTATCAATCTGCCATCATGGATACATTGGAAAACAATGAAAAGCATGTGTCCGATTCTGTGCCTAACTCTGCCGCGGCCCAACCAACTCGTACGCCTAAGAATAATGAGAAGAAATGAAAATGAATGACTTTCTAAGTCCTGGAGGTGATTTGAGAGTGCTAAGTGAATTAGATCATAGAGATTTGTCCGATATTGAAGAGGTTGAAAGTGATGTTGAAGACAAATTTTGGGGTGAAAACGATAGTGAGGAAGAAGGTCATGGAGATGCACATGAATTCCCTGGTTTTGAGAGTGATAGTGACGATGACAAAGACGATGAAGATGACTATAGTGCCAAGGAAATTGAAAATAGTGACGATGAGAGTGAAAAACGTCCTGTGAGTGAGCTGGGAATTGAATAACAAGTAATATTATGATAATAATAAATAATACCGTACTAGTAAGTGCAAGTGCCACCTAAAATCGTGTACCGTACACCCATAAATGCCACAAATACAAACTGATATGCAATAATGCATAGCAAGCAATAATATTATAGTAATAGATAATAACTATAAAACTATCAAATTGCCACTGGTGCGATGAGTAACTTAGTGCGTACTAGCCGGGGCCGCGGCGATGCGTCCGAACATGGCCTGAATGTTATACGTCAACTCGTCATCTGCACAACACTATAACAGCATTGTCAGGCAACATAGCAATGTCAGGTCCACGCCTAGATAACGACAACAGTATGTTCTCTATTTTCCCATTGAGTATGACACTTCTGCTTGCTTTTATCGCTTATCTATGAAGGTGTAAAGATTGAGTGATATTGGCTAAATGCCCCAGTCCCAGTATAGGCGTGTACTATGACAGCCGAAGGCGGAGGGTTAAATTGCTAAAAAAAAAAAAAATGTATCTATTTTGAGTTGTGTAAGGGTGTGTTGATGTGTGATAATAATAGTAGGAAATGCATATTTGCATATTTACCCATTACACACCAATCTGAAAACACGCCCCCCCCCCCCCTCCCACTTGCGAAAATTAACTATTTGGCCATTACTGTTTGCCGTGGGCTACAGAATATGTTGGCAATTAACACGCTTCGAACTATCTACCTTCACCCTTTTTTACTACCACATATTGTTGTTAAACTGCACACAATCGTCTAAGTATAGATAGAATAGAAGTCAAAAGACATCGCCGGTACAGAAAGAGTTAGATGTTCCTATGCATTAGATTTGTATCAAGATTTATTACAAAATATATATTAGGATTGGATAACAAAAACAAATATGTGTACTACTGTAATCACCTATTATTAACAAACATTGCCTCATTCGCAATTTAATGTTCTTACGCGTAAGATAATTATTTAGAATTATTTCGAAATATGCTAGGTTTGCAGATAAGGATAATAAACCTAATAATAACTATATGGGCGAGAATTGAGATCCGCTCCACACCGATTCCTCTCTTCCGTTACTTCGCAGGCAGGTGACAAAAATGTGTCAAATATCTAGTTTGTAGGAGGGGGAGGTGACAGGTGGGAGGTGGAGATGGAGGGTGAGGGAGGAGGAGGGGAAGGACGATGTTGATATAGGTTAAGTGCACACACAACATATATACAGAGTGTACACATGCCTTAATCATATTGCAACATACACACATGTACTTTCAGGGCAATACTATCATTGTTTAAGATCCCATGATAATATACCGTACTCTGTAGTATCGGCAGCGTTGCACCAAATATATCCGGCACCGCTGCACATGTTTTCATCAGAAACATCCGGTCGGCACTCAGCATAGCAGTGCCACCCCAGCTCTCTGTATATCTTTGGCTAATAAGAACCTATAAACTTATCTCTGAAATTTTAATCTACATCCTTGTGCAAGAAAGGATTATCAAGGTTGTTGTAGCTTCACATGACAACCATACATGGCGCAGTCAGCAGGATGGATCTTCTGCCGCTACTTCAGGGAAGTTGGTGTACCCCTCCGCCTAGGTACAGATGACAACCATACAGACGAGAAAGAGGAGGAGGGGAATGTTACGCTGGCCAGCTTGCCAGAATGCACTCGTATTTCGCTAGCGCTCGCCAGGGCAGTGAAATGGGCTACAATAATCGTAGAACGATGTTCTTTCTTTCATAGAGTTCATGTTGTCACAGACAGATCAGTGGTGGTCTTTATTCTTGTCTGTGACACTTGGAAGTATTTTATATCATTGATAGAATATAAGATGCATTGTGTGAAGTTAAAGGAGAAAGAGCGAGGTAGGCAGTGAGGTGCGTGTGTATGTACGTTTGCCTCCCTCGCTCGGAGGAGTTTCCCACGCTTGTGAGTGGTCGGCGGGCCTGTCGCGTCACGTGGCGCCTGCTTCTCATGACGTAGTCGTCTGTGATTGGGTGCTGCTGCCTTTGTTAGAGCTGGGGGGGCTCCTGCCCGCGTTTCTCCTGCAGAGCTTGGCACGGCGTGCTTGGTCCTACATGTCCTTTGCAATCTGTCCCCCATATAACCCCCTATACTACTTTCTCTCTCTCTGAACTTCTTCGTTTTCATACTTCTCTCTTTATTCAATTACTTATCCCTTCTGGTTCTGCATACGACTTCCATAGTCGGCCAGTCGTATTACCAGCACCAGCTCTCCATATATGTTTCCACTAGTTTTAGGGATTATGAGAATCATAGTCAAATTGTATCATAGTGTTGGGGTGCTTCTAATTATTGAGCTGTTCTTTCCCATTATTTATTGCTAGACAGTGGAAGGTATCTTTGGTCGTTGTCTGAGTTATGTATGTGGCAAGTCAGAGCCTGTACAACTTCGACGAAGCTAGCTAGCCTGTAACCCTTGTGCATATTTTCCTTTGCGAGTGTAGCAGTATACCGGTAAAGGGCTTTTGCCTACTCTTACCTATATGATTGCTACCTCATTTTGTTGACCATTGTGGAGCGCCAGGGCAAGACCAGATACTAGAGATCTGGACTTACCAAGAGAGCCTCCAAGTCACTTAACGTAACATAAGGGAAATCTGTTCAAGGGGAGACAGTAGGCTACGAGCATGCTTGCACTCTGCCTAGTTTCCTAGTACCTTTTATGCCACTGCTAGACTTTATTAGTGAGAAAGACAGCATTGTGTTTATTAACTTTAATTTTGTATGCTTTAGGAATTATTCACGCCTTATTTTAGCCTAGGTTTATGCATAGTGCACAACCCAGTTTGCTGTTACGTTGGCTAAGGAAGTACTGTTTTTGAGTGGTTATTATTAGTGCTGTCACAGAGTTGTTGCACTCCCTTGTTATATATATGTATCCTACTTATTGGTGTATTTAAGATACACACTTCGGTGTCCTGCCCCTGCATTTATTTCTGTTCTATATTAACGAGCATCTTAGAGCATCAGACCTTTTTAGAAGATTCCTTATCTGATTGCTGTAGGACTAGACTTCCAGTGTTTTCATAGAGCATTGTAGAGTTTAGTGTTGAGTACAGACTCACACTAAAATTAACGTAAGCATATATTCCTTTATTAAATCTTATATAGTTTATTCAAGCATTGTTATTACTTAAGAGCATTTTCGTAACGTAAGTACTCCTGTTGTGAGTTGGCTTTACCGTCACCGGAAAGCCTTTGTAGAAGTGCACTAAAACCTAGTTAATTGATACCCAGTTATCCAGTAGATTAACTCTGAAGGGTTTTAAGTGTTTTTGTTCACCGGCGTACTAGTTCGAGGGTTTGGAATTAGCGTACCGTTGTTGCAGATATAGCCTATCATCTAGTCCTTCATTAAGTGCCCTTGTTTATTTCGTAGTGCAGGTCGTAACAGGAAGGACGAGAGAGAGGAGGAGGGGAAGGACGAGAGAGAGGAGGAGGGAAAGGACGAAAGAGAGGAGGACGGGAAGAACGAGCATGAGGAGGAGGGGAAGGACGAGAGAAAGGAGGAGGGGAAGGACGAGAGAGAGGAGGAGGGGAAGGACGAGAGAAAAGAGGAGAGGAAAAACGAGAGAGAGGAGGAGGGGAAGGACGAGAGAGAAGAGGAGGGGAAGAACGAGAGAGAGGAAGAGGGGAAGGACGAGAGAGAGGGGGAGGGGAAGGACGAGAGAGAAGGGGAGGGGAAGAACGAGAGAGAGGAGGAGGGGAAGGACGAGAGAGAGGAGGAGGGGAAGGAAGAGTGGCAAGAGGAGGGGAAGGACGAGAGAGAGGAGGAGGGGAAGGAGGAGGAGGACAGAGAGGAAGCGAGGTAGGAAAAGAGGGGGGAGAGGGGTAGGAGGAGAGGAAGTTATTCTTTATCACACCGTCGTGCAGTTGATTGATTGATAGAAAACTTTGCACCTCAACAACAAGATCATAATGGCGCTGGTGCAGTTGATTAAAGCATGGACTCTCGTCCTAACTTTCTGTGGTTCGTTAATTCCCGGCTGGGAGTACAAAACATTTAATAGCTCAATGTATTTGTGAGATATACTTAATATTGATAACTCCTTGTGCTTGGTTGGACGATAAGTAAATTAAATCAATTTAACTCGAGGTGCATGGTAATAGTTTATAAATAATAGCTAACCTTTTTCTATTTATTTTGAGGATAAATTCCGATTTTAAACAGGGACTTGGAAATAGGATTGTATGTAATATTATACAATTTAGTTGGAATTACGTATATGGTAAGAAGTACGTGTTGATAGTGCAGTGTTTGAAATGGGTACGTGTTCGAACTTATTTCCAAGTAAACATCAGTAAGTTCGAAAAGGCCAACAAATTTGTTGGAATTATGTTCGCTGACTGTGTGATCTGCTACAGTGCCTCTGTGAATAAGAAGAAGCCACTCTGTCTTTTTCCCTGTGGCCACACAACTGTCTGCCTTGCCTGTGTCATAAACATAAATAACCCTGCCAGGAAGCACTGCCATACCTGCAGAACAGAGATAGTATCATTCATAGCGGCTCATATGAACTTGTTTTGACTACCTTCATTTATTGTCACAAAGCACGATGTTATCACCACTTAACTCCAAGGTACAGTAGTGGACAGATGAAATAGAGACACTTTGGTCTGCCCAAGATCACGATAGAGAGCAGCACAATTAGTGCCAATGAATTATCTGGTGACAGTGATGTAGCAGTGGGTAGGAGGTGGAGGGAGGGAGGCGAGGGAGGGGGAAGGGAGGGTAAAGGAGTGGGAGGGGGAACCAGCGGCGAGGTGGGAGCAGGTTGGGTGAGGGCAGGTGTGGTGAAGGTGGAGGGAAGTGAGGGGCCAAAATCATAGTGAAAACAAAATATATATTGCGTTTTGAAAAGTATGTGGTATTATGATCACAACTTTTTGTATTACTGTTTTTAATGTAACATATATTACTGCTAAAGTTGTAGCTAATTGAAATAGAAACCCTTCAATAAGAAATGGTGTTTTTCTACCTCGAGAATCATATAGTGCTTCACCTCCTCTTTCTTTTCTTCAAAATAAGTCCCAGGAAGCTGATTATAACCCTCTTTTGGCAGCTTACGGGACTACAGGGCTGGCACCGAGGTATTACTTAAGGAATAATCAGAAGGAGCTCTTCGGGCAGAGAAAGAGAGTGACTTTTGAGGGGGAGTCATAAGTCCAGCCTCGCGCTCCGATAATGGAGGCCGTTGATTGGCTGGTGGGCGGGGCATGGCACGTTGTAGTCGTGAGCTGTCAAAATCAGCTGGCTGTGCAAGTAAGTAAAAGGGAGCTCCGTGATTGGCGTGATTGGCGGAGAGTTTATCTACTTTAAACATTACTATTTAACAAGTCATTAGAAAGTTTTAGTTCCAGAAACTTGGAAGCTTGCAAATGTGGTTTCGATATTCAAAAAATGTGATAACTCAATAGCATACAATTACCGTCCCATTAGTCTCACATCAATCATAGGATAGTTGCTAGAGTAAATTATTGCTAGGAAAATTAGTAGCCACTTGGACAAATTTAAGTTAATCAATTCTTCTCAGCATGGATTCACTCATGGATGTTCTTGCCTTACTAATTTGCTTAGCTTTTCCTCAGAGGTATATGAAGGGGTAGATAATGACAAGTCATATGATATAATATATTTAGATTTCAGTAAAGCTTTCGACAGGTATTTCTATCCACCAGAATGCTGTTTATTGTGATGTATCATATGGCTATGGAAAGAAGAATAACGATACTATATTATAAAAAAAAATAAAAAAATAAAAAATCGAAATATGAATCTGTAAACTACTCCGGAATAAAATTATTTCCCATGCAATTATCTTCAAACCATCCTATCTCGAAATTGTGAGTGATGACCATATATTTGTATTTACTCAAATGATAGTATTTTTTCTGCTCTTTCCAAATCTGAAAACAGAAATTGTTTATCTTCAATAGTTCTCAAGCAGTGATCGAAACCAAAAAAAAATATGATTTTGCATGATATGGTTTATAACATGTTCAAATTATTTTATTGTTACGATGTCATGGTTTTCAATTTAGGCTGTATTAATACAGCAGATAATGCTGAAGAGAATAAAAAAAACTAGAAGTTTCTACGACAAATACTTTTTGCTCTATGAATATTTAAAATGAAGAGCCAAAATGCGAATATTTACGCTTCACTCGTCTCCGTTCCGCCGACGCTAGCCAGGGTCCGAGCTGTTTCCCACCTCGACATTGCTTTATTTGCTCGAATATGTATATAACTGTTTATATCACTGTAATTGAAAAATTATGCTCTCTCTAATGGTGAAAACCAAAATAACATAGCGTAATTGGTTCGCGAGCTATGCGCAATTGTTTCCATGCATTATTATTGTTATGTCAATATATGAGAATGTTTATACAGTTGTATATCTTTGCCACAATATACAACACTTTTATATAATTTTCCTTGCCAATAATTCTATAATGTTCAAAGAACACATGTCAGTCATAAAGGTTGTAATTTTTACTTCCCTGGTAGGGCCACAACCCTTTCCAACGAGAAGGGAAATGGCTCCTGGGTCGACACTGAAAAAACAAAACAAGAAAACCAGGTTATCTTCAAGTAATAAATTCAGAAATAATTATATTGTACATGCAAATAAAGTAATGAATAAATATAAATCTATTAATATATATATATATATATATATATATATACAGGGTGTCCCAGGAGGAAAGGGCATAACTTTCGGAAATGATAAAACAAAATATTCTATGCCTAAAATGTTCTATAATACATTTTTTAAATCTCAACCAGTAAAGAGATATTGCATGTTGAAAATGGCATTTTCTTAAGTATTTCCCCATAAGGGTGGCCTAGCTGTCCTAGTACCTACCACACCTCCATCTAACTGCAATTATTATACCATGTTATTGTAAAGATATTATAATTCTGTAAGTTGCAAAATGATTATAGATATAATAGCTCATTTTGGACCAGTTGGAAACTATCTGACATGGAAGAGTCCATTACAGTGAGGCAGGGGAGGACACTACATAAAACTTTCAATATCTGTTTAACGGTTGAGATTTATACTTTTTGTTATAGAACATTTTAGGCTTAGAATACCTTGTTTTATCATTTCCCAAAGTTATGCCCTTTCCTCCTGGGAAACCCTGTATACATATATATATATATTAGAGATGGAACAAATATCAATTTTCACTATTTGCCAATACGAATACGAATAGCGAATAGTTCAGTCCTTATTTCATCCTTCAAGAACTGGTAATTATTGTTATGTCACCAACAAACGTTAATTAAATTACTATGAAATTAATTACCAGAAGTTAATGACGATGTGAATGTGAAATTTCTTAAATATCATAAATGAACTGTATGAATTATTGTTTAATATATTGTAAGAGTTCAATCATAGAAAATTGAATAATTAATATTAAATCCATTCAATTGTCTATGTATCCAGTCCTCAGTCCCAGTGTTGCCGCTTTGATGGTACTAAAGTACCAGATTTGGTACATTTGATTCTCTCAAGTACATTTTATAAATTTTCCAATAAAATAGTCCATATCTGGTACTCAATACGAAATCAGTGAGGAAATATGATGTAATATATTTTAGTGACGTGCTATTACATTGGATATGTCTGAAATGGCAATTGTGTGACGGTTCAAATGTCCAGGTCCAGGCGTCCAGCACACGTTCGTTTACCGGGCAGTGATTCCACTTTAAAATAATTTGGTACTTTTAACTAGTTTGATCGGGTACTATTAAATATAGTTAATTAGCAACACTGCTTAGTCCTCCTTCATTCCACTTTAGCGGCCCCAACGCACATCTACACTGTTATTTATTCGTTTGTGTTAACTTTAACATTTAATATTTAACATTTTTGTATATATTCTATTGGTTTTGTGAACATATTCGCATATTTGCGAATAGCTATGAATGGAAATGCGAATACGAATACGAATACGAACATTGAAAAACATAGCGAATATTCGGACATACGAATACGAAACAAATATTCGGTCCATCTCTAATATATATATATATATTCTGACATACGGAGCCCTGTATGTTAATTTAAGAGTTAGAATTAGAGTTCAAGGAGCCAAACTACCCAAGCGGTGAAGCAGACTAGCGAACGAGCGAGTGGGCAAACCATCTCGCCCCATACCAGCATGCTAGCCTTCACACCTCTATGACCGATGCTATGACGTATGATCGACGCCAGGAGCTGTGAGTGGACCAGACACCTGTTATGTGATTCGAGGAGCTATGATTGGAGCGCGCACCATCACTCGCCTCCTGATTCGTTCCTACACCATCATTGTTTGGTATATAAGACCCGAGTTGTGGGCATTCAAATCAGTCTCATTTGGAGTTGGGGAAGGTGAACTTGCAGCTGGAGGAAGACGGGGTGAAGTATTATAATGGGATTGTGACTGTCAGTCAGATTATATAAATGTGTGTTAAGTGTGTTCGGTGTAAACACTTATGCTATGTTGGTTAGTGAGATATGTGATTGGGAATTAACGTGAACGCTATTATTATGTGTTTAACTATTTAATTGGGAATTAACGTGAACACTATTATTATGTGTTTAACTATTTAATTGGGAATTAACGTGAACCCTTGTGGGTTGCACCACACATGCTACTACACCCCTGTCTAGATGATTTACGTTAGCTGCTAGGTACTCCTTCTGTCGAGAGTCCTGCATTAAAGGAACTTTTGGTGCTAGGTACTCCTTCTGTCGGGAGTCCTGCATTAAAGGAACATTTGGTGCTAGGTACTCCTTCTGTCGGGAGCCCTGCATTAAAGGCACACATGGAATTTGAGATACGGCGGCAACTGTCTGCCCCGATCTCTCGGTTTTTTCCTTGGCCCAGCACTGATAAGCTAGGTGGCCTCTCATGCCACAAAAAGTACATACTTTAGGGGATACGGGAAAGTTCCCTCTTTGAGCATTACTATTAGTTTGGGGCCCACCTCTGTTACCATTGCCCTGAGTCACATTTTTAGTTGGGGGAACAATTCGGTTTTGACTAGCTGGGGAAGACGTTATAGGCTTGTGACTGGGTCTGTCAGATTTGTGATTGGGATACTTAAAATTAGAACTAGAATTATCGTAGGGCTTCTTTCCACGAAATTTGTTGTTGAGCACGTATGTGTCAGCCATGTCAGCAGCGTCGGCAAGACAATCTACCCTTTTCCCCTTTAAATGATAGGATACAGAAGAATCAATTTTCCATAGGAAATTTTCTAACAGGACCAACTCCTTCAGATCGTTGTAGCTTGTGACTTTCTTACTCTTGACCCAATGATTGAAAGTTTTAGTCATGGTCCTGGCAAATACCTTATGGGTTTCTTCTACTTTCTTCTGGTTTTTACGGAAAGATTGCCTGTAAGCCTCAGGCTGCAATTGATAGGTTTTTAAGATAGCTTCTTTGAGATTGTCATAATCCTGCCTAACTTCTGCTACTTCTGACAAATACGTGGCTCGAGCCTGCCCTGTCAAAACAGTTTGTAACATAAAAGGCCATTGATCTCTTGTCCACTTCATACCTCCAGCAACTTCCTCAAACAAAACAAAGAAATCCTGCACATTATCCTCAGTGAAAGGTGGAATGACACTAGTCATAGTTAATCCCAGAGGGGGAGCAATTACGGGAGCATTTGTATTGACATTTAGTCGAGCCGTTTGATATTGATATTGATAATGTTCGGTCTTTATTCTGGCTTCTTCTATTTTTAGTCTGGCTTGTTCGGCATCAGCATTTATTTTCATTCTGGCTAGTTCTAGTTCGAATATTTGATCACCGGTCAAACCAGGTGGCAATTGTATATCAAGTTGGCTAGGTTTACTAGGGATCCCACCAACTGCTCCGTCACCCTCCCCGCCTTCTACAGGGAACAGGTGGGTTATTTTGGTCTGAGCCACCTCTACTTTAGACATGTTTGAGACAGATAATTGGAGATGTGAGGCAAGCACTTTCAGTTCAGATTTTGACAGACAGTCAATATCAGGGGATGTGGGTTCTGATTCTATGAAAACTCGAGCATCTTCTTCATTAATTAGTTGAGGCATGATTAATATTTGGTTGTTAAGTAGTGAAACGTTAATGAAACAGAGTGAAACTGTATGAAACGAATCCTGGCAAGGTCGCCACTCTTCTGTTACGTATCTTGATCCTCAAGTGGTTAACTTGATGAATCTAGATAGCACAGAGATATATATTAAGGTATCAGTCAGCTGAAGGCAAAACAAAAGTAAAATCTAATAAAATAATTTCCTGTTGTTGCTTCCTTTCCTTTTGGATCTTAGGACTTAGTATCCTTTATTGACTGATACCTTAATATATATCTCTGTGCTATCTAGATTCATCAAGTTAACCACTTGAGGATCAAGATACGTAACAATATATATATATATATATACAAGGTGTCAAACCAGAGAAATATGCGCAGATTTCCAAGCCACCCAATAAGGTACTGCACTTGACTCGTTATTTTTTTAGAGTGGTTTCCCCAGGAGGCCTATATCCACTTTGATGATGAAGGTGGGTGAATGAAGAAGAGAAATGGAGAAGAGAAATGAATGAATGAATGATTCAATGGATGAATGATTGCACATACAAAAATAAAAACATATGCAGGTATATATATATATATATATATATATATATATATATATATTATATATATATTTATATATATTTAATATATATTTAATATATATTTATATATATTATATATATATATATAGTATATATATATATATATATATATATAATATATATATATATATAATATATATATATATATAATATATATATATATATATAATATATATTATATATATATTATATAATAAATAAAATATAAATGTAAATAAATAAAAAAAAATAATAAATACAATAAATAAAAATATCAATAAAAAAATAAAAAAATAAAATAATACAAATACTCAATTATGGGCCTTGGCCTTGCTCGGGACCTTGGGGCTGTTCCGCTAGACACCCTGGGGAACAGGAACAATAAAAACAAAATATATACCGGTATATATACGGTATATATATATATATATATATATATATATATATATATATATAATACAAATATAAATAAAATAAAAAATAAATAAAACAATAATAAATAAAATAAATACAAATATAAATTAAATAAAAAAATAAATAATAATAATACAAATACTTGATTATGGGCCTTGGCCTTGCTCGGAACCTTGGGGCTGTTATACATATATAATATATATAAAATATATACATAATATATATAATATACATAGGCATATACTGTAATATAACTAAAATTCCATAGAGTACTTACCGTACTTCCTGTAAGCTTCCTGTAAGCATTCCTGTGACATCTTCGTGATTGTAATATATTTATTTCGTAGGCAGTATTTATTGATAAATATATTTGTCTGTCAAGCAAATTTTATTTGTAAAATCAATGATACCTAGACAAAACTGCATCAATACTCAAGGGGTTAACCAAGATTCACTCCCCTCAGTCACCAAAAGTCACAAGTAACATTTTATATACATATATAATTTGAATTATTCACTAAACACTTTCACTGGGTAGATGAAATAATCCATAATTGCCTGCCTATAGCTAGGCATGGTGGGCCAGAGGGAGAGAGCCAAGAATTTAAAGGGCCGGGACCCTGCCTCACAGTCTGGGGGCCGGGAAACTACTGAGTTAACAAAGGCCCGGGCTCCTCAGAGAGGGACGCTATGGGGTTGCTAGATACTTCCTTTTGTAACTTACTGATGCCTAACTTACCAGTCCAATTTGCGTCAAAATCGCGTCATAAATTTATTTTTGTCGAATATTTCTAACTTACAGGTGGCATTATGACGCGATTGCATCATACGGTCACTCTTGGGCTAGTCGTTATGACGCGATCGCGTCGTAGGAATGCGAGAGGGTTAAGTCAGAATGGGGTGCAGTCAAAAGTGGTGTCCCCCAAGGATCTGTATTAGGCCCTCTGCTGATTGTTATATATATATATATATATATATATATATATATATATATATATATATATATATATGTACAGTATATGACCTGGATTTAGACATAACTAGTAGGATAAGTAAATTCGCAGACAATACCAAAAATTATTCATAATATTATAAATCTACCATATGAAGAAAGGTTGAAGAAATTAGGCTTACATTCGTTAGAAAGATGCAGAGTTAGAGGGGATATGATAGACGTGTTCAAGTGGGTTAGTGGGATTAATAAAGTGGACATGAAAGAGGTACTGAAGCTCAGTGATAGCGAAAAAAACTTGGATAAATGGTTTAAAGTTAGATAAATTTAGTTTCAGAAAAGATATAGGCAAATATTGGTTTAATAACAGAGTTGTAGACATGTGGAATAGGCTACCAAGTGATATGGTAGGATCGAGAACGATAGGGAGCTTTAAGATAACATTAGATAGGCATATGGACGAGATGGGTTGGGTGTGATGGAGGATCTGCCGGGTCAGGGCCAATCGGCGCTCTGTAGACCCCCTGTAATCTTGTGTTGATCTCTAACCGTTTTGGTGAGGTCGGTCCTCATGGTATTATTGAGTTGGGACTATAATTATTAGGCCTTGTAATTGGGGCTGGGTGTGAGATGGATCTGCATTGTGAGGAAGACTGTGGCATGTATTCTGAAGCATTGCTATTGGCCAGGTATTGTCCATGATGTTTCTGGGTATTGTAAATCTTGTCACACCTGTCAAGTAGTAGGGCAGTGTAATCAAAAGGAAAAAGTTGCACCACTCGTTCCCATTCCAGCTTTTGAGGCGCCATTCACTCATGTGTTGGTTGATAGTCTAGGGCCCCTTCCCAAGACTTCTTCGGGGTTTTCCTATTTGCTAACACTTATGGATATGGCTACTCGTTATCCTGAAGCAATCCCACTCAGGAACATTTCGACGAAGAATGTAGTTAAAGAAATGCTAAGGTTCTTCACCAGGTTTGGATTGCCTAAGGAAGTACAGTTAGATCAAGAAAGCAATTTTATGTCCAATGTTTTTAATCAGTCTTTGAAAGAGTTGGGCATCACCCAGATCACGTCTTCTGCATACCATCCTCAAACACAGGGAACTCTGGAGAGATATCATCAGACACTCAAATTTATGCTAAGAAATTACTGTTTGGAACACCAGAAAGATTGGGATAAAGGTCTTCCTTTTGTGCTGTTTGCTTCAAGAGAGTCTCCAAATGAATCACTAGACTTCTCACCCTTGAACTACTCTTTGGACATGAAGTAAGAGGAACCATGAAGTTGTTGAAGGAATGTTGGGTGTCGGAAACAGATGACGTCAACCTGCTTTAATATGTGGCATATTTTAAGGAGCAGTTATCCACAGCATTCCAACTAGCTAGAGAGAATCTGGGAACTGCACAAGGAAAGATGAAGAGTGGTTATGACAAGAAAGCAAGACTATGCCAGTTTCAGCCCGGTGATCAGGTCTTGGTTCTGCTGCCAGTACATGGACAACCTCTTCAAGCCAATTTTAGTGGACCGTACACAGTGGAGAAGAAAGTCAGTGATGTCAACCACGTTATTGCCACGCCAGACCGTAGGAAGAGCAAACCACTTTGTCATATTAAGATGCTGAAATTGTACCACAAGAGAGACCCTGATAAACCCGTCTGTGCTATAACTGTTCATCAAGACCCCGAAAGTGAAGCACTGCCTTGCAGTATAAACTTGAGCGATAGCCTGAGGCAGAACTTTGCTATCATGAGTGATCTGGAGACTAAAGCATGGTTCACACATACAGGAGTGTGAGCTAGAATCACTGGAAGTAAGGGAAAATTTGGAATCGCGCTCCTATTCACGACGAAAATCGATGACTCCTAGTGACTCTACCGACTCCTGTTAGACTCCCGGCCAGTCGCAGTGGGTTGGCCAGGTCCGGCAAAATTTCACCCCTGCACGCAATTTGGGCCACGAGTCCGACAACTCTCATTGACCCTCGCTGACTCTCGTTGACTCCTATCTACTCATATCTACTCCCATATACTTCCATGGACTCTCATTGATTCGTAGAAGACTCTTAACATGATTCGCGGACAGGAGAGGAATAAGTGATGGTTGTGCCATCAGAGTGGAAAAGGGGAGGGAAAAATTGTTGGAGAGATTTTTTGCTAGATGCCAGAAAGATTGGGAGGTCGAGAGTTCAGTGCATTTATTATTGATGAAAGAGTGTTTGGCAAGTCGAAAAACAGATTTGGCTTGTTTCCGGGCAGAAACATAGGAAGAATGAGACTCTTGAGGTTTTAGGCGTCGGTACCGTTTGAATGCTTCCTCCTTGTTGCGGACAGCAGTAGAACAAGCGTGAGTAAACCAAGATTATTTTGCATTAGACTGAGAGAAAGAAGATGGAATGTATGCCTCCATGCCCGAAAGGATTACCTCGGTAATGCGATCAACACTCTCCAAGGGTCCCCAGTCACGGAAGCAAAAGTCATTCCATGTGAAATAAAAGAAGTACTACCGAAGAGCCTCCCAGTCGGCAGCGCCAAAGTGCCACAAGCGCCGCCGGTTGGGAGGATTGGGTGACCGTACCAGAGAGATAGGACAGGCGACAGATATTAGTTTATGGTCGGATGGGCCCAAAGGAGAGAAAAGATATATAGTATAATCAGAAGGGTTAGTGGTTAGAAATAAGTCAAGAATGTTGGGCCGATCTATGAAGCGATCCGGAATACGGTTGGGTTGCTGGACTATCTGCTCTAGGTCACTTAGGATTGAAAAGATGTAGGCTTGTTCACCAGGTTGGTCAGTGGAAACAGAGGAGAGCTATTGGTGGTGGTGAACGTTGAAATTTCCTAGGATGGAGATTTATGCGAAAGGAGAGATGGATAGAATGTGTTCCACTTTAGAAGTTAGATAGTCTAAGAATTTTGGATAGTCAGTAGAATTAGGGGAGAGATAAATAGCGCAAAAATATTTAGTTTGAGAGTGACAAAAAAGCTTTAGCCATAGAGTTGAGAATTCAGAAGAGTCTAAGTTGGGAACACGAGAGAAAGCGAGATTGTTGCGCACATATACGTAACATCCACCTTTGGCTTGAAACTGAGGATAGAGATAGTAGGAGGATACAGAGAAGGGTTTTCTGTCAGTAGTCCCAGACACCTGAGTTTCGGTGAGAAAGAGGTCAGGGTTGGCAGAGGAGAGGTGGTGTTCCACAGAGTGGAAGTTAGAGGAAAGGCCACGAATGTTGCAGAAATGTATAGTAAGAGTAGAAGGTAATGGTCCAGGGCATTTAGGGGAGTCGTTTCCAGGGGTCAAATTGATGGGGGCATTTCTGTTTTTTAGTTTGTACCCTAGACCTCTATCAAGCTTAAACCCCCTTTCAAAATAAATGTGTACATTTTTCGATAGAAAAATGTCCCGGCCGAAGGTCGGATCTTCTTAAATTGTAGTCTAGCTTTCGTTCGCAAGGAAAATATCGACACTTATATGGCATGCAAGGTTTTAAAATTAAAAGACATGGGGCGAAAGTTCCTATAATCACCATATGAATGGGCCGAACGTCTTATAATATGAAAACTAATGGGGCTAAACATGAGGCAGAAGGGAGACCAGAAAAACGACCCATCTCCCTTTAAAGTATGTGCACAAAACCTGCCAACATTCTGACACGAGTAACATTGTGATAGTTGGTATAATCCTAACGATCTCTCCAACTGTTCACATTGGGATGATTAATACACTTACCCAACTAGATAGAAGTTCTCTTACGCTTCATCATATTAGCCAACTTTAGTAGCCTTAAAGCTTTTTCCCAGTAGTTGTTTCGTGTTATGTGTGTAATAATAAGCTAAGGAAGAGTTAACCAGGATAAATAGCATGTCGGACCACAAACTAAAACATTAGGAGTCAATTTTTGTTTTTGTTTTTTGTTTTGTAAAGCACTTAATTTTCCTTATTTAAGTAAACAACGGGTTATGAAAATATCGCCAACATTGTCATCACCTCCTAGTGTAGAAAAGTCCTGGCTTCGAATATGCTGTGAAGTTATTCACTATTAGCCAATAAGTGGCGAATCTAAATAAGATGATGTCGTTTATCGTGACAAAACATATGTATATTTAATTGTATTCTATATTTTTGGGTCATTCCAAGAGCAAGAGGGTACATAAATACCTACAAATCCCGATGTTGGCACTTGGAAACATAATAAAGAAAGTAGATCAGCAATGTACGCATAACGTAAATTAAAGGAGAAAAGGTTTATTTATTGGTCAATTTATTTTGTTATTTATTATGTTTTGGTTTCCTCCCAATACCTCCTTCAAGCTTAAGGGGAGATTTCCACTTGAATTATTATTTTCTTGACTCCTTTCTCCCTTATGTTTAGCCCCATTGCTTTTGATATATTAAGACGTTCGCCCCATTAGTTTGGCGATGTTAACAACTTTCGACCCCCCATTTCTGTAAATGTTAAGACCTTTCATGCCATTTAGGCGAGCCTATATTTTTAGAGGATTTTTCGACCACAAAATGTACAAATTTATCTTGATAGGGGATCCAGGGGGTGAAATTTGAAGCTTGATGCAAGTCTAGGGAACAAACTAAAAACCTCCCCTTAACACGCCTAACTCAGCTATTCCCTCAACATTCCTTACCAGGACTTCAATCTTCAGAACAATAATACAAATCCACCTGTTTAAAATATATTCATCTGCGGTTTTGGCATTTGTCGTTTCACTATTCAATTCATTATTATATTCTAGTAATATATCTAGTAATTAATTTAATTGTGTCTTTTGTCTGTCTCTTTTAGTGTCCTATTTTTTTTTTTTTTTTTGGGGGGGGGAGGCTACGAATTCTCCTCCCCTTGTAGACTTCATCTACTAGACGAGACAAAGAAAGGGGCGAGGGAATGCAACAATGGTCCCGGACCCAAAGAAATGGAACTTTAAGTGTTGCTTCTGTTCGGTATCTGTCTCGATTCGGCCACCCCCAGCTATGGGGTATTTAGCTGAGAATTATATAAAGTATATATATATATATATATATATATATATATATATATTTTCTTTCAGGCAAGTGAGATTAAAATAATAGGCACAGTTTGCATTATTGAGTTTTTTATTGATACTCTAAATTTGTTGTACAGTTTTTCTAGTATTTTCAGGAAGTTGGTAAAGGAGGTTTGCAAAGGGTTCCGACGTTTCAATGGGCGCAGCCATCATTATCAAGGAGAAGTGAAGTTAGAAGGTGATAAGTCGAGAATATAAAGGCGATACAAGATCAAGAGAGGGTTTATTGTGCGCTAGCTGCACGCTGGTTGGCTAACCTCAGGCTAGCTCTGGTTGGTTGGCTGGACGGTGCGTATGGGGTCGGCGCAGGAGTGGGCAGGGCCTCTGTGTCGTTCGTCTGCGTGTGTGGAGGGGGCATTCCTGGGGGCATCATGGGGGGCCTCGCTGTGGAAGGGCGTGCCGAGGGTACGATCTGGCTGTATTCCGCTTGTGTGTCCGCATGATGCATGATGTTCCGCATGATGCCCCCAGGAATGCCCCCTCCAAACACGCAGACGAACGACACAGAGGCCCCGCCCACTCCTGCGCCGACCCCATACGCACCGTCCAGCCAACCAACCAGAGCTAGCCTGAGGTTAGCCAACCAGCGTGCAGCTAGCGCACATATTCTTTATATTCGCTTTATATTCTCGACTTATCACCTTCTAACTTCACTTCTCCTTGATAATGATGGCTGCGCCCATTGAAACGTCGGAACCCTTTGCAAACCTCCTTTACCAACTTCCTAAAAATACTAGAAAAACTGTAAAAAAATTTTAGAGTATCAATAAAAAACTCAATAATGCAAACTGTGCCTATTATTTTAATCTCACTTGCCTGAAAGAAAATATCCTCCCTGGTTACACTAATATCAATATATATATATATATATATATATATATATATATATATATATACACAGTATATACTGTATATATGTATGTAACAGCGCATTTTGAGCGAATGTACACTCTAGGATAGATCATATTATTAATATATATAACTCACACCATTATAACAACCTTTTAGAGAACTGTAAGTGTGTTGGTGTGATCTCCCAATAGAAGTTCACGCCATCACAATAGAAGCTGGTAACTTTCCACTGTGCTGAGACAAGCACGGATCTCACGATCACAAGATGGTATCACACATCCGTTGCCAAGAAATCGAGAAGTAGTTGCTAGCAACTTTGTCACACACAGTCGTCACACGGTGTTGCTGAGCCGCACCCCTCCCTCAAGCAGGGCGGAGCGAATCAGTCAGCACAAAGGAAGGTCTCTCTCTTCAACTCTTTGGGTAAGATTCGTGACCAGTATAAGTGTACAAGTACCTTATAAGTATCAGTGACATACTTACGTTCTAGTAACTCCCTTCTAATCTTTTGTTCTCTCTCTCTTTACAGGAAGAATATATTAGATACAATTGGAAACAGCTCAAAGTTCTATGGTTGCTATTATTAAGTAGTTTACTTTCTTAATTAATAGATAAAGTACTTATTTCGGTACACACTCAACTCTGAGTATACGCCACGTTAGTAATTACTTTATAATTGCATTTCCCCAACGCACGGGACGTCTAGTGCAATATTTCTAATCCCTCAAATTAGGATTAAGGGTTACAGACTTATATTTTCTGATAATAAATTACAAAAGCCCAGCGCTTGTTTATTTAAGACCTCCATACATATTTCTCAGTGGTTCCAGATTCCTACAGAGTTAACAACAATGTCCAGGAAATATTGAGGTAAGGAAATAAGTTTAACCCTAATCATTCCGCTAAAGTGCCTCCTCAATAAACCGCCTTCTACATATTGGTAGGCAGCTTAGGGATGCGATTAACCCCTAAAGTCAATCGAACCATTAAAATATAAATAAGCCTCCGAAGAACAATTAATTAGACACTTAATAACCGTATAGCAACCTAGAACAACAACTATAGACAATATATAATAACTGAGGTAAAGGGAAATATAGAAGTGTCCCAAGGAAACTATCAGTGAAAAATTAAACAAGTAAAGTTCCAAGTAGAGTGAGATGGTACCAGAGAGTAGTCAACAAGACGTTAGCTAAAGAATCGCTGACAAGACACTCCCTTCACTGCCTCGCGCTTCAACAGGCACGACCACGGGCCAACCGTAAAACCAAACCTCACCACCTCTCCACCGCGCCATACTCTCCACCCCGTGAATGACGTCATCACGGAGAGTATGCGCGTGGAAGGAGTGACGTCACCTATGACGTGGGTAAAAGGCAACACAACTCTACGGACATTACCCATAATTCTTCAATCAACACAGTTGATAGACGTCTTCAATCAACATGACCTACAAGCAGTGCCAGTTATTTTAATAGGTTAATTACACACTACATTGACATAATAATACTAGTGAATTAGTAGCCTACTAGTAAACTTACAACACAGCAATGCCAGTGTGAATTAATTATCTTGATATCTATCTAGTGATTTATTTCGAGTTTTTGAGGTGTATTGTACGTCCATCTTATGTAATTTCGATTAAATTCAAGTTTTGTTTAACAGATTTTATTTTCACACTAAGAGAAAATATACTTACTTCCTAAAATAATTCGCTCTTCTTAGACGTTTTGACATTTAAAGGCATCACAGTAATATATTTTATTTGCAGTAACAGTACTTTAACCCACTGAGCCCAAGCTAGTTTATAATAAATGTACCACCCAGGACCAGCAGGTTTTGAAAAAAGAAAACAAAAATCCAGAAACAATTGGGAATGGGTTAGGAATGAAGGAAAACCCACACAAATCCGATCCCCTAGGTCATTAACCCTTAAAAAGCGGCTCACCACTTAAGTCGAGTTAAATAAAGCTGGACTATGTGGCGGCGCTCGACATAACTCGAGTGGCAATTTCAGCACGTAATGTGGCTGAGAGAGAGAGATAAGTGGTGGCAGGAGACTAGCAAGCGTATGACTGCTCCAGACCACCGCGGCGAACCTACTGACACAAATCTCAGCTCCCTCCTCCCTCTCTCACTCGCTACATACTCAATTATGTACCGAAAGTACCGAATTACCTGCTTTTTGCACTCGCGTTGCACGGTTATTGCAAGAAAACTATCCATCATACAAGGATCGTTATGGTGTCATTCGAAAGCTCTGTTTATGCCCTTTCAGGGATAGATACTTGTTTTACGTTCTGGGTCTTATTTAGGCATGAAAATGATCACGTAAACAGCCCTATTTTGGCTAAAAACACCCCGCTGGGCGGTACACATAAATAAACCGCATAGGCCGCTCGTAAGGTGTTAAGGGGTCCTACGGTGCGCCCGAAAGTCGGATTTACAAGAGGGGAAAATTGATGGCAAAAACACCCAAAAACAGGTTTTTGCGTGCTCACACGCATGCGGTTGGACTTTGAGAGTTTTCAACCATTGGCTTGGTTGCATGGGATACTTACACAGTTCCCATACATTTCTGAGCCCTCTAGGTGCCATAGGACCGGAGTAATTAACAGTGACAACACGTTGTCATCGCTGGGGTTCAGTGGGTTAAAGAAGTTTTCTAACAGTGATCAAACCCTTCTTTTCTGTTACTTCGTGTTTCATTATTTTGTCTTTTTCAATTTCTTAGTAAGATAATAGGCTATCCCTACAGTGCCTTACTAACCTGAATTTCTTAGTAAGAGAGTAGGCTATCCCTATAGTGCTTTACTAACCTGAATTTCTTAGTAAGAGAGTATCGCTATACAGTGCCTTACTAACTTGAATTTTCTTAGATTTCCTTGTATAATTTTGTGTTGCTGAACTCATAGTCTAACTAACATCATTCATCCTTCAACTTTGGATAGAGGTGTGACGTTAAAGCGAAACTCCTACGACCTATATTCTATGCTAGTGACCTTGAATTTTTCGTCATTTCAGAATTTCATGTGGGGATTATGCTTCAATGCTTGTAAATTTTTCTTGAATTTAAAGTGGAATTTAAGAAATAGGAGTTTGAGCCTCAGTCAGACACAGAGCTTGAGATAGGAAGTAGGGACAAAACTTGCTTCTGACCTTGACGACTTGACTGAAATTCTAGCTAACTCTTTCAAGGAGACATCGGGCAACCCTGATACATCCTTAGCGAAAGCGAATTTCTAACATATTTGCACACCAAATATAAGGCCCTTAGTGTCGCCCAGGCACGAAGTTTATGTTATTCTGAGAGTGTGCTATGCACTTATCAGAATGTTTCCCCTACGTACGTCCTACATTTTTAAAATAGTGCATAGTGAAGGTGTTATCTCCGTAGCAGAACGGAAAGTATCCACCAAAAACACTAGTGTACAATACCTGCATCCCTGAGGTAAGTTTCACATTTTTACATTTCTAGGGCTAGGGTTAAGATTTTGTAGATTCAAGTGTAGAGAAGACTTCAGAAGAACCTACTTCACCTACAGTTATGACGGCTATAACTAAAACTACAGCTCCCGCTACAGCTGTGACAGTTATAGCTATGACAGCTACAACTACAGCTATGACAGTTACAGCTATGACAGCTACAACTACAGCTATGACAGTTACAGCTACAGCTCCGACTACAGCTATGACAGTTACAGCTATGACAGCTACAACTACAGCTACAGCTCTGACTACAGCTATGACAGTTACAGCTATGCCAGCTACCACTACAGCTACAACCAGAGGCAAATCTCACGTGGATGCTCAATCATAGCATAAAGTCCACTTGCCTATGTTTTCTGAGATGAATTGTCCTAACTACCCAGCTGGACCTTTTTCTTTCCTACAAAGAATTGACGAGTACATGACATCCCGAAACATCAAAGGGGCCGTGAACAAAATTGCCTTTGTCCGGTTTCATCTGGAACCAGGAAGTGGTATCGACCTCGCTCAAGCAACCACCCCATTTCAGACACCAAGCTACGATGATTTATGAGTAAAACTCGCAAACTTCGCTAGCACTGGCGATGGTCGCTGATCAAGGAAACCCATCACCCCAGTTGCTAAACAAACTCCAAAGTCTCCCACAAAAACCTCCGACACGAGTTTAGAGACTATCCCGGAGTCCCCGGAGCCACCTTCGGACACTGAAGCGAGCATTGCTGCGGACACAGATACTGCTTCTGAGACCTCGTCGGACCCAACTCCCGAGATTCCAGGCGCTACAGCAGAGACTGTTCCCGCATCTGTCCTCAAGTTAGTTCCAAGGCTCCACCTCAATAAAAAGCCCGAGCAAATTACTCTTGTCAAGCCAAGAAGAGCTCGTAGACCAGACCCCGAGCTAATTCTTCTTGACAATCCAAGAAGAGCTCGTGATATAGTGACAGTTTCACAAACAGTTTGTACCTATTGAAACCATTGCATTTGAGTAGGGCACCCTTACGTGGCGAGTCGCAGACCCCGTCTGACAAAACCGTCTCCGAGGAGGGCTGCCGCAACCCATAAAAAGTGTGGCCACTGCCATAAAGTTGGTCATACAAGAGAGAATTGCTGGACACTCCATCCACAGTTACTCCCAAAGAAGAAACAAGCATCACAACGCCAATCCTGAGTGCATAACAAACCTCTTAAGGGAGGAAAACCACAACGGAACCCTCGCCCTAAACATCGAGAAAGACGTGCACGAAGGGGATACTGCATCGTTTGTGAAACTCTGTATGGACACGACACAAAGGATTGCCCTCGTGTAGACACACCACGTAGACCAAGAGATGAGTCGCCTCTTTCGCGATTCTGGTTCCTACCAGTGTGTCAGATCCTTTAGTCCCAAGTCTACAATCGCCTGCTCTCTGCAGCACAAACTCCCCGGAGTTGCAGAGAATGATACCCCTCAACGGTCGACAATTTGCGTCACAATCAACACCTCACACTAAGGTTATACGTGACTAAGCCAGTTTTACGTGGTGGATTAAAAACCTCACGCCAAGGTCCCACACGTAACCCAAAAATTCACGTGGTGGATTAAACCTCACACCAAGGTCCCACGGACCCACATGTAGTCCCCAAAATACGTTCTTGTGGCGGCAGACACCTTTTGACACAGGTAACGTACGAAACTCACACATAGTTTGCGTAGCAGAAATGCCTAAGCAAATACAAGGTTCCGCACAAGTTCAAAATATCTATGTCCAAGACATAATGAATCTAAAAGGAAACCACATCAACCTGAAGTCTCGCAGCTTGAGCTTCACCCATAGTTGTTCCGGTACTCCGTACTGTGTTCACCCGATTTATCCCCAGCACTGAACATGTAACATCTGTTCCAACAAGTATGGGCACTTAGCTTGTGCAAGATCCTTGGAATCTGTTCCAAGTACATGGTGCATAGGTCATAGTTCGGTCAACATTGTCGAAGTACATACACAACACGCAATACGCGTTCTTTCCTGCATTCGATCATAAGCAGCAACTGTGTCAACAGGTATGACCAGTTTCACCTGCAAGATCCTAATAGCTCTCGCTTTACTTCCAAGAGTGCTAGGATCAAGAGCCGTATTGCAAACCAGATTTCTCTCGCTCACATCCACAGCCCAAAAGGATTCGTACTAGAGAAGGTGCACACCTTCCAGTTGGGTTACCTAAATAGTATCCCTTAGTAGTATCTGGAAAACAAAGGAATTATGCGAAGAATTGCGTCTTCCAGAAAATTACCCGAAATTACAGCAGATTTGGACAAATCTTTTACAACACACGTAAGTACATTACCAAGGACATCCAGACCTACAATGTACTAAGACATCCTGCAGGCAAATCCTGTATAGGATATGAAACCCTGTAGAGTTATAGAATGGTTTCGCGCATCTACTCCGGTATCCTAGCGCATCGCTAAAACATTCTCCTGTAGCTACGAAGACCTAGACTTAGGATTGTAGTTGCCTTCCGCAGTGTACTGCTAAAAACACTAAAGAATCTAACCAACGCACTATATAGCCCTAAAAAGTCAACCTAGATAAGTCTAAAACACACATCCTTCCTTTGGTTGACACCAACCCGATTGGTAACCAAGAACGGGATAGTTTTAGGTGGTTGAACACCAAAAAGACAACCACGCAGCATATTCTAGCCAACTTAAGGAAATACTTCCCACAGTCTGATTTGTCAGAACTCCTACACACCATAGGAATAACGGGAACAAAGTTTTCAAAGTAACTCAAAAGTCTAAGTTTTTCTTAAGTGGAACTCCATCACCTCATGGATAGACACCAGAAGACTTGACTGTACATTCACGATCGGTATCCGAGATGTCCCAGTAAGCCAATCTCGAGTCGAGCAGAAAGGATTCTCATCGAATAGTACGATCTGTGCAGTTAACCCGGGAGCTGCGGGTAGACTCTTAAGAGTTCCCCCGGCGCACTGCGGGTAGACTCTTAAGAGCAGAGACTTTGAACACGTACCAAAACCGCGCGTTTATAGCCAGGCGGCTGAAAATTGGTGTGGGTATTGTACTACATGTCAACTCTCGATACCACCCCGCCAAACGCTCGCCCCGCACTCGTGCAAGCACCACCGCGCCAGTAACCACGCACTAGTCATGGAGCCTACACGTCCCTCACGCTCGCTCCCTGATGACACAACCAGCCCTCCTTCTGGTGGTGTTAGCCGCCGTGGAAGGCAGAGGGTGGCTGCCAAAGACCCTAGCTACCAGTACGACACGCCCTACAGCTCAGAGGACGAATCACCAGCACCAAAAGCACGTAAAACACGTGCAAGCAGGGCAATGGCACAGAGGTCATTGGTCTTTCGGGACACTGCCACCACGACCCAGGCCACTGCAACAACCACTACCACCACCACTGCCACCACTGCCACCCCTGCCACCCCTGGAGGCCGCCCTACCACCCCCACCACCACCAGCCGCCCCTGGCCCAGCTGCCCCTGCTGCCCCTGCCGCCCCTGCCGCCCCTGCCGCCCCTGCTGCCCCTGCCGCCCCTGCCGCCCCTGCCCAAGGAACAGGGAAGGGGAAGGGGCTGCTGGCCCTGGTGTCCCTGCCGGCCCTGCTGCCCCTGCCGCCCCTGCCGCCCCTGCTGCCCCTGCCGCCCCTGCCGCCCCTGCCCAAGGAACAGAGAGAAGGGCGACAGGCACCACCATCATCTTGCCATCAAGGCCACGCACCACTGCTGCCCCTGCCGCCGCCGCCCCTGCCGCCGCCGCCCTGCCGCCGCCCCTGCCACCACCTCTGCTGTCCCTGTCGGTGACGAAAACGAGGAAGGGCATCGTCTGTCGAGTGAAGAGGAGGGTAATGATGATGAAGTGCTGTATCGCGACCATGGAAGCGATATTTCAGACGCAGGGCATGATCTTGTAAAAAAAATTTATAAATTTTTCTAGACAATATAAAACCTTCCCCATAACCCCCTCCTGGATAATTACCTTCTAAAGTCGCACTTAAAAATACAAACTTAAGGTTAGAATTATTATAAGATGTTTCCAAGTCTTACCAGGCAGAGCTCATCAGAATGCTTGCCTAAATACTTCAGTAACACATGCTAAACATTTCACACTCGTACAAACGACTCTTCTCACAAGAGCTCCGTACAATATTCAAAATGCCAAGTGACCTAGTCAAGATGCTAGTCATTGGTTACATAAGGAAAGTGTTGAATAAAGTAGAGACTAGATATCATAACACAGAAAGGTTAACTCCTGCAACAACTTGGGAGTCGAAACCTTCGTGAAAGCTTAGCCTTGAGCCTTCCTTCGACCTCTACTCAGACAGACAGGCAAGGACGTAAAGGTACTCAGAGGTGATAAATTCTCACTGGCAGACTAACGCAGTGGTACGAGACATTCCTACAGCTAACCTGACACTGTATTATAGGGTAAGAGCTAACGTGGCAGCCAACGCACTCTCCAGAATCATGCAAGTTGCTCCGGTGATCTCGTTACTGACCTAAAAAGAAGCCAAGTGAAAGACGAGCAAGCACAGAACCACTACAAATCCAATAAGTAAGCTATTTCTGGAATCAGAGAAGATGATGTCTTTCCAGAACCCAAGTTCATCTGACACAGTTCCGATTGCACTAAGAACCTCTGGTTAGACTCTTCCCGTTGACACACACACATACAGCCATGTATATGTCATTCCAGATACGATTGTAGTGCTTCCGAAACAGCATGATGCCATCAAGTTGTTACCTAGTGCAGCAACTGTACCAACAAGCGTGGACAGTTCATATGTGCAGACAGGAAGCAACTCTTGAGGCCGCTAAATAGATGTACTACTGGAAAACTATTAGGAGGGATAGTAAACGACACTTTACCAAAAGACTCTCTTGTGCTACTACAAAGTACTTGAGAAGAAACCATAACCTGTGACACTCCTGGAATACCTGACGGCTTCACATCCATTTGACAGTGTTTCTTTGGAATTGCTGAGATGCCCAGGCGACGCCAGACGTAAGCAGTACCAGCTGGTTTGTGTTAAATATAATCCTTCAGACTAGTTTCTCGTATTCCTGCTTAAAGACGGATACAAAGGACCCAATTACCAACAGGCTCGTACATTACTCACTTGTTCGCTCCTTCTCTCTTAGGCACCTCCTCGCCGATAACAGATTGGAAACCAAGCACAATGTGAAAGAATTATTGGGTGATATCTACTTAAGAAAGCATGTATTTGCATAACAGATCCCATTCTCAATTGGGCTAGTTGACTGCAAAGTACCCCAGCTACCATAGCTATCTTTGAAATCTTGGAACATCATATAGATCTTAAGATAATCTAGAAGTCAAGGAAAACCTACATAGCTTTACATTGCATTGAAGAGTCTTCCAAAAACCTACCGACAGGTAAACAAGACAAGCTTCCACTGATAAAGACAAGCGTCTACCGTGATTTCTGGCTACAGCTAAGCTACGCAGCAATCTATATTCCTCTGGATTATACTTATCAGATAATTTAGACGCATCCGATGCAATAATGATAAGAATAAATGTTGAAGAGAGCTCAAAATTCCTCTTCATAGTCAGTGTTAAGGTAAGTTGTCTAGAATCAATAAGAACGTCTTAACTCATTCAGGACTAAGTTTGTAAGTCTAGACGCTACCACACACGAAACAGAATAAATTCGATGGTTACAGGTTAATCCGGATGAGTACTCAACACTCGCAGAATGGTCATAACATACCTGTATACCTACTTTCTACGGTGCAACCACTGTATGCCCAAGTCTGATGCCCAAGTCTGGGTCGGGCACTTTACAGTACTCAACATTTCTAGGTTCACTATAGGACATATAGGAATGGCTAGTAGACTAAGCGAGAGAGATAGAGTCAGGTAGAGGGAAAGAGGGGTAGTGGAAGGTGGAGAAAGGGAGGGATAGTGGGAGGTGGAGGGAGGGAGAGGTAGTTGTAAGTGGACGAACGGAGGGCGTAGTGGGAGGTGGATGGAGGGAGGGGGTAGTGGGAGGTGAAGAGAGGGAGGGATAGTGGGAGAGAGGTTTGTAGGATTTTGCGGGTAGTCTTTACATCTTGAGATTAAGAAGATTCCTCTCGTGTAACAAGATGTGCATTATTAAGCAGCATACTACAACAGGATAAAAAGAATAGGGACACATTTTGTAATGGGTAATTAACTGGGTAAGTTGCCCTGTATAGTGGAAAGATATTCTCGAATTCATATAATCTGAAAGTTAAAACAAGTATATAAATAAAAACACTATTTTGTAAGCCAATAATCTTAACATGGTAGAAAATACAGCCTACTATCATTCATATGTATTACTGGTAAAGAAAGAATGCTTGATCTGCTAAGCAAAGACATAACTAGAACACCTAACACAAATAATTGTGTCAAGGAGTTCTCGAGGGCACTGGATTTAATGTGGAGGAGATGGGTTATGAAACCTTGCATGCAATAGTTACTGTGAACATTTATTCAATATTATCAAATACTGACGTGGCCCGATAATTACCAAATATCTACACAATTAGACGTATGCTGTATAATATATACAATTCACACAACTAGGTTTTCTTCTATATTTTACGCATACAACTAGGTTAACTACACTATTACAGTCTGGGAAGCTGTTTAAACTTTTCGGTAATCCGTAAATCAATGTCACGCCATATTTTAGCTATTATCTCTTATGATACATTATTAGAAAGTATTCATGGAAGAAAAGGGTTTAATAAGACCTAGTTTGACCTATGAATCATTGGATGTTTACGTTATCTCCCTACGCCTTAAAGTACTAAAATACCTATAGTTCTGTTCTCCTTGCTTCGTAGCGTTTCATAGACTTTCACTCTCCTCCATAAAGATATGAGATATAGATGGAATGGGAATAACATGGATTTTATTTATTACACTATGATCAAACTCTGTTGAAGGAGGTATGGAATAGTGAAACATATTAACGTTTGTAGTTGTATTTATTTAATAATAAAAAACGTCGTCGCAATGATCGAAGGATGGTGTAATACAGGCCAAGGTTGGGTGGAGGGATTTCTAACACAATTTACTGTATGGAATAATGGCATTAGATATCACAATAATGCTTTAATACAGTACCAGGTATAAATATATAATGTATACTCATATTTTAATAGGTAATCCTTTAATTTGTTTCCTTCTATTGTTCCTCGACATTATATTAATATCATATTTATTTTTATATATTTTAGTTAATGTTATGTTACACCACGTTGTCATTCCTATGAAACATTCCATATTCACTTACATTATTTGTGTTGCATTGATAGTGTCATAATCTCAATGTTATATTCATATTATTGGCGCTAGCAATACTGTCACTTAACGACCTATACTATAGACACCCATTATTGGATATATTATTCGCATGAATAAACTACATTATATATGAATATATACCTACTGAATGACACACACCACTTCTAACTCTGAAATGTGTGCCTGTTACATCTGTTATGGATATCCAGTCCATTTTTGCTTTCTTTTAGCATTTATATTCCATACATTCAAATAATGAAGTAGTGTGTGTGTGTGTGTGTTCTAGTTGGCATGGTCGTAATCCATCAATAAACAGGAAGTTTCTCGCTTACTATTGGCGCTACCTGGACGCGTTGAACAGTGCCATCTGTCGAGAGCCAAACACACCAAATCTTGGATTGCTTCGAATTCCGCCGTCAGAGGGCACTAATGGATGGCTGAAGATCCATACCACGACTTTAGTCCCAGACTATACACGCCGATAATTCGATATTTGAGCAGATTCGAGTGGAATCCGAAGCTTCATAAAACCCCTCGAATATTTTGTCAAAAATGTATTACATCACTTGGTGGGAATTATACAGTATTTGTTTCAATTAATCTTCTTATTACACTGTAATGCCCATGTACAGTCACGAGCATAAATACTGCGACACCAACCAAATAATGTTCGCCCCTTTGTCTCCAAAAGTATCGCAAAACTTTGTATTCAAACTCACAATTATTTATGTATTTCATTCTAGCTACCTCAAACAATTTTATTCAGCTTAGTATAAACCCCTAGTGATAAGGAGTTGACGTTATCCGGTTGATGTCGGAGCATTTATGCTCGTGACTGTACAGCAGTGGTAATTAATTCTGATGATTTAGAAGTGTCAAACTGATTAAAAGAATCTCTGAAATTCAAATACCCAGTATATATTAGTTAGGAGATTCAATTCAACCCGAGACCGCTTCGAATATGTTTGTATATGAATAAATGTTCACAACTGTGCAATACATTAAATAACACTGGGCAATAGCTTCGTAATGCCCACATTATGTGGTTCTATTTATCATTCAACATTGGTAATAATTACTAACATATGACAGTAATATCTGCAGACCACTTGAAGATGGTAATTTGTTTCATCCAAGATATCTTCGGTGTTTCCTTTGTTGAGAAAAAAATACATAAATGTTTGATATCAACAGAAACTAATTTTAGTTGTAAACGGTTTATAAAGGGAACATACATTACATTATGTCAACACGAAAACTAATAATGTTTATAATTCAACATTCCTGGGTATAAACTAAGAGATTGGGGGGAGGAAGGGGGGGGGGGGGGGGGTTGAAGAAGGAAACCAATGCCAGTGTTCGGCTTATAGCACATGCTTGGACGACACTGATTATTTTACTGTATATCCTGTAAATCATTAATGCTTAATTATTTTATATTTCATTATGGAATAAAGTTAACTTGTTATTTTAATGTGTATTTAGCACTTGAAGCCTGTAAGTGTTGTTTCAATACACCCTATAGGGATGAGCTCGATCCAATCATATAATAATAATACAATGAATACAAATAATCCTGATTAATATTGTTTCAGGAATGAATAACATAAGATCATAAAATAGTACATGTAAATACACACAATGTTACTACATTAATCACAAAATAAGTAAACACAGAAAGGATAGTCTCAAAATAATAGATAGTATCCTGATGGTAAACTGGCAACCGCGAGGAGACTTGCCGGTAAAGGTAGATATTAGTTACTGCGAAGCATACGTACAGAACCGATTTTTTTTTTAGATAGGATACTAAATGACAAGTGAATAACTTTTACATTAATTCAACGAATAGAAGATATAAATCTTAATTAACTCAAAGAGTCACAACAGTGAATAAAAATTCACTGATGGAGTGAATTATTATAATAGTCCATATGCGGGACTGAAATTCCCGTCGGGTGAGAAGTTAATGCGACGTGAATGATAGGAGTTTAATCATTAACTTAAACAATGCTTAAACTGATTTTGAAGTCATGAAGCATAATCTTTAGAATAGTCTAACTAGGAGACTGATAAATAAACACTCTCTGTGAACACTTATACATGCAATCGCATACCCAGCTAATAATAACACATATATTATAACAAGATCTGATTAAGCCGTTCACTGGAGTTTACGTATAATGTGCATCCATATATACCGAACGAATATATGTATAGTTATTATCCGGAATATAGGAAACAATATTCCAAGAATTATATATATATATATATATATATATATATATATATATATATATATATATATATATATATATATATCTCACGTATAGAGTATGTGCTGTTCTCTCAAAACGAGTGGCGATAGCTAGGAGAAGGAGATAATTAATAATCTCTAGTGCGGTATGACGTTATTAAAATGAACACTAACATATTTTATTTAACCCTTCGCAAATAATCATCAAAAACACTTTATCGAACAAGAGGCACTTAGTTGATTCAGGTAGAGAAGTAGGAGCCCATGAGAGGATCTGGCCGCATGTGGTGACTGAGTACGTTGTCCAAACCTGTTGACACTAGGGTACGTCCTCTTCACACACTCTCACTAGAAGATACACTTTCTAGCTCGCCCACACAACTTCTTCGGGATCAATAATACTGTCGCTGGTGATACTTTTAATGGGATTTTGGCTAACCCGAAGGATTTTTCGAATCGATAATTCATCTATTAAGCACGTTCGCCAAGAAGGGAGAGGTACCCGAAAGTGAATTCGATTTTGCCTACCAAACTCTTGGCTGAGGCAGGGTAATGTTCCGTTTTAATTCAGATGTACAGGTGTGGCGTTTCGGAATATGAGAGGCATGAGAATTACAGTTTGTTTATTACTGCTGAGGTTATTAAGGTTCTTAAAATTATTGTACATACAACATTACAAAGGTGAATACATTCTTTATTTAATACAATTAGTTGGATGGATGAAGAAGCTTTGATGTATGGATGTGAAATGAATTTCTGTTTTGGCTGTATACAGGTATTTTGGGTGTGATATATAATTAATTTAGGATGAGGGGGAATATGAGGATTTCACTTTGTTTATCTCCTTAGTTGTTGTAGTTGTATGCATGATGTTCAGGTTGGAAATGCGGGAATTGAGGAGGTTGGTGTCGCATTCGCATAAACATTTCATCGTTGTAGTCCAGATCCGGCTCGGGCAGGAGAATCTCACCGCGGGTAGGGAACGCCCACTTTTGACCAGGTGGGTAGAGGTCATTAGGGCTGGGGAGTGGCCCGTGTTGGCCCGCGCAGGTACTGTGGTGCTTTTTACCTTTCTGCTGGGGGTTGGGGGACTTATTAATTTTCTTCGCTCTGCATTTAATGGAAGCAATGCGGCATTGTGGCTGTTGCTTCTCTGGATACGGGAGCAGGTTCTTGGGGTGTTTTGGCTAATGTTGGTCAAGCCCTGTTATCTCAATATATATATATATATACATATATATATATATATATTTTTTTTTTTTTTTTTTTTCTATGTGATTGAGGGAGGCAAAAGGCATAACTGCCTATAGCGAGTGCCTCCCCCATAGTTGAAAGAGTGACAGGGCCAAAATCAAGGGACGTTCGAGCCAAAATGCCTGGACACACGGAGTTTGAAGCAATTTAAGTCATAGGAAGAGGGATAGACTGATTCTGGGAGAGAGTTCCAGAGCTCAGCTGTTGAGTAGAAGAAAGTTTGAGAGTAACGTTTCACTCTTGGGTTGAAGAGTTGCACAGAGTAGGGGTGGGATTGAGTTGCAAGACGGGTACCACGTGCCCTACGTAAAGGAGGTGGTATGCACTGGGATAGCTCTGAGGAACACTGATTATTATAGTAGCGATAGCATAGCGAGAGAGATGCAACATTGCGGCGGAGAGAGAGAGATTGCAGAGAGTTGGTATATATAGATATATATATACCGTATATACTGTATATACCTGTATATATATATTTGTGTAGCCAGGTAGTATATATTAGTTTAATACACACAAGGTTAAATGAAGCAGCATTCTCATTGTTAATTATCGTTTTATTAATTCCTTCAATATTTCTTACAATTGTTCATTGTGGTTGAGCAAGTTGGTGGATTAAGTTGGCAACATTCTGTGGGTGGTTCATCGACGCTTCGTCTGTCTTAGCAGACATTCTCAAGAAGTATGATTATTAGGGGGCGAACTAGGGGTATTTATAGGGTATTTAGGTGAGCAGGGAGGGGGAGGGGGCGGGGTTATGGCTTGCGTTGAAGGCTGTCATTGGTTATCGCATGCCGTCGGGTCAATCTCAAGTTGTATCTGGTTGCTGGTTGGCTGAGGGAAGTGAGGGTGTTTGCGCTGTTAGATTGCGTGGGGTTTGGAGGGCCAATTACTTGTAGCAGTATGGTGTCATGTTGTGGGTAGTACTTGTAAGTCTAGAGTCTGGTTATTAATAGTGGGTCGAGGGTCTGTATGTACAGTTTGCCGCACATATTCTATTATGTTGGGGTCGAGATTTGGCAGCCCTCCACCCACTTCCCCAACACCCCTCCCTCACTCCCCCTCCTTCCCTTCCACTATTGGTAGGAGGTGGAATGAGGGAGGGTGGTTGGGGAGGTGGGTGCGGCGCTGTCAAGTTACGATTTGCTGGGATTGCTGAGAAATGGAATATGTGCGGCAAACTGTACAAGGCTTAAAGGATTGTAAGGTGTCATGGGTCTTTTTCTTTATCAAGTATGGTAATGTGTTTGTTTAAGTCAGGGCTTGGTGGTAGGGTTTATTATAATGTTCTATAATGGTGCCAGCCTGTAGGTAAAAGGTGAGCTGACGGGATAGGCGAGTGTGTGTCATACCAATGTAGGTGTGAGGTCCACAGTCCTCACTGTTGCAAGTGTGTTGGTATATGATATGGTCATCGCTCCTCTTGCTCTTAGTGGTGGTAGGGCGCTTTTTGAGGACAAGGTTGGAAGTTTTATTAGATATATAATAAATGATAAGTTTGATTTTGTTGTTGGGGTTGGTGGGGTGAACGATTTTGTCCATGATTTCTCTCATGATCATTTCGTCAGTCTTGTAGTCAGAGGATATTATGATTACGGTAGTAAATCTTGATGTCGTCGGAGGGGGGCTGTTGTTGTGGGTGTGCTGGTTGTACCACTTTTCTACTTGTCATTAGATTTTTTTTGTTTTCTATATTCCAACTACGCCCTCTCGGGCATAGGCTGATAGCCTTTACTATGGCAGTATATTGGGGTCACCCGCTCCACGGAGCCTACCTGCTTCCGCGGAGGGTCCGAGGTCCACGTAATTTTAGAGATTGAGTATGAAATTTGAATATTTAAGTTAATTACTCGGTTTTAATACATAAACAAGTGTATAAAATTACATATTATTTTATTTTCATGCATAAACAAAAACAATCTTGGCTTTATTGATTCATTTTTATTTGTTTGCATTAACCTAACCAAAAAACCTAACCTAACCTAACCTAAATGTATTTGGAGGCTATTAGGTTAGGTTAGGTTAGGCTTTTTGGTTAGGTTAGGTTAGGTTTTTTGGTTAGGTTAATGCTAAACCATTTTTTTTTTTTTTTTTTTCCGGTCGATAAAAATTATATAGCAATGAAGCATAAAATTATAGGAACCCAAAACTACCATTATAATATGAGATCCCAGCTGTGGTGCGAGCAGTAAATATTGACCAAAGTTCCTTTGCACTAATATGGGAGGAGTATGTGTTTTAGATCATAATAAAGTCAATAAGTCATTGACCAAATCTTTTGTTTACATGGCGAAGACTCGGCAGACGACGTACGCTAAACGCCATTTTCACCATTATATATATTATTTATTAGTAATCTTTTCTACTTTAATGCATGAAAATAAAATAATTTGTAATTCTATACACTTGTTTATGTATTAAAACCGAGTAATTAACTTAAATCTTCAAATTTCATACTCCATCTCTAAAATTACGTGGACCTCGGACCCTCCGCGGAGGTAGCTAGGCTCCGTGGAGCAGGTGACCCCAATATACTGCCATACTTTACACTCTATCGCTGAACACGGTGAGGCCCGTGAGGTCTTGTTCCAGTCTAGGGAGTGAGACATGCGAAGCACCCACTCACGGCTCTAACCCAACTCCATCTCTGAAGCTGCTTCGCCCCCGCGCTTCACAGTCTCACTCCCTAGGCTCGGACCCTCATGCTCAGAATGCCACTTATTGAGCAATTAACTCACTAGGCATTGCCCCCCTGTAGCATATTTTGAATATGGGAATATTTATACAGTGCTATTTAATCGGGGAACAATGAGGGTATTTTGTTTTGGCATTTCGGTGTGCTGACGTGGTAATGCACTGAAACTAGGTACAGCACAAATTCCATCCCAATAATATCTTCCCATTGACATCTTGGGATTCGAACCCGGGTCCATTGGATTACCACTCCAGTGGCAAGACCACTCTGCCACACCTCCCCTCCTGATGGTGGTAGATACGTCAGAGTTAGAGTACCCATTGTTAATGAGTACTTGGGAGAGTCTTTCAAGTTCTAGGTGGGTATATCTCCATGTGGTACAGTGGGAGAGGGCTCTTCTGACTTTGGCAGAGATAGTCCAGTAAATCTAGCAATCATTTAACTGGACCTAGAACAAATTGCAATAGAAGGTTTTTTGGCTTTAACTTGTTTATTAGGTCCCTCTGATGAACATATAAAAAGTCTCCAACTTTTGGACACTGGGAAAGTGGTTAATTTGCATAAATTCAAGATGGCCGCCGTCCAAAGCTTCAATTTACAGATAACTTTTTTCTGGTTGCTCCTAGACCCTATAAATGTATTACAAACAACGTTTCTTGGCTTTAACTTGTTTATTAGGTCCCTCTGATGAACATACTTTTTCTCCAACTTTTGGACACCTGGAAAGTGGTTAATTTACAGCCGAAAAACCTTACAGACAGGCTGAACTGTCTCTTTCACAAGGGGTGACACAGGCACTTTGTGCTTGTATGGGTTTTTTGACCTGTTGTCCCTCTTTTTTATAAAAAAAAAACAAAAAAAAACATGACGTAGTATGACGTCATTCAGAGCCAATTATGTAATTCATGATAGGAGTTCGTATTCACTTGGATCATCGGTGCTTGCATCAAAGTTGCTATTTTGACAGAGTCCTTTACATTGACTACATGCACTGGAACATTCAAGCTCATTCCGTTTGCAACTACAGCGTTGAGTGTCACAGTTGCCCTTACACTGACATCTGACCAATTTCAGTAGTGAATCAGGAGCCACTGGCGAATCCATCGTCTTCGGTTCAAGCTGTCCCTTCCGCAGACACCAGCCCCATTTCTCGGGGTCCACACAGTTCCCCATCCATTCCTGGACCTGACAATAAACTCGGAACGAGTGGTATTTGGCTGCATCGGTTGTTGGGGGAAGGCTGTGAACTTCAACGGTAGTTGAACTTTTTGCCACCTTGTTGCAAAACTTTGTCTTTCGCAGTCCGTCAAGGGTGTCATTTCCTTTTCCCCCGTACAAATAAACCAAGGCCTTTTCACCAGCTGATGATATCGCGTCTTTACTTCCACTTTGGCAACAGAATGCTTCTATACATTTCAAGAAACCGTTGTCTTCCCTCACTTTCCTCAAGGCAGCCCCTTTACCAATACCATACAGTCGTGAGGTTGTGTCACATCCACAGAGTGCATGGACAACTGGCAGGACACGACAGATGCTTTCACCGAGAGCTTCTGCTACTGAGTTAATATGCCAACATTTCCCACCTTCCTTGCTCGACTTGAAGTACAAATCATTCATCCCTCGTTCTGCATAATGACACAACAGCACCAACAAGTCTGTGTCCTCACCTATCACATATGTCACGGTTTCCCTTGCATGCTCAATTCCCTTCTTCGCAATCATGACATCTGCATCTGCTGGCGCATTGACACAGTCAATTCCATTTGCCTTGAATGTTTCACACAATAAGTCAATGAAGTTTTGCTTATTGTCCGAGTTTGACAAGAAGTTTTCCTTTTTTGACCGAAGGGGCATGGTTGGAGTGAACATCACCTTTTGACCAAAGACTCCTTTTGATCGTCGATTGTGTGTCATGTCCTTGGTAGTAGGTCCTGATTTATAACCGTCGAATACAACCACCGGGTTGAGAAAGTTTTTGGAAACATGCTTCATGTACATGATTGCAATGTCCTCAAATGTGTCACCCTTCTTCCATGGAATCCTTTGCAATAAGGAACCACCATCCAGAACATGGGTCACAGTCCTTTCTTCCTCAAATGATTCCAATGACGACTTGGGAACAACAGCAGCTATCTCATCTCCTAGCTGTGGTTTATTGGCTTCCCTGAGCCTCCCCCACTTATCGAACAGAGCAGTAGGGTAGCTAGACAACTCATACGCAAAGACCTCTTCAACACCTAAGTCCCTGTTATTAGCAAAGATGAGGAGCCTCTGGAAAAGGAGCTGTGGGTCGATTGGTACTTTTTCAGCACTGATTGTAACCTTTGCACCCAACGACTCAACTTGATCTTTCTTCCTAAATGAAAAGTCAAAAGCATTGCTACCTTCCATCTTCTGCACAATGTTCATACCAACCTCATACAGTAAATGAGGATTGGCCGAGGCTGGTCCTGTCACACCGTTGGCAATATTCCTGAGTTCATTTGATTCTTGAAATGGATCATAATCCTTGAAGAATGCGAGAACCTTCTCTGTGTCCTTCCTATCTCGTTCACGCCTTGCTTCAGTCATTTCTTTGTGCTGCTCAGAGGTGTGGAAATGCTTCCCTGTCAGTTCTTGCATAACTTCACTCACCTCAGCGCAGGCTGGCATAGCAAGTAACCAGCGCAGGCGTTGCGTTTCCTCCATGCCCCTACCACGTGTCAATCCACCATTCGTTTTCAAAGAGCGCATCAAAACCTGCTCTATAACCAAGTCGCTTGGCAGTCCTGCCCACAGCCGATCACTTCGGCGGATCACAAATAGACCGGAGTTCAATTGACAGAACATGTCTGGGTTGAGCTGCTCAAGTTCAATCATGTCTTGAATGTACACATGGGCTGACTTGGCATAATTATTATGACCACACGCTGCAAAGTACGGCAACATCTCCTGGAGTGTTCCGAGGTACAGTAGGAAATCGCCCATTCTCAGTGCCCTCAGGAAGCGACGCAGCAGGTCAATCATGTCCATGTATTGAATCCATAGCTTTCCCATCTTATGCTCTGCTAAGGAGCTCTTCTCAGCTTTAAGTTTTTCAGAAATTCTGTTGAAAACGTCTTTACTGCAGACTTCATCCGGTGAAACGTCTTCACGCAACAGCTTATCCAAAAGATCTGCAGCCTCCTGGAAGTCCTTGCATGCGTCACTTTCCTCATCTACCATTGAGAGGTTGACACCGTATGCCCTGCCTAACACAATCGAACTCAAGGCTGTGTCAACCAAGAAGTGGCCTCTGATTGCTCGTGCATAGGCTTTCCCACTCAGCATTTGGGTCACAGCATTTTCAGCGTATATAAGTTCCAAAACCTCCTTAAGCCCAGATGCTTCCATAACATGGCCCATGCATCCCAAAAAGCTCATCACAGAGTGAAAGCCACCAAGGTTCAAAACAATGGGTTTCAGTTCGCTTCCTTCCTTCTCATGAACAATGATCGTCTTCGCTTTCCAATAAAGCGGTTGGTCGAATGTCAGCATTGGCGTCGTTCCCTGGCGATGGCTTTCCGCAGCAACGAAGTGAAGTGTTGAGTAAATACAACTCATGTCCGTAGGGTCCATGTCAATCATGGGCAAGAAATGGACGGATGATTTCCCTGGGTGTGGTCCATGGCACACACTCTGCATTAAGCCGGACCAGCCTGGTCGTTTTGGTCGAAGCAACCATGACGTTTTCCACAGTATGTCCAGATTTTCAAGCTTGTCAGATGCTGAAATAGGGTCAAGCTTTCTAAATTCGAGAGGCCCACCCTTCTTGCGAACACTGCGGTAGTATTTGATTTCAATTTGAGCTGCCGTGAAGTTGTTTTCAGGTGACTGCAATCTTGGTATTGATGTTGTGTCTCTTACTTCAGGGGTGACAGCAACAATTATACCCATACCATGGTATGTTCCTCGCCCATCAAGCGTACGCAAGTTGTGATCAACATTGTCTGCAACGAACTGTCCAAACCTGCCTGCAGTGGATATGTTGGTGCCCCTGAAATTGGCAGCACACTTCGAAAACCTCAAAACTTCTGCGTAAGGCAGACAGAAGCCGTGGCTGTGTAAACTGTCCACAAGAAAGCGGGAACCAAAGTGCTGGTGCATTTGAACCGCCAATCCATACTGAATGGGTGCTACAATGGCCCTTGGTCTGGTAAGTTGCACGATACTTTGTCCAATTGATGCAACTTCAAGATCACATGACTTGCCACTGAACGTCTCTTGCAGCAATATACGAAGGGACTGCGGAACGTACGCCACATTCTTTTCCAGCGACCGGAGTTCAGAAGGATCTGGATAGAAATCTCTACAAGTATCAATGTTCTTTATATCTGCTTTGATCAACCGTGCCACAGCCCTGACTATCTTTCTTTGTTCTGCTTCCTCATCATCAGTCTGTGGTGAGTCTTTGAATTGTTGCAAAATCTTTGCAGCACTTTCTTTGACAGTTACAACATCGCTGCGTCCATGCACGTTACTAATAACCAGTTCATCCCCAAAATATGAAATAAGTTTCTGTTTCTTGTATTTTACACTATACGCTTCAACATCAGGGCACAACTGGGACATTCTATCAACGAGATCAACCACTGTAGTCTATTCATCATCATTGCCACTGACTAGGTCCTCGATTGCGAGTAGAAATGCTTCCTCTCGTGAGGCATCTACTTTGCGACCCTTGCGAGGAGGTTCACTGTCTGCGGAATCACGATATTTGGAGGGGATCTGCCTATGTGTCTGGAAATTTGAGCTGCACTGCTTGTGATATATTGCGTCAGCTGCTGGAAGATCGCGTGCAAAGTTAATTCGGCCTCTAACAGTGTCAGCCCACTCATCAGCCCTGGCATCACATGCAGAAAGTATTGTCCTTTGAAAGTTGAAGGTGCGTACTGGCTACACCTCTTCTGAATCATGTTTTGTGTCCAAATAGATTTTTGTACCACAAAAAAAGCAGTTCTCTGTAAAACAAAAGTCTGGTGACTGAGATCGAAGAGCAGGTTTATCAGGACGATTCTTCTGCTTCCCAGGAATTCTATTTGGCTTCGTATTGACATGCTTCTTTCGGCAATCAATGTGCACCGTTTGGCCCTCGGACACGGTAATTGATGGCGTTCCACGTTCAGTACTGGCCTTGTTGATAGTATCTGCTCCCTTCGCCCTCAGCTTGACTGTTTCTCCTTCGTCTAACGTGTTTGAGCAAATGCCGCAGGGATTATGCACCACCTCTTCTTCCATGGCTTCGGTAGATGTCGCACCAATCTGTTGAAACAAGAAACAAGATGATGGGATTAGTATAGGCCTAGGCAAAATGTAATAGACAATAATGTGCAGTAAAGGTAGGGCTTGACCTAGAACAAATTGCAATAGAAGGTTTTTTGGCTGTAAGGTTTTTTGGCTGTAAATTAACCACTTTCCAGGTGTCCAAAAGTTGGAGACTTTTTATATGTTCATCAGAGGGACCTAATAAACAAGTTAAAGCCAAAAAACGTTGTTTGTAATACATTTATAGGGTCTAGGAGCAACCAGAAAAAAGTTATCTGTAAATTGAAGCTTTGGACGGCGGCCATCTTGAATTTATGCAAATTAACCACTTTCCCGGTGTCCAAAAGTTGGAGACTTTTTATATGTTCATCAGAGGGACCTAATAAACAAGTTAAAGCCAAAAAACCTTCTATTGCAATTTGTTCCAAGTCCAGCCCTACTTTGACTGGTCTAAGATGGTAGATAGGAGGTATCGTTGGGGGCACTCGCTATCACCATTAAGGCACTGTCCGTTGTTAATGAATTTGGTGTAGACCGTAGTCTTGAAGCTATTTTCATGAGTGGAATCAAGGATGTCAAGGAAGGGGAGTCGTCCGTCAGTAAAACGTTCATAGGTAAAGTTGAGTCCAGAGGCGGCCATGAAGCATTGCTGCAGCTCCTGTAGTTCTCCTAGGTCTTTAACCCGCACAACTATGTCGTCCACATACCTGCAGTCAACTGAGGGTCGGTGGGCAGCTAGGTGCTCCTCCTCGATAGTTCCCATGAAGGAATTAGCGAAGAGAACCCCTAGAGGAGTGCCCATCACCTCGTCGTCAATCTGCTGGTACATGTTTCCACGAAGGCAGATGCAGGAGGCCTCTTTGGTGCACAGCTCCAGCCACCTACAAACATCTCCTAACCTTGTCATGGCTTTGCTTCACTTTCCAATTGTCCCTAACCAACTCTAAACCGCCGTTGAATATTCTGAGCAGCAGTAATTTAGAAGACAGGCAATCTTGTGGGTTTGCTAGACCTGTTGGATCTTGAGTTCCTTTGTACTCCTCTGTACTATTACTGTGTAATGGCTCAAACCCAGATGCAATCTTTCTATTAGTAAAAACATATAAAAACAAAACAAAACTTATTCCTGTACTGTCTAATTTCCAATGTCTATACATTCACTCTTTATCCTTCCCTTGCTTATGGAAAGAGACCATTTTATTGAAATACAAGGAAAAGAATCTCTTCTGGTCCACCTGACTGCTCCCAAATGCAATCACATTTGTTTTCGCTTTCTGAAATGTTTTCAATGTTATTTATTCCCATTATATAATGACTGTTAACGCCCTTAATTAAATACGGGTTTCTGCTTTTATTAACCTCTTCTGAGCGGTGACGTCATTTTAACTTTACACTGCCTACCAATAGACGATGTTATTCAGCTTAAAGAGGGCCTCCAGTAATCAATAGGCTTCGAACTATCTCACTTAACCATTTTTACTACCATAAGCCCTTCTTAAACTGCAACAAAATCGTCTAAATATAGCTAGAATAAAATTAAAATCACGTCGCTGGTACAAAAGGGTTAAGCTATTCATAGTCTATGTTAAGAATAATTTTCTAAAATTATTTACTTCCAAGTAGCTATCCATTAAGTTAATTTGAAATCCACTAAAGTTTGTCATAATATTTACAATTTAATATTTTAAATATCAGATAAATGGATGTTGCCTCCATTTTCCTCATTGTTTTGTTATAATGTTAGCATTATAATTACAGCATAATAATATGGAAATAATAGCAGATATATCACACAATATTTGATTAGTATGGGCAACTCTTTATAATAGTAATTGCAGTTTATGATCTTGGTAATGACACATTTAATTGTGTATAACATTTATAAACGAAACATATATACACAATGATTTTAGATTTGTTTATGTATATTTTACATCACACTTCATTATTAATTCCACGTATTATTTGAGAAATAATGTGGTAACAAGCCATATATATTTATATTTGCAATTTGAAATACATTAATTTATAGTTGTAATATTTGTAAAGTACTTATGGATTTTCATATTTTTGTTCATATCAAATGGCACGAAAGGTTTTAATATTAACAAAAATATGGGGTGAAAGGTCTTAAAATCGCCAAACTAGTAAAATTAATGGAACTAAACACGAGGGAAAGGGGGAGCCAGAAAAAGCAAAGTTCTGACTAAGGGCTTTTACCAATCAAGAGGAATGGTACTGTACCAGTTTGTTTAAGGGGAGGTTTTAGTTTGTTCCCGAGCCCTCTATCAAGCTTATAATTACATCCCCTAGAACCCCTTTCAAGATAAATATGTGTACATTTTTCGATAGAAACATTTCCCGGCCGAAGGCCTGTTCTTCTTAAATTACAGGCTCGCTAACACTATCCAGGAAATAATCGACACCTAAATTATACGAAAGGTCTTAACATTGACAGACATGGGGTGAAAAGACATTTCCATAAAACGTGTTCATTTCTAACCTTACAATGTTAATGACGACCATTTGGGTATGTCTAGAATACGTATTATAATACGTTTGATGATGGGAATTTTAGTAAGTTATTATTCACAAATATTGTATGTGCACAAGATGTTGTTGTAAAACGTTTATTACTTATAACTTACTAATGTTGTTAATCACAATTCAGGTTTGTACAGACGACGTCAGCATATTACGTTTACATTAAATAATACTATGACGTTCTCAATAACCATCCCTATGTGTGGCAAATACGTTACTGTCTTACGTAGTGTGTTACAAACGAAACTACGTATTTTCTGATTATTAATGTATGTACAGAAAACGTTATACTGCAACGTTTGATCTTGATAATACAACTACGTTCGTAATGACTATGCATATACTGTACGTATGACAGACATTTCCATTAAAAACCCAATTAAATACTATAGTTACAAAGTTAATGACTATCATTTTGGTATGTCTAGAATACGTATATATAAAATGTGTGAGGTTGGGATTTTGTTTACGTTATTATTAAAAACTATTGTATGTGCACAAGATGTTCTTGTAAAACGTATATTATTCGTAAGTTACTGATGTGGTAAATCACAACTAAGGTATGTACAGACGACGTCAGAATATTACGTTTACATTATCATATGACCATCCCAATGTGTGTCAAATACGTTACTGTCTTACGAAATATGTTAAATAATTTATGAAACTACGTATTTTCTGACTATTATAGTATGTGCAAAAAACGTTAAACTAAACATTAGGTATTGGTTATACAATTACGTTTGTAACGACGATGTAGGTACAGCCCGTAGCCTAGTAGGTAGAGCTCTCGTCTCACACACGAGGGGTCGGGGGTTCAATCCCGGCCGGGCGGAGACAAATTGGGCTTGTCTCCTTTCATGTGTTAGCCTCAGTTCACCTAGCTGTAAATAGGTACCTGGAATAAGTGGACGACATTGTGACGTCCCATCTGGGGTTGGCAAAAATGGAACAAGGCGAGATGGGTATCATATGGTTCACCTAAGCTGATGGCTACCTAAGCCTTCGGGCGAGACGGTACCGTCTATAGTGAGAATGGAACCATACAGATCCACCCTAAGCCTTTGTTTCCGATGTCGCCAATTGGCTAAATACAGACTACACACACATCCACAGCCATTCCAACAGTACATAAAACACTTAACATGCATTTCACGCAATACATTCCCAGTTAAGGAGGCGCGATAATAATGAGCTTAGCTCGCATTGCGTGGATTCCCCTTGACGAACAAGTAACTGAGTAACACATGCGAAAGACACTTCTAACAAACGTTAACATTTGTAATATTATTACGTAAATAATTACCTTTCTTATACGTCTAAAATACGTTTCATCAATACGTTTGTTGTTGGGAACGCCATTACGTTATCATTAACCATTTGTTAACCCTTAACCAACGGCGCACGACATCTGTCGAGTTAAATAAATTTGGACTATGTGGCGGTGCACCACATATGTCGAGTGCCATTTTCAGCACGTAATGTTGCTGAGAGAGAGAGCTGAGCGGTGGGACGAGCGTAGTAACCTTATGACCGCTCCCAACGACCACCGTGGACGTACTGAACTGTATACCACCTTCCTCCCCTTCTCTCACTCGCTACACAGGGAATTATGTTCGGAACTTACCTTATTTTAGGTTTTTTGCACTCGTGTTGCACGATCGTTGCAAGAGAACCAGTGGTCGTACAAGGATGGTTCGGGTGTCATTGGAAAGCTCTGTTTACGCCCTTTCAGGGATAGATACTTGTTTTACGGTCTGGGTCTTCTTTATGCATGAAAATGAGCACGGAAACAACCCTATTTAGGGTAAAAAAAAAACGCTGGGCGGCACAGTGTAAAATACCCTACCACCCGCTCTTTGTGTGTTAATATGCAGAAGACGTTCGTATACTACTTAATAAATATTAACCATATCTGTAGGTGTATAAAACATTATTGTGTAACGTCTTTATTTGCTTATACTGCAACGTTTAATTTTTGCCAATACCTAACTTTTTGTACCATACGTTCCATATGGCCGAACCATCTCAAGTTGTTCCTTTTCACACTTTCCAGCACATCTACCTCTACACCACACCTCCTTCTTACTTCCTCATTCGTCTGTCTATCCCTCCATGTAACTCCGCATGCACTTCTCATGTAACTCATTTCCACCGGTCTCACTCTTGGTCTGAGTCTTTTCCCGAACGTTCATGCTTTGCTTCCGTAAGTTAGTGTCAGGATTACCACACTGTCGTGCAAGGACTTCTTCACTTGCATCCGGACACCCTATTTCTTGTTACTGCCTTCAACGTTCCTACAACCCTCTTCCCCTGTTGCACCCTCTCCCGCACTGCTTCATCCATAGTCCTATTTTTATTTAACACACTGCCCAGATACTTAACCCCCCTAGACAGATTATATTAACTTACTGACGAGGAGGCGGCTGACACGGTATTATCCCCACAACTGTCAAAATCTCACTGAGGAACAGTTAGAAGTCGGAGGAACATGGGGTTGCCACCATTCATCAGATTTTGATCTAACTTACCTAACTTACTGAGCTCAATATGATGCTAGAGCGTCATATAACTTATTAGAGAGATATTAGAGAGATAGTAAGGTCATATGACGCTCTAGCATCATATGAGTATTTTGGCCAAACCTCCATATGACGCTCTAGCATCATATGATTCGGAGAGTGTTAAAAGAGCTGACGATCTCCATAGCCTGACCGTTCAACTTCACCTCACACTCTGTGACTTCACCCCTTTCGAAGACCATAACTTTGCTCTTTCCCGCATTTGCCTTCAAATTCCATTTTTCGCACTGTTCCAACCTCATTTACCAGACCCTGCAACTCCCATTCATTATCGCTCATCAGAACTGTATCATCCGCAAACAGCAGTATAGGCAGCTTCCACTCATTTCCCTTCCTTTTCAGCGATACACCAACATCCACTGCTCTTCCTAGTATTCTTTCATGACTCCATCCATATATACATTAAACAACCATGGGGACATCACACACCCCTGTTTCAACCCAACATTCAGGTCAAAGAACTCACTCTGCTCATTCTCCACACGTACTGCCGCCTTTGCACCCTCATACATGCTCTTTACTGCTTTCAGCAACTTGCCATCTACTCCATAATTATATTCTAAGTACTTTCCACATACCTTCTTTATCTACTCTGTCATAGGCCTTCTCCAAGTCCACAAAGGCAACATACCCCTTTTGCTGCTTCTCCCGATACTTCTCCACAACACAATTCAGGTTAAAATCTGATCTACACATCCTCTTCCCTTCCTAAAACCTCCCTGCTCGTCGTCTATCCATTTCTCCATTCTCACTCTCACTCTCTCAATCACTACCCTACTCTACACCTTCCCTACTATGCTCAGAAGACATATTCCTCGGTGGTTACCACACCCTCCTCTTTCTCCTTTGCCCTTATATAGGGGGACTATTATGCCAGTCTTCCAGTCATCGGGTGCACTCCCCTTCTCCCATGCTAGTTTGCACATGTTCCATACCCATTCGATCACTATCTCACCACCATACCTCAACATTTCTCCACACACTCCATCTGTTCCTGGTGCTTCCCCAACTTCACTCTTTTCATGGCTTCCCACACTGCTGACCTCCTGATCCCCACCTCCTCCTCCACCACTTCTCTTCTTCTCCCTCCCATACCATATCCAATTATGTTTGCTGGCTCTTCATTCCTTACATTTAGCAACTCGTTGAAGTACTCCCTCCATCTTTCGACTGTCTCTTGCTTCTCGGCTAGCATTCTCCCATTCTTATCTTTCACACCCTTACTGTTTCCCTAACTTTCTTGACTTCTGTCCAGAACAGTTTCTTACACTCCCTCCATTTTACACTCAGATTCCTTTCAAATTCCTCATCTACTCTTCTCTTGCTTTCCTTCACTACTCTCTTCACCACACTCTTTCTCTCCACGTACCTTGCTCGTTTCTGCCTTTCCAAATCTTCATTCTCTGTACTATCAAACCACTCTCTATACGCTTTCTTCTTGTCTTCCACAGCTATTTTTACCTCTTCTGTCCACCATGTTGTACCTTTCACTCCCCTCCCTCTTCTCACTCCACACACTTCCTCACATGCACAGATCTCTTCCTTAACACCTTACGAGCGGCCTATGCGGTTTATTTATGTGTACCGCACAGCGGGGTGTTTTTAGCCAAAATAGGGCTGTTTACGTGATCATTTTCATGCCTAAATAAGACCCAGAACGTAAAACAAGTACCTATCCCTGAAAGGGCATAAACAGAGCTTTCGAATGACACCATAACGATCCTTGTATGATGGATAGTTTTCTTGCAATAACCGTGCAACGCGAGTGCAAAAAGCAGGTAATTCGGTACTTTCAGTACATAATTGAGTATGTAGCGAGTGAGAGAGGGAGGAGGGAGCTGAGATTTGTGTCAGTAGGTTCGCCGCGGTGGTCTGGAGCAGTCATACGCTCGCTAGTCTCCTGCCACCACTTGTCTCTCTCTCTCAGCCACATTACGTGCTGAAATTGCCACTCGAGTTATGTCGAGCGCCGCCACATAGTCCAGCTTTATTTAACTCGACTTATGTTGCTCGCCGCTAAATAAGGGTTAAACACCTTGCTTATCTCCTCCACTTCCTCCACATCTTCCAGGTCAAACCCACCTAGTCGTCTTTCTAATGCTCTCCTGTACTCTTCCCTGATTTCCTCATCCTGTAGCCTCTCCACCCTCCTCACTATTCCACCTTCCTCTCGCCTCCTTCCAGCTCTCCTCACCCACTTCTTTTGTATCCTAACCTTAGCTACTACTACATAATGATCAGACAGACCCCCTCCAATACCCCTATACACCCTAGCATCCATCACAGATTTCTTCATTCGGTCATTCACACATATATAGTCATTCAGTGACTTTCGTTCCACCACTGTCTTATCCTTATCCTTCATCTTCCACACCACTTTCCATGTGTACCTGTGTATCATTCTGTGTCGGAAGAAGGTGTTGGCTATCCACAACCTCCTCCCCACACATACGCCCACAAGTGCACTACCATTCCCATTCACCTCTGACAGTACCCCCCACCTTCCCACCACTCCATCAACTTTCCTATCACCCACCTTACCATTCATATCCCCAATCAGAAATATTCTTTCGTGCTTGTCAAACTTTTCCAGGCATGCCTCCACATTCACCCAGAACTCCTCTTTCTATCTTACAAGTTTATCCTCTGTCGGAACATACACACACACAATCACCCACGTTTGTATTACTACTTTCATTCTCACCCATACAATCCTTGAACCCACAGACCCATATTCTCTTACACGCTCCTTCCATTTGTTACTTACAAACAAACACGCACCTTCTCGCTGCTCCCTCACTCACTCCAGCACACACACCCATTCCACACTCCCACTCTCTCACATCTGTACCCTTCCGTTTGATCTCCGTCATTCCACATACATCCAGCCTGGCATTCACTAACACTTCCATGACCTCTCTCTCTTTTGTGCCATCATTCATGCCACTCACGTTCCATGTACCTGTTCTCAGAATGTCCATAAGCTTGTCCTTAGTCGGTCGGGGTTCGTCAACACAGGGCCCGTCCGCATCCGAGGCTGATCGTTCGTTTGTCGTTGCTACGCATCTTTCACGGGTGAGGGTCGCAAGCCCACCGACCCAACCCTGTAAGTAACTTCTTATAACACGCAGAAGGCACGTGAGGCACATTCTAATCCCTCACCCACAGAGTTACTTGACATATTGTTAACGTTGTAGTACAACGTTAGGGATTACAAAATAATAACATTTTATGCACGGAGTAACTACGCCGTTACGATTTTGTCATAAAAAAAAGTCTACATCCGACGTATTTTTTTAAATATTAAAACTTATTGTTCCACAACGTTATTGTGTTACCCTTGTTTGACCAAACCATAACGTTGTGGTTACGTCGTGAGCTAAGTGGGTAATGACACCATTAGTGTGTTGGACGCTGTAAAACAGAGATAGACGGACATTATCTCAATGACCCCTCATTAAGGGGAGATGGGTCGTATTTCTGGTCCCCCTTCTTCCTTATGTTTAGCCTTAGTTTGACTATTTTAAGACCTTTCGCCCCATTTATTTGTCACTATTGAGACTTCTTGTGTCATTTAGGTTTCGACTTTTACCTGGCTAGCGTTAGCGAGCCTGTTTTTTAAGGGGAACTGGCCTTCGGCTGGTACATTTGTCTATCAAAAAATTGTAGCCTACAAATTAATCTTGAAGGAGGGTCTTTGGTTTTCTTTTTTTAAGCTTGATGGTTGTCTAGGGAGGAAACTCTAAAAACAATACAAAAATATGAAATGAGCAAATCAATACGCTCATTCCCCCTTTATCCAGTGTAAGCAGTGTGATAATCCTCTGTACACAATCGAGGCTACTATACGTCATTTGTGAAATATTACAGTTCTATAACATAGCGGTAGAACATTAGCATTCTCTGATTCACCGGTATATTATAGTACAAAACTATAACGTCCAGGCAAGGCACATGTACATACAGTACACTATGTACAATAAGTCAAGGATATTGGCCCTCCATCAAGCTTAATAAAAACACCTCCCATGAACATTGTTTGTCCCGACCAGAGGCCGGTAACTACTATAATACAGGCTCGCTATCGCTTGTAAGGAAAACAATAGACACCTAAATTGCACTTAAGGTCTTAGTAATGATAAATAAATAGGGAGAAAGATCTTAAAATCACCAAACTAATAGGTCAAACATCGTAGAATCTGAAAACTAATAGGGCTAAACATGAGGGAAAAGGGAGGCCAGAAAAAACAACCCTCCCCTCCTTAATTAAATCAAGACATCCACTTCCGTATGGTTGGAACCCCCGGGATTCACCCAGTATAGATGTTCCTCTTAATTCATATTATCACCAACCCAAAAATGAACTTACAAATAAATCTAATAAATGTAATCAATGAAACTAATGAATACATGTGGTACTCCAAGGATTTGAACCTAGGATAATCACACCGAAAATCCACGCATTAACCATTGCGCTACCAAGACAAGCGTGAAATGTATACGGTAGTGCGAGATTCTTGTTGGGCTGCTGAATACACTAGGACAGACAAATGGAGCTGCCTCTGTCACGCCTGACGACTCAACTAATGTAGAGGATGTAAATGAAAAGCCTGCCTATAAATCCTGAAGATCTTTTAGGAGAGAGGGGACGCTGGTGAGGGGAGAGGTGATTAAAGAGTGACATGTCAGGGGAAGGGGCCAGGGAGTGAGTCAAACTGAAAGGTTCAATGGTATAAAATAATATTAACCTCTTCTGTACCGGTGACGTCTTTATAGCCTAACTGTAATCTAACTACTTATTAGACGATTTTATTCAATTGAAAAAGGTCATCCAGCAACTGACAGGCTTCGAACTATCTAATATAACCATTTTTGCTACCACAGATACTTCTTAAACTGCACAAAATCGTCTAAATAATGCTAGAATAAAATTAAAAAGGCGTCGCTGGTACAAAATGGGTAGACATGATAATAATAATACACAAAATCGGTGTAAGTGGGTATATGCACTACGCCCCCCCCTCTCTCTCTCTCTATATATATATATATATATATATATATATATATATATATATAATCGAGAGAGGTTAGCCTAAAGAGGGGAGGTCTAATGGGCATGTCACCTAATGTAGGGTTCGCCACTCTGTTAGTGGCACCGAGGAGCCCTTCGTTGGGGGTTGGCATTTGGTGCAGGAGACTTTTTTAAGGGGCAGCACGCTCCCCTGCGAAGAGGGGTTTGTCTGGCACTTATTGCAGTTCGTCATCGAGGGCTCTCTTGAAGATGTCTAACGAAACACCCCTCGTCTCTTACTCGCCATGGGAGTTTGTTGAAGAGATGCGGCCCTCTTATGTGCTAACCAACCCTTTCACAGCAAGCCTGTTACACCATGATTTTTTCATCCTGGAGATATTGCATTCCCAGTCTCTTCTATCTCTGAACTTCATGACTATCGGGGTGTGTAGATTTGGTACTAAGCCCTCTGCAATTTTCCATCTGTATATTATCTAATAACATTATCTTTTCTATGCTCCAACGAGTACAGTTTCAGTGTTCTTAAATGTTTCCAATAGTGTAACTCTTTTGCAGAGTATTGTTATGTCCTGGGATATATAAACACTGGGCTCTTTCTATTGGACTAGGTATGCGGCAACAAGCAACAACGGAAAACGCTAGATCCAACCCTTATCTATAAACCCAGGCAACAAACCACCCTAAACCGTCAAGAGTCCTGCCTGGACAACGAGGTATCCTATGACTCGGTTACACGGTGCACACACTATAGACTGCTGATAGTCAAGCAGGCTATATAAAAGATCACACAATTAAGTTGACTTAAAGCTTCAAGGAAAAGATAGATAACGGAATTAAATTGCAGAAACAATTTAATAACAAACTAGAAGAAAGTACATTTAACGTTACGTTAATTAATACAACTAATCACACCTGCGTGAAAGAAGGTGAAAGCAAACAGTCCTCAAAACATCGTACAGGTAGACAAGATGCAGGTTTCTAAACTGCATGCGGCTACTGTAGGATCTGATGCTTAGCAAAGAAAGTAAGTTACGGATTTAGAGAACTCTTAGCTCATAAGCAGGAATAAATACTAGTGATAGGCCATACAGTGTATAATGGCATAGGTATAATTAAATAAAGGCAGCAACTCGCAACATAACCACATACAGGTGTGCTTCTCACTCTTAGTCAGGCAAGCCTGCTCGGACAGAGTCTCTAAGCCACACCCTGACTCACAATGCTCACAAAAACGGTAAACTTGGCACAATAACAAGCATACAGAGATGATAAACCCCTAACTGTTAATCTGCCAGGCGGCAGAGGTCTAGCCGGAAGGATATAGGCTTCGGATACCCGGGCTGAGCCACCTGCTCTAGCCTAGGGACGTTCCCAAGTCTGTGCGCCAAATTACTCTAATTGAAAGGGTGCTCTCTTGAGAGACTCAGATCGCAAGTATCTGACTCTCTCCTGGCGATCCTAAAACAAAAGCAAGACGTGTTAGCGCAGTGCTGAGTGGACTAGGCAAGGGCCCTCACACAACACAACACTAGACACACAGGGACACAGACAAGAAAATGCCCCCCAGACTCCCACGGGTATCCTAGTAAAGTCGTGCGGGTCCACAGGACTCGCACCAGCAGACTTTACTTAAAGGATCGCAAAAAGCCTCCCCTCCGGTCTAGCCCCTGCTAACCTGACACAAGAACACACTAGCAAGCATGAAACCACCAAATATGAGACAACAAAAGAGCTTCCTAGGTCTCATTAACAATTAAATCTCTGCATAAGGCCCAAAATCCTATCTAATTAACTGAGAGCTCGTCGTTAATACAATAATAGATATAAGGTCTATCAAGGGGATGGGATAATTAAATAGATTGGTGAAGTAGTGGAAGGAAGGTATACAAAGTAAGAGAGAAAGTTTCTAAGTGGGGTTGAGAGGGATAGATATCAAGTGGGTCCGAAGGGTACGACAGTGAGGTGAGCTCTGAGTCTTGAATCTGTCTGGACCCCACCCTAGGCATGCAAAATACATCCCATGCTATTGGCAACACTCAACACAGTTGCCGGGTCAAAATCCTCTACCCCTTGCGTGAGTGGAAAATAAGCCTAATGTTGCAATCAAATTGGCAACATCAGGCTCGTCCCAAGCTAGACTCTCCACGCGAAGCAACGTCCCCCAGCCGGTCTCTCTCTCCCGCTCGTCTCCTCCCACTCTCACTAGACTTACATCTTATATATTATAATGAAACAATCAACTATCGAGAATTAAATATACTAAGATGCGTTGGTTAAGAATAAGGGCAGCTTCAAGCTGTGAAACAACATAAGAATATCCCAGACATTAGTTACATTATCGTAGGATATATACTAAGGAAAAGCCGGCCGCCGGCTGCCGCCAGCCGGTTTCTAAACGGCTGGGCAGCCGACGCGCGCACATGCCCGCACGTGGCTACTATGCAGGAGCGTCACAGTATATATTTGAGATAAAGTTTCTTTGTACACTCTCTAAGTAATTTATTCCACCTGCTTTGTATGGGGATCATTACTATGTTACTGTATTCTAGCCTTAGTAGCACCAGGGATTTAAAGAGCGTAATCATAGGAAATTCACCGCATGTTTTATATGTACGCAGAATTCAACCTTTTAGACGTTTCACAGCTGCAACTCTGACCTGGCCATGTTCTTTGAATCCCATATTATCAGACATAATCACCCCAAGGTCTTTCACACTGTCTTTACATAGTAGTAGTAGTCGTTCCCAAGGCTGCCTGGCCGAACAGGCCCGACTGTCTTTCCGTTGTATTATTTGATTGGATTCTGTTATGTAATTTGTATTCTTCTTTACTACATTATCATCTCTGTATCGTAATAATTATAATTTGTCTTCATTAAACTGCATGTTGTTTTCCCTGGCCCACTGGAAAACTACATTTATGTCTTCCTGCAGCCGGTCCGTGTCCTCCTGTGTGTTTGTTATCATGCTAAATGTTGTGTCATCCGCAAAGGAAGACAAAATACTGCATCTTGTGTTGGTATCCATGTAATTATTTGTAATGAGCAATAGAAAGGGTGCTGGGGAACTGAACTTTTGACCCCCAAAGGCTCAGATGTGACTTGGTTTACGTCTACCGATGGTTTCCTGTTTACGAGGAAGTTGTGTATCCACCTTCCGATTGTCCCTGTTATCCCTTTTGCTTTAAGTGTATGGGCTATAATACCATGGTCACATTTCTCAAATGCCTAAGCAAAATCGGTGTAAATTACATCCACGTTTTTCTTTTCTTCTGGGGATTTTAAAATGTTGGTCATAATGTTCACACTGTTGTGAGACACATGATTTTCCCTATCCTAACCCATGTTGACCGGTGTTGTGTAGTTAATTTGCTTCCATAACTGTCAAGATTTTGCTTCGCAGGACTCATTCAAAAATATTAATAATGTGGGAAGTTTGAGATACTGGGCAGTAATGTTTTGGTCGTACTCCCTCCTTTATGAAGAGGGGCAATTTTTGTGTTTTTCAAGCTATCCGGTATTTCTCCAGTGTCTAAGACTTCTTCTTCACATTATAGTCAAGGGTGTTGATAGGTTTTCCTTACATTTCTTTATTAGGATCGAATTCCAAGAGTCCAGGCCTGGTGCCGAATGGGATGGTATGTTGGCAATGACCTCTTTTACTGTATGTCTTTAGGACCGAAATCAATATACAGAATCCGGGGGGGGGGCTTCCGTAGGGGGGTTATCCATGAAAAATACATTTTGGTCACTGATGGCTATTTTGTCATCAGGATCTCTGAAGGCCGCTTCATAATGCTGGCGTAAGAGTTAGCTAATTCCCTTTTTGTCACCTGTGAATGACCCATCGGCTTTACTTAGAGGGCCAATATTAGGTGCAGTTTTATCCCTGTTGTTGGCATATGAAAAGAAGTACTTGAAATTTCCTTTGTACCTGCAAAAGCATTTATCTCCTCTTCTTAATGTTGTAGTTCATCGGAGATTCTTAGTCTGTGTTTAATTGTACAACTTCTGTATATATTTTGACCTTTTTGTCTTTCCTGCAGTTTTCTTGTTGTGTGCATCGTTGTGTTAGCAATTTCCTTCTTCTTTACAGCTTCTTTCTTTCCCGTTCCTGTTTGCTTCTTTCTCTTGCTTGTCTTTCGGCTGAACTCTTCACTCAAATTTTCACTAGGAACTTCACCTTGGATGATTCCGGTGCTATTCCTCTCTCTCCACCCCCCTCTTTCCTACTTATGCCTAAATCCTAATTTTTCTGAAGATGTACTTTCTACCCTCTCTGGGATTAATACTAAAAAGGCGTATGGTCCGGATGATGTTCCTCCTGTTCTACTAAAAAACATTGCTTCCGTGCTGACTCCCTGCCTAGGCAAACTCTTCCGTCTCTGTCTTCCCTTCTTGGTGGAACTTTGCTCTCATTCAACCTGTCCCAAAGAAGAATGACCACTCTCAACCCTCCAACTATCATCCAATTGCTCTCATTTCTTGCATCTCTAAATTTGTGTAAACTGTTCTTACTCCATAATTTCTTAAGCATTTCTCTTCCTTTAATCTACTCTCAGATTGCCAGTATGGCTTCCTTAGGAGTCGTTCTACTGGTGATCTTCTTTCATATCTTACTAACTCTTGGTCATTCTCCTTTCGGGACTTCGGTTAGAACTTTTCTGTTGCACTAGACATATCGAAGGCCTTCGATAGTGTCTTGCACAAATCTCTAATTTCTAAACTACCCTCTTTCGGTTTCTATCCCTCCATCTGTGCCTTTATCTCTAACTTTCTTTCTGGCCGCTCCATAGCTGCGGTTGTGGACGACCATCGTCCACTTCCTCATCCTATCAACTGCAGTGTTGCTCAGGGTTCTGTGCTATTTCCAATTATCTTTCTAATAACATATAAATGGTCTTCTCAACTGTACCTACAGTCCTATCCACTCGTATGCTGACGACTCTACCTTACACTATTCAACTAGTTTTATAGAAGGTCCCAGCAAACAATCCCTCGAAAACAAACATGATGAAGCCATATAACACTTATCTTCTGTTCAAACTACCATTTCCAATTGGGGCAGAGTAATCCTTGTTGCTTTCAATGCCTCCAAGACCCAATGTCTCCCTCTATCTCTCCATTGCATTCTTCCACAATGCTGTCAGTTATTCTTCAACAATACACATAGCAATACACATTCAACAAGTTAACTCTGGAACTCTCTCCCTCAATCCATCTTTCCTTCATCCTATGGCTTAAGTTGCTTTACAGTTTGTGTATCCAGGCATTTTGACCCCAACGTCCCTGAGGCCCTGTCACTCTTTAAGCTTTGGGGGAGACACTCGTTACAGGCAACCTGCCTTTTGTATCCTTCATACACATAGAACAAAAAGGACAGCGGTCGCTGGATGTTTGCAGGGTATTTTCCTTTGGATGTGTGAATTAAAATATAGGAATTATAACCAACGCAGGTATTATTAGGAGAAAACACAAGCCCACAAAGAAAGTAACGGTATAAAGAAGGAGGCTGGCAAACGAAGACGGTCGTTATAAGGCGAGGCACATGTAGTAAATAATTCATGGGGAACAGTGTAAGAGAGAGAGAGAGAGAGAGAGAGAGAGACTGAGACAGAGAGTGAAACAGAGAGAGAGAGAGACAGACAGAGACTTCTGCTTCTTCTTCTGGGGTCGGCCGAGTATTCCTACTCCAGCCACGCCTTTGTATCGGCTTCCTCAGAGAGAGAGAGAAAACAAATCTGTGTTTACATGCCCGTGAGTAAGAAAGTGAAATTTTTATTTTTATTTTTTGGCCCCCCTTCTCCCAAATACTTAGCCCCATTAGTTTTGATATTTTAAGAGTTTCGCACCATTAGTTTGGCGATTTTAAAACCTTTTGTGCCATTTAGTAGTCGGAGGCTATCAACCCTTGTAGATTATTAAACCAGCACACTGTAAGTCAAGAATAGCGACAGGTCTGGATCTCCTTATGTTCTCCTCTTCCTCTATATTAGTATTAACCAAGGAGAACATAGTCTATGCGTACCACCGTTGTAAAATCACTTCCATTGTTGGATAATTCCTATCTCGTGTGTCTGTTGTCCTCAACCCATTCAATACCGGTGATGTTCTTTTCATTATGGTCTGGCAATTATAAGAGGATTTTAGGAAGCTTAGGAAGAACCTCTAATCCTTAACCCTTAATTAGCGGCGAGCAACATAAGTCGAGTTAAATAAAGCTGGACTATGTGGCGGCGCTCGACATAACTCGAGTGGCAATTTCAGCACGTAATGTGGCTGAGAGAGAGACAAGTGGTGGCAGGAGACTAGCGAGCGTATGACTGCTCCAGACCACCGCGGCGAACCTACTGACACAAATCTCAGCTCCCTCCTCCCTCTCTCACTCGCTAAATAGTCAATTATGTACCGAAAGTACCGAATTACCTGCTTTTTGCACTCGCGTTGCACGGTTATTGCAAGAAAACTATCCATCATACAAGGATCGTTATGGTGTCATTCGAAAGCTCTGTTTATGCCCTTTCAGGGATAGATACTTGTTTTACGTTCTGGGTCTTATTTAGGCATGAAAATGATCACGTAAACAGCCCTATTTTGGCTAAAAACACCCCGCTGGGCGGTACACATAAATAAACCGCATAGGCCGCTCGTAAGGTGTTAAAGGCTAAAACTATCTCAATCAAACCTTTTAGCTACCAGAGATCCTGCCTAAGGTGCATGAAATCTCTAATAGTTGCCAGAATATAATGAAGTGGACGTCGTCGGTACTGAATGGGTTAATATATAAGATACAATGTACAGTATCCCACGTAAGTTATGTTCCTCGCCGTGATCTTATGTATAGAAGTATAATAGTATGGGTGTGGTTTCTTTTAATTATTAGTTCACTGATCAAATGATTTAACCACAGCATCAAAACTACAGTCGTAATTCAACCAAGCCCATTTATGTTCAATGTATATGATCACAAATATAAGGAGAACTTATGTGGGCGACTGTACATTGTAATGAAAGATATGCCAGTAAACAACTCATTTGATTCACTATGATTATGTAGCTGACAGGATATATATCATAATATGACAAGCAAGCCGTATAGGAAAACTAAGAGAAGTAGTGAGATGTACACAGGAAAGAAGCCACATGTATATGACGAAAAGATTGTATGCTTCCTTTTATAAAAAACATTTTGTTTTTGTTCTATGTGAGTGAAGGAGACAAAACAAAAAGAGTGACAAGACAAAAATCAAGGGACGTTCGAGCCAAAATGCCTGGACGCGTAGTTTGAAGCAATTTAAGTCATAGGGAGAAGGAAAAACTGATACTTGGAAAGAGTTCCTAAGCTCAGCTGTTGAATAGAAGAAAGAAAGAATAACGTTTCACTCTTGGGTTGGAGAGTTGCACAGAGTAAGGGTGGGATTGTGTTGCAAGACGAGTACTAGGTACCCTACGTAGAGGAGTTGGTATACACTGGGAGAGCTCTGACGAACACTTATTATTGTAGTAGTGATAGAATAGCGAGAGAGATGCAACATTGCAGCGAAGAAAGAAAGATTGCAAAGAGTGAGTGGATGGGAGTTAATGATACGAAAGGCTTTTCTTTCTACTTTGTCTAGACAAAGTAGAAAGAAAAGCCTTTGCAGTGTGAGAGAGTCCTCCCCATACATGTGAACAATATTTAATACAAGGACGCACTGTGCCCCTGTACAGAGCAGGAAGCTGTGCAGGGGTAAAGAACCCCTTGAGGCAGTTGAGCACAACCAGCTTCTGGGAGGCTGCTTTAGCAAGATTGGTAATATGATCCTTCCAAGAGAGAGCAGTTGAAATAGAGACACGAGCATATTGAGAGAAGATGAAGGATTGATTTTTGTATTGTTGAAGTATAGGGGATAGTCCTCTGGGAATTCCCGACGGGTAGTAAGATGGAGAAATTGGGTTTTGGAAGCATTAAAGGTAACAAAGTTTTCTCTGCTCCAATTGGAAATAGTAGTTAGATCAGAAGATAAGTAAGTGTTGTATAGCTTCAGTACGTTTGTTTATGAGGAAATGCTGGCTGGGGCATTCGGGAAAACTAATTGAGTAGTGTAAGGTAGAGTCGTCTGCGTATGAATGGATGGGACTGGAGGTACAGTTAAGAAAATTATATATGAAAATTAGAAAGAGAATGGGAGATAGAACACAGACCTGGGGAGCACCGGAGTTGATAGGATGAGGAAGTGAGCGCTGGCCATCCACAACCTCAGCTATGGAACGGCCTGAAAGGAAATAGGAGACAAAGACATAAATGGAGGGATATAAACCGAAGAAGGGTAGTTTAGAAATTAAAGATGTGTGCCAGACTCTATCGAAGGCTTTCGATATGTCTAGCGCAATAGAAAAGGTCTCGCCGAAATCCCGAAAAGAGGATTGCAATAGTTAGTAAGATATAAAAGAAGATCATCAGTAGAGTGACCCTTAAGCCATCATCACACATACACGAGTCGGTGCCCGAGTCCAACACGAGTGAATGATGGGTGACACTCTTCGTGACTCTGGCAAGAACCAGCCCGAGTAAGTCACTGTTCCCGATTCACCAAGAGTCGGTACGTGTTCATCCAAGAGTCAGTACCAGTCACAGAGAGTCGACAAGAGCCATGAAGAGTGTAACACGAACCCGACACGAGTTGAGGAAATTTGAAAAATAACGGTCAAATTCCAGGGTACGAAAACAAAGAGTCGGTACGAGTCAACAAGAGTGTAACAAGAGTGTACCAAGAGTCACGAAGAGTGCCGTCATCTGGGGTGTCGTCGGACAATGTACACCTGGATACCACAGAAACTAGCCCAGGTGGGTATGAGCCGGAGATTTGTAGTGGATCCTTTCTGGACGGCAGTCCACTCTATCACGGGGTCACACACAAACACACGGACACATGTTTCGAACCAAAGTGGCTTGACTCTCATCGTATCATGCATGATAATGTTTTTGCTCTTTTAACGTTACGGAATCATTAAAAATATTAATGACAATATGTATTGTTAATACAATTGTATTTCCTCCAACATTTACATTCAACAGGGACACGAATGAGTAACCCCATACGATTTATGAAATTAAGAATCAAATGAGACTCTTCCGAATCACCCAGTTATTGCATAAGGTTTCAGATGTGTGTGTGTGTGTGTGTCATCTTTCTAACATTACGGCGTGCATTTGTCTAACACTAGCATATACAGTATATTCTACAAGCGCGATTAACCTGGGTTCAAATCATACAGGACAGGACAGTCCATGCGTATTTTTTGTACTTACTCAGATGATTAGAAAGAATGTAATACTATAAAATCGGCCTTTTGTGGCGTGGAGAAGCATCATATTCGGCCACTATGCTAAGACTGACATGGGTGAACGTTATATCAATAATGTATTTAATCGTAATGACTACAGATGACTTCTAAAACACACACACACACACACCCACATAGAAAACCATTGTATTCATTGGGTGGTTTGGTAGTGTTTTGTCTGAATATAAATGTCTTAAAATCTATGGGACAATATTATCGTGTCCGTAGATATATGGAAGAATTAAAATACAAAAACAAAACTAAAAACAATGCAGGTATCTTATTTATACTATCAATATTTAATTACGTTGCATAATACGAGCACGATAATTATTATACATGACACTGACAGTCGTCACTATTGGTTCCAAACATACAGTATGTCTGTGTGTGTGTGTGTGTGTGAGTGTGTGTGGCGCCGTGATAGTTAGAGAGGGCTGCCGTCCAGAAAGGTTCCGCAGCAAATCTCCGGTTCATAACCACCTGGGCTAGTTTCTGTGGTATCCGGATGTACCAGCATATATGTATGTATTATTTTTATTAATCTCACCACCACACCCCCAATGAAATTAATTAAAGTATATATGATCCACCGGGATTCGAACCCGGGTTATCACACACATATTTTTGTCACCTTAACCATTACACCACCAGGACGGTTTATGTGAGTATAGTAGAGTCATTTTCGGAGCTTCCGTGACCGTGTTTAGGATACCAAAGTTTCTCAGTGAATTTAACAAGGGCAACTGATACTAAAAAAAATAAGCCCCCATACACCTCACCAAAATGACGGGAAAGTTGTTATTTTAGACGTTTTTCAAAATGGCCACCGCCGTCATCTTAAAAAATTGATAAAGTTCTATTTCTTGAAGTGAATGGCCAAAAATGAAAATTTTGGTGTCTATTCCCACTTATTTTGGTGTCAGATGATCAATGGCATGGCACAATTAAAAACAAATTAATAAATAATTACAAAATAAGAAATAAGAAAATAATTAAGAAAATCAATGGGATGGCATAATTTATGATTTGGAGTCCCATTAACCTCAACATCTAAGACAAATATGATGTTAAATCCACTGAGAAACTTTGGTATCCTAAATTAATAAAACATGAGACCTACTGCATTAACCTCTCCGTGGCGCACAGGAGGTTTTCTACAGGGTAAGACTGTGCGCACCTATGATGATTTTGGGACCTATTGCCAATTTCGATAAAAAGTACATCATCGTGTAGGGAATGTTTGCGTGCATCGGCCCATATATATTTGACCCCCCAAAAAATGTCTGGGGGGGGTGGGGGAACGGTCCGTAGTTGAAAAATGTGGAGCGAATGGCACCGCGCGGCTAGATTGTCATCGAGCGGCGAGATTTCCCTGCCGAATTTTCACGCGCCCAGGGGATAGAAGGAGAGGGAGGAGGGGGTGGGTTACCGCGTATTATCACGTATATCTCCTTTTTTGAGCCCTTTTAGGCTATGTAGAGTATGTATACGTGTGTAGGCCACCCATATAACAATGAATATGCCTCATAGTGACCAAAAATTGCAATATATAAGGGAATTATAAGAGAATTTTTAGGCGGGAATGAAGATGTGTTGGAGGTTTGGCGGCAATTTATGAGCTGAGAGTGTGGTTTACGCCATACATATCACTTATATCTTGTACGTAGAGCACTGTCATGCTATAATACAGACTTGTACGTATGTATACGTGCCATATATCAAAATATATACCGCATATAGATCAATTCATGCGATATTTACGCACATTATCAATGAGTTTCTATGCGTGAACCAAGGTGTGAGTGAGTTGTGCTGGGAATGAAAGGGGGAGAGGGTGTGTTACGCCATAAATATCACATAAATCTTGTATTTAGAGCACTGTCATGCTATGATAAAGACGTGTACGTATGTAGGCGTCCCATATAACAAGGAATATACCGCATATAGCCCAATTGATGCGATATTTACGCAAATTGTGAATGTGTTTCTAGCAGACGGAAGCCTGAAAGGGTGGGTGGGGGTGGCTGGGTAGGAAGGAGGGAGTGAGTGAGTGAGTGAGTGAGTCGTGGAGAGAAGGAAGGCAGGCAGATCTCTAGATAGATAGCCAGCTGTGTGACAATTGTGGAGGTGCCTGAGGCGTATTGATGTCTTGGGATTTTGAACCTTATGTCTACCAGGTGTCTGGTGTTTGTTGCCACCAAGAGTTTTACAATAACATGAGTCAGGAATGGAGAGAGAGAGAGAGAGAGAGAGAGAGAGAGAGAAACTGAGACATGCGTATGTCGTACGTATAAATGGACTTCAGAATTGCATTTTTATGCAAGCAGACATTGCATTTTAGACACATGTGAAGTACCACAGAAACATGTAGGCCATTGACTGTAAATAAAGTACTATATTATAGACCACCAGCGACGGTGGTCAGTAAACACAGGCAGATGGCCTTTTGTGATAGAGGGCTAAATATAGACTGGTGTCTCCTTACACTTGCGAAAGGGTAGATTGCCACCAGAGAAACGTATACTTATTTATTTCCAAGTAATATGCAATATAAATGTATATTCGAGACCTACTGCAATTATTTGTATGACAGTCATGACTATGTATAATCCAATATACGCGCGTAGGCGAGACATAAGAAAGCTGGTTGAGCAATTTTCGACACCCACACAGTTATTATTAATTTTTATTTACAATATTATACAATACAAATGTATTTGTGAAGAGTATTTTATCCATTATTGTATTTATACAAATTTTGTTCCCAGACAGAGCTGCTGTTGCTGGTGTAGCTGGGGCATAAAGGAGCGGCAAGGGTCACCGCTTGACCGTGTGAAAATGAGTTGAGTCACACTGAGAGGGGCAATTTTGCTGAGTGTTTGGGCAATTTTTGACAGAATAAAGTTATATAATTACTAATTCTTGACAGAGACAAACTTTTATAAACCTTGGCATGATATAATTGATAATCCCATCAATTTACAAACGTAAATTGGTGGGATAATTTTTTTTTTTTGTATGATGTCATTTCGATTGTAGACACGAAGTTTTGAGTGATATTTGGTATGAGCTCCTGTGGCATGGTTGGTAAGGTCGCGGACTGGAAAACTCAAAGTGTGGTAGCGTTGTGTGATCGAATCCAGGAGGGGGTTATGGGGAAGGTTTTATATTGTCTAGAACATTTTTGATACATTTTTTTTTTTACAAGATCATGCCATTGTATTCAAACAATATGAAATATTCATAGAATATATCATATTGTAAGAATACAATGACATGACCTTGTTTTGTTTTTGTTTTTTTATTGTTTTTTTTTTATTATCTTAGTAGGTTTGACAGGATATATTGAAACATATTTATTTTTGTACAATTCATTTGAGGTAAGAAAATAATTATATACACATTACTTTGGCTAATAACAAACATATATATTGATATACTAAACAAATAAGGCATGTTACATGTAAATCTTTGAAACTTATAAACTAAATAATGAAACATACAATTATATAATGTAAAAGCTATTTCACAGGGACATCTTTGGAACTTATACATTATATAATATATATGTTACATTATGAGGTAGCGTGATCAATTAGGTCAGGTCAGGTAAGGTAGGGCGCGAGTCCAGGACAGGGCGGGGCAGGGGGCGAGTCCAGGGCAGGGCACGGGGCGAGTCCAGGGCAGGTCAGGGCAGGGCGACACTCAATAATTCTTGAAGGTGTGGTAGTCCCTGAAGCAGTCACCCAGGCAGAGTGGAACTTTGCACTCGGCTCACATTGAGGTGACTCTTTTGGTGACATGGGGTTTCCTGACACTGGTGCTGCAGACGATGCACTGCGCCTGCCTGCGACGAGTGCCAAGCATCTCAGTGTTGATTGGGTAGTGTCTTTCGACACCCAGCTGGATGCGGTCAGGAACGTGATCCCCACGCCATGCCGTACGTCTGTGAGTGGTGGTGCCATACTTCTCCAGGAGTTGGTATGAGACGTTGTAAACGAACTCCCGGAATTTCAGCTTCTGGTTTGGGGCCATATCCTTTTTCACCAACCACAAGTTGTAGGCGTTCAGCATCGTGATATCAACTAGGTGGAGGAAGAGCTTGTGATACCACTTCACAGTCTTCCTCAGACACTCAACGCCTGACAGCTGACAGTCAGACTTGTCCACCAGGCGCATGTTCTTGGTATAGTCCACTACCATGTCGGGCTTGTAGATGGTCTTCCTGGTTCGGTAGTGGATTTTGCCAGAATCCACCTGGGCACCTGTGTGGATGGTGGAAAGCAGGTGGACGTCTCGCTTATCCTTCCACTTCAGGGCTATCAGTTTCCCACACTTCTCGAGCTGCTTGAATTTCTGCCCCTTTCGTCGCCTTCTTCGCACATGCCTCTCGCGGTGTTCCTGGGCCCGGTCGTCTTCTGAAGGTGTGTCACTGGAGGAGGCATCTGTGAGAGGAATGACATCACCTGTGAACTTTGGCATAAACTTTCTTGTCTTTCTGACAGTCCCACATGACCCCGTTTGGTTGTCATGAAGAAACTGGCAGAGAGCAGGAGAAGTATACCAGTTGTCAGTGTAGATGATGTGGCCTTTGCCCAGGTAAGGTGCCAACATTTTCCTGACGATGGCACCTGACATACCCATGGGGTCATTGGCAGCGGCTTTCGGTATGTCAATGTCAGTGCCTGTGTACACGATCATGTCAAGCACTATTCCAGTGTCGCAGTCACACAAAACGAAGAGCTTGATTCCGAACCTATGCCTTTTCAAGGGGATATACTGCTTGAAAACAAGACGTCCTTTGAAGAGCACGAGCGACTCATCAATCACCAAATTGAGGAAGGGGTAAAAGTATTTCCTATACCTCTCCAACAACATGGTGAACACATCCCGAACTTTCCATATCCTGTCAATCCTGTTAGGATTTTCGTTGTCTGCAAAGTGCATAAATCTTAGCAGCAACAAAAATCTGTCACGAGTCATGAACTCATTGAAAGTTGGGGTGGCGATGAGAGGGTCGTGCTTCCAATAGTGTTGCAACACATGCTTCTTGATCAGAGGCATGAGGAACAACAAGGCAAAGAACGTTATAAATTCTTCCACAGTCGTATCCACCCAGCCTCGTATTCTCGCTTTTGGAGAAAGGACGTCCAATCTGCCAAATACCCACCTGTAGTAGGCGTTTGTTTGGGCAACGATGTACGTCATTACCTCCATATCGAAAAAAGCGAGGAAGAAGTCGCTTTCGTTCGCTTGATCGTCACAGGGCCAGTCATCAGTTGTTCCTGACATCCCAGGATTGAACTGGGGCACGTCAGGTACAAAATTGACCCCGTCAGACCAATCGAACGAAGGCAGCTCAGGGATCGGAATGTCGTCTGCGTCTGCTTCATCGTCTGAAATATCGCTTCCATGGCCGCGATACAGCACTGCATCATCATCACCCTCCTCTTCACTTGACAGACGATGCCCTTCCTCATTCTCGTCACCGACGTCGGACTCACTCCCACTGTCCACTCCCAAATCCCCCCACCCTTGGTCCCGTGCTAGGGCTTCGTCGTCGAAACCCGGGCTGCCAATGTCCTGCGAATCACCATCAAACAGCAGGGCGGCATACTTTGATGGTGTCAGAGTTTTCCGGGTCACTTTTGCACGTGCGGGAGTCTTATGGACAGGGACAGCAGAGGCGGTGGCAGGGGCGGCGGCAGGGGCAGCAGTGGTGCGTGGCCTTGATGGCAAGATGATGGTGGTGCCTGTCGCCCTTCTCTCTGTTCCTTGGGCAGGGGCGGCATGGGCGGCAGGGGCAGCAGGGGCAACAGGGGCAGCAGGGGCAGCAGGGGCAGCAGGGCCGGCAGGGACACCAGGACCAGCAGGGCCAGCAGTCGCTTTCCCTCTCCCTTTCCCCTTCCCCTTCCCCTTCTCTGTTCCTTCGGCAGGGGCGGCAGGGGCAGCAGGGGCGGCAGGGGCAGCAGGGGCGGCAGGGGCAGCCGGGCCAGGGGCGGCTGGTGGTGGAGGTGGTGGTAGGGGCACTGTGGCTGGCGTACGGGTTCTCTTCCCTACGCCCGTGCCTTTAATTTTTCCTGCCCCCGCAGGTTCTGCAGCCCTAGGGCGGCCTCCTGCGTCGCTGGTACCAGTGGCAGGGGTGGCAGTGGTGGCAGTGGTGGTGGTAGTGGTTGTTGCAGTGGCCTGGGTCGTGGTGGCAGTGTCCCGAAACACCAATGACCTCTGTACCTTTGTCGTGCTTGCATGTGTTTTTCGTGCTTTGGGTGCTGGTCTTTCGTCCTCAGAGCTGTACGGCGTGTCGTACTGGTAGCTAGGGTCTTTAGCAGCCACCCTCTGCCTTCCACGGCGGCTAACACCACCAGAAGGAGGGATGGTTGTGTCATCAGGGAGCGAGCGTGAGGGACATGTGGGCTCCATGACTAGTGCGTGGTTACTGGCGCGGTGGTGCTTGCACGAGTGCGGGGCGAGCGTTTGGCGTGGTGGTGTCGAGAGTTGACATGTAGTACTATACCCACACCAATTTTCAGCCACCTGGCTATAAACGCGCGGTTTTGGTACGCGTTCAAAAGCTCTGCTCTTAAGAGTCTCCCCGCAGTCCGCCGGGGGAACTCTTATGAGTCTCCCGGCAGTTCCCGGGTTAAGATGCACTATCACTGCAGGACAAATATGATGCACAACTGTCAGAATCACTTCCGCTGTCATCATCGCTGCTCTCCATTTGTGGATGACTTGGAGTTTTTAGAAGATCCAGGAATGATGGAAGTGCAGGTTGGGTATAGCATACTGGGAGGCATAAGCCATTTACAAGGTGCCATCCATGGCCAATTGGTGATGGATGATTCTGAAGCTGGAAATTCTTCTGCAGATATGTGAGGTAATTGGTGCGCTCTAAGTGTGGTCTACCTAGACTGTCAGAATCAGGTACCAGTCTGATGATCTTCTTTTTCTTGAGTACTGACCACTATTCTGCTCTCACCTCTGCTAGGGTCTTGTGTTTGGTGTCACAATAGATGTACCGGATAACAAATTTCTGTAAGTCATTGATGATTTCCTGTGTGACTGGGATGATTGTGCCACAACTTTTAAGGAGGTTGCGAGCTTCTGATGATTTTTCTACACGGTCAACAATAGTTTTCTTGCCTATTCCATAAAAGCCGGAGTTATGGTCGCATCCAGTAAGAACATAAAGTGGGATCAAAGACTCCGCCATTGCCTCACTACACAAACACCGAGCATTTATCAGCTGAGATTTGCGTTTCAAGCACAAGAGTCCTGATATATGCCGAGCCACATAGGCTGCCTGAACGTAGTTATCAGTATCTTCAGTGTCTATGACAACTGCTTCTGTATACCCTTCTGACCGCAGCTTACCATAAAGAGTGAACAGAGCTGTGTCTGCTTCTGCATGGGCGTATGTGAGATTCTGCAAAACTTCATCTGTGGTGAGATTCCTTGCTGGTTTGCCAACAACACAGTGTATGAGCTGAATAGTGGTTGTAGATGCCTTTCTTTTGAAAGCAGCCTTGATAAATGCTTGAAGGCGAACTTTATTCTCTGGCTTACCAAGAAGAGCATGAAAGTCTCTATTAGAAAGAAATTTGTCCTCTGACTTCATAAACACATTGCAAATGGACTGATTTTTTGACGGTGTTGTCGTTCACTATCTTTGATGGAGAAGTCTTGCTCGTACGAGTCATTAACCAAGATAACACATTCTGCATTCGAATGTCTATTCAGGAACTGTGTCCAGATGTTGTTCATCCGTTATCCTTGGTCTGATGGGTGGTTCACCACACTTGACTGTTTTGTATGGTTCAATTCTTTGCATCTGGCTCCCAAGTTCTTTGAGGCTATCAGAGAGGTACGAAGGCAAGGTGCTATTTGCAACTGGTCTATCATCATCTAGGGTAGGTAGATTTAGCTTAGGTAGGTCTGGCTGAACAAACATGACATTTGTACGATGTGATTGGCCACTTCCAGTCAAAGTGTCACTTTTGAAGTCATCGTTGTCGACTATACATATTGCCGGTGTTCCTTCAGAAAGTTCAAAAGGACACTCAGTTGAATGTTTCAGGTCAGTAACTGCCCAGAAATCTCTAAGCAAAAGCACATAATTGTAACTGATTCCCAGGCCATCCTTATGTAATATGTCTACCATTTCTCTGCTCTTTGTCATACCATGTAGCAGTACACCGAGGTTTGTCTCAAATGCAGTACGTCTTCCAGTGATGTAGCTGGTCAAAATAGATGCAATTGATCTGACTTTGGGCTTGTCATCGACTTCAGACTTTGTGGGGTGCTTTAACCAAGTGATGAGCTTCAAGAGATCATTCAGGTCTTCATATTCTTCTTGCTCATGTATGTATGGAGGCCAAGGAACAGTTTTTGTTTTGATGATCTGATCTCTGAGTCGCCCAGCTACATTCTTCACCAGCTGATCGTCACTTACACCTAGAGAGGATATTGCAGCCTCAAGATATGAACCTGCAGCTCTTGCATCATATACCAGTTCACTCACATTCTTCTGACCTCGTTCATGAAATGCTATGTCATCTCCAAATTCCTTGATCAGAATTTCCTTCACGTAACTGGACTTTGCTGTGGAATAGTAACCATAATTTGAAGTAATGCCTTTGTAATCCTTTACAAGACCTTGCAGTGTACGGATTTCATGATCTTCAAAGATAACTTGACGGACATGATGAAAGAAGATATTTTGGGCCTCTCGAAGATTAACATGTTGCAGATGCTCTGTTTTTTCATCAGGAAAAGACTCCTTCAGAGGGTTGATGACATAATTGCGCCAACATTCACGATGATAACGAATTTCCAATCCAAACGCCGTTCGACTGTCTGGGATAGATGCAAGTAGGGTATTCAATCTTTCTCTTATAGGCTCATCTGACAGACAAACTGTATGCAACTTGAACCGGTTCCATGCGTCTACTGTTGACAGCAGCAAAAGTTTGGACTTGCCAGAATTACTGGTTTTTTGTGGTCCTTTCATACACCACACACAGAGATTCTTATCATGAACCACTCCAGTACTAGAACGAAGCTTTTTAGGCACATTTCCTGGGAGTTGTTGACTTGAAGTTGATGCTTGAACTTCTTCCTGTTCAGATTTCCGTTTACGATTCTGTGCTTGCTGAATATAGCGATTACTACTGATCTGGGTGTAACATTTACTATGCATGTACAGGCCTTTAGGCCCCTTGTCCCACTCCACTGCTGCATAGGCATGCTGAAATTTATCAAGTTCCTTCCACCGAAAACACTTGCTCCTTAGATTCTCCCACTTTGTATCAGATGTCTTGTCCGTACTATCATCAGCTATACAGGGATGTTGACATAATATGCATTTTAATCCAGGTCCTGGGTCAGGCACATCACTAACTCCTCTACGTTCCATGCTTATGATTCTTCACGCCAAATTCAATGCAACAAACCTGAAAAAGAAGGAATTGATCAGTCAACATTCTTGGTTTACATTTTAAATTATATATTATATTATTAATTTTGAGGGTTGTAGGAACGCTAAAAGCAGTAACAAGAAATAGGGTGGTCAGTATGGAAGTGAAGAAGTCCTTGCATGACAGTGTGGTAATCCCGACACTGACTTACGGAAGCGAAGCATGGACGTTGGTTGAGAGACTCAGACCAAGAGTGAGAGCAGTGGAAATGAATTACTTAAGGAGTGCGTGCGGAGTTACATGGAGGGATAGACAGACTAATGAGGAAGTAAGAAGGAGGTGTGGTGTGGAGGTAGATGTGCTGGAAAGTGTGAAAAGGAACAACTTGAGATGGTTCGGCCATATGGAACGTATGGAAAGCGAGAGAATGACTAAGAGGGTGTACGAGAGCGAGGTGGAGGGACAGAGGGGGAGAGGTAGACCGAATATGAGGTGGAAGGATGGAGTGAGGAACTACATGAACGAAGGCGGTGCTGGTTGGGGGGAGGGGCGTCGACTGACTGGGGACAGAGGTGCATGGGGGCGGTTCGTTCGTGGCCACCCCTTCGGGGATCACGGCGTCAGGCAATAGATAGATAGATAGATAGATTAATTTTGAGTAAGTTTCAGAGGATCCGTGTTTAGGATACCAAAGTTTCTCAGTGGATTTAACAACATCATATTTGTCTTAGATGTTGTGGTTAATGGGACTCTAAATCATGAATTATGCCATCCCATTGATTTTCTTAATTATTTTCTTATTTTCTTAATTATTTGGTAATTAGTTATTAATTATTTTTTAATTATGCCATCCCATTGGTTTTCTGACACCAAAATTAGTGGGAATAGACACAAAAATTGTCATTTTTGGCCATTCACTTCAAGAAATAGAACTTTATCAATTTTTTAAGATGACGGCGGCGTCCATTTTGAAAAACGTCTAAAATAACAACTTTCCCATCATTTTGGTGAGGTGTATGGGGGCTTATTTTGTTTAGCATCAGTTGCCCTTGTTAAATTCACTGAGAAACTTTGGTATCCTAAACACGGTCACGGAAGCTCTGAAAATGACTCTACTAGTATGTATGTATATACTCATGCACACCCCTTAGCTGGGGGTGGCCGACTCGAGAAAGACCGAACAGAAACAACATTTAAAGTTCCAATTGTTATGGTTTGGTACCACTTTCGCGTTCCCTCACCCCTTTCTGTCTCGTCTAGTAGATGAATTTTACAAGGGGAGGAGGATTCCTAGCCTACCGTCCCCAGAAGGAAAAGTAGGACAGTAAAATTGACAGATAGTAAATAGTAAGTAAAAAGTATATAGTACAAATATATATACAGTATATAGCAGTCTCTGTTTTCTAAAGGGTCGCCAAAGTTACGATGTGTTCAATCTGTTTTCTAAAGGGTCTTTGCAATTTCGATGTTTTCATATGATTAAATATGGTTTAATATTATATTTTGAAGAAGTTGGGTCACAAGCGAGTCACAAAGAGTTATGCAGAGTTCAAAAAGAGTCAAGACAAGTCACGAAGAATCAACAAGAGTTAACACGTGTTGACAGGAGTCTACACGTATGTCCGCCGGACTCGTGACGGGAACAAGAAATTTCATGCAGGTTTGAAATTTCTAGGCCACGTCACGAGTACCCAGGACACACCCCGATACCAACAGTACTCACACAAGTGTAACACGAGTCATTGCCGAATATGGAAATTTCATCACTCGTGTTGGACTCGGGCACTGACTCGTGTATGTGTGATGATGGCTTTAATGAAGCCATACTGGCGATCTGAGAGTAGATTATTAGATGAGAAATGCTTAAGAAATTTGGAAGCAACAATAGTTTCAAACACTTTAGAGATACAAGAGATGAAAGCAATTGGACGATAGTTGGAGGGTTGAGACCGGTCACCCTTCTTTGGGACAGGTTGAATGAGAGCAAACTTCCAGCAAGAAGGGAAGACGTTAGAGGAGAGACAGAGACGGAAGAGTTTGTCTAAGCAGGGAGTCAGCACGGAAGCTCAGTTTTTAAGTACAACAGGAGGAACACCGTTCGGACTGTACGCCTTCTTAGTATTAAGCCCAAAGAGGGTAGAAAGTACATCTTTATTTTTGGTGGAGAGGGAGGAATAGCACTTGAATCATCCAAGGTGGAGTTTCTAGCGAAAGTATGAGCGACGAGGAAGAACAATTATTGGAGAGGTTATTGGCTAGATGCCAGAAGGCTTGGGAAGAGCTAGAGTTAGATAGTTCAATGCATTTATTATTGATGAAAGAATGTTTGGCAAATAGAGGAACAGATTTGGCTTGATTCAGGGCAGAATCATAGGATTACCTTGGTAATGCGTTCAGCACCCTCCGAGGGTCCCCGGTGACAGAAGCAAAACTCATTCCATGGGAAATCAAATAAGTACTGCCGAAGAGCCTCCCAGTCGGCAGCGCCAAAGTGCCACAAGCGCCGCCGGTTGGGAGTATCGGGTGGCCGTACCGGAGAGATAGGACAGGTGACAGATATTAGTTTATGGTCAGAGGAGCCCAAAGGAGAGAAAACATTTACAGTATAAGCAGCAGGGTTAGAGGTTAGAAGTAAGTCAAGAATGTTGGACCGATCTCCGAAGCGATCCGGGATACGGGTGGGTTGCTTGACTAACTGCTCTAGGTTGTCAATGTATAGGATAGAAAAGATATAAGCTTGTTCACCAGGTTGGTCAGTGGAATCAGAGGTTATCCCTTGACGGTGGTAAACATTGAAATATCCTAAAATTGAGATTTCTGCGTAAGGAGAGATGTATAGAATGTGTTCCACTTTAGAAGTAAGATAGTCAAAGAATTTTGGATAGTCAGTAGAATTAATGGAGAGATAAACAACGCAGAAATATTTAGTTTGAGAGTGACAAGACAAATTTAGCCAGAGTTTTGAGAATTCAGAAGAATCAAAGTTGGGAACACAAGAGAAAGCAAGATTATTGCGCACATAGACGCATCGTCCACCTTTACCTTGAAACTGAGGATAGAGATAGTAGGAGGATACACAGACAGGTTTGCTGTCAGTAGACCCAGATGACTGTGTTTCGGGGAGAAAGAGAAGATAGGGTTGGCAGAGGAGAGGTAGTGTTCCACAGAGTGGAATATTAGAGGAAAGGCCACGAATGTTGGCAAAGTTAATAGTGAGAGTAGAAGGAAGTGGTCCAGAGCATTTTGTCAAGTCGTTTCAAGGGGTCGGATAAATGAGGGCATTTCTGGTCCCCCACCCCCTGGGGACTCCAAGGCGGGTCGAGAATTCGTCATCATGATTTGTTTAAAATATAGTGTAATATGTAAGGCGTTTGTAGTATAAAGTATTGACAGGAGGAGAAGGTGTTTTGGAGGGCAGGCTGGGGTGGCACTCAATATTGATGAGGCACAGAAAGGATATTGAAACCGGAGTTCCAACTGTCCTTATTAGTCCATGAGCCAAGACCCGAATTTTGGGATATCGGTACCACCCGGGGTGACTAATTCTCTTAGGTGTTTTTAGCTTGCTACATGTCTCTAGTTTATGTTTTGATATGATAGCCCTTGCACATTGGTAGCTTAATGGTCGTTATCACTTCTTGAATAGACATACCCTACCGAAAATTCCGAAATTTTTTAAAATGTCAAATTTGGGGACAGGAATGCCTAAATGTCAACAAAATGCATATAGTAATTGTCACATTTAATACAAGTCCTGTAAATACACACTAAGCATGCCTTGGGCTTGTACATACTATTATGGCAAATTACTACTCCTAAATATCATCTACGTCAGACTCGGAATCTGACTGTTGTGCCACCGGCTCTTCTTCAATAGCCTTGTTCTGACATGTCTGTAACCTGCACATGTCCGTGCATTTTAGACCATTGCTGAGGCAAGTACACTTAGGGAGTTCGCATGACCGCACACACTTGCAAGACAGTAGCTGCATAACAGCATCTGGTGCTGGTGAGCCTCGCATCCAGTTGACGGCAAGCTTACCGTCCTCATCTGTCATCCAACCGCAGTCTGTTGGGTTCGCAACAAATGGCTGGCTCTGAAGACTTCTCCTCCAGATCGCAGCCTGGTAGTTTGCACGCAGTGCATGCATGAAGAGGCAGTCCTCACAAGGAGGGAGTTGACTTGACTCTACCTCTCCACGTCTTGCACAGAACAGCTCATACCGAAGCTTGTTTACCTTAGTTGTGTGGGTAGATGGTAGGTACATGTGGCAGGTGATTTCCTGTAGCTTCTCAAAGAGTTCAGGAGACACTTCCCATGAGCGTCCAAGTTCGTGAAAAGCATGCTGGTATGTCTTGTCCATCTTCACCTGCTTGAGTGTCGTCATCTTCCCTCGGCCAGCGAATGCACTGACGGTATCACAGCCTGTAAAGGCATGCATACCAATCAATGAATCACACACGCTGCCTCCCAGTGTGCGGCTCAGTGTGGTGATATCCAGGAATCTTGTCCGGTTCTTCGTCCCGCACTTCTGGAACAGATGGGATGGGATCTTGTGGCACATGCCAAGACACAACACCATGACGTCTGTATCTTCTGCAGTGATGATGACAGACTTGTTCCCAGATTCTGCTGCATGAAGTGCATGGAGAAGAAGGCGTGTGTCTGCTTCTTCTTGAGTTGACTTTAGCTCAGGAGCCTCTTCCCACTGCTCTTTGGTGATCTTGAAGCAGCGCTGCTCACATGTGACATACAGCTCCTTGTCCTTGAGCTTCTCCCTGTGCTGTGGTGCCTTCCATTCTTCTACCAAGAACTTGATAAGACTTGCCTTGTTGGAGGAACTACCGAGTAACTTTCTCCACTGCTGGATGTTGTGCCCAGGTTGAATGTTCTTGAAATGAATTCCTGTGCCTGCACTTCTTTTGGCTCGTTCTGCATCCTTGATGGATGTCTCCTTGTAGATATCAAACACAACATCAATGCGCCTGCTCTTAGCACCTTCATGAACAGCGTGACTCAGTGCTGTACCTGCAAGCTGTGAAAAAGTTTTGTCGTTTCCCTTCAGTTTGTGGACCAGGCTCATCCCATCAATTATGGTAGCAGAGGGCTCGGGTATCACTTCTGCAGGAGAAACATTCCTCTCTAACTCCTTTGCGAGGGCAGCCTTGTTGGTCTTGCGGAGAGACCCATCACCGCTGGCAAGTGCCCAAGGCAAAGGCCCCAGGGGATGAGCCAAGACATCACTCATTTTGAGCTTTCTGTTCTCGGCAACAAGGATCATCTGGCCAAATAGGTTCCTGTCAGCCTTTAAGATAACCTCCTTGGCATGGTCTTGTGAGCGTGGCTTCATTCTGATGTTAGTGAACGTTCTCAGTTTCGTCTTCGTCATCGTGTCATGAAACTGTATAGTTGGCGTATCGATCTCCAGGCGCTCTTCCTTGAAGGCTTGATATGCATCCTCTCCTATTCTGTAGGCCCCTAGAAGGTCTTTGACAACTTCTGGTGGTGCCATAGTCGCAGTTGACAAACTGACAAGATCTTCTTGCTCTGCGTTGAAGGGGTTCAACCAGCTGGTCTCCATCAGTTGAACTAAAGATTGGACATCGGCCTCATCTCTTCTAATCCTGGGCATCTGTAGGTCTGGGTGGCTGAAGTCAGTATACTTTTGGCCTACTACCATAGTCCTGAGCTGCCTTAAGTACCTGCTGCGATACTCCGATGTCAGGTAGTACCTGGCGACAGCTCCGCCTTTCAGGCTGAAGCCTTTTGTGCCCCCTGGTGTCTGGGTGTCTTTGTTGATCGTCTCTTCGATTGTCTGGTCCACAGGGATCCGTCCAAAGGGATTCTTGCTACCGATCTGGACCGAAAAGCCACCTTGCATGAAGTGTTCATGGACCTCTGGGTGTTCAATGGGCAGTCGAGACATCAAGGCATAGTAGTAGGTTAGGAACCGGGCATAGTTCACTTTGTCATAGGCAAAACACCACGGTATCATCTGTCGGATTGCTCCTAGGTGGAGCATCCAGTTGCCTTCTCTGGAGGCTCGAATTAAGTCCAGCATGATCTCAACCATGTCCAGGTATGACATCCAGAATGCTGAGAGGTTGTGTTCATCTCTGAGGGTCTCAAGATAAACTTGGAAAAGCTTCATGATATGTGTGCATGATTCACTCTCCATCAGCTCTTGAAAGAGTCCCTGAGACACATTGCTGTGAAAGCTGTTGATGTCCTTCAGTGTTTCATCTAGATGGTGTATGTCCCTTGAATGGTTTTCTTCTAGCCATGAAAGGAAGCCTTTCCATGCAAGCCTCATCAGTGCTTCATACACGAGCTTGTGTAGTCTCACTGCTCTGTTGTACCTCTTGCCGTTCATCACTCCTGACACTGATCCTTCTGTGATGATACCTGATTCCACACACAGATCTCTAAGACCTGCATCTTGAAACCTCTTTCCTATGGTGGAGATGAGATTACAGATTGTGTGGAAGACGCCCATCCTGATGATAATGTTCTTGAACTTCTCTTGTTTCCAGATAACTTCGGCAGCTTTGGCATAGAGTGCTTGATCAAACACGCACACAATCTTGTTAAGCTGTAAGGACTGCATGATAGCATGCGTTTGTTCCAAGATTTCATTAACGGTGGACATTTCTGTTGCGGGAGCATTGATAGTGGGCAGGTAGCTTACAGTGTCCTGAACCACTGCAATGTCTCTGCGCATTTTGATGTTGAACCCAGTCCAACTGCTGATGGACTGGTCCTCATGGTCTGACATTCGAGTAAGAAGCCAGATATGGTTCTTTGTCTTTGAATCCTGGACTTCCTTGGTAGTGTCGACATACGCAGTCTCAATCCTAGGTGGCCCTGCCCGCCGCCCAACATTGTATATTGGCAGCATTGATGATGTCTGAGTGATGCTTCTTATCTTGGACTTGGTAATCTCTGGCAGGACTTTCTCTGGCACAGAGCCTGCAACCTTGGACTGGACAGCAATGCCATTGACTCTATGAGAAGTACCTGCTCCACTTAGGGTCTCTTCAAGTCGGTCAATGTTATCCCAGGCCAGGGTTGTGAACACACCAGGGTAGATGTTTGCTGGCAGTGGAATGTCATCCTTTGAGCATTCCAGCTTCTGGATACAAAGGGCTGTATCGATCTCCTCAAACATTGAGTAAGACACACAGTGACCAAGACGATTCAGAGTTCGGATCAGTTCTGTGTTTCCTGTCAAAGACTTTACAGCATTGGTCAGCAGTACGTGCTTGGGTGGTTTTGTCTTGCCACTGGTAACAGCAAAGACCAAGTCACTGCCAAAGGAAGTGGCAAGACGTTGAGCTCTTTCAGAGGGAGTTTCACACTCACACTCTCCTGTCAGCAGGGTGTGCAGGAATTGAGTGACTGCTGCAGGAATGACATTCTGATCTGTATCGGGAGGCCATGGCTGACTCACATCTTGTTTATTGATCTCATTCCTCAGCTGCATTCCTGCTTTGGTTAAGACATCTTCAGAGTTAGCTGCTCTTGCTTCTTGCAGGTCTTTTGCCATTTTGTGTGCTTGCCGGGCAAGGTCGTCCATTGAGAGGCTGCGTGGATAGATTAGAAGCTTTCCTTTCTCATCTGGGACAAAGCGTAGTGATTCTCCAAACTCGGTTTCAATCTTTCGGCGAACATGTTTCTTTGTCGCTGGTTTCAGTTGGATAATACCACGGGACATCATGGATCTCTCAAGCCTAGATGTGAGGTTTGTCATAGGCAGTACCTCTGGGTTGGGGAATAATTTGGTCCTTATATACAAGCAGAGTTCCTCGAGGGCTTCTGTCTCAACCTCTTCGTAGCGTGCTTCCTCGCTTTCTTCCTGATTTTCACCTGCACCCGACCTGGCGGCCGCTGGGAAATCATCTTTTGTGAAGAGTTTGTAGCATGACTTGTGGTAGTGACCCTCTGCAGCAACAAGGTCTCTGCTAACTAAACCAAGGATTCTCTGGTTGAGTTTCCTTATTGCTGCTCTGCGAATCTTCTCATCTGCTCGTAGCTCAACACACTGTATGAGTGGCTCCCTTGTCTTTGTTGTTTTTATGTACTTGCTTGACTTCTCGCAGAAGATACATACTTTGGCATACACCCTGCTAGTACTAGGGGCATCCCTTGATGCCCTCCTCCTGGGGTCGACGCTTGCTGATTCTATCTTGACACCCTTGGCAAGGATAGAATCCAGTGACTTCTTCATTGTAAAGAGACTACGACATTTACGGTGATAATGTATGTGTGGTATTCCTCCTTCTTCAAGGCCCTTGGCTGCTTCCAGGACTGGATCATGCTGCCTGATTTCTGCAGCCCTGAGCAATGTGTTCCAGGAGTCCAAATCCTGTGGTGACACCAGAGCATCGCTGTCATCATCAGAGCAGTGGATGATACAGTCGATCCGTGCTCTCTTCCTCGCAGATGGTTCCATCCTGCCGTCAAACAGTCGACACACACCTGCAAAAAATATCACCATTAAACCATGAACAAACAAACACATTACATGGAAACCACTCTACATATGTTTGCTCCTTCCAATAATAAATTATCCCCAAAATATAACAAAAAATCCCCAAATATGAAATAAACCCCTAAATATGGAGAAACTTGAAATACACATCGGAATAATTCTTGTAGAGAATCAAATAAGCTACAAGAGCTGTTAGAATATATTTTTCAATGTTCCCCATATTTAAGGATTTATTCTAGATTTAGAGGAAAATACCCAAAATATAGAGTATATTCCGAAATATGAGGAAATTTGAAAAATACCTAGGAACAACTCTGGTAGAGAATATAATTCTACATAGGTGTTCAAAGTTTCGCGATGATTATGTGATGGATTTTAAAGAAAATGAGGAAAACGCCGAGCGTCACGCTAAAAATCTTTATTTTTGGGTAGCGCCCCTATTGCATCAAAAAAATTAGACTAAGCTACCAGTGCGAGAAGGCTATCATATCTTAATGTACTTACAGTCACTCTATAAACATTTTAGTACCATTCGTGTTTAGTCACCCCAGGTGGTACCGATATCTGGCCTGGCTCATGGACTATATCAACCACCTAGCAATTCCCGGGAGTACCGCCCTGTTCGGCTGGTGCCTACAGCTTCCTCCCAACAATTCTGGAGGTGGGATTCCCAGTCCCGACCACCAGGGGCTATCTGCCACACAAAGTGACGGACGGTGGGGTCGCCACATCCCTACGCCAACTGGCAATACGATGATTAAGACGAGGTGTGTAATTTGCTCCCTATACCTCCATCAAGCTTAAAAGAAATTCCCACCCAAGACCCTTCCATCGAAACATATTTGTAATTTTTTTTGGTAGAATAATATCCCGGCCGAAGGCTGGTTCCTCCTTTATTGAAGCCTCGCTATCGCTTGCCAGGAACAAATTGACACCATAATGGCACGAAATATCTTAAAATTGACAAAGAAATGAGACAACAGATCTTAAAAACATCAAACTAATGGGGCGAATATCTTAAAATCTTAAAAATAATGGGGTTAAGATGAGGAAGAAAGGGGTCCAGAAAACAAACAAACCTACCCTTAAGAGCAAGGAAGTATGATAACCAAAACGTAATGGCACATTTCAAATGGTGGAACCACGACATAAAGACGCCAAATGTACAGTAGGTGTGACTAAAGAGAGAGAGAGAGAGAGAGTGTGTGTGTGTGTCGGTGAGGAGAGGGGTGGGGGGAGTTCTAAGACATGAACGGTGGTTAAATATTAGGATATAGCCTAGTCAAATATGTAAAGGGAAGTGTCCGGGCGTGGAGGAATAACATAAAGCAGTGGATTCATGAGATACAAGTATATGTGGAATTAATATAATGCAGAATGTTCCTTCTTGTGCTTATCGAGAATATCAATCTAATATGTATTTCCCTTTTTCGATAGAAATGTCATCAATTAAGTACACGATTGCACTTACAGCCACTGAAAATATGAGGTGTTTATTATACGTTGATATTATTTAGTTTGTCTCTTTTCAGTACATTTTCTGAATTCAATTAGTGCATCTCTTATAGCTTAGATTGTAGCCTGGGCTTGTAGCAAAATAGCCAAGCTAATGTTGTAAACTGATTGGATATTAATTGTACCCTGACTGAGAGTTTATAAATACCACTTATATCATTGGTGATTAGCAATGCAATTTTATGTTTTCATGGGATTACAAAATATGACTGTACAATGTACATATTTTGCGTGCTTGGTTAACTGTTTTAGGATAACGAATGGAACACTGTTTTAAACCAGTGCATCTCCAACACGACCATGAAGACCAGTGACAAATATTAGTCTTAACCTAATTATCCATAACCACAACATACTGTAACTAATTGAGTTGTTTGGTCGCCACTAAAACGGCATAATTATACACTATAGCATATCCTCAATTAATTGATTGAAATAGTTATCCGAAATATGACAATAGTGTTCATATGATGACTTAGAGAAAGTCACACGTAGCCTATTTTTGGAACCAGTTAAACTTACAAATTGAACCTTGCAGTAGCACAGTATATAATGGGTTGATTATACAAAGCTGCACTCAAAGGGACTGGAGTTCTCGAAAAGAGGCTCCAGTCCTTCGCAATTCTTGACTTGCAGTGTGCTGGCTTAATAATCCAATAGGGTTGATAGCCTCTGAAGTCCTATTTTAACAAAGCTGCACTATTGGAGGTACATGTATTGCTTAGGACATAGAAAAGGTCAAATCACACAGTATAGCAGTATGCAAATGGAATTTTATAATACCCTAATACCTGACATTAAGTCTTCATTTGTTCCCTTATGCATAATTATGTATATACAGTATATATACTGTATGGTGAAATGACTGGGCTGAAATGGGAGGGTGACCCAGATACTGCAGAGGTCCTGTTGATGTCCGAAGAAGAACCACAAACCATGGCGAAGCTACCTGCAGTGAAGGAAAGTCGGAGAATGAAAAGGAAGGCCCAAAGGAGGAGGAAACCAGAAATAGAATTCCCCAAGGTTTTCCATGCTCTACAGTGGCTCTACACCCTCCCACAACAACACAGTCTACCCCACAAAGAGGATCTACCCGTGCTCTAATTCCGGCCGGATTAACACAGTCTACCAATAAAAGGTCCCCATACCCCAGTAATTGGGTATGTGCCTGAGTATATACATACATACAGTCATACATACATACATACACATACCAATAAAAGGTCCCCCCATCCGGGACCCCACAGGAGTTCAAGCCCGGACCAATCCAGAGGATGCATGCCCAGCCAATGGCAGATCCCGGCACATGTACCTAAGGCAGGGAACCAACAACCGCTGCAGGTGTTGTATTGCGAACAGGAGTTTATGCAAATGCAGCACCAGGAACCAGGACAATACCTCTACTGATGGAACCAAGAGAATCACCTCTACAGTACCTAACATGAGGAATGGAAATAACCAACACAGAAGAGAAAGGGACAGAATTATAAAATGTAATACATGAAATTCCAGACAAGTCCTATATCATTAAAACAATTATTATGCAGCCTTATCTGCCTTGTAAATAAAGAATAGAGTTATAAGATGTAAAACAATACCATTATGTATGCAATTGTAGGTTAGCTATATTTTTAGAATAAATATTGCCTTCGCAATAAAGAAAAGAATGATATCACCAAGTCCTTATGATATCGAAATAGCCCAAATCTAGTTCAAATTTTAACCCAAATATAGCCTAACTGAAACTGAGAGAAGGTATGTAAGTACCGGTTTCAGTCCTCTGTTAGTTTTCATAGCTATCCGTGGAAGGGAATAGGATTGCAGACTCCTATAAGACAAGCCTGTCTCTATAGTCGAGTCCAGCAAGGGTGTCGAACTAGAGGTGTGGAGGAGCCAGGAGTGAACTTATCTATTTTCAAAGGAGTCCAAAGGAGTACAAAGGAGTACAAAGGAAATCAAGCAACAACAGGTATAGTGACCCTTCTAGGCTGCTTGTCCTCCAAAACACTGAGGATCAAGTGTCCAAACAGTGGTTTAGAGTGGGTAAGGGAACATTGGAAAGGGAACTATTGTCCATGGCAGGATTAGGAAGTTAGTAGGGGACAGATGGGTTAGTAACTGAGGGGAGGATAAAATAAAGTTATTCATTTACAAACGCAGTCAGTCGCGGGTTTGATGCGAGATATTTGTCTAGGCGGCGTTTAAATGAATCAACGGTGCTGCACTCTATAACGTCTCGGGGAAGCCCATTCCACAAGTTGACAACTCGATTGAAGAAGAAATTCTTAGATTCGTGTGAGTTAAAAGATTTACCAATAATTTTCCAACTGTTTCCCTGCGTGTAATTAGATTGGTCGATAGTGAAGTACTTACTACAGTTCATATTGTCGATGCCTTTGATGATTTTGAACACTTGAAGTAAGTCGCCTCTTAATCTGCGCTGGGTTAAAGGAAATAGATTTAATTCTCTAAGACGCTCTTCGTATGGTTTGTTCTTTAGGCTAGGTATCATTTTGGTAACTCTACGTTGAACTCGTTCTAGCTTGTTTATATCTATTTGGTATTAACGGCACCAGGATTGAACGCAGTATTCCAGAAGATGGCGGACTAAGGAATTGTAAAGGGTTAGGATAACTTCTTTGGATTTATGCTCAAATGACCTGCCTATAAAGCCAATTATTTTGTTTGCCTTCTTAACCCGGCAAGCGCGATAGGCCTCACGGAAGGCTTCCTATAGGGAACGCGATAGGCCTCACGGAAGCAAGACCATAAAAAAAGCCTTCCAAAAAAAAAAAGGGCCTATCAAAACAAAGGATTTTGTCTCTAGGTGAGATAATTCCCCTCTTGTACTCATCCATGTGTTTCTCACCCCTCCCCCTCCCCTCCTTCCCCACTTTATTCCCCCCTCCCCCCCCTCCTCAATTATCACCTATTTTTCCTCTTATTATCATCATTTATCGGTTATTTTTCTCTCCCGCGATAATGTAGCACAAGTGGGTTGCATAAAAGATCGTTATGCAACACCCAGACACCGGCACACACCGCCCCGCTCGTCTCAGTTGACTCCCAGACAGCGAGAGGGGAGGGCTGCCTGTGGCTCTCTATCGCCTGAGATTATGACCGGGTGGCCAATATCTTTGTTTTTCACCACCCAAATGCTTTTCCCACTTATTTTAGCACTCTTGAAGGTTCATATATACATCATATATGTAAAATAAAAGCATACCGAAAACAATTAATGCTTTATATTGTAAATATAACGAATTCTGTCAGAATCCAGGGCTAGAAATGCACAAATAACTACCCTAGCACCTAGGTCTATATCGCGCTTGTCAGGTTAACAACTTCTAAACATTGTTGACTCGGTTTTAGGTTACTCGATATTGTTACTCCCAGATCGGTTTCTCTGTTTAAATTCTTAAGCTGAGTGCCATTCATCGAATAGTTTGCTTTCTCATTTTGGTATCCGATATGTAGTACTTGACATTTATCCGCATTGAAACTCATTTGTCAAATTTGGGCCCAACATGACAATTTATCTAGATTGTGTTGCATATCGTCAACTTGTTCTTTTGAGAGTACGCTATTTGCAATTTTTGTATCGTCAGCAAATTTTGAGATTGTACAGGTGAGACCCTCATCTATGTCGTTGATGTAAATTAGAAAGAGAATTGGTCCTAGTATCGATCCCTGGGGTACCCCGCTACTTACATTGGTCCATTTAGATGCCTTACCGTTTATGACTACTCTTTGCTTTCTGCTGCTGAGCCAATTTTCTATCCATTTCAACACACCGTCTTGTATTCCATGCGCTTTTAGTTTTAGCAGTAATTGTTTGTGGGGAACTTTGTCAAAGGCCTTTTGAAAATCAAGGTATATAATATCTACAGCTTTACTCTCATCATAGAGGTTGAGGATATCGTGGAAGAAGTCTAAGAGGTTTGTTAAACAAGAACGTTTTTTACGAAAGCCGTGTTTAGTATCTTTAATCATGTTATTTTCCTCTAAGTGATTTACGAGTCTGTCTCTTATGACCGTTTCTAGCATTTTACATACAACTGAGGTTAAGCTAATTGGACGATAGTTACTGGGTAGGGATTTGCTGCCTTTTTTGAACATCGGTGTTACGTTGGCTAGCTTCCACTGATCAGGCATAGTTCCAGACTGCAAGGATTTATTGAATAGTAATGTCAGTGGTTTGGAGAGCTCATCTTTAGCTTCCTTTAGAACTCTAGGTGTGATTGTATCAGGTCCAGGCGTTTTATTTACCTTGAGTTTATCTAAACAATTCAATACTTCTCTCTCTGTAACGGTGATATTGCTTAGAACATCTGAATTATGAATCTGAATCGGCGATGGTGTAGGGATATCACTGAGGTCTTCTGTTGTAAAAACTGATGCAAAGAAGGTATTGAGGGCATTACTCATTTGTACTTCGTCTTTGGTGTATTCTCCATTTTCATCGACTAACGGTCCAACAGTTGAAGTAACTACTTTTTTCTTTCTGATATAACTATAGAATTCTTTCGGGTTTGTTTTACTTTGATTCGCAATATGTAACTCTAGGGTCTTTTTACTTTGCTTAATTAGCTTTTTTGGCTTTGCGTCGTAACTCTACAAATTTCACCCGTTCTTCGTCATTTTGTGAGGATTTTAATCTATCATTAGCAAATTTTTTAGCAAGCGGACAGTTTGAAATATCTTTATTCCACCATTTGGGCTTATTATTATGGCCTGGATGCCGTATTTTCGATGGTATGCAGTCTTGCACTGCTTTTAGGTAAGTGGTTTTGAATAACTTCCAAGATGTATTTATGTCGTTATTGTTAATTAAAAAGCTCCAGTCAGTTTCTTTAAACATAGCTCTAAGTTTATGAAAGTTTGCTTTCTTGAAATTAAGGACTTTTTCGATGCTACTATTTGGTTCGTTACTAGTAAACTTTAAAGTGAAAGTTTTCGTACGATGGTCGCTGTTACTGAATTCATCACCAACATTCAAATTCTCTATTAATTCTTCTTTTGTTGCAAGTACAATGTCAAGAACGTTATTACCACGGGTCGGTGTTCGAACAAATTGATAAAGCGAACTCTCTTGCAAGTTCGTATACTGGTCATGTCCGGAGTGTGAAGTAAGAGTATCGCCCCACTTGGTCACAGGTAAATTAACACCTTACGAGCGGCCTAGGCGGTTTATTTATATGTACCGCCCAGCGAGGTGTTTTTACCCAAAATAGGGCTGTTTACATGATCATTTTCATGCCTAAATAAGACCCAGAGCGTAAAACAAGTATCTATCCCTGAAAGGGCATAAACAGAGCTTTCCAATGACACCATAACGATCCTTTTATGATGGCTAGTTTTCTTGCAACAACCGTGCAACGCGAGTGCAAAAAGCATGTAATTCGGCACTTTCCCCATACAATTCCGTATATAGCGAGTGAGAGAGGGAGGGCGGAGGTGGGATTCGTGTCAGTAGGTTCGCCGCGGTGGTCTGGAGCAGTCATACGCTCGCTACTCTCCTGCCACCACTTGTCTCTCTCTCTCAGCAACATTACGTGCTGAAATTGCCACACGACCTATGTCGAGCGCCGCCAGATAGTCCAGATTTATTATACTCGACTTATGTTACGCGCCGCTAATTAAGGGTTAAAGTCGCCAAAAATTACGGTATCTTGTGAGTTACTTACATCTGCAATTTGTTCGTAAATTTCTTGGTCAGTTCGCACTGATTGAGCTGGAGGTCTGTATATTAACGCAAGTTTTTATTATCTAGGGAGGAAACTCTAAAAACAATACAAAAATATGAAATGAGCAAATCAATACGCCCATCCCCCCTTCATCCAGTGTAAGCAGTGTGATAATCCTCTGTACACAATTGAGGCTACTGTACGTCATTTGTGAAATATTAAGTTCTATAACATAGCGGTAGAACATTAGCATTCTCTGTTTCACCGGTATATTATAGTACAAAACTATAACGTCCAGGCAAGGCACATGTACATACAGTACACTATGTACAATAAGTCAAGGATATTGGCCCTCCATCAAGCTTAATAAAAACACCTCCCATGAACATTGTTTGTCCCGACCAGAGGCCGGTAACTACTATAATACAGGCTCGCTATCGCTTGTAAGGAAAACAATAGACACCTAAATTGCACTTAAGGTCTTAGTATTGATAAATAAATAGGGAGAAAGATCTTAAAATCGCCAAACTAATAGGTCAAACATCGTAGAATCTGAAAACTAATAGGGCTAAACATGAGGGAAAAGGGAGGCCAGAAAAAACAACCCTCCCCTCCTTAATTAAATCAAGACATCCACTTCCGTATGGTTGGAACCCCCGGGATTCACCCAGTATAGATGTTCCTCTTAATTCATATTATCACCAACCCAAAAATGAACTTACAAATAAATCTAATAAATGTAATCAATGAAACTAATGAATACATGTGGTACTCCAAGGATTTGAACCTAGGATAATCACACCGAAAATCCACGCATTAACCATTGCGCTACCAAGACAAGCGTGAAATGTATACGGTAGTGCGAGATTCTTGTTGGGCTGCTGAATACACTAGGACAGACAAATGGAGCTGCCTCTGTCACGCCTGACGACTCAACTAATGTAGAGGATGTAAATGAAAAGCCTGCCTATAAATCCTGAAGAACTTTTAGGAGAGAGGGGACGCTGGTGAGGGGAGAGGTGATTAAAGAGAGACATGTCAGGGGAAGGGGCCAGGGAGTGAGTCAAACTGAAAGGTTCAATGGTATAAAATAATATTAACCTCTTCTGTACCGGTGACGTCTTTATAGCCTAACTGTAATCTAACTACTTATTAGACGATTTTATTCAATTGAAAAAGGTCATCCAGCAACTGACAGGCTTCGAACTATCTAATATAACCATTTTTGCTACCACAGATACTTCTTAAACTGCACAAAATCGTCTAAATAATGCTAGAATAAAATTAAAAAGGCGTCGCTGGTACAAAATGGGTAGACATGATAATAATAATACACAAAATCGGTGTAAGTGGGTATATGCACTACCCCCCCCCCCTCTCTCTCTCTCTCTATATATATATATATATATATATATATATATATATATATATATATATATATATATATAATCGAGAGAGGTTAGCCTAAAGAGGGGAGGTCTAATGGGCATGTCACCTAATGTAGGGTTCGCCACTCTGTTAGTGGCACCGAGGAGCCCTTCGTTGAGGGTTGGCATTTGGTGCAGGAGACTTGTTTAAGGGGCAGCACGCTCCCCTGCGAAGAGGGGTTTGTCTGGCACTTATTGCAGTTCGTCATCGAGGGCTCTCTTGAAGATGTCTAACGAAACACCCCTCGTCTCTTACTCGCCATGGGAGTTTGTTGAAGAGATGCGGCCCTCTTATGTGCTAACCAACCCTTTCACAGCAAGCCTGTTACACCATGATTTTTTCATCCTGGAGATATTGCATTCCCAGTCTCTTCTATCTCTGAACTTCATGACTATCGGGGTGTGTAGATTTGGTACTAAGCCCTCTGCAATTTTCCATCTGTATATTATCTAATAACATTATCTTTTCTATGCTCCAACGAGTACAGTTTCAGTGTTCTTAAATGTTTCCAATAGTGTAACTCTTTTGCAGAGTATATATTTGAGATAAAGTTTCTTTGTACACTCTCTAAGTAATTTATTCCACCTGCTTTGTATGGGGATCATTACTATGTTACTGTATTCTAGCCTTAGTAGCACCAGGGATTTAAAGAGCGTTATCATAGGAAATTCACCGCATGTTTTATATGTACGCAGAATTCAACCTTTTAGACGTTTCACAGCTGCAACTCTGACCTGGTCATGTTCTTTGAATCCCATATTATCAGACATAATCACCCCAAGGTCTTTCACACTGTCTTTACATAGTAGTAGTAGTCGTTCACAAGGCTGCCTGGCCGAACAGGCCCGACTGTCTTTACGTTGTATTATTTGATTGGATTCTGTTATGTAATTTGTATTCTTCTTTACTACATAATCATCTCTGTATCGTAATAATTAGAATTTGTCTTCATTAAACTGCATGTTGTTTTCCCTGGTCCACTGGAAAACTACATTTATGTCTTCCTGCAGCCGGTCCGTGTCCTCCTGTGTGTTTGTTATCATGCTAAATGTTGTGTCATCCGCAAAGGAAGACAAAATACTGCATCTTGTGTTGGTATCCATGTAATTATTTGTAATGAGCAATAGAAAGGGTGCTGGGGAACTGAACTTTTGACCCCCAAAGGCTCAGATGTGACTTGGTTTACTTCTACCGATGGTTTCCTGTTTACGAGGAAGTTGTGTATCCACCTTCCGATTGTCCCTGTTATCCCTTTTGCTTTAAGTGTATGGGCTATAATACCATGGTCACATTTATCAAATGCCTAAGCAAAATCGGTGTAAATTACATCCACGTTTTTCTTTTCTTCTGGGGATTTACAAATGTTGGTCATAATGTTCACACTGTTGTGAGACACATGATTTTCCCTATCCTAACCCATGTTGACCGGTGTTGTGTAGTTAATTTGCTTCCATAACTGTCAAGATTTTGCTTCGCAGGACTCATTCAAAAATATTAATAATGTGGGAAGTTTGAGATACTGGGCAGTAATGTTTTGGTCGTACTCCCTCCTTTATGAAGAGGGGCAATTTTTGTGTTTTTCAAGCTATCCGGTATTTCTCCAGTGTCTAAGACTTCTTCTTCACATTATAGTCAAGGGTGTTGATAGGTTTTCCTTACAGTTCTTTATTAGGATCGAATTCCAAGAGTCCAGGCCTGGTGCCGAATGGGATGGTATGTTGGCAATGACCACATTTACTGTATGTCTTTAGGACCGAAATCAATATACAGAATCCGGGGGGGGGGCTTCCGTAGGGGGGTTATCCATGAAAAATAAATTTTGGTCACTGATGGCTATTTTGTCATCAGGATCTCAGAAGGCCGCTTCATAATGCTGGCGTAAGAGTTAGCTCATTCCCTTTTTGTCACCTGTGAATGACCCATCGGCTTTACTTAGAGGGCCAATATTAGGTGCAGTTTTATCCCTGTTGTTAGCATATGAAAAGAAGTACTTGAAATTTCCTTTGTACCTGCAAAAGCATTTATCTCCTCTTCTTAATGTTGTAGTTCATCGGAGATTCTTAGTCTGTGTTTAATTGTACAACTTCTGTATATATTTTGACCTTTTTGTCTTTCCTGCAGTTTTCTTGTTGTGTGCATCGTTGTGTTAGCAATGTCCTTCTTTTTTACAGCTTCTTTCTTTCCCGTTCCTGTTTGCTTCTTTCTCTTGCTTGTCTTTCGTCTGAACTCTTCACTCAAATTTTCACTAGGAACTTCACCTTGGATGATTCCGGTGCTATTCCTCCCTCTCCACCCCCCTCTTTCCTACTTATGCCTAAATCCTAATTTTTCTGAAGATGTACTTTCTACCCTCTCTGGGATTAATACTAAAAAGGCGTATGGTCCGGATGATGTTCCTCCTGTTCTACTAAAAAACATTGCTTCCGTGCTGACTCCCTGCCTAGGCAAACTCTTCCGTCTCTGTCTTCCCTTCTTGGTGGAACTTTGCTCTCATTCAACCTGTCCCAAAGAAGAATGACCACTCTCAACCCTCCAACTATCATCCAATTGCTCTCATTTCTTGCATCTCTAAATTTGTGTAAACTGTTCTTACTCCATAATTTCTTAAGCATTTCTCTTCCTTTAATCTACTCTCAGATTGCCAGTATGGCTTCCTTAGGAGTCGTTCTACTGGTGATCTTCTTTCATATCTTACTAACTCTTGGTCATTCTCCTTTCGGGACTTCGGTTAGAACTTTTCTGTTGCACTAGACATATCGAAGGCCTTCGATAGTGTCTTGCACAAATCTCTAATTTCTAAACTACCCTCTTTCGGTTTCTATCCCTCCATCTGTGCCTTTATCTCTAACTTTCTTTCTGGCCGCTCCATAGCTGCGGTTGTGGACGACCATCGTCCACTTCCTCATCCTATCAACTGCAGTGTTGCTCAGGGTTCTGTGCTATTTCCAATTATCTTTCTAATAACGTATAAATGATCTTCTCAACTGTACCTACAGTCCTATCCACTCGTATGCTGACGACTCTACCTTACACTATTCAACTAGTTTTCTAGAAGGTCCCAGCAAACAATCCCTCGAAAACAAACATGATGAAGCCATATAACACTTATCTTCTGTTCAAACTACCATTTCCAATTGGGGCAGAGTAATCCTTGTTGCTTTCAATGCCTCCAAGACCCAATGTCTCCCTCTATCTCTCCATTGCATTCTTCCACAATGCTGTCAGTTATTCTTCAACAATACACATAGCAATACACATGCAACAAGTTAACTCTGGAACTCTCTCCCTCAATCCATCTTTCCTTCATCCTATGGCTTAAGTTGCTTTACAGTTTGTGTATCCAGGCATTTTGACCCCAACGTCCCTGAGACCCTGTCACTCTTTAAGCTTTGGAGGAGACACTCGTTACAGGCAACCTGCCTTTTGTATCCTTCATACACATAGAACAAAAAGGACAGCGGTCGCTGGATGTTAGCAGGGTATTTTCCTTTGGATGTGTGAATTAAAATATAGGAATTATAACCAACGCAGGTATTATTAGGAGAAAGCACAAGCCCACAAAGAAAGTTACGGTATAAAGAAGGAGGCTGGCAAACGAAGACGGTCGTTATAAGGCGAGGCACATGTAGTAAATAATTCATGGGGAACAGTGTAAGAGAGAGAGAGAGAGAGAGAGACTGAGACAGAGAGTGAAACAGAGAGAGAGAGAGACAGACAGAGACTTCTGCTTCTTCTTCTGGGGTCGGCCGAGTATTCCTACTCCAGCCACGCCTTTGTATCGGCTTCCTCAGAGAGAGAGAGAAAACAAATCTGTGTTTACATGCCCGTGAGTAAGAAAGTGAAATTTTTATTTTTATTTTTTGGCCCCCCTTCTCCCAAATACCCATTAGTTTTGATATTTTAAGAGTTTCGCACCATTAGTTTGGCGATTTTAAAACCTTTTGTGCCATTTAGTAGTCGGAGGCTATCAACCCTTGTAGATTATTAAACCAGCACACTGTAAGTCAAGAATAGCGACAGGTCTGGATCTCCTTATGTTCTCCTCTTCCTCTATATTAGTATTAACCAAGGAGAACATAGTCTATGCGTACCACCGTTGTAAAATCACTTCCATTGTTGGATAATTCCTATCTCGTGTGTCTGTTGTCCTCAACCCATTCAATACCGGTGATGTTCTTTTCATTATGGTCTGGCAATTATAAGAGGATTTTAGGAAGCTTAGGAAGAACCTCTAATCCTTAAAGGCTAAAACTATCTCAATCAAACCTTTTAGCTACCAGAGATCCTGCCTAAGGTGCATGAAATCTCTAATAGTTGCCAGAATATAATGAAGTGGACGTCGTCGGTACTGAATGGGTTAATATATAAGATTCAATGTACAGTATCCCACGTAAGTTATGTTCCTGGCCGTGATCTTATGTATAGAAGTATAATAGTATGGGTGTGGTTTCTTTTAATTATTAGTTCACTGATCAAATGATTTAACCACAGCATCAAAACTACAGTCGTAATTCAACCAAGCCCATTTATGTTCAATGTATATGATCACAAAGATAAGGAGAACTTATGTGGGCGACTGTATATTGTAATGAAAGATATGCCAGTAAACAACTCATTTGATTCACTATGATTATGTAGCTGACAGGATATATATCATAATATGACAAGCAAGCCGTATAGGAAAACTAAGAGAAGTAGTGAGATGTACACAGGAAAGAAGCCACATGTATATGACGAAAAGATTGTATGCTACCTTTTATAAAAAACATTTTGTTTTTGTTCTATGTGAGTGAAGGAGACAAAACAAAAAGAGTGACAAGACAAAAATCAAGGGAAGTTCGAGCCAAAATGCCTGGACGCGTAGTTTGAAGCAATTTGAGTCATAGGGAGAAGGAAAAACTGATACTTGGAAAGAGTTCCTAAGCTCAGCTGTTGAATAGAAGAAAGAAAGAATAATGTTTCACTCTTGGGTTGGAGAGTTGCACAGAGTAAGGGTGGGATTGTGTTGCAAGATGAGTACTAGGTACCCTACGTAGAGGAGTTGGTATACACTGGGAGAGCTCTGACGAACACTTATTATTGTAGTAGTGATAGAATAGCGAGAGAGATGCAACATTGCAGCGAAGAGAGAAAGATGGCAAAGAGTGAGTGGACGGGAGTTAATGATACGAAAGGCTTTTCTTTCTACTTTGTCTAGACAAAGTAGAAAGAAAAACCTTTGCAGTGTGAGAGAATCCTCCCCATACATGTGAACAATATTTAATACAAGGACGCACTGTGCCCCTGTACAGAGCAGGAAGCTGTGCAGGGGTAAAGAACCCCTTGAGGCAGTTGAGCACAACCAGCTTCTGGGAGGCTGCTTTAGCAAGATTGGTAATATGATCCTTCCAAGAGAGAGCAGTTGAAATAGAGACACGAGCATATTGAGAGAAGATGAAGGATTGATTTTTGTATTGTTGAAGTATAGGGGATAGTCCTCTGGGAATTCCCGATGGGTAGTAAGATGGAGAAATTGGGTTTTGGAAGCATTAAAGGTAACAAAGTTTTCTCTGCTCCAATTGGAAATAGTAGTTAGATCAGAAGATAAGTAAGTGTTGTATAGCTTCAGTACGTTTGTTTTTGAGGAAATGCTGGCTGGGGCATTCGGGAAAACTAATTGAGTAGTGTAAGGTAGAGTCGTCTGCGTATGAATGGATGGGACTGGAGGTACAGTTAAGATGATCATATATGAAAATTAGAAAGAGAATGGGAGATAGAACACAGACCTGGGGAGCACCAGAGCTGATAGGATGAGGAAGTGAGCGCTGGCCATCCACAACCTCAGCTATGGAACGGCCTGAAAGGAAATAGGAGACAAAGACACAAATGGAGGGATATAAACCGAAGAAGGGTAGTTTAGAAATTAAAGATGTGTGCCAGACTCTATCGAAGGCTTTCGATATGTCTAGTGCAATAGAAAAGGTCTCACAGAAATCCCGAAAAGAGGATTGCAATAGTTAGTAAGATATAAAATAAGATCATCAGTAGAGTGACCCTTAAGCCATCATCACACATACACGAGTCGGTGCCCGAGTCCAACACAAGTGAATGATGGGTGACACTCTTCGTGACTCTGGCAAGAACTAGCCCGAGTAAGTCACTGTTCCCGATTCACCAAGAGTCGGTACATGTTCATCCATGAGTCAGTACCAGTCACAGAGAGTCAACAAGAGCCATGAAGAGTGTAACACGAACCCGACACAAGTTGAGGAAATTTGAAAAATAACGGTCAAATTCCAGGGTACGAAAACAAAGAGTCGGTACGAGTCAACAAGAGTGTAACAAGAGTCAACAAGAGTGTAACAAGAGCCAACAAGAGTGTACCAAGAGTCACGAAGAGTGCCGTCATCTGGGGTGTCGTCGGACAATGTACACCTGGATACCACAGAAACTAGCCCAGGTGGGTATGAGCCGGAGATTTGTAGTGGATCCTTTCTGGACGGCAGCCCACTCTATCACGGGTCACACACAAACACACGGACACATGTTTCGAACCAAAGTGGCTTGACTCTCATCGTATCATGCATGATAATGTTTTTGCTCTTTTAACGTTACGGAATCATTAAAAATATTAATGACAATATGTATTGTTAATACAATTGTATTTCCTCCAACATTTACATTCAACAGGGACACGAATGAGTAACCTCATACGATTTATGAAATTAAGAATCAAACGAGACTCTTCCGAATCACCCAGTTATTGCATAAGGTTTCAGATGTGTGTGTGTGTGTGTGTGTCATCTTTCTAACATTACGGCGTGCATTTGTCTAACATTAGCATATACAGTATATTTAACAAGCGCGATTAACCTGGGTTCAAATCATACAGGACAGGACAGTCCATGCGTATTTTTTGTACTTACTCAGATGATTAGAAAGAATGTAATACTATAAAATCGGCCTTTTGTGGCGTGGAGAAGCATCATATTCGGCCACTATGCTAAGACTGACATGGGTGAACGTTATATCAATAATGTATTTAATCGTAATGACTACAGATGATTTCTAACACACACACACACACACACACACATAGAAAACCATTGTATTCATTGGGTGGTTTGGTAGTGTTTTGTCTGAATCTTAATGTCTTAAAATCTATGGGGCAATATTATCGTGTCCGTAGATATATGGAAGAATTAAAATACAAAAACAAAACTAAAAACAATGCAGGTATCTTATTTATACTATCAATATTTAATTACGTTGCATAATACGAGCACGATAATTATTATACATGACACTGACAGTCGTCACTATTGGTTCCAAACATACAGTATGTCTGTGTGTGTGTGTGTGTGTGTGAGTGTGTGTGGCGCCGTGATAGTTAGAGAGGGCTGCCGTCCAGAAAGGTTCCGCAGCAAATCTCCGGTTCATAACCACCTGGGCTAGTTTCTGTGGTATCCGGATGTACCAGCATATATGTATGTATTATTTTTATTAATCTCACCACCACACCCCCAATGAAATTAATTAAAGTATATATGATCCACCGGGATTCGAACCCGGGTTATCACACACATATTTTTGCCACCTTAACCATTACACCACCAGGACGGTTTATGTGAGTATAGTAGTCATTTTCGGAGCTTCCGTGATCGTGTTTAGGATACCAAAGTTTCTCAGTGAATTTAACAAGGGCAACTGATACTAAACAAAATAAGCCCCCATACACCTCACCAAAATGACGGGAAAGTTGTTATTTTAGACGTTTTTCAAAATGGCCGCCGCCGTCATCTTAAAAAATTGATAAAGTTCTATTTCTTGAAGTGAATGGCCAAAAATTAAAATTTTGGTGTCTATTCCCACTAATTTTGGTGTCAGAAGATCAATGGCATGGCACAATTAAAAAATAATTAATAAATAATTACCAAATAATTAAGTAAATAAGAAAATAATTAAGAAAATCAATGGGATGGCATAATTCATGATTTAGAGTCCCATTAACCTCAACATCTAAGACAAATATGATGTTGTTAAATCCACTGAGAAACTTTGGTATCCTAAATTAATAAAACATGAGACCTACTGCATTAAGATGCACTATCACTGCAGGACAAATATGATGCACAACTGTCAGAATCACTTCCGCTGTCATCATCGCTGCTCTCCATTTGTGGATGACTGGGAGTTTTTAGAAGATCCAGGAATGATGCAGGTTGGGTATAGCGTACTGGGAGGCATAAGCCATTTACAAGGTGCCATCCATGGCCAATTGGTGATGGATGATTCTGAAGCTGGAAATTCTTCTGCAGATATGTGAGGTAATTGGTGCGCTCTAAGTGTGGTCGTAGACTGTCAGAATCAGGTACCAGTCTGATGATCTTCTTTTGCTTGAGTACTGACCACTTTTCTGCTCTCACCTCTGCTAGGATGATTATTATTTTTTTTTTTTTTTTTTTTTTTTTTTTTTTAAGAGACAATGAACGGAGGAAGGAAAAACACAGATAAAACAAAAAGGTCCATGTGCCTAAAGGCATCCTCCATTCATAAAATGTTTATAACAACTGGATTTAAACATTTGTAAATTGTAAGTTTGTGGAAAGCAATTCGAGGGAAGTGAATTCCAAAGAGTAGTAGCTCTGGGGATAAATGAATTCTGATAAGCAGAAGTTCTGCATTGTGGAGGAGAAAGTGTAAATTCATGGGCGCTCTCAGCTGCCCTAGTTCTGCGGGGAAAGATGTGGAGAGGCGGCACAATTGAAGCAAGTTCCTCGGAACAATTGCTGTGAAAATATCTGTAGAATAATGCAAGGGATGCAACGTTTCTTCGTATGGATAATGTAGGAAGGTCCTGTGTGATTGCAGGGATATTGATTAATCTAATAGCTTTATTTTGAATTTTGTCCAACTGCCTCAATGCAACCACTCCACTTCCACCCCACAGAGGTGAACAGTAATCCATCTGAGAACGCACATGACTTATATATTACGGCCAACTGCTCGTCAGTGAAGAATTCTCGAACTCTGTACAGGAGTCCCAGTTTTTTAGAGGCATTCTTAGCAATGCTTCTAACATAATGTGTCCAGCTCAAGTTAGTAGTTAATGTTACACCGAGAATGTCAATACTAGGGGAAGTGGGAATATTTACATCATTAAAAAATATATGGGAGTCAGTGAGATTCTGTCGGTTAGAAAATTGAATGTACTTGGTTTTCTGTGCATTAAAGGAAACTAGATTCTTTTGTCCCCATCCATTAATTCTAGAAAGGTCCTGGTTCAGAGAAATTGCAGTGTTTATTTTTGAATTTATAAGATCGGGTTGGGTGAAAGAATTGGTAAATGTGAAGGAACTGTGGAGTGTTGAGTCATCTTGTGTTTGGTGTCACAATAGATGTACCGGATAACAAATTTCTGTAAGTCATTGATGATTTCCTGTGTGACTGGGATGATTGTGCCACAACTTTTAAGGAGGTTGCGAGCTTCTGATGATTTTTCTACACGGTCAACAATAGTTTTCTTGCCTATTCCATAAAAGCCGGAGTTATGGTCGCATCCGGTAAGAACATAAAGTGGGATCAAAGACTCCGCCATTGCCTCACTACACAAACACCGAGCATTTATCAGCTGAGATTTGCGTTTCAAGCACAAGAGTCCTGATATATGCCGAGCCACATAGGCTGCCTGAACGTAGTTATCAGTATCTTCAGTGTCTATGACAACTGCTTCTGTATACCCTTCTGACTGCAGCTTACCATAAAGAGTGAACAGAGCTGTGTCTGCTTCTGCATGGGCGTATGTGAGATTCTGCAAAACTTCATCTGTGGTGAGATTCCTTGCTGGTTTGCCAACAACACAGTGTATGAGCTGAATAGTGGTTGTAGATGCCTTTCTTTTGAAAGCAGCCTTGATAAATGCTTGAAGGCGAACTTTATTCTCTGGCTTACTAAGAAGAGCATGAAAGTCTCTATTAGAAGGAAATTTGTCCTCTGACTTCATAAACACATTGCAAATGGACTGATTTTTTGGACGGTGTTGTCGTTCACTATCTTTGATGGAGAAGTCTTGCTCGTACGAGTCATTAACCAAGATAACACATTCTGCATTCGAATGTCTATTCAGGAACTGTGTCCAGATGTTGTTCATCCGTTATCCTTGGTCTGATGGGTGGTTCACCACGCTTGACTGTTTTGTATGGTTCAATTCTTTGCATCTGGCTCCCAAGTTCTTTGAGGCTATCAGAGAGGTACGAAGGCAAGGTGCTATTTGCAACTGGTCTATCATCATCTAGGGTAGGTAGATTTAGCTTAGGTAGGTCTGGCTGAACAAACATGACATTTGTATGATGTGATTGGCCACTTCCAGTCAAAGTGTCACTTTTGAAGTCATCGTTGTCGACTATACATATTGCCGGTGTTCCTTCAGAAAGTTCAAAAGGACACTCAGTTGAATGCTTCAGGTCAGTAACTGCCCAGAAATCTCTAAGCAAAAGCACATAATTGTAACTGATTCCCAGGCCATCCTTATGTAATATGTCTACCATTTCTCTGCTCTTTGTCATACCATGTAGCAGTACACCGAGGTTTGTCTCAAATGCAGTACGTCTTCCAGTGATGTAGCTGGTCAAAATAGATGCAATTGATCTGACTTGGGGCTTGTCATCGACTTCAGACTTTGTGGGGTGCTTTAACCAAGTGATGAGCTTCAAGAGGAGATCATTCAGGTCTTCATATTCTTCTAGCTCATGTATGTATGGAGACCAAGGAACAGTTTTTGTGTTGATGATCTGATCTCTGAGTCGCCCAGCTACATTCTTCACCAGCTGATCGTCACTTACACCTAGAGAGGATATTGCAGCCTCAAGATATGAACCTGCAGCTCTTGCATCATATACCAGTTCACTCACATTCTTCTGACCTCGTTCATGAAATTCTATGTCATCTCCAAATTCCTTGATCAGAATTTCCTTCACGAAACTGGACTTTGCTGTGGAATAGTAACCATAATTTGAAGTAATGCCTTTGTAATCCTTTACAAGACCTTGCAGTGTACGGATTTCATGATCTTCAAAGATAACTTGACGGACATGATGAAAGAAGATATTTTGGGCCTCTCGAAGATTAACATGTTGCAGATGCTCTGTTTTTTCATCAGGAAAAGACTCCTTCAGAGGGTTGATGACATAATTGCGCCAACATTCACGATGATAACGAATTTCCAATCCAAACGCCGTTCGACTGTCTGGGATAGATGCAAGTAGGGTATTCAATCTTTCTCTTATAGGCTCATCTGACAGACAAACTGTATGCAACTTGAACCGGTTCCATGCGTCTACTGTTGACAGCAGCAAAAGTTTGGACTTGCCAGAATTACTGGTTTTTTGTGGTCCTTTCATACACCACACACAGAGATTCTTATCATGAACCACTCCAGTACTAGAACGAAGCTTTTTAGGCACATTTCCTGGGAGTTGTTGACTTGAAGTTTATGCTTGAACTTCTTCCTGTTCAGATCTCCGTTTACGATTCTGTGCTTGCTGAATATAGCGATTACTACTGATCTGGGTGTAACATTTACTATGCATGTACAGGCCTTTAGGCCCCTTGTCCCACTCCACTGCTGCATAGGCATGCTGAAATTTATCAAGTTCCTTCCACCGAAAACACTTGCTCCTTAGATTCTCCCACTTTGTATCAGATGTCTTGTCCGTACTATCATCAGCTATACAGGGATGTTGACATAATATGCATTTTAATCCAGGTCCTGGGTCAGGCACATCACTAACTCCTCTACGTTCCATGCTTATGATTCTTCACGCCAAATTCGATGCAACAAACCTGAAAAAGAAGGAATTGATCAGTCAACATTCTTGGTTTACATTTTAAATTATATATTATATTATTTGAGTAAGTTTCAGAGGATCCGTGTTTAGGATACCAAAGTTTCTCAGTGGATTTAACAACATCATATTTGTCTTAGATGTTGAGGTTAATGGGACTCTAAATCATGAATTATGCCATCCCATTGATTTTCTTAATTATTTTCTTATTTTCTTAATTATTTGGTAATTAGTTATTAATTATTTTTTAATTATGCCATCCCATTGGTTTTCTGACACCAAAATTAGTGGGAATAGACACCAAAATTGTCATTTTTGGCCATTCACTTCAAGAAATAGAACTTTATCAATTTTTTAAGATGACGGCGGCGTCCATTTTGAAAAACGTCTAAAATAACAACTTTCCCGTCATTTTGGTGAGGTGTATGGGGGCTTATTTTGTTTAGCATCAGTTGCCCTTGTTAAATTCACTGAGAAACTTTGGTATCCTAAACACGGTCACGGAAGCTCTGAAAATGACTCTACTAGTATGTATGTATATACTCATGCACACCCCTTAGCTGGGGGTGGCCGACTCGAGAAAGACCGAACAGAAACAACATTTAAAGTTCCAATTGTAATGGTTTGGTACCACTTTCGCGTTCCCTCACCCCTTTCTGTCTCGTCTAGTAGATGAATTTTACAAGGGGAGGAGGATTCCTAGCCTACCGTCCCCAGAAGGAAAAGTAGGACAGTAAAATAGACAGATAGTAAATTGTAAGTAAAAAGTATATAGTACAAATATATATACAGTATATAGCAGTCTCTGTTTTCTAAAGGGTCGCCAAAGTTACGATGTGTTCAATCTGTTTTCTAAAGGGTCTTTGCAATTTCGATGTTTTCATATGATTTAATTAGTCCATGAGCCAGGCCAGATATCGGTACCACCTGGGGTGACTAAACACGAATGGTACTAAAATGTTTATAGAGTGACTGTAAGTACATTAAGATATGATAGCCTTCTCGCACTGGTAGCTTAGTCTAATTTTTTTGATGCAATAGGGGCGCTACCCAAAAATAAAGATTTTTAGCGTGACGCTCGGCGTTTTCCTCATTTTCTTTAAAATCCATCACACAATCATCGCGAAACTTTGAACACCTATGTAGAATTATATTCTCTACCAGAGTTGTTCCTAGGTATTTTTCAAATTTCCTCATATTTCGGAATATACTCTATATTTTGGGTATTTTCCTCTAAATCTAGAATAAATCCTTAAATATGGGGAACATTGAAAAATATATTCCAACAGCTCTTGTAGCTTATTTGATTCTCTACAAGAATTATTCCGATGTGTATTTCAAGTTTCTCCATATTTAGGGGTTTATTTCATATTTGGGGATTTTTTGTTATATTTTGGGGATAATTTATTATTGGAAGGAGCAAACATATGTAGAGTGGTTTCCATGTAATGTGTTTGTTTGTTCATGGTTTAATGGTGATATTTTTTGCAGGTGTGTGTCGACTGTTTGACGGCAGGATGGAACCATCTGCGAGGAAGAGAGCACGGATCGACTGTATCATCCACTGCTCTGATGATGACAGCGATGCTCTGGTGTCACCACAGGATTTGGACTCCTGGAACACATTGCTCAGGGCTGCAGAAATCAGGCAGCATGATCCAGTCCTGGAAGCAGCCAAGGGCCTTGAAGAAGGAGGAATACCACACATACATTATCACCGTAAATGTCGTAGTCTCTTTACAATGAAGAAGTCACTGGATTCTATCCTTGCCAAGGGTGTCAAGATAGAATCAGCAAGCGTCGACCCCAGGAGGAGGGCATCAAGGGATGCCCCTAGTACTAGCAGGGTGTATGCCAAAGTATGTATCTTCTGCGAGAAGTCAAGCAAGTACATAAAAACAACAAAGACAAGGGAGCCACTCATACAGTGTGTTGAGCTACGAGCAGATGAGAAGATTCGCAGAGCAGCAATAAGGAAACTCAACCAGAGAATCCTTGGTTTAGTTAGCAGAGACCTTGTTGCTGCAGAGGGTCACTACCACAAGTCGTGCTACAAACTCTTCACAAAAGATGATTTCCCAGCGGCCGCCAGGTCGGGTGCAGGTGAAAATCAGGAAGAAAGCGAGGAAGCACGCTACGAAGAGGTTGAGACAGAAGCCCTCGAGGAACTCTGCTTGTATATAAGGACCAAATTATTCCCCAACCCAGAGGTACTGCCTATGACAAACCTCACATCTAGGCTTGAGAGATCCATGATGTCCCGTGGTATTATCCAACTGAAACCAGCGACAATGAAACATGTTCGCCGAAAGATTGAAACCGAGTTTGGAGAATCACTACGCTTTGTCCCAGATGAGAAAGGAAAGCTTCTAATCTATCCACGCAGCCTCTCAATGGACGACCTTGCCCGGCAAGCACACAAAATGGCAAAAGACCTGCAAGAAGCAAGAGCAGCTAACTCTGAAGATGTCTTAACCAAAGCAGGAATGCAGCTGAGGAATGAGATCAATAAACAAGATGTGAGTCAGCCATGGCCTCCCGATACAGATCAGAATGTCATTCCTGCAGCAGTCACTCAATTCCTGCACACCCTGCTGACAGGAGAGTGTGAGTGTGAAACTCCCTCTGAAAGAGCTCAACGTCTTGCCACTTCCTTTGGCAGTGACTTGGTCTTTGCTGTTACCAGTGGCAAGACAAAACCACCCAAGCACGTACTGCTGACCAATGCTGTAAAGTCTTTGACAGGAAACACAGAACTGATCCGAACTCTGAATCGTCTTGGTCACTGTGTGTCTTACTCAATGTTTGAGGAGATCGATACAGCCCTTTGTATCCAGAAGCTGGAATGCTCAAAGGATGACATTCCACTGCCAGCAAACATCTACCCTGGTGTGTTCACAACCCGGGCCTGGGATAACATTGACCGACTTGAAGAGACCCTAAGTGGAGCAGGTACTTCTCATAGAGTCAATGGCATTGCTGTCCAGTCCAAGGTTGCAGGCTCTGTGCCAGAGAAAGTCCTGCCAGAGATTACCAAGTCCAAGATAAGAAGCATCACTCAGACATCATCAATGCTGCCAATATACAATGTTGGGCGGCGGGTAGGGCCACCTAGGATTGAGACTGCGTATGTCGACACTACCAAGGAAGTCCAGGATTCAAAGACAAAGAACCATATCTGGCTTCTTACTCGAATGTCAGACCATGAGGACCAGTCCATCAGCAGTTGGACTGGGTTCAACATCAAAATGCGCAGAGACATTGCAGTGGTTCACCATTAACCTACTACTATGCCTTGATGTCTCGACTGCCCATTGAACACCCAGAGGTCCATGAACACTTCATGCAAGGTGGCTTTTCGGTCCAGATCGGTAGCAAGAATCCCTTTGGACGGATCCCTGTGGACCAGACAATCGAAGAGACGATCAACAAAGACACCCAGACACCAGGGGGCACAAAAGGCTTCAGCCTGAAAGGCGGAGCTGTCGCCAGGTACTACCTGACATCGGAGTATCGCAGCAGGTACTTAAGGCAGCTCAGGACTATGGTAGTAGGCCAAAAGTATACTGACTTCAGCCACCCAGACCTACAGATGCCCAGGATTAGAAGAGATGAGGCCGATGTCCAATCTTTAGTTCAACTGATGGAGACCAGCTGGTTGAACCCCTTCAACGCAGAGCAAGAAGATCTTGTCAGTTTGTCAACTGCGACTATGGCACCACCAGAAGTTGTCAAAGACCTTCTAGGGGCCTACAGAATAGGAGAGGATGCATATCAAGCCTTCAAGGAAGAGCGCCTGGAGATCGATACGCCAACTATACAGTTTCATGACACGATGACGAAGACGAAACTGAGAACGTTCACTAACATCAGAATGAAGCCACGCTCACAAGACCATGCCAAGGAGGTTATCTTAAAGGCTGACAGGAACCTATTTGGCCAGATGATCCTTGTTGCCGAGAACAGAAAGCTCAAAATGAGTGATGTCTTGGCTCATCCCCTGGGGCCTTTGCCTTGGGCACTTGCCAGCGGTGATGGGTCTCTCCGCAAGACCAACAAGGCTGCCCTCGCAAAGGAGTTAGAGAGGAATGTTTCTCCTGCAGAAGTGATACCCGAGCCCTCTGCTACCATAATTGATGGGATGAGCCTGGTCCACAAACTGAAGGGAAACGACAAAACTTTTTCACAGCTTGCAGGTACAGCACTGAGTCACGCTGTTCATGAAGGTGCTAAGAGCAGGCACATTGATGTTGTGTTTGATATCTACAAGGAGACATCCATCAAGGATGCAGAACGAGCCAAAAGAAGTGCAGGCACAGGAATTCATTTCAAGAACATTCAACCTGGGCACAACATCCAGCAGTGGAGAAAGTTACTCGGTAGTTCCTCCAACAAGGCAAGTCTTATCAAGTTCTTGGTAGAAGAATGGAAGGCACCACAGCACAGGGAGAAGCTCAAGGACAAGGAGCTGTATGTCACATGTGAGCAGCGCTGCTTCAAGATCACCAAAGAGCAGTGGGAAGAGGCTCCTGAGCTTAAGTCAACTCAAGAAGAAGCAGACACACGCCTTCTTCTCCATGCACTTCATGCAGCAGAATCTGGGAACAAGTCTGTCATCATCACTGCAGAAGATACAGACGTCATGGTGTTGTGTCTTGGCATGTGCCACAAGATCCCATCCCATCTGTTCCAGAAGTGCGGGACGAAGAACCGGACAAGATTCCTGGATATCACCACACTGAGCCGCACACTGGGAGGCAGCGTGTGTGATTCATTGATTGGTATGCATGCCTTTACAGGCTGTGATACCGTCAGTGCATTCGCTGGCCGAGGGAAGATGACGACACTCAAGCAGGTGAAGATGGACAAGACATACCAGCATGCTTTTCACGAACTTGGACGCTCATGGGAAGTGTCTCCTGAACTCTTTGAGAAGCTACAGGAAATCACCTGCCACATGTACCTACCATCTACCCACACAACTAAGGTAAACAAGCTTCGGTATGAGCTGTTCTGTGCAAGACGTGGAGAGGTAGAGTCAAGTCAACTCCCTCCTTGTGAGGACTGCCTCTTCATGCATGCACTGCGTGCAAACTACCAGGCTGCGATCTGGAGGAGAAGTCTTCAGAGCCAGCCATTTGTTGCGAACCCAACAGACTGCGGTTGGATGACAGATGAGGACGGTAAGCTTGCCGTCAACTGGATGCGAGGCTCACCAGCACCAGATGCTGTTATGCAGCTACTGTCTTGCAAGTGTGTGCGGTCATGCGAACTCCCTAAGTGTACTTGCCTCAGCAATGGTCTAAAATGCACGGACATGTGCAGGTTACAGACATGTCAGAACAAGGCTATTGAAGAAGAGCCGGTGGCACAACAGTCAGATTCCGAGTCTGACGTAGATGATATTTAGGAGTAGTAATTTGCCATAATAGTATGTACAAGCCCATGGCATGCTTAGTGTGTATTTACAGGACTTGTATTAAATGTGACAATTACTATATGCATTTTGTTGACATTTAGGCATTCCTGTCCCCAAATTTGACATTTTAAAAAAATTCGGAATTTTCGGTAGGGTATGTCTATTCAAGAAGTGATAACGACCATTAAGCTACCAATGTGCAAGGGCTATCATATCAAAACATAAACTAGAGACATGTAGCAAGCTAAAAACACCTAAGAGAATTAGTCACCCCGGGTGGTACCGATATCCCAAAATTCGGGTCTTGGCTCATGGACTAAATATGGTTTAATATTATATTTTGAAGAAGTTGGGTCACAAGCGAGTCACAAAGAGTTATGCAGAGTTCAAAAAGAGTCAAGACAAGTCACGAAGAATCAACAAGAGTTAACACGTGTTGACAGGAGTCTACACGTATGTCCGCCGGACTCGTGACGGGAACAAGAAATTTCATGCAGGTTTGAAATTTCTAGGCCACGTCACGAGTACCCAGGACACACCCCGATACCAACAGTACTCACACAAGTGTAACACGAGTCATTGCCGAATATGGAAATTTCATCACTCGTGTTCGACTCGGGCACTGACTCGTGTATGTGTGATGATGGCTTTAATGAAGCCATACTGGCGATCTGAGAGTAGATTATTAGATGAGAAATGCTTAAGAAATTTGGAAGCAACAATAGTTTCAAAAACTTTAGAGATACAAGAGATGAAAGCAATTGGACGATAGTTGGAGGGTTGAGACCGGTCACCCTTCTTTGGGACAGGTTGAATGAGAGCAAACTTCCAGCAAGAAGGGAAGACGTTAGAGGAGAGACAGAGACGGAAGAGTTTGTCTAAGCAGGGAGTCAGCACGGAAGCTCAGTTTTTAAGTACAACAGGAGGAACACCGTTCGGACTGTACGCCTTCTTAGTATTAAGCCCAAAGAGGGTAGAAAGTACATCTTTATTTTTGGTGGAGAGGGAGGAATAGCACTTGAATCATCCAAGGTGGAGTTTCTAGCGAAAGTATGAGCGACGAGGAAGAACAATTATTGGAGAGGTTATTGGCTAGATGCCAGAAGGCTTGGGAAGAGCTAGAGTTAGATAGTTCAATGCATTTATTATTGATGAAAGAATGTTTGGCAAATAGAGGAACAGATTTGGCTTGATTCAGGGCAGAATCATAGGATTACCTTGGTAATGCGTTCAGCACCCTCCGAGGGTCCCCGGTGACAGAAGCAAAACTCATTCCATGGGAAATCAAATAAGTACTGCCGAAGAGCCTCCCAGTCGGCAGCGCCAAAGTGCCACAAGCGCCGCCGGTTGGGAGTATCGGGTGGCCGTACCGGAGAGATAGGACAGGTGACAGATATTAGTTTATGGTCAGAGGAGCCCAAAGGAGAGAAAACATTTACAGTATAAGCAGCAGGGTTAGAGGTTAGAAGTAAGTCAAGAATGTTGGACCGATCTCCGAAGCGATCCGGGATACGGGTGGGTTGCTTGACTAACTGCTCTAGGTTGTCAATGTATAGGATAGAAAAGATATAAGCTTGTTCACCAGGTTGGTCAGTGGAATCAGAGGTTATCCCTTGACGGTGGTAAACATTGAAATATCCTAAAATTGAGATTTCTGCGTAAGGAGAGATGTATAGAATGTGTTCCACTTTAGAAGTAAGATAGTCAAAGAATTTTGGATAGTCAGTAGAATTAATGGAGAGATAAACAACGCAGAAATATTTACTTTGAGAGTGACAAGACAAATTTAGCCAGAGTTTTGAGAATTCAGAAGAATCAAAGTTGGGAACACAAGAGAAAGCAAGATTATTGCGCACATAGACGCATCGTCCACCTTTGCCTTGAAACTGAGGATAGAGATAGTAGGAGGATACACAGACAGGTTTGCTGTCAGTAGACCCAGATGACTGTGTTTCGGGGAGAAAGAGAAGATCAGGGTTGGCAGAGGAGAGGTAGTGTTCCACAGAGTGGAATATTAGAGGAAAGGCCACGAATGTTGGCAAAGTTAATAGTGAGAGTAGAAGGAAGTGGTCCAGAGCATTTTGTCAAGTCGTTTCAAGGGGTCGGATAAATGAGGGCATTTCTGGTCCCCCACCCCCTGGGGACTCAAAGGCGGGTCGAGAATTCGTCATCATGATTTGTTTAAAAGATAGTGTAATATGTAAGGAGTTTGTAGTATAAAGTATTGACAGGAGGAGAAGGTGTTTTGGAGGGCAGGCTGGGGTGGCACTCAATATTGATGAGGCACAGAAAGGATATTGAAACCGGAGTTCCAACTGTCCTTATCAACCACCTAGCAATTCCCGGGAGTACCGCCCTGTTCGGCTGGTGCCTACAGCTTCCTCCTAACAATTCTGGAGGTGGGATTCCCAGTCCCGACCTCCAGGGGCTATCTGCCACACAAAGTGACGGACGGTGGGGTCGCCACATCCCTACGCCAACTGGCAATACGATGCTTAAGACGAGGTGTGTAATTTGCTCCCTATACCTCCATCAAGCTTAAAAGAAATTCCCACCCAAGACCCTTCCATCGAAACATATTTGTAATTTTTTTTTGGTAGAATAATATCCCGGCCGAAGGCTGGTTCCTCCTTTATTGAAGCCTCGCTATCGCTTGCCAGGAACAAATTGACACCATAATGGCACGAAATATCTTAAAATTGACAAAGAAATGAGACAACAGATCTTAAAAACATCAAACTAATGGGGCGAACATCTTAAAATCTTAAAAATAATGGGGTTAAGATGAGGAAGAAAGGGGTCCAGAAAACAAACAAACCTACCCTTAAGAGCAAGGAAGTATGATAACCAAAACGTAATGGCACATTTCAAATGGTGGAACCATGACATAAAGACGCCAAATGTACAGTAGGTGTGACTAAAGAGAGAGAGAGAGAGAGTGTGTGTGTGTGTGTCGGTGAGGAGAGGGGTGGGGGGAGTTCTAAGACATGAACGGTGGTTAACACCTTACGAGCGGCCTATGCGGTTTATTTATGTGTACCGCACAGCGGGGTGTTTTTAGCCAAAATAGGGCTGTTTACGTGATCATTTTCATGCCTAAATAAGACCCAGAACGTAAAACAAGTACCTATCCCTGAAAGGGCATAAACAGAGCTTTCGAATGACACCATAACGATCCTTGTATGATGGATAGTTTTCTTGCAATAACCGTGCAACGCGAGTGCAAAAAGCAGGTAATTCGGTACTTTCAGTACATAATTGAGTATGTAGCGAGTGAGAGAGGGAGGAGGGAGCTGAGATTTGTGTCAGTAGGTTCGCCGCGGTGGTCTGGAGCAGTCATACGCTCGCTAGTCTCCTGCCACCACTTGTCTCTCTCTCTCAGCCACATTACGTGCTGAAATTGCCACTCGAGTTATGTCGAGCGCCGCCACATAGTCCAGCTTTATTTAACTCGACTTATGTTGCTCGCCGCTAATTAAGGGTTAAATATTAGGATATAGCCTAGTCAAATATTTAAAGGGAAGTGTCCGGGCGTGGAGGAATAACATAAAGCAGTGGATTCATGAGATACAAGGGAAATACCTATATCACAAGTATATACTGTATATATATATACTCTCTCTCTATCTCTCTCTCTCTCTCTCTCTATATATATATATATATATATATATATATATATATATATAAACTAATGGGCAATTCGTGAGTCTGAATTTAGAACATAGCCATTCTTGACTAAATATGTTCATATCATCCATAAGAGTAGTATACAAATATCTATGAAACTTCTTCATACCAATTATCATCTATGTTACGGATGTCATGCTAAATACCACCTCTTATAGTAGACCTAATATTAATGTTGTTTGACTGTGTTGGAAGAACGTGTTCTAATATAGATTTTAGTATATATATACTTTGCTTGGTAGTAATATAAATTGCTCAACTACTGACGAAACTCTGCGTTCTGCATGTTTGTTAGCCTACAACCTACCTAATAACATGGTAATATAGTATATGTGGAATTAATATAATGCAGAATGTTCCTTCTTGTGCTTATCGAGAATATCAATCTAATATGTATTTCCCTTTTTCGATAGAAATGCCGTCAATTAAGTACACGATTGCACTTACAGCCACTGAAAATATGAGGTGTTTATTATACGTTGATATTATTTAGTTTGTCTCTTTTCAGTAAATGTTCTGAATTCAATTAGTGCATCTCTTATAGCTTAGATTGTAGCCTGGGCTTGTAGCAAAATAGCCAAGCTAATGTTGTAAACTGATTGGATATTAATTGTACCCTGACTGAGAGATTAGAAATACCACTTATAGCATTGGTGATTAGCAATGCAATTTTATGTTTTCATGGGATTACAAAATATGACTGTACAATGTACATATTTTGCGTGCTTGGTTACCTGTTTTAGGATAACGAATGGAACACTGTTTTAAACCAGTGCATCTCCAACACGACCATGAAGACCAGTGACAAATATTAGTCTTAACCTAATTATCCATAACCACAACATACTGTAACTAATTGAGTTGTTTGGTCGCCACTAAAACGACATAATTATACACTATAGCAAATCCTCAATTAATTGATTGAAATAGTTATCCGAAATATGACAATAGTGTTCATATGATGACTTAGAGAAAGTCACACGTAGCCTATTTTTGGAACCAGTTAAACTTACAAATTGAACCTTGCAGTAGCACAGTATATAATGGGTTGATTATACAAAGCTGCACTCAAAGGGACTGGAGTTCTCGACAAGAGGCTCCAGTCCTTCGCAATTCTTGACTTGCAGTGTGCTGGCTTAATAATCCAATAGGGTTGATAGCCTCTGAAGTCCTATTTTAACAAAGCTGCACTATGGGAGGTACACGTATTGCTTAGGACATAGAAAAGGTCAAATCACACAGTATAGCAGTATGCAAATGGAATTTTATAATACCCTAATACCTGACATTAAGTCTTCATTTGTTCTCTTATGCATAATTATGTATATACAGTATATATACTGTATGGTGAAATGACTGGGCTGAAAGGGGAGGGTGACCCAGATACTGCAGAGGTCCTGTTGATGTCCGAAGTAGAACCACAAACCATGGCGAAGCTACCTGCAGTGAAGGAAAGTCGGAGAATGAAAAGGAAGGCCCAAAGGAGGAAACCAGAAATAGAATTCCCCAAGGTTTTCCATGCTCTACAGTGGCTCTACACCCTCCCACAACAACACAGTCTACCCCACAAAGAGGATCTACCCGTGCTCTAATTCCGGCCGGATTAACACAGTCTACCAATAAAAGGTCCCCATACCCCAGTAATTGGGTATGTGCCTGAGTATATACATACATACAGTCATACATACATACATACACATACCAATAAAAGGTCCCCCCATCCCGGACCCCACAGGAGTTCAAGCCCGGACCAATCCAGAGGATGCATGCCCAGCCAATGGCAGATCCCGGCACATGTACCTAAGGCAGGGAACCAACAACCGCTGCAGGTGTTGTATTGCGAACAGGAGTTTATGCAAATGCAGCACCAGGAACCAGGACAATACCTCTACTGATGGAACCAAGAGAATCACCTCTACAGTACCTAACATGAGGAATGGAAATAACCAACACAGAAGAGAAAGGGACAGAATTATAAAATGTAATACATGAAATTCCAGACAAGTCCTATATCATTAAAACAATTATTATGCAGCCTTATCTGCCTTGTAAATAAAGAATAGTTATAAGATGTAAAACAATACCATTATGTATGCAATTGTAGGTTAGCTATATTTTTAGAATAAATATTGCCTTCGCAATAAAGAAAAGAGTGATATCACCATGTCCTTATGATATCGAAATAGCCCAAATCTAGTTCAAATTTTAACCCAAATATAGCCTAACTGAAACTGAGAGAAGGTATGTAAGTACCGGTTTCAGTCCTCTCTTAGTTTTCATAGCTATCCGTGGAAGGGAATAGGATTGCAGACTCCTATAAGACAAGCCTGTCTCTATAGTCGAGTCCAGCAAGGGTGTCGAACTAGAGGTGTGGAGGAGCCAGGAGTGAACTTATCTATTGTCTAAGGAGTCCAAAGGAGTACAAAGGAGTACAAAGGAAATCAAGCAACAACAGGTCTAGTGACCCTTCTAGGCTGCTTGTCCTCCAAAACACTGAGGATCAAGTGTCCAAACAGTGGTTTAGAGTGGGTAAGGGAACATTGGAAAGGGAACTAATGTCTATGGCAGGATTAGGAAGTTAGTAGGGGACAGAGGGGTTAGTAACTGAGGGAAGGATAAAATAAAGTTATTCATTTACAAACGCAGTCAGTCACGGGTTTGATGCGAGATATTTGTCTAGGCGGAGTTTAAATGAATCAACGGTGCTGCACTCTATAACGTCTCGGGGAAGCCCATTCCACAAGTTGACAACTCGATTGAAGAAGAAATTCTTAGATTCGTGTGAGTTAAAAGATTTACCAATAATTTTGCAACCGTTTCCCCGCGTGTAATTAGATTGGTCGATAGTGAAGTACTTACTACAGTTCATATTGTCGATGCCTTTGATGATTTTGAACACTTGAAGTAAGTCACCTCTTAATCTGCGCTGGGTTAAAGGAAATAGATTTAATTCTCTAAGACGCTCTTCGTATGGTTTGTTCTTTAGGCTAGGTATCATTTTGGTAACTCTACGTTGAACTCGTTCTAGCTTGTTTATATCTTTTTGGTATTAACGGCACCAGGATTGAACGCAGTATTCCAGAAGATGGCGGACTAAGGAATTGTAAAGGGTTAGGATAACTTCTTTGGATTTATGCTCAAATGACCTGCCTATAAAGCCAATTATTTTGTTTGCCTTCTTAACAACTTCTGAACATTGTTGACTCGGTTTTAGGTTACTCGATATTGTTACTCCCAGATCGGTTTCTCTGTTTAAATTCTTAAGCTGAGTGCCATTCATCGAATAGTTTGCTTTCTCATTTTGGTATCCGATATGTAGTACTTGACATTTATCCGCATTGAAACTAATTTGTCAAATTTGGGCCCAACATGACAATTTATCTAGATTGTGTTGCATATCGTCAACTTGTTCTTTTGAGAGTACGCTATTTGCAATTTTTGTATCGTCAGCAAATTTTGAGATTGTACAGGTGAGACCCTCATCTATGTCGTTGATGTAAATTAGAAAGAGAATTGGTCCTAGTACCGATCCCTGGGGTACCCTGCTACTTACATTGGTCCATTTAGATGCCTTACCGTTTATGACTACTCTTTGCTTTCTGCTGCTGAGCCAATTTTCTATCCATTTCAACACACCGTCTTGTATTCAATGCGCTTTTAGTTTTAGCAGTAATTGTTTGTGGGGAACTTTGTCAAAGGCCTTTTGAAAATCAAGGTATATAATATCTACAGCTTTACTCTCATCATAGAGGTTGAGGATATCGTGGAAGAAGTCTAAGAGGTTTGTTAACCCTTCTTTGGCGGCGCCCGGCTATAGTCGAGTGAAATAAATGTGGCCTATGTGGCGGGGCCCGGCTATAGTCGCATGCAATTTTGAGCACGTAATGTGCTCTGAGAGAGAGCAGAGCGGTGGGAGGAGAGTAGGTTACCACATGACCGCTCGCCATGGTGGCCGTGGAGCTACTGAGATGTACTCCGCCCTACTCCACCCTCCCTCACTCGTTTCACACGTAATAATGTAAGGAAATTACCGTATTTTACCGATTTTGCCCTTCGGTTGCACGATCGTTGCAAGACAACCAGTGATCCCAGAAGGATGGTGCTGGTGTCGTTGGAAAGCTCATTTAACGCCATTTTAGGGGAGGTGTGGTGGAGTGGTCTTGCCACTGGCCTGGTAATCCAAAGGTCCCGGGTTCAAATCCCGATGTATCAATGGGAAGATATTATTGGGATGGAATTTGTGCTGTACCTGGTATCAGTGCATTACCACAAGCCCACCGAAACGTCAATAAAATACCCTCATTGTTCCCTGATTAAATATCACTATGAATATTCCCATATTCAAAATATGCTATAGGGGTGCAATGCCTGGTGAGTTATCTGCTCAACAGGTGGCGTTGTGTGTGTGTAAGTGTGAGAGTCCGAGTGTAGGGGTTGAGACAGTGAAGCACGGGAACGAGGTGGCTTTAGAGATGGGGTCGTTTCGGGCCATGAGTGAGAACCGTGCCTCATGTGAAGGCAAGATGGCAGGTGCTCGTTGTTCTCTACGTGCTTCATATGTCTCACTCCCTAGACTGGAACAAGACCTCACGGGCTTCACTGTTCATTGTAAAGCGGTGAATGTTAAGGCTCTCAGCCTATGCCCGAGAGGAAGTAAGTTGGAATATAGAACAAAAATAAAAAAAATAAAAAATACTTGGATTACGCTCTGGCTCTTGTTTATGCATGAAAAGGAGCACGGAAACAAGTTCGTTTACGGTAAAAACCACCGCTGGGCGGCACAGTCAAATATACTCCACCACCCGCTCTTTGAGTGTTAAACAGGAACGTTTTTTACGAAAGCCGTGTTGAGTATCTTTAATCATGTTATTTTCCTCTAAGTGATTTACGAGTCTGTCTCTTATGACCGTTTCTAGCATTTTACATACAACTGAGGTTAAGCTAATTGGACGATAGTTACTGGGTAGGGATTTGCTGCCTTTTTTGAACATCGGTGTTACGTTGGCTAGCTTCCACTGATCAGGCATAGTTCCAGACTGCAAGGATTTATTGAATAGTAATGTCAGTGGTTTGGAGAGCTCATCTTTAGCTTCCTTTAGAACTCTAGGCGTGATTGTATCAGGTCCAGGCGTTTTATTTACCTTGAGTTTATCTAAACAATTCAATACTTCTCTCTCTGTAACGGTGATATTGCTTAGAACATCTAAATTATGAATCTGAATCGGCGATGGTGTAGGGATATCACCGAGGTCTTCTGTTGTAAAAACTGATGCAAAGAAGGTATTGAGGGCATTACTCATTTGTACTTCGTCTTTGGTGTATTCTCCATTTTCATCGACTAACGGTCCAACAGTTGAAGTAACTACTTTTTTCTTTCTGATATAACTGTAGAATTCTTTCGGGTTTGTTTTACTTTGATTCGCAATATGTAACTCTAGGGTCTTTTTACTTTGCTTAATTAGCTTTATTGGCTTTGCGTCGTAGCTCTACAAATTTCACCCGTTCTTCGTCATTTTGTGAGGATTTTAATCTATCATTAGCAAATTTTTTAGCAAGCGGACAGTTTGAAATATCTTTATTCCACCATTTGGGCTTATTATTATGGCCTGGATGCCGTATTTTCGATGGTATGCAGTCTTGCACTGCTTTTAGGTAAGTGGTTTTGAATAACTTCCAAAATGTATTTATGTCGTTATTGTTAATTAAAAAGCTCCAATCAGTTTCTTTAAACATAGCTCTAAGTTTATGAAAGTTTGCTTTCTTGAAATTAAGGACTTTTTCGATGCTACTATTTGGTTCGTTACTAGTAAACTTTAAAGTGAAAGTTTTCGTACGATGGTCGCTGTTACTGAATTCATCACCAACATTCAAATTCTCTATTAATTCTTCTTTTGTTGCAAGTACAATGTCAAGAACGTTATTACCACGGGTCGGCGTTCGAACAAATTGATAAAGCGAACTCTCTTGCAAGTTCGTATACTAGTCATGTCCGGAGTGTGAAGTAAGAGTATCGCCCCACTTGGTCACAGGTAAATTAAAGTCGCCAAAAATTACGGTATCTTGTGAGTTACTTACATCTGCAATTTGTTCGTAAATTTCTTGGTCAGTTTGCACTGATTGAGCTGGAGGTCTGTATATTAACGCAAGTTTTATTTTTGTACCTTTATTATTCTTTATTAGCACAAAAAATGCGTCGACGTTCACAATTTGAGGTTTTGACAAGAGGGTAGGATTAAGACTTTCTTTGATATAAAGTAAAACGCCACCTCCATTTCTATTTATTCAGCTTTTCTCAAACATTACATAACCGGGAAGTAAATATTCTGCTAAAAAGTCTCCATCTTCTGTATCGAGCCAAGATTCTGTTATGCCAATCACATCATAATTTTCTGTAAACACTAGCTCCTCTAAATCTGAAAATTTATTGCGTATGCTACGAGCGAGCGTTTGCATAGAAAACCTTTAAATTTGATATTATTAGAACTCACGGAACGCTCTTTAATAATATTTTTGGTTCTTGTCGGATCTACATTTATGTTCATGGCTGTCCTCGGTCCTTGCTGTCTTCGGTCCTTATCGGTGGTGGTCCTCGGTTGCCTCTGTTTTTTGCTTGGCGTTAGATGATTTATGTCACTGCTGCTTCTTCTCGGATGTTTTTTTTTTATCCACGGTCCGTGAGACAGGCAGCTCCCTTTGCCATCCAGCCAGAGGAAACCTACGAGTCCTACGCTGGCCATATTCTCTCTCTTGGAAATTACTTCTCCTCTACCCCATACCCTACGTGTCTCTATGTGTTTTAACCCTTAAAAAGCGGCTCACCACTTAAGTCGAGTTAAATAAAGCTGGACTATGTGGCGGCGCTCGACATAACTCGAGTGGCAATTTCAGCACGTAATGTGGCTGAGAGAGAGAGACAAGTGGTGGCAGGAGACTAGCGAGCGTATGACTGCTCCAGACCACCGCGGCGAACCTACTGACACAAATCTCAGCTCCCTCCTCCCTCTCTCACTCGCTACATACTCAATTATGTACCGAAAGTACCGAATTACCTGCTTTTTGCACTCGCGTTGCACGGTTATTGCAAGAAAACTATCCATCATACAAGGATCGTTATGGTGTCATTCGAAAGCTCTGTTTATGCCCTTTCAGGGATAGATACTTGTTTTACGTTCTGGGTCTTATTTAGGCATGAAAATGATCACGTAAACAGCCCTATTTTGGCTAAAAACACCCCGCTGGGCGGTACACATAAATAAACCGCATAGGCCGCTCGTAAGGTGTTAAGTGTTGTGATTTATTGTGAAGGTAATATAGAATATGTGAGTGTTCACCTTAATTTGTACCTAGACCTCCGGTCGAGGATGTCCCTTGTCAATCGACCACATGTGTGATTTATCTAATTCTATCTACTCAGGGAATTTATAGAAGTGCAATTTTCTATCTGTATAATTCATACACCGCATTTAAATAATCAATTGTTACATACGTTACATAGTCATTCTTCCATGTGTGTCTCAGTGAATACCCCCAGATTCTATTATTGTGTGTTAATTATTCATTGTGTGTCCAAGTCGAAGTGAAGTGTATAACGAAGGCTATATTCCTTCTAATTGAACCTCATATTTAAACTCTTTATTCCACACCTTATTTTACCTATCTAAACCATAGAGAACTCCTAGTAAATTTGCCACCCATTTTTTAAAGTAAAGAACCCGTCCGTTGAGTGATAATTAATTTATTTCAGTTTACCTATCTTTTATTCCTTTTTTGAATAATTTAACCATATACGTGGCTCGGGTATTAAAAAAAAATCACCACTGATTGAGGAAATCAGATTATTTTAACCTCCATTCATCACGCCTATATATTCGGTTAGTGATACATTACTACTTCGTTTGGTAATTTCTTAATATAACTTTGTTTTCATTATATACAGCGCTACCTCGTTCTGCGCTCATCAGTAGCTTGTTAGTATAATTCAAACCTACTTGTCTTAGCAATTGTACCGCTATAGTTCATTCACTTTATTAGCATAGTGAATCTGATACCATACTCTGTGAACGTATAAACTTATCTACGAACGAATTGATTTTTCGTGGATAGGTTACAGCCTATTTAAATTATCTTTCCTTCAGACTTAAGGCGAGGTTAACTTGCCCTTCATGTAAATTAACATTGCACTAACTTAGAAGTAAATTTAACGTGACATCAGTCCATTTGACCGAGACTCTCCTTGAGCGGTTCCTCTAATTATCTACCTTTGCGCGGCCTGCTTTGATCTCTGACCCAGCGTATGTTCACACCTTTTGAACCGTGGGACCGCCGAGTCATACCTTATCTGATATACTCTGCGTTAGACACTTCGCTCACATATTCTTGTCATCAATGTTATTTATACTTATGTATCATATATGTCTTCTGTGTGTTCCCATTCATTATTATTGTAAGTGACAAACTAATATTTAGCACAGAGTAAACTCTGTTCAACTCTTTTAAAGTCACTTGGATTTGAGTTCTACTCTGTAGCAGTATCTCAGGTAATTCTATATATATGTACCTCATACTATTGAATAAATACGAGTATCACGTTTCCTGTGTGTATATTGCGTTAACTGGAGTGTGATTGAAGCAATAATAAAAGTACTATTCATGAAACTAGATATGTTCCTGTTGAGCATATTCATAATCTAAACAGTTGATACAAGGGTGAATATAAGACATATAACCCAGCTGATAAAAATTAGCACCCAGCACAACATATATATATATATATATATATATATATATATATATTATGGCTTGTTCACTCTTTAATCTCTATATCAATGTATTCATTGTTTTCTCGGCCCTCTCTACCCCCCCTTCTTTAGGGGATGTGTGAGTTTAGCCCCATTAGTTTTGCGATTTTAAGACCTTCTGTGCCATTTAGGTGTCGATTTTGACCTAGGGAGAGATAGCAAGCCTGTAATTTAGGAAAAATTGGCACTGGGAAATTTTTCTACCAAAATAATGTACAAATTCATCTTGAAGGGCATTGCGGTGGAATTTTGTAAAGCTTGATGGAGGTATTGGGAAAACACTAAAGGGCCGCTCAACTGGTGATCTTCTTTCATATCTTACTACCTCTTGGTCATCCTCCTTTTGGGACTACGGTGAGACCTTTTCTATTGCGCTAGACATATCGAAAGCCTTCAATAAAATCTGACACAAATCTATAATCTCCCAACTACCCTCTTAAGGTTTCTCTCCCTCCATCTGTGCCTTTGTCTCTAATTTCCTCTCTGGTCGTTCCATAGCTGCGGTTATGGACGGCCATCGCAGACATCCTCAACCTATCAACTCAGTTGTTCCTCAGGGTTCTGTCGTGTATCCTGTTATCTTTCTAATATTCATTAATGATCTTCTCAACTGTACCTCCAGTCCTATCCATTCATATGCTGAGGACTCTTCCTTACACTATGCAACTAGTTTTCCAGAACGACCCAGCATGCCATCAGTACAAAAGACACGTGATGAGGCCATAACATATCTTCTGATCTATCAACCATTTCAAATTAGGGCAGTTAAAATCTAGATACTTTCAATGCTTCCATAACCCAATTTCTCCATTTATCTACCCGTCAAGAAATTCCACATATCTATCCCTTATGCTTTAACAATACACAAATCAACCCTTCATCTTCTCTCAGTATTCTTTGTGTTTCATTTTCTTCTGACCTTTCTTGGAAAGATCATATTACCACTCTTGCTAGAACAGCTTCCTAGAAGCTAGGTGTGCTCAACTGTCCCAGTGGATTTTTCAGCCCCGCACAGCTTCCATCTCTATATAGGAGCAGAGTGCGCCCATGTATCGAGTATTGTTTGCATCTGTGGGAGGTTCCCCCCATTCTCGAAAGGGTAGATTCAAAAGCATTTAGTTTCATCAACTCATCTCCTCTCACTAAATCCCTACAAAATCTCTCTTTACATGCCACATTGTTACATCTTTCTCACTCTTCTACCGCTATTACAATAATCAATGTTCTTTAAAGGTCTCTCCATGTATGCCCCTCCCTTACAGAGAGTGGGGAGCGACCACCTTTCAACACAGTTCCACCCATATTCTGTACAACTCTCAAGCCCAAGATTGAACACATTTTCCCTGTCTTCTTCTAATCAACAAGCAAGCTTTGGGGCTCTTTCCCTCATCCTATGACTTAAACTGCTTCAAGCTCAGTGTGTCCTGACGTTTTGACTCTAACGTACCTTGATTATGGCTCTGTGTCACTCTTTCGACTTAGGAGAAGACACTTGTTACAAGCAGCTTTACCTTTTATCTCCTTCATACAAATAGAGAACCCATATATAAATACAAATTTCCCTTAAGGTTGCTAGCTTTGCTGCTCACATTATCTTCCTTCTCCATTTATCAACTCTGAGTAAGCAGAGTTTGGTATCCCCCCCCCCCCCCCCCCCCGTATAGTGGGTACCACACACAAAAAATGTCTGTCGTCGTCGTCGTCGTCGTCGTCATCGTCGTCGTCTGTCTGTCTCGAAACTCCTCCTAGACCGTTGCACGGATTGTCACAAAATTTCACACTAACATTTGTTGCGTGAATGCGAACGTCAGTCAAAAAAGATTTGTTGAATTTATGCAATAGTTATGATTTTAGGTCCAAAATATGGTTCCCCCCCCCCTCCTCCCCCTCCTCCCAGACCCCCCCCCCCCAGCAATGATGGCGTTATTAGTGTGTGAGCCCCGAAGGGGCTCGCACACAAAGAACGCATTCGTTCTGGGGGCGAAAACATCTCGCTCCGCATTTGCTAGGTTAAGTTAGTTTAGTTGGCATTAGAAGTGATGGTAGTAATGGTGGGATTGTTGGTGATAGTAGTGATGATGGTTATAATAGTAGTGATAATGGTTGTAGTTGTATTGATGATGATGATGACAGTAGTGATGATGATGACAGTAGTAGATATGATGGTGACAGTAGTAGATATGATGGTGACAGTACTAGTATTAGTGATGATGGTCATAATAGTAGTGATGATGGTGACAAGTAATTATGATAATTGTAGTGATAATGATGACAGTAGTGATGATGGTGTGAGTATTAGTGATGATGGTGAGTAGCAGTGATGATGGTGAAAGTTGTAGTGATGATGACAATAGTTGTGGTGATGAAGATCATAGTAATGGTGATGATGGTGATAGTAGGATATATGATGGTAATACTTGTGACAGTAGTAATGATGATGGTTATAGTAGTAGTGATAATGTTAACAGTAGTAACGACGATTGTAAGATGGTGGTGATGATAGTAGTAATGATGGTGGATAGTTATAGTATCAATAATGATAGTAGTGATTAAGATGGTAGTTACAATGGTGACAGTAGTAGTGATGATGGTGAGAGTAGTAGTGATGGTTGTAATTGTAGTAGTGATGATAATCATAGTAATGGTGATGATGACAGTAGTTGTGATGATTGTGGCGGTTGTAGTGATGAAGGATGTAGTAGTGTTGATGGTTATTGATGGTATTAGTAGTGATGATGGTAACCCATCGCAGAGTTGGGTATGCCGTTTTGATTTTGGGCAAAACGGCACGTCTACTTTATAACTCTGCGTAAGCAGAGTGTGGATCTTAAGTGAGGGAATTTCAGGCGAATTAAAATTAAGTACAGGGACATCTTGATTTATTTCATCTAAGGTTGAGTTGGTGGAGAAAATATCCGCAAGAAGGTTAGCTTTACCTCGTGGGTCACTTACAAGATTGCCAGTCGGAGATTTTAATAGTGGAATGGATGAAGCAGTAGTGAAGTTGGATTTGAATGAGTTAAAAGTAGACCAAAATATTTTGTTATAATTTGGATTATTTAGAAGTTTATTTGCCTGCTTGTGGAGAAAGTTTGATTTAGTTAGGTTTAATACAGTTTTGGCATGATTTCTGATGTTTCTAAAGTAATTAAAGGCTTCATGTGTTTTTGATCTTGTGTATGCATTGTAGGCTATTGCTTTTCGTTCAGTTACTCTAGCACAATTATGGTCAAACCATTTAGGTGAATTAGATCTTTTATTGTACTTTTGATGAGGAATAAAAGTATCCATTCCAATTTTTACAAAATCTTGTATGTGGCTCAAGGTGGAGTGTGCATCATTAGAAAAGAAAGAGGTCCAGGGAATATCAATAAAGAAACCTTGAAGACCCTCCCAGTCTGCCCTATCGTAATGCCATTTAGTCACCAAAACAGGTTCAGAGTTGGAAGGTGTAGTTCTTTAGATAGGGTGGTTGCGGGGTTTTGGACAGAAATATTGAGAGTGTAAAAGAGAGGTTACATGGAAAATATTTAGCGTCAGGCGAAAGCGATAAGGATAATCAGTCTCATGCTAAAAATTATGACTATATTGCTAATGATGGTAGTGATGCTGCAACGGAAGATGGAAATTTAGTTAGAAATAAAGGTAAATTAGGTATAAATAAAATAAATTAATTGAGAGTATACAGTATTACACAAACTGTATGAGTCTATGTAACAAAATGAACGATCTTAGAGCACTTGTTAGCAAAGAAAATATTGACATGATAGCGCTAACTGAAACATGGATTAATAAAGAAACCAGGCATTTTTTTAGCAGAATTTGATATACCAGGATATAGTTTGTTTAAATATGACCAAACAAGTAGGCATATATAGGTGGTATAGCAGTGTTTGTCAGGAGTACATTAAAAAGCTGTATTTAATCAGGTATTTGACTAAATAATGATAATGAAAGTGTTTGGGTAGAGGTTAACGAAGGTTGTGAGACCATAGTTATTGGAGTTATGTATAAACTGCCAAATATGACTAGAAATGACGGAACATCATTATGGGAGGAAATTAAAATGGCATCGAGGTTTAGCAATGTATGCATTAAGGGGCATATTATTTTCCGAATATTGATTGGCAGCATCAAATAGGCGACGATGCTGAAGAGTATATTGGGGTAGTACAAGATAGTTTTTATTTCAATTCATAGATACGCCGACTAGAGGTAATAATATTCTCAATTTATTTTTCAGTAACAATGAACATATGATAAATAATGTAGAGCTAGGGGACCACCTAGGAAATGGCGACCACAATTCTGTTTATTGTAATATACAATCGAAAGGTAATACCAGAGAGAATACAAAATTAATACCTGACTTTAGAAAAGCCGATTATGGTGGACTAAGAAGAGCCCTATTAGCGGACCCTATGGTCAAACAATTAAGTCGACCTAGGTGTTCAAATGAGTGTACCCCTTCTCGGGCCCCTGTCAGCTTAAGTCAGGAAAAGACGTCAAACTTGGTAGATACATATGATAATTTTATTAGGTCAGTATTCAATGCTCAAAATAAATATATCCCCAAAAGAAAATTTAGATCAACATTAACCAACCCAAATGGATGCATAATAGACTATTAGATCTTCTAGGAAAAAAAAAAAAGAGGAATTATTATGTTCTCTCCACCAACCAACTCTATTCCTAAAATCGATTAATGAAATTAACAACCACATGTGGCAGTCCGGGAATTCGAACCCAGGATGCTCACACCGAAAATCAACACACTATGCACTGCACCACGAAGACAGTTAAAGATTACTGCACAAGTCTACGATTTATTATGCAGTTTCGAATCCTGCATACCAATCTTAGCATGTACAATATCCCAACTGCGCTATCGTAGGCTATGCATAGGTGAAAGGAAATAGTAATTAATGGGGCACTTAACCCTGGGGAAGGCCTCTCGTTAAACTACTACTGAACCCAAATGAATTATTATGTTCTCTCCACCAACCAACTCTACTCCTAAAATCGATTAATGAAATTAACAACCACATGTGGCAGTCCGGGGATTCGAACCCAGGATGCTCACACCGAAAATATATAGAAAAATCAAGAAAGGCGAAATTCACTTACTTGCTTACTATCAGAATCTATCAAGACAGGTAAAAAGGGATATTAGGAAAGAAACAATAAATTATGAAATATAAATCCAAGGTTAGAGATGTAATTGGTCCCCTTAATTAAAACTTCAATAGGAGAAATAACAGAAAATTATAGAAAACTCAGACTGTGAGAAAGGTCTAGGTGTGTTTGTTAGCAATGATTTGAATCCTAGAAAACAGTGTATAAGCGTTCGTAACAAGGCAAACAGGATTCTCGGGTTCATATCTAGGAGTGTGAGTTACGCAACTACTGATGTTATATTAAACCTTTACTTGGCATTACTGAGACCCCATATGGATTATGCTGTTCAAGTTTGGTGTCCTTATTACAGAATGGGCATAGATTCATTGGAGAGAGTACAACGTAGATTGAACAAAATTATCCATAATTTTAGAAAATCTCCGCATGAAGAAAGGTTGAAGAAATTAGGCTTACATTCGTTAGAAAGACGCAGAATTAGGGGGGATATGATAGAGGTGTTCAAGTGGGTTTGTGGGATTAATAAAGGGGACATGAAACATGTACTAAAGCTCAATGATAGCGAAAGAACTCGAACAAATGGTTTTAAATTAGATAAATTTAGTTTCAGAAAAGATTTAGGCAAATATTGGTTAGGTAACAGAGTTGTAGAAATGTGGAATAGGCTAGCAAGTGCTCTTGTGGGATCAAGAACGATAGGGAGCTTAAAGATAAAATTAGATAGGCATATGGCCGAGATGGGTTGGGTGTGAAGGGGATTTGTCAGGTGTGGGCCAATCGGCGCTCTGCAGACCCCGTTTCCTGATCCCTGACCGTTTTGGTGAGGTCAGTCCTAATGGTGTTAGTGAGTTGGGCTTATAATTAGGCATTATAATTAGGGTTAGGTGTGAGAGTGATCTGGCTTGTGTGGGCCAATCGGCTTTCTGCAGACTCCCATTTTGTCATGTTCTTATGTTCTTATATATATATTCTGACATACGGAGCCCTGTATGTTAATTTAAGAGTTAGAATTAGAGTTGAAGGAGTGCCAAACTACCCAGGCGGCGAAGCAGACCAGCGAGCGAACCTGCGAGTGGGAAACCAACTCGTCCGCATACCAGCAAACAAGCCTTCACACCTGCGTGCGTCATAGGGGACCCTGCAAACTACTTCGATGACCTGACGCAATGACGTATGATCGACGCCAGGAGACCCCATTGGACCACGCACCTGCTACGCAACTCGAGGAGCTGTGATAGGGGCGCGCACCATCACTCGCCTCCTGATTCGTTCCTACACCATCATTGTTTAGTATATAAGACCCGAGTAGTGGGCATTCAAATCAGTCTCATTTGGAGTTGGGGAAGGTAAACTTGCAGCTGGAGGAAGACGGGGTGAAGTATTATAATGGGATTGTGACTGTCAGTCAGATTATATAAGTGTGTGTTAAGTGTGTTCCGTGTAAACACTTACGTTATGTTGGTTAGTGAGATATGTGATTGGGAATTAACGTTAACGCTACTATTATGTACTTAACTATTTGATTGGGAATTAACGTTAACGCTACTATTATGTACTTAACTATTTGATTGGGAATTAACGTTAACGCTACTATTATGTACTTAACTATTTTAGTTGACTGACTTGTGGACTAAAGCAACTCTTTAAGTAATTGGGTTATGATAAAAGTAATACTGTTGTTTTATATAAATACTTATGAGTTCTTTCATTTTCTTTTAATTTTTTTTTTTTTTTTTTTTTTTCTATATTCCAACTTACTTCCTCTCGGGCATAGGCTGAGAGCCTTAACATTCACCGCTTTACAATGAACAGTGAAGCCCGTGAGGTCTTGTTCCAGTCTAGGGAGTGAGACATGTGAAGCACGTAGAGTACAACGAGCACCTGCCATCTTGCCTTCACATGAGGCACGGTGCTCACTCATGGCCCGAAATGACCCAATCTCTGAAGCCACCTCGTTCCCGTGCTTCACTGTCTCACCCACTACACTCGGACTCTCACACTCACACAATTAAGCTTACATTGCTTAACGGTGCCTAGTACGGTGATACTATTGTTTCATATTAATAATATCGCCTTAGACTAACATGGCTGTTTTAATGTTACTTCTAGTGATTTCCTAAGCTGAAGAAAATTATTTATCTTCAAAATATTATTTTGCTTTTCATATTATTTGAGTGAGACCTGAATCGAATCTATGAAGCGATCCTGTAACTTAATTTACTCATAATCAAACCTCAATGTTACGTGGTTAAGAAATACATTTAGCTAATTATTAAATATATATCTAACTTTTTATGTGACTTTGATATTAATCCTGATGATAATAATAATATAATACTATTAACGTAAGACAAGAACCAAGAATAATTACATTAAATATAAATAAAAGGACATATAAGAAAACTAGCTATTTATTTCAAAAAGGGTAAGAGACAGAAATATTCTTACCTCAATATTTATCTTTCAAGACTTTTTATAGAATTAATAGTCCTTCTTTAGATATAACTTATTCGGTTCATAACCATAGCCTACAAAGGTTCGGTTAAATAATAATTCTTTATAAATATTACATGACTTTAATTAGTTTCAGTATTTTTTCATAATTAAAGAGTATCAGTCAATAAAGGATACCAAGTCCTAAGATCCAAAAGGAAAGGAAGCAACAACAGGAAATAATTTTATTATATTTTACTTTTGTTTTGCCTTCAGCTGACTGATACCTTAATATATATCTCTGTGCTATCTTGATTCATCAAGTTAACCACTTGAGGATCAAGATACGTAACAGAAGAGTGGCGACCTCGCCAGGATTCGTTTCATACAGTTTCACTCAGTTTCATTACCGTTTCACTACTTAAAAATCAAATATTAATCATGCCTCATCTAATTAATGACGAAGATGCTCGAGTTTTCATAGAATCTGAACCCTCAGCCCCTGATATTGACTGTCTGTCAAAATCCGAACTGAAAGTGCTTGCCTGACATCTCCAATCAACTGTCTCAAACATGTCCAAAGTAGAGGTGGCTCAGACCATAAAAACCCACCTGTTCCCTGTAGAAGGCGAGGAGGATGACGGAGCAGTTGGTGGGATCCCGAGTAATCCTAGCCAACTTGATGAACAATTGCCACCTGGTTTGACCGGTGATCAAGTACTGGAACTAGCCAGAATAAAAGCAAATACCGAAGAAGCCAGAATAAAAGCAAATACCGACTTAGAACTAGCCAGAATAAATGCCGAACAAGCCAGAGCAAATACCGAAGAAGCCAGCATAAAAGCCACAGCAACTACCGAACAAGCCGGACTAAATATAGAAATAGCCTGAATAAATGCCGAAGAAGCCAGAATAAAGACCGAACATCATGAATATCAATATCGTACGGCTCAACTAAATGTCAATACAAATGCTCCCGTAATTGCTCCCCCTCTGGGATTAACTATGACCAGTGTCATTCCACCTTTCAATGAGGATAATGTGCAGGATTTCTTTGTTTTGTTTGAGGAAGTTACTGGAGGTATGAAGTGGACAAGAGATCAATGGCCTTTTTTGTTACAAACCGTTTTGACAGGGCAGGCTCGAGCCACGTATTTGTCAGAAGTAGCAGAGGTTAGGCAGGATTATGACAATCTCAAAGAAGCTATCCTAAAAACCTATCAATTGCAGCCTGAGGCTTACAGGCAATCTTTCCATAAAAACCAGAAGAAAGGAGAAGAAACCCATAAGGTATTTGCCAGGACCATGACTAAAACTTGCAATCATTGGGTCAAGAGTAAGAAAGTCACAAGCTACAACGATCTGAAGGAGTTGGTCCTGTTAGAAAATGTCCTATGGAAAATTGATTCTTCTGTATCCTATCATTTAAAGGGGAAAAAGGTAGATTGTCTTACCGACGCCGCTGACATGGCTGACACATACGTGCTCAACAACAAATTTCGTGGAAAGAAGCCCTACGATAATTCTTGTTCTAATTTTAAGTATCCCAATCACATATCTGGCAGACCCAGTCACAAGCCTGTAACATCTTCCCCAGCTAGCCAAAATAGAATTGTTCCCCCAACTAAAAATGCGACTCAGGGCAATGGTAACAGAGGTGGGGCCCAAAGTAATAGTAATGCTCAAAGAGAGAACGTTCCCGTATCCCCTAAAGTATGTACTTTTTGTGGCAAGAGAGGCCACCTAGCTTATCAGTGCTGGGCCAAGGAGAGAACAGAGAGATCGGGGCAGACAGTTGCCGCCGTATCTCAAACTCCATATGTTCCCTTAATGCATGACTCCCGACAGAAGGAGTACCTAGCAGCTAACGTAAATCATCTAGACAGGGGTGTAGTAGCATGCGTGGTGCAACCCACTAGGGCTAAGCCAATAATAATTTCACCATCAGTGCAGGACAGTTACCGTCCCTTTATTTCATCTGGCAACGTGAGATTAAATGCTTGTATGCATGAGGTAAAAATTCTGAGAGACACAGGTTCTACTAGCACCCTCATGGTGAATCCTTACACTGAGTGCCCACCTGGCGAACCAGTTGTAATGAGAGGTGCTGGAGGCCAATTTTATGTACACTTGGTAAAAGGCGAAATTGAATGTGAGTTACTACAGGGTGAGGTCCCAAGATATCCCTGTGCCTGGGGTAACACTCCTTTTGGGGAATGATGTAGCAGGTGAGAAGGTCCGACCAGACCCCATTTTGTCACTTTCCCCTGTTAACGAGCCACTAACCGGTGAGCTCGAAAAGGAGATGCCAACAGTTTTCCCTGTGTGTGCTGTCACACGTTCAATGTCTCAAGTAGCAGTTCCCTCAGACAGAAATGTACCGAATGTAAGAGTTGATAAAAGGAATTATGAGAGTGTGAATGCCGCTCCAACTGTGCCTGATGATGTGACTGAGGTGGATTTATCTGACACCTTTATGGCTCATCTTGACCTTAACGATGACCATGAAACCCCTCCAAATTGTCCTAGTGGCCTGGTAGAGTTACAGAGAGATGATAGTGAATGCAAGGAGTTAGCTGCCAGGACCGTGAGTGAAGAGGAATGTGAGAAGGAGGGTGGTGAATGTTTCTACCTCAAAGGAGGAGTATTGTGGCGTAGATGTAGACCGCCACACAGACCAATCGATGACGGGGCCTGGGACGTCCATCAAGTAGTAGTCCCCAAACCTTGTCGTAGAGATATCTTGGAAATGGCACATTGTATACCATTGGCAGGACACCTAGGTGTGAGAAAAACTCTAGACAGAATCAGAGCCCACTTTCACTGGCCAGGAATGCGTGCAGATGTAGTGGAGTTTTGTCACTTGCCAGATGAAAGGAAAACCCAATCAGAAGGTGCCTGTACATCCTCTGGTGCCCTTGCCCGTCTTCGAGAATCCTTTTACTCGGGTGGTAGTGGACATTGTAGGCCCATTGCCTAAGACTTCCCAAGGTAACATTTATTTATTAACTATTATGGACATGGCAACTCGCTACCCAGAGGCTATACCCTTAAGGACTACCTCTGCTCCAACTGTCATCAAGGAACTGCTCAAATTCTTCACCAGAATGGGTTTCCCCCATGAGGTGCAAAGTGATCAAGGAACTAATTTTACCTCTAACATTTTTCAGCAGTCCCTGAAGGAGTTGGGAATCGAGCATGATAAGTCTAGCACCTACCACCCAGAGAGTCAAGGGGTTCTCGAACGATATCATCAGACATTAAAGGGAATGTTACGTAAGTATTGTACAGAGACCGGAGTTGAGTGGGATAAGGGGGTACCTTTTCTTTTATTTGCTACTTGTGAGGTTCCAACTGAATCCCTGGGTTTTTCCCCTAATGAGCTAGTTTTCGGTCACCAGGTAAGAGGTCCTTTGCAACTATTGCAGGATAGCCTAGTTGGCCAGGAGGGGAACCAAAACCTCCTCAAGTATGTTTCAGATTTCAAAACCCGGCTGAGATCCTCATGTGAGTTTGCTGCTCAAAACTTGACAGTGGCTAAAAGCTCCATGAAGAAATGGTATGACAGAAAAGCCTGTGAGAGGGAGTTTCAGCCCGGTGATGAGGTTTTGGTCCTGCTCCCCCTTTTTGGCCAACCTTTATCTGCCAAGTTCAGGGGCCCATATAAGATCATTCGGAGGGTGAGCATTACCGATTATCTAGTAACTACCCCAGACAGGAGAAAGCCCACGCAAGTATTCCATATAAATATGTTGAAACCCTACCATAGGTCCCCTGATTCCTCTCCTCCAGATTCTCCCACTGTGGCAGTGAATGTCAGGACCTGTGGACAGCCTGGTGCGGACAAAGTCTTCAGTTCTCGTACAACAGACTGTTCCAGAGCCTGAAGGTATCCATGCAGACTTTGACTTGTCATGTAGCCTATCCAACTTTCAGTATAATTCAGTAGCTTGGGGGGAATTACCATCTAAACTATGTCATCTTCCCTCTGATCAAGCGAACCAACTAATCTCTGTTTTATCTCAGTCTCCCAGTGTGTTCCGTGATACTCCAGGGCTCACTTCTTTGGCCTTGCACGACATCGACGTAGGGGATGCAACTCCCATAAAACTATCCCCCTACCGTGTCTCACCACAACGCAGGAGTATACTGCAGGTCGAGCTTGACTTCATGTTTTCAAACCAGCTGATCACAAGGGCCTTAAGCTAGTGGAGTAGTCCGGTCATACTTGTGCCAAAGCCAGACGGGAGCCATAGGTTATGTATGGACTATAGGCAAGTTAATGCTGTCACAAAGAACGATACCTACCCACTGCCACGGATTAAAGATTACATTTAGCGGGTTGGCCTCACACAGCAGTAAGATAAACTTAATGAGAGGATTTTGGCAATTAGCTCTCCCTTGTAGCGAGGTAAATATCATGCTTTAGTAGTGCGCTTTCAAGCCTTCAGCTGTGAGATAATGCCTTGCAGTTCGAATAACGCTCCAGCTACGTTCCGGCTATGTTCTGATGTGGTGCCTGGAGACGTTGCCTACTTTGGGTGATGTCCTTATTATATCCTCATTATAATCTTGCTGTTGCCAATCTGGTGGTGAATCTATTGATGTATTATGTATAATATTATGTACTATACTCCTTAAACTCTTTTCTAGGGGGGAGGTCTGACATACGGACCCCCTGTATGTTAATTTAAGAGTTAGAATTAAAGTTGAAGGAGTGCCAAACTACCCAGGCGGCGAAGCAGACCAGCGAGCGAACCTGCGAGTGGAAAACCAGCTCGTCCGCATACCAGCAAACAAGCCTTCACACCTGCGTGCGTCATAGGGGACCCTGCAAACTACTTCGATGACCTGACGCTATGACGTATGATCGACGCCAGGAGACCCCATTGGACCACGCACCTGCTACGCAACTCGAGGAGCTGTGATAGGGGCGCGCACCATCACTCGCCTCCTGATTCGTTCCTACACCATCATTGTTTAGTATATAAGACCCGAAGAGTGGGCATTCAAATCAGTCTCATTTGGAGTTGGGGAAGGTGAACTTGCAGCTTGAGGAAGACGGGGTGAAGTATTATAATGGGATTGTGATTGTCAGTCAGATTATATAAGTGTGTGTTAAGTGTGTTCCGTGTAAACACTTACGTTATGTTGGTTAGTGAGATATGTGATTGGGAATTAACGTTAACGCTACTATTATGTACTTAACTATTTGATTGGGAATTAACGTTAACGCTACTATTATGTACTTAACTATTTGATTGGGAATTAATGTTAATGCTACTATTATGTACTTAACTATTTGATTGGGAATTAACGTTAATGCTGCTATTATGTACTTAACTATTTTAGTTGACTGACTTGTGGACTAAAGCAACTCTTTAAGTAATTGGGTTATGATAAAAGTAATACTATTGTTTTATATTAATACTTACGAGTTCTTTAATTTTCTTTTAATTAAGCTTACATTGCTTAACGGTGCTTAGTACGGATTGTCTACTATACTATACTTAGTACTATTGTCTCTTATTAGTAATATCGCCTTAGACAAACATGGCTGTGTTAATGTTACTTCTAGTGATTTCCTAAGCTGAAGAAAATTATTTTAGCTTCAAAATATTATTTTGCTTTTCATATTATTTGAGTGAGACCTGAATCGAATCTATGAAGCGATCCTGTAACTTAATTTACTCATAATCAATCCTCATTGTTACGTGGTTAAGAAATACATTTAACTAATTATTAAATATATATCTAACTTTTTATGTGACTTTGATATTAATCCTGATGATAATAATAATATAATACTATTAACGTAAGACAAGAACCAAGAACAATTACATTAAATATAAATAAAAGGACATATAAGAAAACTAGCTATTCATTTAAAAAAGGGTAAGAGACAGAAATATTCTTACCTCAATATTTATCTTTCAAGACTTTTTATAGAATTAATAGTCCTTCTTTAGATATAACTTATTCGGTTCATAACCATAGCCTACTAAGCTTCGGTTAACTAATAAATCTTTATAAATACTACATGACTTTAATTAGTTTCAGTATTTTTTCATAATTAAAGAGTATCAGTCAATAAAGGATACCAAGTCCTAAGATCCAAAAGGAAAGGAAGCAACAACAGGAAATGATTTTATTAGATTTTACTTTTGTTTTGCCTTCAGCTGACTGATACCTTAATATATATCTCTGTGCTATCTAGATTCATCAAGTTAACCACTTGAGGATCAAGATACGTAACAATATATATAATTATGAGCAAGCATCACGTTCTCTAATATTTAACCATTCAGCTATATTTAGATGATTGTGTGCGGCTTAGGAAAGATGTGTGGTAGTTGAATAGTTATTTGAATAGTTTGTAGTTCTATATTTGCTAGAGGTCCTTCCTAAACTGAGTAATATCGCCTAATAGTACGGTAATAACAACAAATTAAAAGGACGTCACCCGTACTGAAAGAGTTAATACAAATCCATTGGGTGATATTTTCAATTAGTAACTAACATCCACACCTCACAATTACCCAACATTTTTAACCCAGCAAGTGCTGAAACACTAATACGAGTTTTACCGCTGCGCTGCAGAACTCCTTATATAATCCAAGGCCTAAAAAAAAACATTTAACCAGCCCAGTATCAATTTTTTTTTTTTTTATTGCCCCTTGGCCATGCCAAATATCACTCCTCCACATCCCCTCCTTCCCCCCCCCCCCCTTCAATTATCACCTATTCTCTCTCTTATTCCAGTTTTTCGTCGGTATATTTTCGTGCTATCAATAGCGATTCATAAGCAAGCTGTGCTTGTATGTGCTACACAGCGAATGAAAGAGAGAAAGAGAGGGAACAACGCGACAGTGTCGCTCCAGACGTCGTAAATGGTGGTAGGCTGGCAGGCTGGCTCAGCCTCCAGTTACATAACTCCCGATCAAATTTGCCGATTTTGACCATCCAAACGCTATTTCCACTTGTTTTATTGCTGTAACAGGTTAATATCTTTATAATCAACGTAAAATAGGCGCATATGGATAATTATTAATGATAGTTATGGTACGATGACGATTTGAGTGTAGGAAACAGTCTAAATACCTCCGCACAGGGAGGGGTGGCCACTACCCCACCTGCGCAGTGGAGAGGTTAAGGAGAGAACATTACATTTACAAGTGAACCACCAAGCAACAATGGACTCTGGACTAAAAATGGCAGTCTTTGGTGTTAACCACCATTTGTGAAGTGGTACAGCTTTGCCAAGATCATTTATCAAATCACCTTAGAATGATTAACCCCTACTGTACCTTAGGATACAGTAAAAAAAGCCCCCCCAGTCCCAAGCAATGTGGCAAAAATGGCAAGATAGAACAATCTTCCACCTCAAGAGATGAAGGAAGACTGGCTCTCCCAGCCTTCTAGGGGTTGGATATAAGCTGAGAAATGTTGCCATATAGAGAGCAGTGCTCAAACGGTCATGATACAGGCAGTTACAAGGAATGTACATTACTGACGGCTCCCAGCCATTGCTAGGACTGAGGAGTGACTTATCTACTGACGGCTGGTAGCTGTCGCTGGGAATGGATGGGTTAACTGATTTTACGGGGAAATTATGCTAACAACTACTCTAATTGTCCTGAGACCATATACAGTATATATATATATATATATATATATATATATATATATATATACAGTATATACTGTATATATATGTATATATATATGTATGTATATATATATATATATATATATATATATATAATATAATAATATATATATATATATATATATATATATATACAGTATATATATATATATATATATATATATATATATATATATATTGAGTATATATCACAAATACACGTGAGCCACTAAATGTTTCTAATCTCTCAGTGGGGTTCGAACCATCGACCGTCAGGACGATAGCCGACGGTTTAATCAAGACTGCCGTGAAGTAGTTGATTAAAGCGTCGGCTATCGTCCTGACGGTCGACGGTTCGAACCCCACTGAGAGATTAGAAACATATATATATGTATATATGTATAAATATGTGTATATACAATATATATATATATATATATATATATATATATATATATATATATATATATATATATATATATATATAATATTTTATATATATATACAGTATATATATATATATATATATATATATATATATATATATATATATATACACTATACTGTACAGTATATACTGTATATACTGTATATATAATTATATATTTATTTTTTATTTGTTTAGATGTTTGTGAAAATGTTTATGAAAATCATACCTTGTAACTCTTCCATAATTTGTTTCTCCATCTATTTGACTTCAGTTCTGTTTCCCCCACCATTCCATTGTAATGTTTTTCTCTGGCTCCCCTTGGAATAGTTGTTAATTTCCTGCCAATTTGGTCTATTTTCCCACATCCCTTGTCTGATGCGTACAGTTGGCGAGAATTCCAGCAAGCCCAGGAATACTTTTATGTATGCTGTTTTAGCTATGAATGAATATTGAACTGCGAGAATTCCAGCAAGCCCAGGAATACTTTTATGTATGCTGTTTTAGCTATGAATAAATATTGAAATGAGTTGTGCAATAACGTAGCAGTAATAGCATAAATACAGTAATATCTGGACCAGTTGGAAATATTATCGGGTGTACATTTCCTTCTCTCTCCTTTGCTCTCCCTCTCTCTCTCCCTCCCTCTCCCTCTCTCTCTCTCACACTTCAGTGAGCACAGTCGAAGCGCCAACATACCCCTCCGTCCTGCTGCCTGAATATTTGACCATAACTTGAGTATTTCATTGCTCACTGTCTTATTGTTTTTGCATGAACTTTAGTTAAGTGCTTGTTAATCCGCCCAGTTGTTGCTTTGCATGTAGTATGTTGCTTGTCCTGTAGTATTGACTGATAAACATGAGGCTATCAAGACACCCTGTGTTTACATATTGCCGACTACTGACACTGGACGCTTGTGCGTGCACCTATTGTAGGCCTAAACAAACTATCTGCTTGTGTTTCACCCTTTCCCTGTGCGAGACGTTCTGGAACGCAATGGCAATTTACAGCAATTTATAGGCTTTTAAGGCCTCTTAACCTAAGAAGTGCGCATGGGGGGTATGAGACACCACACTCCTGTGGTGACGTATTTGAGCTGTTCCCATCACTAACATCGTTATTTTACCATAAATAGCATTAATACTTATCCATATGCGCCTATTATAGGTTGATTATAAAGGTATTAACCTGTTACAACAATAAAACAAGTGGAAACAGTGTTTGGATGGTCAAAATCGGCGATACAGACCGGGAGTTACATAATGTATGGCTGAGGCAACCTCCCTGCCCTCCTCCCCTCCCCTTGTCTGGAGAGACACTGTTACGCAATAGTCTCTCTCTCGCTCTTTCCCACGCTTGGTAACAGTGATGACAACGCCCTGCTACCAACTCGCTAATGTTAGCACGAAAATAGACCACAGAATAAGTGAATAACAGGGAAAATAGGTGATAACTGAAGGAGGGTAGGAAAGTGGGGAAGGAGGGGAGGTGGAGGAGTGATATTTTGCATGGCCCAGGGGCAAAAAAAAAAAAAAAAAAAAATTAAATGTTGTTTGTTTTCCCTTACTCTTAACCCTCTCCGACATATGACGCGATTTTGAGCCTATTAGGGATACTTTAAAACCTTTGTTACCATCAGGGGTATTTAGAAACCTTTAGTTTAGTTACTTCAACCTCTGCAGTTTTCTTTGAGTTAGCTGTGGGCAGGAAACTAATGTTGGAGAGGAACAAAGGAGTACAAAGGAGTACAAAGGAAATCAAGCAACAACAGATCTAGTGACCCTTCTAGGTTACTTGTCCTCCAAAACACTGAGGATCAAGTGTCCAAACAGTGGTTTAGAGTGGGTAAGGGAACATTGGAAAGGGAATTACTGCCCTGGAACTAATGTCCGTGGCAGGATTAGGAAGTTAGTAGAGGACAGATGGGTTAGTAACTGAGGGGGGGATAAAATAAAGTTATTCATTTACAAACGCAGTCAGTCGCGGGTTTGATGAGAGATATTTGTCTAGGCGGAGTTTAAATGAATCAACGGTGATGCAGTCTATTACGTCTCGGGGAAGCCCATTCCACAAGTTGACAACTCGATTGAAGAAGAAATTCTTAGATTCGTGCGAGTTAAAAGATTTACCAATAATTTTGCAACCGTTTCCCCGCGTGTAATTAGATTGGTCGATAGTGAAGTACTTACTACAGTTCATATTGTCGATGCCTTTGATGATTTTGAACACTTGAATTAAGTCACCTCTTAATCTGCGCTGGGTTAAAGGAAATAGATTTAATTCTCTAAGACGCTCTTCGTATGGTTTGTTCTTTAGGCTAGGTATCATTTTGGTAACTCTACGTTGAACTCGTTCTAGCTTGTTTATATCTTTTTGGTAATAAGGGCACCAGGATTGAACGCAGTATTCCAGAAGAGGGCGGACTAAGGAATTGTAAAGGGTTAGGATAACTTCTTTGGATTTATGCTCAAATGACCTGCCTATAAAGCCAATTATTTTGTTTGCCTTCTTAACAACTTCTGAACATTGTTGACTCGGTTTTAGGTTACTCGATATTGTTACTCCCAGATCGGTTTCTCTGTTTACATTCTTAAGCTGAGTGCCATTCATAGAATAGTTTGCTTTCTCATTTAGGTATCCGACATGTAGTACTTTACATTTATCCGCATTGAAACTCATTTGCCAAATTTGGGCCCAACATGACAATTTATCTAGATTGTGTTGCATATCGTCAACTTGTTCTTTTGAGAGTACGCTATTTGCAATTTTTGTATCGTCAGCAAATTTTGAGATTGTACAGGTGAGACCCTCATCTATGTCGTTGATGTAAATTAGAAAGAGAATTGGTCCTAGTACCGATCCCTGGGGTACACCGCTACTTACATTGGTCCATTTAGATGCCTTACCGTTTATGACTACCCTTTGCTTTCTGTTGCTGAGCCAATTTTCTATCCATTTCAACACACCGTCTTGTATTCCATGCGCTTTTAGTTTTAGCAGTAAACGTTTGTGGGGAACTTTGTCAAAGGCCTTTTGAAAATCAAGGTATATAATATCTACAGCTTTACTCTCATCGTAGAGGTTGAGGATATCGTGGAAGAAGTCTAAGAGGTTTGTTAAACAGGAACGTTTTTTACGAAAGCCGTGTTGAGTATCTTTAAGTATGTTATTTTCTTCTAAGTGATTTACGAGTCTGTCTCGTATGACCGTTTCTAGCATTTTACATACAACTGAGGTTAAGCTAATTGGACGATAGTTACTGGGTAGGATTTGCTGCCTTTTTTGAATATCGGTGTTACGTTGGCTAGCTTCCACTGATCAGGCATAGTTCCAAACTGCAAGGATTTATTGAATAGTAATGTCAGTGGTTTGGAGAGCTCATCCTTAGCTTCCTTTAAAACTCTAGGCGAGATTGTATCAGGTCCTGGCGTTTTATTTACCTTGAGTTTATCTAAACAATTCAATACTTCTCTCTCTGTAACGGTGATATTGCTTAGAACATCTGAATTATCAATCTGAATCGGCGATGGTGTAGGGATATCACTGAGGTCTTCTGTTGTAAAAACTGATGCAAAGAAGGTATTGAGGGCATTACTCATTTGTACTTCGTCTTTGGTGTATTCTCCATTTTCATCGACTAATGGTCCAACAGTTGAAGTAACTACTTTTTTCTTTCTGATATAACTATAGAATTCTTTCGGGTTTGTTTTACTTTGATTCGCAATATGTAACTCTAAGGTCTTTTTACTATGCTTAATTAACTTTTTGGCTTTGCGTCGTAGCTCTACAAATTTCACCCGTTCTTCGTCATTTTGTGAGGATTTTAATCTATCATTAGCACATTTCTTAGCAAGCAGGCAGTTTGAAATATCTTTATTCCACCATTTGGGCTTATTATTATGGCCTGGACGCCGTATTTTCGATGGTATGCAGTCTTGCACTGCTTTTAGGTAAGTGGTTTCGAATAACTTCCAAGATGTATTTATGTCGTTATTGTTAATTAAAAAGCTCCAGTCAGTTTCTTTAAACATAGCTCTAAGTTTATGGAAGTTTGCTTTAAATTTGGGACTTTTTCGATGCTACTATTTGGTTCGTTACTAGTAAACTTTAAAGTGAAATTTATCGTACGATGGTCACTGTTACTGAATTCATCACCAACATTCAAATTCTCTATCAATTCTTCTTTTGTTGCAAGTACAATGTCAAGAACGTTATTACCACGGGTCGGCGTTCGAACAAATTGATAAAGCGAACTCTCTTGCAAGTTCGTATACAAGTCATGTCCGGAGTGTGAAGTAAGAGTATCGCCCCACTTGGTCACAGGTAAATTAAAGTCGCCAAAAATTACGGTATCTTGTGAGTTACTTACATCTGCAATTTGTTCATAAATTTCTCGGTCAGTTTGCACTGACTGAGCTGATTGAACTGATTGGTCTGTATATTAACGCAAGTATTACTTTTGTACCTTTATTATTCTTTATTAGCACAAAAGATATGTCGACGTTCACAATTTGAGGTTTTGACACGAGGGTCGGGTTAAGACTTTCTTTGATATAAAATAAAACGCCACCTCCATTTTTATTTATTCGGCTGTTCTCAAACATTACATAACCGGGAAGTGAATACTCTGCTAAAAAGTCTCTATCTTCTGCATTGAGCCAAGATTCCGTTATGCCAATCACATCATAATTTTCTGTAAACACTAGTTCCTCTAAATCTGAAAATTTATTGCATAATTATGCTACGAGCGTTTGCATAGAAAACCTTTAAAGTTGCGGTTTTAGAACTCACAGAACGTTCTTTCATCGAATTTTTGGTTCTGGTCGGATCTACATTTACATTCATGGCTGTCCTCGGTCCTCGGTCGTTATCCCTGGCGGTTTTGAATTTGAGTCGTGTTGGTGGAGCTTTATCCAAATTCGCGGTTCTTGACGGATTAGTATTTAATTCCTTTGTAGGTTGCCGTCCTCGCTGTCTTCGGTCCTCCTTCCTGGTTGTCCTGTGCTGAGTCGATTTCTTCTCCGAAAATCCTTCACCGCATCGTTGAGAAGACGCCCAAAACGTGCTGCTCCCACCTGGTTCAGATGAACTCCATCGTCCGAAAACAAATAGTCATCGTAGTAGAAATTGTCCCAGGTATCGACGAATCCCACGTTCTCCTTCCTGCAGAGGTTTGCTAGACAACGATTTGTGCTGGTGGCTATGTTGTAAAATCGGCTCTCTACACCGAGCCGGGGGACGATTCCTGAGACGATGATCCTTGATGACTTCTCCTTAAACGACTTGATCAGCTGCTGGTACTTTAAAAGCAAATCTTCCGACTGGGTTCGCTGTACATCGTTGGATCCAACGTGGATGACGTACATTGTATTAGCAGGGGCCAGCTTTGATACTTCGTCAACTGCTGCAACTACGTCGTCCACACCACCACCAGGGATACAAAAACGCTTCCTGGTCTTAGGTGCCCTGGCGCAAAACTCTGTGAGCTGACCACGTATCATCGAGTCTCCCACGAGCCGGACTTCTTCTATTTCCACTTCGTCATCTGAGTCTGTGAGTATCTGGAAACGGTTTTGGACACTCGGTAATCGGTAATTATAATTATAGGTAATTATAAGAGTGAGAGAACTCTATTTCTTATTGCTAATCTGGCAACCTCTGCGTCATTTGAGTCAGAAGGGGTTAAGAGTTTTCCCGCAGTCCACCGGGGGAACTCTTAAGAGTCTCCCCGCAGTTCCCGGGTTAAAGCCTGTAAAATCGAGTGCGAGGGAGCGGGAGTGCGGCAGGCCACACGTCCTTCTCCCAGTCAGGCAGCCGCAGCACTGAAGGCTCTGAGTCAGAGTCTCACGAGATATACAATGCTGCCAAAGACAAATGTAGCGCAACATTAGTGATAATTGCTCATTTTAGCGAATGTCTATGGTAGCACTGCGAGTGAACCCCGCGAGGTACGAAGCTCGTTTTGGTGTCATTTTGAAGTAATTTTCTTTTAGTTTTTGGCTAAAAACATTTATTTTCATCCAGACACTTGCTTAATCAATCAGGAGTGCTTGAATGAACCCTAATATGGCGGAAATAGGCAGAAATATGCCTGCAGAGAAAGGATTAATATATTAAAATATTTACCTTATTGTAGTTATTGTAGCCCTTACTGTAGTTAAGTGCTTGCTAAACCGCCTATGTAGTAACCTTGCACGACATTGTGCTGTAATTTTTACTGATAAACATTTGTCAAATTTCTCTTGGCGGTTAGCTCAACCCACGCCGATGGTAGCGCCATCTGTGCAATCAAAAACCAACCCTCTTATATTCAATATATTGAAATCTACACCTTATTGTACTCCACCTAATTGATTTTGTTTTCTGTGTAATCCAAGTCAATTATATTGCACACAAAACATTTCTTAGATAGTTTAATACCGAGTTAGAATAATTTAGTTATTACTGATAGCCTACTACTTGTCATCATATCAATAGGCCTATTGCTATCCTTTCCAGCTAATATAACATTTCATTATTATATTGTCTCACTACTGTATATATTAACAATTATCGTTTTTTCCAATCTCACACTAGGCTAAATTAACCCTCTCCCTCTGAAATATTTGTTACTCTCTAGGTAATCTTGTGTTGCCCTGTTTTTCTTTCCTTTGCAGGTGTATTATTGTCTCTTTCCCTTCAGGCATATATATAATTGTGTCATAATACTAACATGAATTTTTTCAGACTAATTGTGATTGAATTGTAATGATGCTGCAACTAACCTGGACGTGTTGTTTCGGTAGGTTTGGCCCTAGCATTTTTGTTAATCCTATTGGCCGTATTTATAAATTCTGCAAGCTCCGACGGAAGATAACGGATGATTTGAATGCAGCTCAACGTAAGATCGACACCTTGGCCACAAAGCTGGAAAATCTTCAAGAAAACAAGAAAACATCACCACAATGTCGACAGCCACCATTTCAACACCAGCAGTGCCTGTACCAGCAGCCATTCCAGAGTCTACTAAGGACTCTCCTCTTCCCTAGGACAACTTTAGCATCATGAGGAATAATGTGCGCCCCAGTTCCAGTAAAATCATCAACCGTTTCAAGATTTTTGCTGACACCAATGAAAAAGAGGAAACGGATGAAGTTCGACTTGTGGGCGATTTGATGGTCCGCGGCCAACTCATGAAGTTCTGCGGTAGAGCACCCAGGACCAGATAGCGTTTCTGCATCCTGGGTGGTGGTGTGGATGACATTGTTGATGCCGTTAACGAAGTATCCAGGCTGATCCATCCGAACACAACGTACATCATCCACATTGGATCAAATGATCTCCTACGCAAGTACCAGGAGCTGGGCAAGTATTTCAAGGCAAAATTTAACAAAATTGTAATTTCACGTATTGTCCCCCACATCCAAGCAGAGAACCGTTTGTACAATATAGCTACCAATGTAAATCGTCGATTTGCTGACCAATGCAGGGAGGAGGACATCGGATATGTCAACATATAGGATGACTTCTACCTATATGAGTATTTGTTTTCAAGACATGGCATTTATCTGAACCAGGTAAGCGCAGCACGTTTTGGTCGTCTGCTGAATGATGCGGTAAAGGATTTTCGGACAAAAAACGGGGTCAATTGTGTGCAGCTAGGCAGGGCAGTGTAGATCTCACAAAACACAGAAACTCAGATAATGTGCAGTCAATTAAATGTAACCATGATTCTCTAAAGCAAATGCTCATAATATACGAAATACATTTTCGGAACTAGGGGAAATTGTGTTTACTGAAAATTATATAATCGGTATTTCAGAATCGTTGTTAAATACGGAAGACAGAGATTTTCTAGCAGAACATACACTTCATGGGTATACAATGTTTGAGAAAAGTCGAATCAATAAAAATGGAGGAGGCATTCTGTTTTTTATCAAAGAAAATCTTAATCCTGCCTTAATGTCAAAACCTCAAATTGTAAATATCAATATATCATAATTATGTACTCATGAAAAATAATCAGGGAACTAAAATAACACTAGCTTTAATATACAGACCTCCAGCTCAATCAGTGCAAACTGATCAAGAGATTTACGAACATATTTTTGAAATATGTATAAGATACAGTAACTCTTGCTGACTTTTATTTACCAGTAACTAAGTGGGGCGATATGCTCACTTCTCATTCCGGACATGAATTCTACGCCAACTTGCAAGAAAGTAAACTTTTTCAATTTGTTCAATCTCCGACCGTGGTAATAATGTGCTTGACCTTGTACTTGCAACGAAAGAAGACTTGGTGGAGGATTTGAATGTTGATGAAGAATTCAGTAACAGCAACCATCGAAGAATCAGTTTCAGTATAAAGTTTAATAGTAATGAATCAAATAGCAGCAATTAGAGAGTCCCAAATATAACAACAACAAAAAATCATAAACTCAGAGCAACTGAAACTGATTGGAGCTATTTGAGTAACAATAATGACATATATAAATCATGGGAATTTTTCACTACCGCTTACTTCAAAGCGGTGCAAACGTGCATACCATTGAAAAAACAACGTTCATTCCAAATTGAAAAGCCTAAATCAGAGGTGTCAAACTCATTTGCTCTGGCGGGCCATATTTGGCAAGGTACAACGTTGTAGGCCGCATTAATGTAACAGGTCACTAATGTAACAGGTATACAGTTTATATATATATATATATATATATATATATATATATATATATATATATATATATAGGCTTATATATATATATAATTTTTTGTTTTACATGAAAGTAAATCATACGGAAAGGTACGAAAATATAATGTTATGGTAGTTAGATGCATAAAAGAAAAATTAATGGTGTAACTTACTTGTAACTATTCCTTAGTGTCGGGAGCCACTGGCACTTCCTGACACTTCACACCTCTTTTTCTGGACCAAAGTATCAACATTTGGAGTAAATGACTGAGCAGCCGCAATCTTGAGTATTGAATTAAGATGCTCGTCACTGAGTTGAGAAGGAAGCCGTGACTTGTTAATGTTCATAACCAAAGAGCTGCTCACAGACGAATGTGCTTCCAAACATGGACATGATCTTTGAAGCCAAACACTTTATGTTGGGATAATTTGGACCAACATATTGATTAAATGTGCCCAAATCAAAGGTGGAAATCTTTTCTTTCAAGACAGAATCACACTGCATCTCGATTATTTTGAGTTGCATAATGTTCTGGCACCACATTAACATCAACTGAGAATGGGTTTCGAAAGATAGCAATATCAGTTTCCAGGTAAGCTCACAAAGATATCACCACTTCTTGTTGTTCCTTTCATTGGCACAAGTTCCACGAATTCTTCTGTTACCTGCATATTATCATCAACACCTCGAATAAAAACTGCAAGTTGTGCTACATCGCTAACGTCTGTGCTTTCATCAATTGCAACAGAAAAGGACACAAAGGACTTAACTTTGTCTTCAAGTTGACTATTAATGTCTTCTGATAATTCATTAATTATATCTGCAACTGTATTTCTAGACATGCTTATGTTTGCAAATGCCTGACGTTTTTCGGGGCAAATAACCTCAGCAGTCATCAACATGCAACTTTTAACAAAGCTTCCTTCAGTAAAAGGCCTGGATGACACAGCTATTTCATGGGCAATAATATAGCTTGCTTTTACTGCATTATCACTAACTTGATGGACACTTTTGAATACCGACTGCTGCATTTTCAGCGACCGTTCTAACTCTTGCACTTTATCATCACCTGTTTTTCCACTGTATTTCTTATATGCCTGAGCGTGGTTAGTGTCATCATGCCTCCTAACATTGTACTCTTTGGGAACAGCTACTTGCTGTTTGCAAATCAAACATGTTGGCGCTCCATTTACATCACTAAAAAAAATAGAGAGTTTTCCACTTCTCTTTTACCACCCGATGTTCGTCTTTAATTGTTCTTTTCTTTGACATGGTTAAGGGTTACAGGTACTATAAATTCAATACTTAGCTCTCGAATCCGTGATATACTACTACTGAAAAGTTCTCATAAATCCGGACTGATACGCGATAGAATGCAGACGGCCGAGCCCGAGACAATCAAAACGGAAAGCTGGATGACCAAGATTACCAATTTCCACTCTATTAATGAAGTAATCAAATTAGCAATCATACCATTTTCAAAATATAATGGTTCTACCCGTCCTAATCTACATTAAAAGAAATGCTTCATATCATCCAAACTTAACTATTTCAGAGAATATTCAAATACCATACACATAAATTATAAACATAGGAATTTTCGGCAGCTGTGGCACCCGTCACACTAGTCGTGTTTTTATTCCCGAGAGCCTCGGGCCCCGTACTGAGCATGACTTCATGAGCCGTCCCACTGGCCCCGAATTGAGCTTATCATAAATCCGTTGACGATATTAGTCAGCTTAAAAAGAACGTCTAAGGATGAAAGAGTATTTAATCTAATTTACGCTTCTTACTTTCACAAGTATTTCATAGAATTAGACCTAAAGTTAAAACAAAAAGTATCATCATATAATACATTAAAGAAATAAAAAAATATGTGTAAAAGAATATGCAATATTTAACACTACTTGGCTAAACTAGTTCACGGGCCGCATGCTAGAGGGAAGGGGGCCGCATGCGGCCCGGGGGCCGCATGTGTATTTTCGTGTATTTTCAGCTCATGAGGCTGCCATTCTTTAATTAAACCGTTTATTATTATTATTATTATTATTATGTTTGACACCCCTGGCCTAAATGGTGGAATAAAGAGATTGTAGACTGTTTGCTTGCGAAGAAAATTGCTCATGAAAGATTTAAAACCTCAGAAAATTATGGAGAACGAATATAATTCATAAATCAACGACGTAAAGCTAAAAAGTGTATTAACCCGAGATCGGCACGCCATTGGTATTTCAAACCCTTCCGCTAAGCGAGCATATTTTGGTTCATTCCCGCCTAAAATCATAATTTTACCATGAATATCGTTATTACATATTCATATGCGCCTATTTTACGTTTAATATGAAGATATTAACATGTAACAGCAATAAAACAAGTGGGAATAGTATTTAGGGGGTGAAAAAGATGAATTATTGCCGACCCTCCAGTCATGAGGTGAGAGGCGAACGAGATGTACACCCTCCCTCTTCGAGGCCTGAAGGCAGACTGATGTCTCTCTCTTGCTTTCTCTTTCTTCCCACGCTCTCTATACTGTATGCGTACCAGACGACCTTCAAAGTCAAAGTCAAATTATTTTATTTAGCCAGTTAACCCGGCAAGTGCTGAAAGATTAATAAGAGTTTTACCGCTGCGCTGCGGAACCCCTTATATAATCCCGGTTTTTGAACGCGTACCAAAACCGCGGTCTTACAGCCAGGCGGCTACAAATTGGTGTGGGTGCAGTACAACTTGGCAACTCTCGATACCACCCCGCCACACGCTTGGCCCGCACTCACTCAAGCAGTACACAAGCACTTGTCATGGAGCCTAGACGTCCCTCACGCTCTCGCCCTAATGACACAACCAGGCCTCCTTCTGGTGGTGTCAGCGGCCGTGGAAGGCAGAGAGTGGCTGCTAAAGACCCGAGCTACCATTACTACAGCACGAGTAGCTCCGAGGATGAGGAACCTGCACGTAAAGCACATAAAACACGTGCAAGCAGGGGCAGTGCACAGAGGTCATTGTCTTTCGGGGACACTGCCACAACCACCCAGACAACTGCTACCACCACTACTGCCACCACTGCAACCACTGCCACCAACGCAGGAGGCCGCCCTGGAGCTGCAGGACCTGCGGGGGCCACTGGGAAGACAGGGAAGGGCATGAGTAAGAAAACTTGTACCTCTGCCACTACCACCGTACCACCACCACCAGCCGCCCCTGCCGGCCCTTCTGCCCCTGCCACTGCCCATGCCACTGCCCCTGTCCCTGGCCCTGCCCCTGCCCCTGCCAAAGGGAAGAAAGGGACGAAGGGCAAGGCGACAACGGCGACAGGGACAACCATAATATTGCCTGGTGATGGGCTGGTCTATCAGAGTGAGAACTGAGCGATCTCTGCCATACCCATAGCTTACTCTGACTGTTCCATTTACTTATATATTTTCTAGATCTCAAGTGACGGCGTCTCTTCCGTGGATTGACCTCCCAATCTATCAAGATTGGAAGCCAAAGCGTCACATTTTTCCTTTGCCCCTCAACTTTCTCTTCATAATTGCTGAGTGACACAGGGCCCTGGGTGGGTCTTTGGTTTCCCGGGCGTTTCCGCACCCTCCTCAGCTCCCCGCCATGGAGTGGCTTCGGTCATCCAGGCTTTATTGTGGTCGGCAGGGAGGATTCTGTGGGGGCGCTCGGTTATGGCCTTGGCCTTGCTCATGGCCTTGGGGCTGTTCGGCCAGGCAGCTTGGGGAACAACAACAACAACAACAACCATAATATTGCCATCCAGGACCTCTGCTGGCCCTGCCGACGCCACCCTAACATACAGCTGACTGCCGTGGCTGGCCTTGGACAGCGACACACCTTCCCTCCCTCCCACCCTCCCTCTCACCCCCTCACTCACTCCAACTCTCCCCTAAACACATTCATATGGGTTATATATCGCATAATTGGTCTATATGTGGTATATTCATTGTTATATGGGTCGCCTACATACGTACACGTACTTTATATATAGCATGACAGTGCTGAAAATACGATATATACGTGATATTACAGCCAACAGACCCTGTACAATTTGGCAACTCTCGATACCACCCTGCCCCCCCGCACTCACTCAAGCGGTACACAAGCACTTGTCTCCCGTGTAAACTCTCTCATAATTCGCTTATATGTGGCATATTTGGTCTATATGTGGCATATTCCTTGGTATATGGGTGGCCTACATACGTACACGTACTTTATGTATAGCATGACAGTGCTGAAAATACGATATATACGTGATATTACAGCCAACAGACCCTGTACAACTTGGCAACTCTCAATACCACCCCGCCACACGCTAATCCCGCACTCACTCAAGCGGTACACAAGCACTTGTCTCCCGCATAAACTCTCTCACCTCAGTTCCCGCCTCTAAACTCTCTCATAATTCGCTTATATATCGCATATTTGGTCTATATGCGGCATATTCCTTGGTATATGGGTGGCCTACATACCTACACATGCTCCACATAGCGTAGAAGTGATGAAAATAGGATAAATACGCAAGATTATGCCCTAACCCTCCATCTCCTCCCTCTCATTCTACACCCTGGGCGTGCGAATATTCACCCGGGAAATCTTGCCGCGCGATGATAATCTGGCCGCATGATGCCATTCGCTCCACTTTCTTCAACTACGGACCGCCCCCCCCCCCCAGAATTTTTTTGTGGGGTCAAATATATATGGCTCGATGCGCGCGAACATTCCCTACACGTTGATGTACTTTTCATCGAAATTTGCAAGGGTCGCCCAAATCGTCATACCTCCGCACAGGTGTGCCTGTATACTATAGGGGGTGCGCAGCGGAGAGGTTAACAATACAAAGTATACATAGAATATTAAAATAAAGACGTCTGAGCCTTTTGAGAGCTTAACACTCTCTTTAAAGGCACCTAAAATATACAATATTGATTATAATTTTTTGTATAGCAAGGCTAAATCTAAGAAAATATATGAATGTCACTAAAATTAGTTATTACTATATGTAGAATACAAATCTTAATATACTATACTCTGTTACTAGGAAACAATAATAATAATAATAATAATATTGATAATAAATAATACTAATAATAACACTACCAATAATAATTATAATAATAATAATAATAATAATAATAATAATATTAAATAATAAATATTAATAATGATAAGGATATTTGTAAGAATCTCTAAGTGAATAGTATATGTATCAAGAAACTGGTCATATGTTATAGGTAATTTAATATTCGGACATTAAATGAGCTTTATACGCAAGCTTGAAAGCTGATACATTAGTTTTTTTCCCGAAAATGTTTAGGAATGTCGTTCCACTGCTTCGGTCCGCGATAAGTAATCAAAGACTGAGACTGACTCGTATTCATGAGGGGAATTTTTAGTTGTCCACTTTTTCTCAAATTAAATCTTTCATTTGTATTAAACTTAACCCTTATTTAGCGGGGTCGGACTTAAGTCCGATACGAGAAAATTGGACTAAATGGCGGGGTCGGACTTAAGTCCGTGGGCGTATTCCCGCCCTAATTTTGGTGGAAAGCGAAACTTGGTGGTCAGGCGGTGTACTACTAGGGCCCACCAACACATCCCCACTGCGTGACCGTAACTAAGTGACCCTCAAGCAGCCATAATGGAAGGTCAAGATTTGCCCGTGTTCGATTCGGTGGCCGCCAATTCCTAGTGCGTCGCGCCACCCTACTAACCACGCCCGGCTCACCACCCAGAAACTAGATATCATGCTGAACTCTTCAGAACTTTCTAATAAGCTGTTGGATGAAACCGTCGAAGGTCTGGGTGAGAGTTTTGGTAGTGTGGATGACTCGGAAGACGAAAATAACCCGATCATAGGCTTTCACCCCAAGCATAATTTGCGTGGGGTGGATGTTGTGGTTGATATTGGACAGACCCTTGAGCAAATTGGAGACGTTCCTGACGAAGAACATACTGGTGTGGGTGTTGGTAAGTACAATTTATATTTTATAATTGCTTGAAAATGTGATTGCAAGCATTTTATCACCTTACGAGCGGCTGGTGGAGTATATTTTACTGTGCCGCCCAGCGGGTTTTTTTTTTTACCCTAAATGGGGTTGTTCCGTGCTCTTTTTCATGCATAAACAAGACCCAGAGCGTAATACAAGTATGTATCCTGAAAGTGCGTAAATTGAGCTTTCCAATGACACCCGAACCATCCATTTACGATCACTGGTTGTCTTTCAACGATCGTAAAACACGAGTGCAAAAACCCTAAAATACGGTAATTTCCTTATAGAATTCCCTGTGTGGCGAGCGGTCTTGAGGTAATTTATGCTCCTAATCATCGCTCCGCTCTCTCTCAGAGCACATTACGTCCTCAAAATTGCACTCTACAAGAAATTTCCTTTGCATTTATAGCGTATTATTTGCAGGCGTTCGGTAAATTTCTTACGGTAATACAAACAACCAAAGATTGAATATTTGTGCTTGGCATTATATGATTGTGGAGAACAGATGTAGGCCTACCGTATATATTATGTTTTCATATATTATATGATACATGTGTAACATTTTTATATTATCACTACTCTCTCTCTCTCTCTCTCTCTCTGTCTCACTCTCTTTGTTTGTACTCCTTTGTACTCTCTTTGTCTGATGTAGGCCAGGGCACGCCCCTAACTAATCTCTTCCCTCCCAGGGGAAATCACACCTAGCAGATGTTTTTGACCTCCCCTCTCTCTCTGTCTGTCTTCCTCTCTCGGTCTACCTATACTGCATGTGACATTGAAATTGCTTGAGAGTTTGATTGCAAGCATTTTATAGCGTATTATTTGCAGGCGTTCGGTAAATTTCTCACGATAACCAGGGTGTATGGTACATTTCTCACGATAATACAAGCAACAACGAAGCTTGGCGAAGATTGTGGTCTACAATATATCTTTTTATAATTGCATGTGACCTTGTAATTGCTTGAAAGTTTGATTGCAAGCATTTTATAGTGTATTATTTTCAGGCGTTCAATAAATTTGATAAATATATCAAAATAAGTCCTGTGGGACTATGAAATAGCTATTATTGGACAAGGACAATATTTTGTTCATCCCTCCACTGGCACATCAACAACAATGTCAACAACGTATCGCCGTCGGCAATCGTAAGATTCAGAGTCGTAAAGATTCCAGGACGAGCTCAATAGAAAATGAATGAATGAAATGAATGAGTGTGCAGTACTGCCAATACGTATAGCGACTTCCGCTAGATCTAGAGACCTTTACTTCGATCTAGCAGCAATGACTTACACTAGCGGTTTTGTTTTGAAATTTCAGAACAATTTCGAAGTGATATTATATGGATTTTGCCAATTCATATTTCTAGTGGTATTTATCATGTCTTACATCTAACAATATATGCTAGCGGATTTAATTTCAATTGGTAACCCTCCCGCTCTAGTCGGCTCCAAGAAAATCGATAATGGTGGCACTTTAGTAAACAGGTGATAAACAAAACCGCATGCGGATCGGTTTGGTGTATCGGTATTATGGTAAGTTGGCTACCTACTATTGTTTATACGATATAGTAAGTAATGATAAGTAAATTATTATATATTATATATAAAAAAAAAAAAAAATCCTGCAAAGCAAGCGAAACAGAGAGAGAGAGAGAGAGAATGCAGAAACTGAACTGAAGAAAGAGTGAAAAAGATATAGTAATACAGAAATATTACAAGCAAATAAATTAAATAGAGGGATTAGTTAGAGAAAATAATAATGAGAAATACATAATACGGATGAGGAAGAGGGAAAGCGAGCGAGCCAGAGAGAGAGAGAGAGAGAGAGAGAGACAGAGAGACAGGAAGAGTGAGAGAGATTAGAGAAAATAGAGAGATTGCAAGCATTTTATAGCGTATTATTTGCAGGCGTTCAGTAAATTTCTTAGGGTAATACAAACAATGAAAGATTGAATATTTGTGCTTGGCATTATATGATTGTGGGGAACAGATGTAGGCCTACCGTATATATTATTTTTTCATATATATATGATACATATGTAACATTGTTATATTATCACGACACTCTCTCTCTCTCTTGTCTCTTCCTCTCTGGGTCGGTTACCTATAGCCTACATTTATAATTGCATGTGACCTTGAAATTGCTTGAGAGTTTGATTGCAAGCATTTTATAGCGTATTATTTGCAGGCGTTTAGTAAATTTCTTACGGTAATACAAACAACCAAACAACGAAAGATTGAATATTTGTGCTGCACATCCCTCATACGAAATACCATTCCCACCGTATAGAGAGAATACAGAAACTGAACTGAAGACAGAGTGAAAAAGATATAATAATACAGAAATATTACAAGCAAATAAATGAAATAGAGGGATTAGTTAGAGAAAATAATAATGATAAATACATAATACGGATGAGGAAGAGAGAAAGGGGGCACAAGAGAGGGAAAGCGAGCGAGCCAGAGAGACAGACAGACAGGAGGAGTGAGAGAGATTAGAGAAAATAATAATGAGAATTACATATACGGATGAGGAAGAGAGAGAGAGACAGAGCGCGCGAGAGAGGGAAAGCGAGCAAGCCAGAGAGAGAGAGAAAGAGAAACAGACAGACAGACAGGAGAGAGAGAGAGAGAGAGAATACAGAAATAAGGAGAAATAAGAGAAAAATAAGACCGATTACCGAAGGAATACTAGACGCGCTAGAGGCCGAAGTCAGGCCAAAGCGAACGCAACCGAACGCGCCTGGGAAATAGACCAAAAAGTACCTCCTCTTCCTCACCTCTTCCCACCCTCCACACTCATTCATAACATCCATTCATAGACTTATATGGGGAGACGAAGAGTTGCTCTTTCCAAAAATGATAGTTTCGTTCGCATTGGAGCCATAGTAACGGCGCTAGGGCGAGTGAAATTGAGCGAATATTTCGGGATTATGCCCGCTGAGCGGTACAGTGTAAAATACCTGACCACCCGCTAAATAAGGGTTAAAGTGGTTATTTTGTATTAGGTTATTGATCAACTTGTACACAAATAGGTCTGAACAATATAGGCTAATATCCCCAAATTTTAATATGGCAAGTTTCTTGAATGAGGTAGCAGTGTGATCGTATTACCGTAAATTATCGATCGTTCGTATGACTTTCTTTTGTACGATAAATAAACGATTTAAAATAGTCTCTCCAGCTCCTCCCCAATGTTACAGTAGAATATTAAGGGAAAGATTAACGAATAGTAAATGCATTTTAAGCTAGACGATGTTAGTTTATCCCGAATCATATACATTATACCACATTGTTTGATTATTCTAGTTTGGAGATAGCGAATATGCTGGAGATATTGGAGCGATAAATAAACCGTTAAACAAGGGAATAAGAGGAAAAATAGGTGATAATTGAAGGAGGGGTTTTGACACATGTGGAGGAGTGATAGAAAGTATGGAGGGGAATTATCTCAATTAATCACATATTCCTTTGTTTTCAATGCTACTGGGGTCTTTTAAAAGTTTTTTTTAGTCCTTGGATCTTAAGAGTCCTGTCACCTTCCACCACCGAAACCTCTTAACCCTTAAAGATCGGGGGCGGACTTAAGTCCGCCTCCAATTTGCAGCAAGTTAGGAGCATTATTAAGGCTTTTAAAGGGTTAAAATCGAGTGCAAATGGCCGGGAGCGCAGCGGGCCAGACAGCCGACTCCCAGGGCTTACCGCCGCCCATTAACTCATGTTCCCTATGTTCTCGAGAGGCCGGCAGTGTAGCCAGTAGTGAGCATAGCTGGGAAAAATATGCCGCTATACGCTAAACTCCCATGTTACTGGTATCACTATATGAGAACCACGAGTGCTACGTAGCTCATTCTGGTCTCATTTTGAAGCTTACATTTCTTTTCATGCAGATACTTGATTTATCATTCAGGAGGGCCTGAATATGCCCAAATAAGCCCAAAACCACCCGCTAGACAAGGGTTAAGAGTCTCCTCGCTGTTCCCGGGTTAAGGAAAGTAATAAGACCCTGGAGTTACATGTTGAGAATCAAAGTAAAACAATCCTGAAAGAATTCCATAGTTACATCAGAAAGAAGAAAGTAGTCACTTCAACTATTGGACCGTTAGTAGATGAGAACGGAGATTACACCACAGACGAAGAACAGATGAGTGATGTCCTCAATACCCTTTTTGCATCAATTTTTACGACAGAAGACCTTAGTGATATTCCTACAGCACCGCCAGTTCAGTTAGACAATTCTGATGCTCTAAGCAATATCATCATTACAGAGAGAGAAGTACTGAAATATTTGGAGAAACATACGTCAAACAAATCACCTGGACCCGACACAATATCACCTAAAATTCTAAAATAAGCTAAATGTGAGCTCTCCAAACCACTGACATTGCTTTTTAATACATTTTTGCAGTCCGGGACAATGCCTGATGAGTGGAAGCTCCCTAACGTAACACTGATATTTAAAAAGAGGCAGCAAATCTTTACCTAGTAACTATTTTCATCGCATAGACATTCACCTCGCCTTGAACCCGCGACTGATTACATTTGTAAATGAATTACCATTTTCTCAGATACATTGTGTTATGTTATTAACCCAAATTATTTCCTACTAACATTTCCTAATCCTGCCAAGGACATTGGTCTTAAGGCAGTGCTTCCATTTCTAATTGTCCCTTATGCACTCTGAACCACTGTTGGACTCTTTGAACAGCAGTGATTTAGTGGGCTAGCAACCTCGAGGGGTCGCTAGATCTGTTGTTGCTTAACTTCCTTTGTACTCCTTTGTACTCTCTCTCTCTCTCCCAGCAAATTGAAAGACGACTCTCAACTCCCTCTAGACTCTGCACCTCAAGTGTCAAATTCTAAACCACTAGCTAGTGGTTCTTCTACCTCAGGTGAGGATTCATCCCATATAAGGAATTGCAATACCTCTGATGGTGTATATAAAAATATTGTGCAAGAAAATGCACTACCCCCAGACACCCCTTTCTTTTCGGGAAACAGGGTAAACTAGAGAGTTCTAAGAAATACCTGAATCCCCTTAAGGTAGTATTATTTAACACCTTACGAGCGGGACCGTCAGTTTTTTTCCACTACGCGCCCAGCGGGGTGTTTTTACCCTAAATGGCCTTGTTCCGTGCTCTTTTTCATGCATAAACAAGAGCCAGAACATAATACAATTATGTATCCCTTTCGAAAGGGTGTAAATTGAGCTTTCCAATGACACCAGAACCATCCTTCTACGACCACGCGTTCTCTTGCAACGATCGTGCAACACGAGTGAAAAAACCCTAAAATACGGTAATTTCCTCACATAATTCCCTGTGTGGCGAGGTAGGGAGGGTGGATGTGTGTAGAGTAGATGTCAGTAGGCGCACGTGGTCCGTGCCGAGCGGTCATGAGGTAACCTACGCTCCTCCTGTCGCTCGTCTCTCTCTCACAGCCATTCTTGCTCAAAAATTGCACACAGACTTAAGTCAGGCCCCGCCACATAGTCCAGGTTTTTAGATACGGACTTAAGTCGGGCCCCGCTAATTAGGGGTTAATGCCTGGTCATTTAAGAATAAACTCTCTGAACTTCGGGCATTGTTGTCTACAGAATGCTTCAATGTAGTGGCTATCACTGAATTCTGGATTCATAGTGATACCAGGGATTATGTTGGGGAATTTGAAATACCTGGATTTAGAATGTTCCACAAAGACCGAACCATGCAGGAAGGAGGCGGAATTATCTTGTATTTCGGAGATTTTCTAAATCCAATTGACTGCAAGATCAGGTCAGAACATGAATTGCTTGGAGTAGACCTCAACCTAGGTAACTCTATCTATATGATTGTTCTGGTGAACAGACCTTCACATCAAACTGTTGAAAAGGATGAACTTCTGTTCACAAGACTGATGGCTGCTATTGAGGGTAAACCAGTGGGATCTTAGGTGACTTCAATTGCCTAGTAAACTGGGAAGCAAGAATTGCCAATGCTGAAGGTAGGCGTCTTGTGGACTTTGCTAAAAATTCGCTTTTTGACCCAATGGGTGAATGAGCCAACTAGAGACAATAATATACTACTGTATATCTTGTGTTCTCCACCGAAGAAGAAAGTGTGACGAGCTTATCTGTTGGAGGTACTGACCACAATCTAGTTAGGTTCTCTCTTTGCAGCTTTAGCAGCAGACCTACCAGGCCTCAGAGTGCAAAACTAGATTTCCGTTGTGCAAATTTTGAAGGCCTTCAGGGAAGATAATCCCAGATCAGACTTGAGGGTGAGAATGTGAGTGCAATTTGGTGCTCATTCAAAGAGCAGTTTATGGATCGACAAGCTGCATTCGTTCCTACTAAACTTGCCAAATCATGCTCAACCCAACCAAAATGGTTCACAAGGGGTATAGCTTCAGCAATTAGAAAGAGAAAGTTTGCATAAAGAAAGGCCAAAATAAGTAAAAACCAAAGAGATTTAGATTACTATAAACATATGTGTAGGAGAGTGACATATCTTATAAAGCAAGCAAAGCGGAATGAAAAACTCAGGTTTGCAGCCCTCTGCAAAGAGTCCTAAAGAGTTCTTCAGCTATGTGAACAGCAGAAAGCCAATCAAAAGTAGCATTGGACCTCTAAAGGATCCAGCAGGTCAACTACAAACCTCTGACACTGATATAGCTGAATCCCTAAACGACTATTTTGCCTCGGTGGAGTGGTGAGAAATTTCCACCACCGCTTTTCTATGGCGAGACGTAGAAGTCGGCTAAAGTGGATCGGGGGCGGGGGGCCTGGTATCCTTCTCCCATTTAATAAATCTACCAAAAAAAAATAGACAGAGATAGGGGCGAGGGAGCGCATTCGTGGTCCCGGACCCTAAGAATAGGAGCTTTAAATGTGCAAGGATGTAGTACGAATGAGAAGCGAGAGGACATTGGAAGGTTATTTGAAAGAAGTATGATGTGCTTGCACTGCATGAATCAAAGATGAAAGGAGAGGGAGAAGGGAATTTGGGAAACGTGATAGGTAGAAAGTCTGGAGTAGATGAGGGAGTCAGGGGGAAAGCGGGAGTGGCTATTATTGTGAAGGAAGAGTTGAGAGAGTTTATAGAAGAGTGGAAAGAGGTGTCATCAAGGCTAATGTGGGTGCGAATGCGGTTTAAGGGTGAAAGGTGGGTTTTTGTAAGTGCGTATGGACCAGGAAGTGGAAGAGAGTTAGACGAGGTAGAGGGTTTCTGGGAGGATTTGAGAGATTGTCTACAAGGGTTTGATGAAAATGAAAAATGTTATAGTTTTAGGGGACCTAAATGCTAGGGTAGGAAATGAGCCTGTTGAGGGAATCATCGGTAGTATTGGTGTGGATGGTGTAAACGAGAGTGGAGAAAGACTGAAAAACGTATGTGGAGAGTGCAGATTGACTGTAGGTAATACGTTCTTCTAAAAAAGGCGTATACACAAGTACACCTGGCATAGACTTGTGAGGGGAGAGATTTTAGAGAGAGCATTGACGGATTAAGTGCTGGTGACAAGGGAAAGATTGTGTAGACTGCTGGATGTGAATGTGATGAAAGGTGAGGCGGAGGGTATGTCGGATCATTACCTGGTGAACGGAAGGCTAAGAGTTAGGAGTTACAGGAAAATGAGAGACAAGCGTGAAGTAAGAGAGGTAATAAAAGTTAGTGAGTTTGAGAAGAGTGCAAAAGAGAGGGAGTACAAGGAAAGACTAAATGAAAATTGGATGGAAGTGAGAGAGATGGAAGAGAGAGAAGTAGAGGTTGAATGGCAACAGTTTAAGGAAGGAGTGAAAGCAAGTGCAGAGGTAGTATGCGGCAAAAGGAAAGTAGGAGGCAGAGGTATCAGGAAGGAAAGCGAGTGGTGGAATGATACGGTGAGAAAGGCAGTTGAGGAGAAGAGACAGTGTTTTGAGAGGCTTTTACGGGATGGTAGTGTTGAGGTGTGGGAGAGGTACAAGGAGAAAAGGAAAGTGGCAAAACGGAAAATTAGAAAAGCGAAAAAAGATGCAAACGAAAGGTGGGGTCAAAGGTTGAGTGAGAATTTTGAAGAACGAAAAAAGATGTTCTGGAAGGAGGTAAATATAGTAAGGAAAGGAGGACAAAAGAGGGAAGAGTCAATGAAACTGCAAATGGAGAATTACTAGTGGAACCAGTTGAAGTGAGGAAAAGATATGCCGAGTATTTTGAATCTTTGCTAAATGCAAGAGATGGAAGAGAAGCAGTGATTGAAGCAGTGGTTGATGGAGATAGGTTACTCAGGCCACCCAGGTGGCAGGGAATGAATGACAGGATTGAGGAAAATGAGGTGAAAGAAGCAGTGAAACAAATGAGAGCGGGAAAAGCAGAAGGTTTGGATGGTATTGCTGTGGAGTGTATAAAGAAGGGTGGAGATGTGATAATAGATTGGTTGGTGAAACTTTTCAATGTGTGCTTTGTGGTGTCGAGAGTACCAATAGACTGGAAGAGTGCATGTATTGTGCCGTTGTACAAGAGGAAGGGAGATCGGCAGGAGTGTTCAAGTTATAGAGGTATTAGTTTATTATCAGTGGTTGGAAAGCTGTATGGCAGGGTGTTGATAGAGAGGATATTAACCCACTGAACCCCAGCTAGTTAATAATAAATGTACCACCCAGGACCGGCAGGTTGTGAAATAAACGTTTTTTTCCAGAAAACACCAGGAATGGGTCAGAAATTAAGGAAAACCCACAAAAAAGCGATCCCCTAGGTCATTAAGGGGTCCTATGGTGCGCCCGAAAGTCGGAATTAACATGGGGAAATGGGTAGGCAAAAACAGGTTTTTGCGCGCTCACGCGCACTCGGTTGGACTTTGAAAGTGTTCAAACATCGGCATTGTTGCGTGGGATACTTACACAGTCTGAGCCCTCTAGGTGCCATAGGACCGGAGTAATTAGCCGTGACGCACCTTATGTGACGCTGGGGTTTAGCATTACAAACATTGCCGACGCAAACAGTGCGTCGCTGGTCCTCAATGGGTTAAAGTGTACGGAAGTGGCAATAGAAGAAGAACAGTTCAGTTTTAGGAGGGAAGAGGGTGCGTGGATCAGATGTTTGCAGTAAGATAGTTATGCGAGAAGTATTTAGAGAAGCATAAGGAGATATTTTGGTCTTTTATGGATTTGGAAAAAGCGTATGATCGTGTGGATCGTGAAGTAATGTGGACGGTGTTAAGGATTTATGAAATTGGAGGAAATTTGTTGGAAGCAGTTAAGAGTTTTTATGAAGGGAGCAGAGCATGTGTTAGAGTAGGAAATGGTGAGTTGAGTGAATGGTTTGAGGTAAAGGTAGGTTTGCGACAGGGTTGTGTATTGTCACCTTGGCTGCTTAATATGTTTATGGATGGTATGGTGAGGGAGGTGAAAATGAGAACTATGGGAAGAGGATTGGGTTTAGTAGGAAAGCATTTTTTTTTTTTTTTTTCTATGTGATTGAGGGAGGCAAAAGGCATAACTGCCTATAGCGAGTGCCTCCCCCATAGTTGAAAGAGTGACAGGGCCAAAATCAAGGCACGTTCGAGCCAAAATGCCTGGACACACAGAGTTTGAAGCAATTTAAGTCATAGGAAGAGGGAAAGACTGATTCTGGGAGAGAGTTCCAGAGCTCAGATGTTGAGTAGAAGAAAGTTTGAGAGTAACGTTTCACTCTTGGGTTGGAGAGTTGCACAGAGTAGGGGTGGGATTGAGTTGCAAGACGGGTACCACGTGCCCTACGTAAAGGAGGTGGTATGCACTGGGATAGCTCTGAGGAACACTGATTATTATAGTAGCGATAGAATAGCGAGAGAGATGCAACATTGCGGCGGAGAGAGAGAGATTGCAGAGAGTTGGTGAGTGGACGGGAGTTAATGATACGAAAGGCCTTCCTTTCAACTTTGTCTAGGAGAGCGGTGTGAGAGGAACCTCCCCACACATGTGAACAATACTCAATACAAGGGCGCACTATGCCCCTGTACAGAGCAAGAAGCTGTGCAGGGGAAAATAACCCCCTAAGGCGGTTGAGCACACCCAGCTTCTGGGAGGCTGCCTTAGCAAGACTGGTAATATGGTCCTTCCAAATGAGAGCAGAAGAAAAAGAGACACCAAGAATATTGAGAGAAGATGAAGGGTTAATTTTTGTATTGTTGAAGAATAAGGGATAGTCCGCTGGGAGATCCTGACGTGTAGATAGATGGAGAAATTGGGTTTTGGATGCATTAAAGTTAACAAGGTTTTCTCTGCCCCAATTGGAAATAGTATTTAGATCAGAATTTAAGAGTTCTATGGCTTCATTACGTTTGTCGTTGAGGGATTGCTGGCTGGGGCGTTCTGAAAAACTAATGGAGTAGTGTAAGGTTGAGTCGTCTGCGTATGAATGGATGGGAATTAAGGTACAGTTAAGGAGATCATTTATAAAAATTAGAAAGAGAATAGGAGATAGGACAGAGCCCTGAGGAACACCAGAGTTTATAGGGTGAGGAAGTGAACAATGGCCGTCCACAACCGCAGCTATGGAACGGCCGGAAAGGAAATTAGAGACAAAGGCACAGATGGAGGGATAGAAACCGAAGGAGGGTAGTTTAGAAATTAAAGATTTATGCCAGACTCTATCGAAGGCTTTCGATATGTCTAGTGCAATAGAAAAAGTCTCACCGAAGTCCCGAAAGGAGGATGACCAAGAGTTAGTAAGATATGAAAGAATATCACCAGTAGAGTGACCCTTAAGGAAGCCATACTGGCGATCTGAGAGCAGATTATGAGAAGAGAAATGCTTAAGAAATTTGGAAGCAAGAATAGTTTCAAAAACTTTAGAAAGACAAGAGATAAGAGCAATTGGACGATAGTTGGAGGGTTGAGAGCGGTCACCCTTCTTTGGGACAGGTTGAATGTGGGCAAACTTCCAGCATGAAGGGAAGACGTTAGAGGATAGACAGAGACGAAAGAGTTTGCCTAGGCAGGGAGTCAGCACGGAAGCACAGTTTTTGAGAACAACCGGAGGAACACCGTCCGGACCGTACGCCTTATTAGTGTTAAGCCCAGAGAGGGTAGAAAGTACATCTTTAGAAGAGATTAGGATATTAGGCATAAGTAAGAGAGAGGAGGGCGGAGAGGGAGGAATAGCACCGGAATCATCCAAGGTGGAGTTTCTAGCAAAAGTTTGAGCGAAGAGTTTAGCTTTGTCAGAGGAAGAAGTGATGGTTGTGCCATCAGAGTGGGAAAAGGGAGGGAAAGACGAGGAAGAGAAATTGTTGGAGAGGTTTTTGGCTAGATGCCAGAAAGCTTGGGAAGAGCTAGAGTTGGATAGTTCAGTGCATTTATTATTGATGAAAGAGTATTTGGTAGAGAATGGTAGAGATTGGGAGTTGAATCAGTTGCTGTTCGCTGATGACACAGCGTTGGTGGCGGATTCTGAGGAGAAATTGCAGCGGGTAGTCAAAGAGTTTGGAGTGGTTTGTGGGAGAAGGAAACTGAAGGTGAACGTCAATAAAAGTAAAGTATTGGTGTATAATAGGGGTGATCGTAGGGTGAATCTAGATGTGAGGCTGGATGGGGAAATATTGGAACAAGTAGAGTGTTTTAAATATCTAGGAGGAACGATAAGCAAGAGTGGAGGTATAGAAATGGAGGTAAAACAGAGAGTGTGTGAAGGAAGGAAGGTTTTCGGAGCAATGGGAAGTATGTGGAAGACGAGAAATCTCGGAATGAAAGTAAAAAGTGCAATGTATCAAGGAACAGTGATGTATGGGGCTGAGACATGGGCTCTGAAGAAAAAGGAGAGAAGAAAGCTGGATGTGATGGAGATGAGATGCTTGAGGAGTATGTGTGGAGTTACTCGTAGAGACGGATTGAGGAATGAAGAGATACGTAGGAGAGTGGGGCAGCAGGAACATTTGTCAGCCAGAGTGGACAGAAGGGTGCTGAGCTGGTATGGTTATGTTGAACGAATAAGAGATGAAAGGCTTACAAAGAGAATATGTGAGTCAGATACAAGGAGAGATAGAAGGGCAGGAAGACCCCCATTGAGATGGAGACACTGTGTAAGACAAGCTTTGGATAATAGAAGAATGACTATAGATCAGGCAAAGGCATTGGTAATAAACAGGAATGAATGGGGAATGCTTGTGAATAGTTGAGTGAACACGTGGTCATTTGGGGGAAGGGGTCGGGCGTAAGTTGGACTACAAAATATGTCCATCAGGCGCCTGGCCCGGGGAGACGATTAATATGAAGGGTGCGCCTGGAAGTGTGGTGGGCGGGCTTGTGGCTTCAGCTCCGCTGCATGTCTGCCTGCCGAGATCGGAACGTCTCCGGGTGGTCGGGGTCCGGGGGAGTGCTGGAGCGACCTTGGTGACCCTGGTCTCTGGGTCTTCTCCTGGGTGACCTAGATGTGTGTGAATTTGTGTTTTGTCTGTGTTTGTTCGTTGTTTTATGATGTGTATTGTGTTTTCCCTGTTCTTGCTCTGTCTTGAGGTGGCCACCCCCAACACAAAAACAAAAATAATAATAAAATAGAATTAAATAGAAAATAAAGAAGAAACAAAATAGGAAAGGTGGGGATTGGGCCTGAGCATATAGATAGATAGATAGATAGATAGATAGATAGATAGATATATTTACAAGGGAAAATACCAGTAACATGACAAGTCCAGGATTAGTGCATGAGGGTGAAGTTCTTAACATAATTAGATGTACCCCAGAGGAGGTAGCAAAAAGAATAGATGAGTTAAATAGGTTCAAATCATCTGGCCCAGATAGCTTTCTTTCCCGATTTGTATGAGAGGTGCGAGATGAAATCGCAACTTTCTTGGCAGATATCTTCAATAAATCACTAGAAAATGGAGAGGTCCCTGATCATTGGAAACTGGCCAATGTGACCCCAACCTTTAACCCTCCAGCCCCGGCTATGTATTATATATATATTCCTCGAAACCCGGGTGTTTTGGCCGAAAAACGTCTAGGCTAGGCTACCGTATATTCGTTAATCAGACTGCTTCCCGCATTCCCGCGCATCCCCAAGCGTAGCTGTGTTATTTACCTGTAGAATGGCATTAAGTAGAGCTCTCTAAGTCAACTGGTTGAGCTGTGATGATGATTTCATTGGAGATAACTTTATGGCCAAAACAGCCACTTTACACCACTTTTCGATACTTAACAACAACATACAGGCACACACGAACAAGCGACGCTCTCCTTCTTGTGGCCGGAGATGCGGGGCGACGGTCCAGCCGGCTGTTGTTTACATGCGTCGGACCGACGCCTCGCACACGAAGCTCACAGGCTTTCAACCACTGGGCGTTCAAGATACCATCCGGGTACCTGTTATATGCTTTTTTATGGGCGTTCAAGAGCCCTTCCGTGGTGAGAGGGTTAAGAAGGGGATCATGAGTTTCCCAAGAATTTTCGGCCAATTACAGTAGCTTGACTTCTATCATTGTAAAACTCTTATGCCCCTTTCCCACTGATACGACTTCTCACGATTTTCATCGCCGACACCAATAAATTGGCACATTCGTGACATGTCTTAAACCCTCTCATGAAAAATCGTTTGACTCACAAGGCCTCTCAAGGCCTCGCAAGGGCCCTCGAGGGTCGTCGCAAATGTTCGGACTGTGTAAAATTTTGGACAAGGACTCACAAGGGTTTGTTGCCCTCGCAAGCATCGTCTAGCATCGCCGAGGGATCTGCGAGGGCTTCTGCGATCATCTGCGACATCGGTGAGACATCGCGGAGGGTTTCGCACAAAAAAACTTTGCAACGCTGCATGGATGCTCACCGATGCTCTGCTCGACGATGCTCTCAGATGTTCCGAGAACATCGACGATGCCAAAGAGCACCTTCCGTGAGGTGGGTAAAAAAAAATGATTAGGCCTATAGTGAACCTGTCAACCCTATGCACCTCTCTTGGGGGGTTCACCTGTTTTGTTTTCTCTTTCTCTCCTTTTCTCTCTTTCTTTGGTTTGTATCCAATCAGCCCCATTCAGCCAACTGTTTTAAGACGTTTATCCCCATCCAAGTATCGATATCTTCCTGGCAAACGATAGCGAACCAGCATTATATGGAGAAATCTGGCTTTGCCGGAGACATTTTTCTATCGAAAAATGTACAAATTTAGCTTGCTCTCAACAATTTTGTTTATATACGTTTGCTCGCTACCGCTCTCCAGGAAAATATTGAAACCTGGATGGGGGTAAACGTCTTAAAACAGTAGGCTGAACGGGGCCGAACGGATACAAGGCAAAGAGAGAGGGAGAGAAATAGAAAACAAAAAACGAGGAGAGAGGGAGAAAAAGAGAAAACAAAAAACAGCAGGTGGGCTCAATGTTTGCGTTAACGCTAACAAATTGAGCCCACCTCGCCTTTTCTAGTTTTCTCTTTCTCTCCCTCTCTCCTCGTTTTTTGTTTGTTTTCTATTTCTCTCCCTCTCTCTTTGCCTTGTATCCGTTCGGCCCCGTTCAGCCTACTGTTTTAAGACGTTTACCCCCCATCCAGGTTTCAATATTTTCCTGGTGACCGGTAGCGAGCCAACATATATATATTTTTGTTTTGAGAGCAAGCTAAATTTGTACATTTTTCGATAGAAAAATGTCTCAGGCAAAGCCGGATTTCTCCATATAATGTTGGTTCGCTATCGCTTGCCAGGAAGATATCGATACTTGGATGGGGATGAACGTCTTAAAACAGTAGGCTGAACGGGGCCGAACGGATACAAGGCAAAGAGAGAGGGAGAGAAATAGAAAAAAGAAAAAAACGAGGAGAGAGGGAGAGAAAGATAAAACAAAAACAGCGAGGTGGGCTCAATGTTTGCGTTACGGCTTAACAATTGAGCCCACCTCGCCTTTTTTTATTTTCTCTTTCTCTCCCTCTCTCCTCGTTTTTTTTTTCTCTCTTTCTCTCCCTCTCTCTTTGCCTTTTATCCGTTCGGCCCCATTCAGCCTACTGTTTTAAGACGTTTACCCCCATCCAGGTTTCAATATTTTCCTGGTGAGCGGTAGCGAGCCAACATATATATTTTTTGTTTTGAGAGCAAGCTAAATTTGTACATTATTTGATAGAAAAATTTCTCCGGCGAAGCCGGACATTGCCAATCTCCGAATTAAGGGGAGATGGCTCGTTTTTCTGGTCCCCTTTCTTCCTCATGGTTAACGCCATTAGTTTTCATATTTTATGACGTTCGGCCCATTAGTTTGGCGATTTTAAGACATTTCACCCCATTTCGTTGTCAATATTAAGACTTTCGTGTCATTTAGGCGTCGAGTTTTCCCTGGCTAGCGATAGCAAGCCTGTACTTTTTGAGGAACCGGCCTTCGGCCAGGATATTTTTCTATCGAAAAATTTACAAATTAATCTTGAAGGAGGGTGTTCGGGGGTGCTTTATATGCTTGATGGAGGTCTAGGGATGAAACAAAATAATCTCGCCGAGGTATTCGCCGAACCATCGCTCAATATGCTGATGACTTCGCATAATGTCGCAGATTGGTCTTACCCATCGGCGACATCGTCGCCGAGTGTAAACTTGTCAACGCTTTTTAACGGTCAAAATCGTGAACGTCGCACGCATTCTTGCGAATTTGCCAAATCGTGAGTTGTCGCATCAGTGGGAAAGGGGCATTAGAAGGGGATACTAGTAGACAAGATAGTTGACTCCTTAAAATCCACAATTAAATTACAGATTCCCAACATAAATCCAGGCAACACTGATCATGTCTTACCAATTTACTGGATTTTTTCCACAAAATGCTGAGCCAGTATAACAAAAGTAGAGCCATAGACATCCTTTACTTAGATTGTCAAAAAGTGCCTCAATGCAGGCTAATGTCAGAAGTGAGTGCACTAGGCATCAATTAAGAGGTAACAAATTGGATAGAAAGTTGGCTAACAGGTAGACAAGAATGAGTGGGAATCAATGGTGTTTCCTCTGAGTGGATTCCAGCCACTTCTGGAGTTCCGCAGGGATCTGTCCGTGGCCCACTATTGTTTATCATATATGTCAATGACATCGATATTGGTCTGTTGAGTGTGATCTCCAAGTTTGCAGACGACATAAAGCTTGGAACGAATGTGAAGGACCCCAAAGGGGTTGAACACCTCAGGATGGACCTCAACATACTGGGTGAATGGTCGGAGACATGGCAGATGCCTCTAAACTTGGAAAAGTGCAAGGTGATGCATATCGGCCAAGCAAGCAAGGCTATTCGCTATTGGGAATGCCTCTGGAACTGACTGACTTGGACAAGGATTTGGGTGTTCTCATTAGCAGTGACCTAAAGTTTTCCAAGCAGTGCATTGAAGTAGAGAAGAAAGCTCAGAAATGATTAGGCTATATTAAATGGTAACTTAAGTACAGTTTTTATGTTCCTTCCAACAACCAACTATACTCCTAAAATCGATTAATGAAATTTACAAACACATGTGGCAGTCCGTGGATTCGGACCCAGGATGCTCACACCGAAAATCAACACCTTATGCATCGCACCACGAAGACAGTTAAAGGATGGTGGACACTGCTTACGATTTATTATGCAACTTCGAATCCTGCATATCAATCTAAGCATGTACACACATCCCAACTGCAACTCACGTAGGCTATGCATATGTGAATGGAAAGAGCAATTAATGGGGCCTTAACCACTAGGGAAGTCCTCTCGATAAAATTGCCCCTGAACCAATGTCAATTATTATGTTCCTTCCAACAACCAACTATACTCCTAAAATCGATTAATGAAATGTTATAAGGAAATAGTCCTCACACTTTACAACACTCAGATACGGCCTGGAGTATGCTGTTCAATTCTGGTATCCAGCACTCAGGAAAGATATAGAGCGACTGGAAAGAGTACTTGATAGGGCTACAAATCATATTCCATCGATTAGCAGACTGAGCTATCAGGACCGGTTGAGAGCTCTTAATATAAATGAGAATATAAATGAAGAGTACAAAGTACAAAGGAAATCAATCAACAACAGATCTAGTGACCCTTCTAGGTTGCTTGTCCTCCAAAACACTGAGGATCAAGTGTCCAAACAGTGGTTTAGAGTTGGTAAGGGAACATTGGAAAGGGAATTACTGCCCTGGAACTAATGTCCGTGGCAGGATTAGGAAGTTAGTAGAGGACAGATGGGTTAGTAACTGAGGGGGGGATAAAATAAAGTTATTCATTTACAAACGCAGTCAGTCGCGGGTTTGATGAGAGATATTTGTCTAGGCAGAGTTTAAATGAATCAACGGTGATGCAGTCTATAACGTTTCGGGGAAGCCCATTCCACAAGTTGACAACTCGATTGAAGAAGAAATTCTTAGATTCGTGCGAGTTAAAAGATTTTCCAATAATTTTGCAACCGTTTCCCCGCGTGTACTTAGATTGGTCGATAGTGAAGTACTTACTACAGTTCATATTGTCGATGCCTTTGATGATTTTGAACACTTGAATTAAGTCACCTCTTAATCTGCGCTGGGTTAAAGGAAATAGATTTAATTCTCTAAGACGCTCTTCGTATGGTTTGTTCTTTAGCCTAGGTATCATTTTGGTAACTCTACGTTGAACTCGTTCTAGTTTGTTTATATCTTTTTGGTAATAAGGGCACCAGGATTGAACGCAGTATTCCAGAAGAGGGCGGACTAAGGAATTGTAAAGGGTTAGGATAACTTCTTTGGATTTATGCTCAAATGACCTGCCTATAAAGCCAATTATTTTGTTTGCCTTCTTAACAACTTCTGAACATTGTTGACTCGGTTTTAGGTTACTCGATATTGTTACTCCCAGATCGGTTTCTCTGTTTACATTCTTAACCCCTAACTGTCGGGGCGCAACATAAGTCGAGTATAATAAATCTGGACTATCTGGCAGCGCTCGACATAGGTCGTGTGGCAATTTCAGCACGTAATGTTGCTGAGAGAGAGAGACAAGTGGTGGCAGGAGAGTAGCGAGCGTATGACTGCTCCAGACCACCGCGGCGAACCTACTGACATGAATCCCACCTCCTCCCTCCCTCTCTCACTCGCTATATACGGAATTGTATGGGGAAAGTGCCGAATTACATGCTTTTTGCACTCGCGTTGCACGGTTGTTGCAAGAAAACTAGCCATCATAAAAGGATCGTTATGGTGTCATTGGAAAGCTCTGTTTATGCCCTTTCAGGGATAGATACTTGTTTTACACTCTGGGTCTTATTTAGGCATGAAAATGATCATGTAAACAGCCCTATTTTGGCTAAAAACACCCCGCTGGGCGGTACATATAAATAAACCGCTAGCCCGCTAATCTAGTGTTAAGCTGAGTGCCGTTCATCGAATAGTTTGCTTTCTCATTTAGGTATCCGACATGTAGTACTTTACATTTATCCGCATTGAAACTCATTTGCCAAATTTGGGCCCAACATGACAATTTATCTAGATTGTGTTGCATATCGTCAACTTGTTCTTTTGAGAGTACGCTATTTGCAATTTTTGTATCATCATCAAATTTTGAGATTGTACAGGTGAGACCCTCATCTATGTCGTTGATGTAAATTAGAAAGAGAATTGGTCCTAGTACCGATCCCTGGGGTACCCCACTACTTACATTGGTCCATTTAGATGCCTTACCATTTATGACTACCCTTTGCTTTCTGTTGCTGAGCCAATTTTCTATCCATTTCAACACACCATCTTGTATTCCATGCGCTTTTAGTTTTAGCAGTAAGCGTTTGTGGGGAACTTTGTCAAAGGCCTTTTGAAAATCAAGGTATATAATATCTACAGCTTTACTCTCATCGTAGAGGTTGAGGATATCGTGGAAGAAGTCTAAGAGGTTTGTTAAACAGGAACGTTTTTACGAAAGCCGTGTTGAGTATCTTTAAGTATGTTATTTTCCTCTAAGTGATTTACGAGTCTGTCTCGTATGACCGTTTCTAGTATTTTACATACAACTGAGGTTAAGCTAATTGGACGATAGTTACTGGGTAGGGATTTGCTGCCTTTTTTGAATATCGGTGTTACGTTGGCTAGCTTCCACTGATCAGGCATAGTTCCAGACTGCAAGGATTTATTGAATAGTAATGTCAGTGGTATGGAGAGCTCATCCTTAGCTTCCTTTAGAACTCTAGGCGAGATTGTATCAGGTCCTGGCGTTTTATTTACCATGAGTTTATCTAAACAATTCAATACTTCTCTCTCTGTAACGGTGATATTGCTTAGAACATCTGAATTATCAATCTGAATCGGCGATGGTGTAGGGATATCACTGAGGTCTTCTGTTGTAAAAACTGATGCAAAGAAGGTATTGAGGGCATTACTCATTTATACTTCGTCTTTTGTGTATTCTCCATTTTCATCGACTAACGGTCCAACAGTTGAAGTAACTACTTTTTTCTTTCTGATATAACTGTAGAATTCTTTCGGGTTTGTTTTACTTTGATTCGCAATATGTAACTCTAAGGTCTTTTTACTACGCTTAATTAACTTTTTGGCTTTGCGTCGTAGCTCTACAAATTTCACCCGTTCTTCGTCATTTTGTGAGGATTTTAATCTATCATTAGCAACATTTTTAGCAAGCAGGCAGTTTGAAATATCTTTATTCCACCATTTGGGCTTATTATTATGGCCTGGACGCCGTATTTTCGATGGTATGCAGTCTTGCACTGCTTTTAGGTAAGTGGTTTCGAATAACTTCCAAGATGTATTTATGTCGTTATTGTTAATTAAAAAGCTCCAGTCAGTTTCTTTAAACATAGCTCTAAGTTTATGGAAGTTTGCTTTCTTGAAATTTGGGACTTTTTCGATGCTACTATTTGGTTCGTTACTAATAAAGTTTAAAGTGAAAGTTATCGTACGATGGTCGCTGTTACTGAATTCATCACCAACATTCAAATTCTCTATCAATTCTTCTTTTGTTGCAAGTACAATGTCAAGAACATTATTACCACGGGTCGGCGTTCGAACAAATTGATAAAGCGAACTCTCTTGCAAGTTCGTATACAAGTCATGTCCGGAGTATGAAGTAAGAGTATCGCCCCACTTGGTCACAGGTAAATTAAAGTCGCCAAAAATTACGGTATCTTGTGAGTTACTGCAATTTGTTCGTAAATTTCTCGGTCAGTTTGCACTGCTTGAGCTGGAGGTCTGTATATTAACGCAAGTATTATTTTTGTACCTTTATTATTCTTTATTAGCACAAAAGATATGTCGACGTTCACAATTTGAGGTTTTGACACGAGGGTCGGGTTAAGACTTTCTTTGATATAAAATAAAACGCCACCTCCATTTTTATTTATTCGGCTGTTCTCAAACATTACATAACCGGGAAGTGAATACTCTGCTAAAAAGTCTCTGTCTTCTGTATTGAGCCAAGATTCTGTTATGCCAATCACATCATAATTTTCTGTAAACACTAGTTCCTCTAAATCTGAAAATTTATTGCGTATGCTACTACGAGCGCTTGCATAGAAAACCTTTAAAGTATCTTTCCATTGGAGACAGCAGACTACGAGGTCACTTCATTGAAGTTTTTAAATACTTAATGGGTTTGACAATGTGGATTATAGCAAAAATGTTAGCCTCAATACCAATACAATACGCAACCATGGCTGGAAATTAGAATTCAAAGGTTCAGCACTAGTATTTTTGAACACTTTTTTACATATTAAGATCTGTTCTACCTGGAGCAAACTGCCCTCGGAAGTTGTAAACAGTTCTTCAGTAGAGCAATTCAAGAAGAGAGTAGATAGTATTTTGCACACTCTGTAATGAGTGTAGTGCACTAAATGGTGACCGGTCAACTCAACCAGTAGACCATTTCAACCAGTAGCTCTCAACCAGTACCAAATCAACCAATACGGTTAGGTTAGGTTAGGTTACGTTAGGTTAGGTTAGTACTATATTTTGGCATTGGTTTGGTTGGTCTGGGTTAATTAGGCACTGGTTGAGAGCTACTGGTTGAAATTGTCTACTGGTTGAGATGACATGGAACCGCACTAAATAGTGTCTCTCCTTTCACTTCCAGTATCTCCCCGGAATGGACCGCAAGGTCCATCCCTTGTAACGTCTTTTAACTTTCTCTTTCTCTCTCTCTCTGTCAGTTTATGTGTTGAGTATTCCAAGTTCTTTGTCAATTTCGTTGGCTAGCAACATCTACTTAATGGGAGATTTCCACTTGAGATATTATTTTCTGGACCCCTTTCTCCCTCATGTTTAGCCCCATTGCTTTTGAGATTTTAAGACGTTTGCCCCATTAGTTTAGCGATTTTAAGAACTTTCGCCCCATTTCTGTCCATTTTAAGACCTTTCGTGCCATTTAGGTGTCATTTTTTTACTGACGAGCGTTAGCGAGCCTGTAATTTAAGAGGAAACGGCCATCGGACAGGACATTTTTCTACCGACAAAAATGTACAAATTCATCTGGAAAGGGGGTGAAGGGGGTGTAATTTTAAGCTTGATGGAGGTCTAGGGAACAAACACAAAACATACCAGCGACGGCTGTTGGCCATCAGTAAAAAAGTCACTCGCCAGTACCGACGACGGACGATGGCCGTCAGTAATATGCGGTCCTTGTTACTGCCAGTATTGAGCAGTAGCTGCTAACATGACTTGTCAGCACTGCTCTGAAGAGTTTACAACATTTCTCAGCTTGGTTGCAAGCCTCTACAATCTGGCTGGCCCAGTGTTTCATCATTTTTTGAGGTGGGAGGGTGTTCTATCTTGCTTCTGAAGCAATTTTGCCCACACTGCTTGGTACTGGAGGGTACATTTATGGTAATACCCTCTGGTACAATAGGTGTTAAGAAAGTGGGCTGTTATATAATAATCAGTTTACTGTGGTATTTACTTATAACTATAATTATCACACAAGTTATCATTAACATGTTTTATGCAGATTAAGAAGAATCTGTGGGAATTATAAGGGTAAAGACTATACCCATTAACCCTCGGACCTCCGTATACTCTTACTAAGCTGTATACATTGTCTAATGATAGTCATAATAAACTGTCACAATGCATCATAATCCTCAAGGGGTTAAGAGCTATAATTAGGATTTATTATTTGGTCGAAGTTTTTCATATATTAATTATTTTTAGTTTTTTAGTTGTCTCTCTAGACCTTTATCAAACTTTTTAAAAACATCCACACAATCCCCTTCAAGATATATTTGTATATGTTCGGGCTCGCTATCGCTCGCCAGGAAAAAATCGACACCTAAATGACACGAACAGACTTAATATTGACAAAGAAAAGGGGCGGAAGGTATTAAAATCGTCAAACTAATTGGCCGAACGCCTGAAAATTTGAAAACTAATAAGGCTAAACACGAGGGAGAAAGGGGGACCAGAAACACCAAGTTTCTCCCCTTAAAATTGTATGTATTATTTCGCAAAGTAATTCAGATTAAACATTTCTTTCTCATTATTTTGACATGAAAAAAAAACAATATTGTAACTAAGTAACACTATACATTTTCATTAATATATTTGGATCAGAGAGAGAGTTACCAGATGTGATAATACAATAATAAACATTTAATGGCTAAAGATTTGTCGTAAACTTTGTTTCAAGCTTTGTTAAGTTAGTGTTTTTTTAAATACCCTTCCTTTAAATCGGATATATAGCGAACAAAATACAAAATTATACCGATAAATATCATGCTATCACACAGTAATTCATATTTAATTTATTTTATATTTTATTTAAGAGAGAAAGTAAGAGTGAGGGTGTGTGTGTGTGTTTTATTTATTTGTTTTCTATGTGGATGAGGGAGACGCTAGGCAAAACTGATTTTGACGAGCTGAATGTTCGAGCCAAAATGTCAGGACACACAGAGTTTGAAGCAATTTAATCTATAGGATATGGGAAAGATGGATTCAGGGAGAGAGTTCCAGAGCTCAGTTGTTGAATAGAAGAAAGATTGGGAGTATCGTTTCACTCTTGGGTTGGAGAATTGCACAGAGTAGGGCTAGGATTGTGTTGCAAGACGGGTACTATGTACCCTACGTAGAGGAGTTGGAATTCACTGAGAGAGCTCTGAGGAACACTGATTATTGTAATAACGATAGAAAAGTGAGAGAGATGCAACATTGCGGGGTAAGAGATAGAGATTGCAGGGAATCTGTGAGTGGACGGGAGTTAATGAGACAAAAGGCTTTCTATTTTACTTTGTCTAGAAGTGCTGTGTGAGAGGATCCTCCCCAGACATGTGAACAGTACTCAATACAAGGATGCACTGTGCCCCTGTACAAAGCAAGAAGCTGTGCAGGGGTAAAGAACCCATTACGGCGGTTGAGCACACCTAGCTTCTGGGAAGCCGTTTTAGCAAGAGTGGTAATATGGTCTTTCCAAGAGATCAGAAGAAATATAGACACTGAGAATACTGAGAGAAGATGAGGGGTTGATTTGTGTATTGTTGAAGTATAAGGGATAGTCCTCTGGGAGTTCTTGACGGGTAGATAAACACGGTTTTCTCTGCCCCAATTGGAAATGGTAGTTAGATCAAAAGACAGGTGCTCTATGTCTTCATCACGTTTGTATTTGAGGGATTGCTTGCTGCGGCGTTCTGGAAAACTAGTTGAATAGTGTAAGCTAGAGTCATCAGCATATGAGTGGATAGCACTAGAGGTGCAGTTGAGAAGATAATTTATATAATATTAGAAAAATAATTAAAAATAGGACAAAACCCTGAGGAACACCGGAGTTGATAGGATGAGGAAGTGAATGATGGCCATCCACAACCGCAGCTATGGAACAGCCAGAAAAGAAATTAAACATAAAGGCACAGATGGAGGAATAGAAACCGAATGAGAGTAGTTTAGAAATTAGAGATTTGTGGCAGACTCTATCGAAAGCCTTCAATATGTCTATTGGAATAGAAAAGGTCTCACTGAAGTACCAAAAGGAGGATAACCAAGAGTTAGTAAGATAATCAAGATCACCAGTAGGGCGACCCCTAATGCCCTTTCCCACTGGTGAGACAAGTCACGATTTTCGTCACCGATGCCTTCGTTTTGTCAAATTCGTTTTGTCAAATTCGCAAGAATACGTGCGACCTTCACGATTTCGACCGTTACAAACAGATGACAAATTATACGGGGCGAAGATGTCGCCGATGTCGGCGACGCAATCGCCGACATCGGCGATGTTATCGGGGAAGTGAGCGATGTTTCGCCGATGAACCTCTGCGAGGCATGTCACATTTTCAAAAATCTCTTGCGAGATCATGCGAGGATGAAAGAATACTCGCCCTATGTTCTGTGACATCTTCGGCGATCCAAGCGATGGTTCGGCGTTTACTTCGGCGAGGTGATAAGAGTATTTTTTTAAGGCACAAATTCTTGCGATTCATCGTCGAACATCGGCGTTGGCATCGCACATACTGTAGGTCGGCGAGATCGGCGAGATCGGCGAGGTGTGCGCAGCCGAGCGAATGTAACGTGAATGTGCTAATTGCAGAGTGGTATTAGCATATCACGCCAAACTAATGGGCCGAACGTCATAAAATATGAAAACTAATGGGGTTAACCATGAGGAAGAAAGGGGACCAGAAAAACGACCCATCTCCCCTTAATTCGAAGGTTGGCAATGCTTCGCCGGAGACATTTTTCTATCAAATAATGTACAAATTTAGCATGCTCTCTAAACACAAAATATATATGTTGGCTCGCTACCGCTCACCAGGAATATATTGAAACCTGGATGGGGGTAAACGTCTTAAAACAGTAGGCTGAACGGGGCCGAACGGATACAAGGCAAAGAGAGAGGGAGAGAAATAGAAAAAAAAAAAACGAGGAGAGAGAGATAGAAAGAGTAAACTAAAAAAAGGGATGTGGGTTCAATTGTTAAGCCGTAACGCAAACATTGAGCCCACCTTCTGTTTGTTGTTTTCTCTTTCTCTCCCTCTCCTCGTTTTTTTTATTTTTTTTCTATTTCTCTCCCTCTCTCTTTGCCTTGTATCCGTTCGGCCCCATTCAGCCTACTGTTTTAAGACGTTTATCCCCATCCAGGTGTCGATTTCTTCCTGGCGAGCGATAGGGAGCCAGCATTGTATGGAGAAATTCGGCTTCGCCGGAGAAATTTTTCTGTCGAAAAATGTACAAATTTAGCTTACTCTCAAAACATATATATATATATGTCCGCTGAACATGATGGCGGTGTTTAGATTATTCTATCATCATTATTGGATTTTATAAAAATAAATCTATAACGATAGTTTTTCGCTCTTATAGAATCCATTCCGCAGCAAAATATTAACTGTCTGTTTTCACCAATAATGCTTTTTATATTTTTTTTGTTTTCATGAACGGCAAGAGGAAAGGTTATTCTATAAGATTTAATTAACAACAACAACAAAAATAACAATATGTGGAATTTCACCGTAGGTGAAGGCATATCATCAGTCCGCCCGTATTTGCCGCAACTCTCAGTCGGTTTTCACCCATAATAATTGTTTTTTATATTGTTTTGTTTTCATGAACGGCAAGAGGAAAGGCTATTCTATAAGATTTCATCAACAACAACAACAAAAATAACAATATGTGGAATTTCACCGTAGGTGAAGGCATATCATCAGTCCGCCTGTATTTGCCCTATCTCTCAGTCGGTTTTCACCCATAATAATTGTTTTTTATATTGTTTGTTTTCATGAATGGCAAGAGGAAAGGTTATTCTATAAGATTTCATCAACAACAACAACAAAAATAACAATATGTGGAATTTCACCGTAGGTGAAAGATATCTCACTATAGGCCTAATCATTTTTTTTACCCACCTCTCCGAAGCTGCTCTTTGGCCTCGGCAGGTGTGTCTTGAGCATTCCGCGACGTCGCAAGGCCCTTCGCATGCCTCGTGCGGAGCATACCCCTGGCGGGTATACTCTCGGCGAGTATTCGTGCGCACGTCGACGACTAATCGACGAGGAAATCGCCGATGATCATCGATGTTCTCGGAACATCCGAGAGCATCGGCGATCCGTCGTGCGACGTTTTGGAACATTTCAACGATTTTCATTGTGCGACAAACTCTGCGATGTCTCGCCGATGTCGCAGATGATCGCAGAAACCCTTCGGCGATGCTCGACGATGCTTGCGAGGGTAACCAATCATCGTGAGTCCTCGTCCAAAATTTTGAACTGTGCGAACATTATGCGACGACCCGCGAGGGCCCTTGAGAGGCCTGAGAGGCCTTGAGAGTCAAACGATTTTTCATGAGAGGTGTTGAGACATGTCACGAATGTGCCAATTTATTGGTTTCGGCGACGAAAATCGTGACTTGTCTCACCAGTGGGAAAGGGGCATAAGGAAACCATGCTGGCGATCTGAGAGTAGATTATGAGAAGAGAAATGTTTAAGAAATTTTGAAATAAAAATAGTTTCAAAAACTTTAGAGATGCAAGAAATGAGAGCAATTGGACGATAGTTGGAGGGTTGAGAGCGGTCACCCTTCTTTGGGACAGGTTAAATGAGAGCAAACTTCCCGCAAGAAGAGAAGACGTTAGAGAAGAGACAGAGACAGAAGAGTTTGCCTAGGCAGGGAGTACATCTTAAGAAGAGATTAGGATATTAGGCCTAAGTAGGAGAGAAGGGGATGAAGAGGGAGGAATAGCACAGGAATCATCCAAGGTGGAGTTTCTAGCGAAGTTTGAGCAAAAATGTCGGCTTTGTCAGAAGAAGAAGTTATATTTGTGCCATCAGATTGGAAAAGGAGAGGGAAAGTCGAGTAAGAAAAATTGTTGGAGAGATATTTGGCTAGATGGTAGAAAGCTTGGGATGAGCTAGAGTTGGATAGTTCAGTGCATTTATTATTGATGAAATAGTGTTTCGTGAATCGAAAAACAGATTTGGATGGTTCCGGGCAGAAACGTACAAAGAATGAGTTTGAAGACGTCAGTACCGTTTGAATGCTTCCTCCTTATTGCGGACAGCAGTAGAACAAGCGTGAGTAAACCAAGATTTGTTTTGCATTAGTCTGAGAGAAAGAAAATGGAATGTATACCTCCATGCCCGATAGGATTACCTCGGTAATGCGTTCAGCGCTCTTCGAGGGTCCCTGGCCACGGAAGCAAAAACATTCCATGGGAAGTCAAAGTAGTACTACCGTAGAGCCTCCCAGTCGGCAGCGCCAAAGTGCCACAATCGCCGCTGGCTGGGAGGATTGGGTGGCCATACTGAAAAGAAAGGACAGGTGACAGAGTTAAGTTTATGGTCGGACGAACCCAAAGGAGAGAAAAGATCGACAGTATAAGCGGAAGGTTAAAAGTTAGAAACATCTCTAGAAAATCAGGGATATGGGTTTGTTACTGATTCGCCTGCTCTAGGCTAGTTGGGATAGAAAAGATGTAGGCTTGTTCTCCTGGTTGGTCAGTGGAATGAGAGGAGAGCCATTGGCGGTGGTGAACATTGAAATCTCCTAAGATGGAGATTTCTGAGAAAGGAGAGACAGATAGGATGTGTTTCACTTTAGAGCTTAGGTAGTCAAAGAATTTGGGGAAGTCAGTGGAGTTGGGGGAAAGATAGACAGCACAAAAATAGTTAATAAGAGAGTGACAGGATAGTTTGAGCATTAACCCCTAAATAGCGGTGCCCGGCTATAGCCGGGTGCCAATTTGCAGCAAGTTACAAGCATTATTAAGGCTTTTAAAGGGTTAAAATAGAATGCAAATGGCTGGGAGCGCAGCGGGCCACACGTCTGACTCCCAGGGCCTACCGCCGCCCACTGACTCACCCTCCCTGTGTTCTCGAGAGGCCGGCAGTGTAGCCAGTAGTGAGCGTAGCTGGAAAAAATATGCCGCTATATGCTAAACTCCCATGTTGGTGGTACCACTGCCTGAGAACGACGAGTGCTACGTAGCTCGTTCTGGTCTCATTTTGAAGCTTTTAGCGCCTAGTTTTTTGCTGAATACATTTCTTTTCATGCAGATACTTGATTTATCATTCAGGGGGGCCTGAATATGCCCAAAATAGCCCAAAACCCCACGCTCGTGAGGTGTTAAAGTTCAGAATTCAGAAGAGACGAAGTCGGGAACACGAGAGCAAGTGAGTTTGTTGTGTATGTATACACAACATCCGCTTTTGGCATTGAAACTAGGATAGAGAAAGTAGGTGTGTGTGTGTGTGTATGTTTCATAATGATAAACATTAACTGTAAATAAATGGACGGGTGTAATGCTACAGTTTATAGGGGAGGTATATCTCTTTTCTAGACCCCCTTCTCCTTCATGAGATTATAAAACGTTCGCCCCATTAGTTTGTTGATTGTAAGCCCTTTCACCCCTTTTCCTTTTCAGTGATAAGATCTTTCGTTCTATCTAGGTGTGTATTTGTTTCCTGGTGAGCGATAGCGACCCTGTAATTATGTAGGAACATATTTTTCCCCAAAAATTACACTTATCTCGAAGGAGGATCTTGAGGATGTGTTTTAAGATTGATGGAGGCCTAGGGAGGAAATTAAAAAACAATATAATAAAGAAATACATTTAAAAACAAATAAATAACACCTACTCTCTTAAAGCAAGACATTAGCGAGGAAGGGAAGGGGTTATAAAATGGTTGGAGAGCGAACAATATAGAAGTGAAAGCGAAAATAAATATTATGGCTTGTTGTAGGCACAGCCACCATGTTTTACCCCTATTGTACCGGCGACGTCTTTTCAATTTTGTTCTAGTTATATTTAGATGATTTTATGCAGTTTTAAGCATGATGTGTGGTAGTAAAAATGGTTAAGTGAGATAGGTCGACGCCTGTTAATTGCTGGAGGCCCCCATTTAATCTGAAAAAAACCCCGTCTAAGAGTAGCCAGAACAAAGTTAAACAACGGTGATAGAGAAAACAGTATAGAAGTGAGAGAGAGAAGAAATATATTGGCTCGTTATGGGCACATTCACCAATTTTAAATCTTGCAGGTGGAAAGGGGAGATAAGAATATACATTTGCATTCCCAGATAAATGAAAACTAGTATATTTAGAATATTCAGATTTCCCGATAAATTAAGAAGTATGGAGTTGAAAATACGTAAATAAACTATAGAGTTATAGAATGCATTTTGTAGGTCCTGAAAATATTAATAGTAATAATCTTTACCCTTGAGGATCTAAGACGCAAGTTGTTTCTACATTTCTTGCTATTATTAAACAATTATATTCAGATTAGGATGAGTATATGGAAATCAGAGGGTTAATTGGGATAGCCCACCATTATACCCTTTTATTTCCTACAGATCCTTCCTAAGCTGTTTGAACTCGTCTAATGATAGCCAGATTAAATTGTCAAAGCACGTCATAATCCAAAAAGGGTTAAAAGTCACTATTTGTTATATGATAATACATTGTATATCACCATCTTTATTGGTTTACGTTAATCTTATTTGTATCTGAAAATACTATTTTAGAATAAAGACTAATATGTGTGAAGCCTGTCTGGCTAAATGCTAGGTTCTATCGAAGGATTTCAGTATGTCTAGCTTAATAGAATAGGTTTTACCGAAGTCCTAAAAGGAAGATGACCAAGAGTTAGACACATGTTACAAGTAGCTATGCCTTTTGACTCCTTCATACATAGACAAAATATAATATACATATTCAAATATATACAAATAAATAAATATGAATGGAGATCACATATAGAGCGGCCATTACCCACTTCCTTGTAGCACCCGTCAGGTGATGGGCGCCGATTTCCGGCAATTAGGTGGCCTGGGAGCGTGGCAAGCTGTTGCAGGCAGCGCAGGAGGGCCTCATCCGGAGCACACGGAATCGGGGCACATACTGAAGTGTGAGAGAGAGTTCTCTCGCCTCACTGCAGCGTACACATATCGAAAACAGCTCTAAACCGCTAATTTTTAGTGATTTTGGTCGACTTATGCAAGATAACCAGACAGTGTGAAAGACCTTGGGATGTTAATGTCTGAAAATATGTGTTTCAAAGAACATAACCAGGTCAAAGTTGAGGCTGCGAAACGTTTAACGGGTTGGATTCTGCGTACATTTAAAACACGCGGTGAATTACCTATGATAACGCTCTTCAAATCTCTAGTGCTACCGCGGCTTGAATACTGTAGCGTATTAACATCCCCATACAAAGCAGGTGAAATAAATGACTTAGAGAGTGTACAAAGAAATTTCACTTCACATATAAGTTTGGTAAAACAGCTACACTATTTGGATCGTTTAAGAGCACTGAACCTGTACTCGCTGGAACGTAGAAGAGAACGTTACCTAATAATATACACGTGGAAAATCGCAGAGGGTTTAGTACCAAACCTACATACTCCGATAGTCATGAAGTTCAGTGATAGGAGAGGCTGGGAATGCGAAATCCCCCGGATGAATAACAGGGGTGCTATGGGCTCTCTGCGAGAGGGCTGGTTATCACACAGAGGCCCACGTCTCTTCAACAAACTCCCACGGCGAGTAAGAGACATGAGGGGCGTCTCTTTAGACAACTTCAAGAGAGCCCTCGATGTCGAACAGCAAAAAGTGCCAGATGAGCCCATCTTAGCAAGGGAGCGGGCTGTCTCTTCAAACAGCATGCTGCACAAAAACAGAACCCACAACGAGGGGCGACGCTCTCCTCGGTGCTGCTAGGAGAGTGGCGAACACAACCTAAGGTAACCTAAGGTAAGGTTGTACAGAGATGATTCAGTTGTCATTGGAAATCTCTATTACTGTACTTTCACGAATATATAGTTTCATTATGCTCTGGCTTACGCTTATGTATGAAAATGAGCAGGGAATGAAGGTAATTTCAGACCGATTTACCAGATCCACAGGAGTTAAGGAAACCGTACTGGTGATCTGAAAGTAGATTATAGGAACACTACTGTTCAAGAAGTTTTCAGTTAAGACTAGATTTGAAGACTTTAGAGATGCAAGAAATGAGAACAATTGTACGATTGTTGGATAGTTGTTCGAGATAGACAGATTTAATTAGAGCAAACTTCCAGCAAGAAGGAAAGACATTCGAGGAAAGACCGAGACGGAAGTGTTTGTCTAGGCAAGAAATACATTGTGTTCTTGAGTGTTATCTAAAACATTTGTATACCCAATACTTTACTTTTTTATGGTTATATGTTATTGTATATGTTGATCATATCATCTAAATACAGCCATGTATTATTTGAATAAGTATGAACTAACACAATGATTTAATTATTAAAATAATTACAAATTATTATTATCTAGTATTTCTAACACTTAACAGCAACTAAATTGAACTTGCAGTGTATAGGTGTGGATAAAAACAATATTAGTCAAAATATGTTGATGTTGATGTAGATAATCTCTTCCAAACTCTGTTGGGTGATATCGAAGCTAGAGAAACCTATTGTCAAGAATAGAACTGTCCATATGAAAATGGAGCTTGTTTCACCTAGGAACACAAATCTGTTCATCTATCTCTTGTATGTCAAAAAACCTAAAAGTGGTTTATCAGACTCACTTAACTCGGTAGATGCGCAGCCTATGTAGTGAGCACCATCCCGTGGTGTGGAGGTATTTACACTGTTTCCTTCACTAAAATCGTTATTTTACCATAAATATCATTAATACTTATCTATATGTGCCTATTTTATGTTTAATATGAAGATAGTAACATGTTACAACAATAAAACAAGTGGGAAAAGTGTTTGGGTGGTAAAAATTGCTAAATGAAAGCGAGAGTTTCATTCATCAAGTACGCGTCAGCCTGCTCCATATCCTCCCCTCTCGAGGCTTGGTGAGACACTGAAGCCTCTCTCTGTATCTCTCTCTCTTTCCCACGCATTGATACACAGATGACCACGCCCTGCTAGCAACTCGCTAATATTAGCACGAAAATATACCTAAGAAAAAGGGAATAACAGGGAAAATAAGTGATAATTGAAGGGGGGGGAGGGAGGAAGGAAGGGATGTGGAGGAGTGATATGTGGCATGGCCGAGGGGCAAAAAAAAAAAAACGTTTCAAGTGCTTTTTGGGTGTGTTAAATGTTTTTTTAAGCCTAGGATCATAAGAGTCTCCCTGCATTCGCCCAGTAAAACTCATAAGTCTCCCAGCAGCTGCCGGGTTAACCTCGAGAGGTAACCTTCTCAAAGAAAGAATGCTAAGAACAAGATGCATTTCCTTCAATTTCGATTGTATGCAAAAGTGCCAATGACTTTGACTGCTTTAAACTTTGTGTGCCCAGGCATTTTGACCTCTTCATCCCTTGCATTTGGCTCTCTGTCACTCCTTTGGCTTTTGGGGAGACACTCGTTACAGGCAGCCTGCCTTTTGTCTCCTTCATGCACATAGAACCAAAATGGGAGGCCATGTACGCCGCCAGATGCATCACCATTTGCGTATGCACAAACATGGTATGCCCTGCCCCTGAAAAACAGCTGACGTACATAAAAAAACAAAATTCGGTGACAACTAAAGATGAGAAAATGGGACTGGAGTTTTCTCAACTTCTCTGATGAGGCTCCGTCCCTGTTGGGCTGCCTGGTAGTCAGGCCGCCGCCCATGTAGTATTCGGGCGTATCACCCATGTTCTCGCCTATTTTGACTGCCGTGGGATACAATATTGGGTTGACCACGCCTCACCCCCCCATGACTTATTGTCATCATCATATACAGTATATTGGTAGCAGGGGGACAATTAACAAGTACGCCGCGGCCCAACCATGCCGCGGCCCGACCGACTTTACACCCAAGAGGGGTGGGGCCACTTGTCATAAAATACACTTATAAAAGCAGATAATAAACCACGGCAGACACTGCTTGAACTTTTACTCCATATTTGTTATGATAGAGACTGGGGTAATTTACATTGAATTTGTAGGTGTGGGGGGGGAGGGGGGGGGGTAGCCAGTGTATGGCATCCCAACCTACCTGTGCAGCCTCTCTCTATGCTGGTGGACAATCAGCACGGGACTTGGCTTTGCTGTCATAATACTATAGATGGTGTTGAGAAAGCGTGACATACTGGGTATGGCTAACTTTCTCGTAGGAAGCAGCCACTCACTGCTCCTGTGGTGAGCTAGGATATAATGGTCATAGGCAGATCTCTCTTTAGGTCTGACCAACACCATCGCTCATATTACTTTATGTAGCCATTCTTTGTTACTGTTAAAATAACAAGTTATTTAGAATCGGAATATTTTGTTGGTTCTATTTATAATCCTTTATTAGGTTCATTTAGAAATATGTAATCAGTCAGAAATATGTATAATATGATAAACATTTGATGCTAAACAGTAGATAATGAGACATATGCCTGCTGTCAACCATATCAACTATAGTCTGTTAATTTTCAGATGATGGTAAATTGACATGTCCTCACCCTATTTACTCTGCTCTTATGTTGATTGTGAAGCAAAATAGCTTGCTAACCAAGGAAACCTGATATTAATATGATACAGAGACAGTAATTTCATATTTTCCCACTAAGTATCGATACATTACTTGCTAAAAGAATATTTTTTGTTTTTGTTTTGTTTTTTGAGACAATGGACGGAGGAAGGAAAAACACAGATAAAACAAAAAGGTCCATGTGCCTAAAGGCATCCTGCATCAGCTGGAATAATACTGACTGTGCTGTATGTTTGAGGCCCCATAATTCTTTAACTGTCTTTATAGCGTAATGCATGAATGCGCGGAATTTTGTATTTGTTGATTTCATTAACCCTCCTGGCCCGAGCTGTCTCTCCAAAGGACGGAGCTCGTATCCGGGCGATCTGGCCGAATATCAACAAAAGTCAACTAAGGCTAATCTCGCTTAATATATTACCTACATTAATCAAACATATATAGAAATGGGCGCCTTACCTTGCCGCGTACAATGGCGTTGAGTAGAGCTATCTAGCTCAACTGGTTCCGGAGTGATGGTGATGGAAGTGGAGGTAACTTTTGCCCGTATTTACTTCGGCGCGTCCGAACACTCAACCGCGGCCCCGGCTACGACGCCCAGTTGCACTCGTCGCTCCACCCGCAATTATGCCGGGAAGCAATTTGATAGTGTTTTATAGTTTATTATGTCATTTATTATAGTTATTATGTTATTTTCACTCAATAAAGTTATTTACATGAAGTTATTTGTGTCTGTCACTTATTACTTAGTATTATTTTTATTATTATTATGATTATAGTGTCACTTTCACTGGACTTTGATAATTGATAGTGTAATTTTCACTGTTATGTATTGTTAGGTAAGCTAATAACATATATAGTGTCACTTTCACTTGTCATATTGTTATGAAGGCACTTATTATTTCATATTGTTATGAAGGCACTTATTATTACTTGTGTGTGTCTCTTTCACTTATACTTAGTTTTATTATTATTATACGGTCACTTTCACTGGACTAGGCTTATTGATAGTGTCTTTTTCACTTATTTATTGTTAGAAATATATATTTTAGTGTCACTTTCACTTGTTCATATTGTTATTGAAGGCACTTATTATTACTTATATGTGTCCTTTTCACTTATACTTAGTTATATTATTATTATTAGCCTACAGTTGAGTGTCACTTTCACTGGTGTCTCTTCCACTTCAAAAGTTTGTTAGAGTGTGGAAGTCGTTGAAGCAGGTGCCAGCACACAGTCCAACTTGACACTCGAGGCATTCCCAAGTGGTTTTTGTGGCTTTGCGGGGTCTGCGAGTTGTGTGGCTGCACACATAGCACCTCTTCTGCACTCTTGACTTAGTATGAGGATCCTGGAAAGGCAGGGCGTTGAGCTGGTGCTTCCTGAAAAAGTCGGCACACCCCGTTCTGTCCAGCTGGCCTGGTCCTTGTAGTGGCTTCCCTGGTGTACCCTCATGTTTAGCCAGGAGCTCAAGTAGCACCTGCTTGTGGAACTTCCACAGGGACTTGTACTTCTTGGCTCCTGGAGTCCTCAGACGGTAGATGTTGTAGGCATTGAGGACCGACATATCTACCGTATGCAGGATAAACTTCTTGTACCACCTGCAAGATGTTCGCAGGCAGTCGATGAAGCCCATCTGCATGTCGGACTTGTCAACGAGGCGCATGTTGAGGTTGTAATCCAGGACAGCAGCTGGTTTCCGGACGGGGTTCTTGGTTCTTCGGTCCACCTTCCCTGTGGCGACCATCTCGGCCTTGTGGCATGTGGTGAGGAGGTCGACCTTGCGCTGGTCATGCCAGTGGATGGAGAGGATGGGGCCACTCTTCTTGCGGAAGATGTCCGCCTTCTTCGTCTTGGTTGGGTAGCCTGGCATGCCCTTCCTCTTGCCCTTGACTGTGCCGGCAGTTCCGGTCTTGCGGTCATGGAGGTACTTGGTCAGGAGAGGCGACGTGTAGTAATTATCTGTGTAGAGGATGTGGTTTTTTATTGAAGTGCCTCTCCATCATCTTCTTCACTACAGCGCCACCAAAACCAATGAGGGGGTCAGTCACAATTTCTCCACCCTTGCCGCTGTACACCACAAAGTCCAGCACATACCCCGTCAAACAGTCGCAGAGGACGAAGAGCTTGATGCCGAAGCGGTGTCTCTTGGACGGGATAAACTGTCGGAAGTGCAGCCTACCACGGAACAGGACCAGAGACTCGTCGAGGCACATCTTCTGGAAAGGAATCAGGTAGGTGGTGAACCGATGACGTATCATGTCATACATCTTCCTGATCTTCCATAATGAGTCGGGAAGGTGGACTGCCATGTTGTTTGTCAGGTGGAGATAGGAGAGGATGTCGAAGTACCTGTCCCTGGACATGTACTTGCCAAATGCTGGAGTTGTTATGATGTCGCCAGTGATCCAGTAGTCTGCCTGAGCGTGCTTCCTGATATGTGTCATCAGCATTGTGAGTGCCAAGAACACATATAGTTCTGCCAAAGTGACAGCTCTCCATGCCACCATCTTGGCACTGGTCTTCCTCCCAAGAAAGTTGGCACAGATCTCATGATGGTTGTTGGTCTCCTCGACGAGGTATTCCATGACTTCATTGTCATAGAAGCCACAGAAAATTTCACTGGGGGTAGCATCTGGGCCACAGGGATATGTTGGTGACACCCCGGATCCCATCTGTACCTCGTCAAAGGCAGGACAATCTGGCTCAAAATCAGCCCCATCTGTCCACACAAACAGGTCTGATGCTGATGCTCGTGCAGGTGCAGCAGGCACACGCCCTGGACGCCCTTGCACACGCCCTTGGCCACGCGGACGCCCACGCCCACGCCCACGCCCAGGGGCAGCGGCGTCGGCAGCCGGACCACGTCCACAACCTCGCCCTCTCACTCGTCTTGCCGGGACTTCCTCCTGTTCCTCTTCCTCTTCCTCTTCCTCCTCAGGCGACGTCAGGTCATCTGGGGCAATGTTGGGGTCGTCAGCATCCTCTTCAGGAGACAATTCTGGTTCAGAAGTGACCGGGCGTCGGCGGCGTGGGGCGCGGGAGGCTGCGGGAGCTTCAACAATGGGAGCCTCGGCCTCTAGGAGTTGGGCTTCATTTGCGGCGAGCCGAGGGCTTCTCCGCATCAAATAACGCTCTGCGGTGTGTTGAGGGCTGTGGCACATCACCAATACCACCTGAAGAGGCCCTTTGGTCCTCCTGAAGGAGAGATGAAGCCGAGGGCTGTGGCTGACCCACGCGGCGTCCCGGGTTAAGGCGTCGTGACAAAGGAATGCGGGTGGTTGCTAGTCCAGGGTCGGCGTCACTATCACTCTGTTCAGCTTCCCTAGCCTTTTCTGCGGCTGCCCTGCGTGCTTTATTAGCTGCATTTTTCACCAGCGACTGTTTATAAAAATATTTGCCCACTTTCAAGGGCGTACGGGCAGGCAATGGGGAAGGTCCTGGGGTAGAGCTATGGCTAGGCCTAGGCCTAGCCCTAGGCTTACCTACCAAAGATGGCGATGGGGTAGGCCTAGCTTCTAGCACACTTGGAAGTTCAATAGCACCTTCCTGAAACACTTCCACATCAGGATCATCACTACTGTCTCCCCCCTCAAACAAATCCACATTATCGTCGTCTCCAAAGCCAACGAAATCGTCTTCTTCGCTTGCACTGATAAATGTTTCTTTGTTCACCAAGCTTTCGCCACTGCTCTCTTCAATATCAAAGAGTGCTCGCTGTATGGCGCTATCACTCAACAAACGCTTCACTTTCTTTCGTTGAGCTTTCTTCTCTGTTGCTACAGGCGTCGAATTTGCTAGTGGGGTAGCAGTGGGGCACGCGGGAGGTTGCACCGAATCGGACGCGTCGGAATTCATTTTTCCTGTATTACTTGCTATGGCGGCCACGTACGAACTGATAACGGTAGTAGTTGAGGCTTGGTGGCACTGCGATCGCCCCTGCAAAACAAAATTTGGCCGCGCGAATTTTGAAGCACGCTTTCAAGCGCAAGCCTTTTAAAAGGACACCCGGGCTCCTGCCCTTCTTTCGTGGTGTCCTTTTCAAAGGACACCCGGGCTGGAAGGGTTAATTGAGTTTAGAAAAAAAGTTGGTTAGTGAAAACAATATTAATTTATAAAGGATCAGTCTGTAACAAGATTTATCCGGTACCATAACTCCTGGTTAGGCCATTACTTTGAGAGATAGTGTCACCCAGGCCACATTTGTCTCCTCAAGTGTTCCTCATTCTTCCTGGTCGATAACTCTTACTTCATCATCTATCTTATCGGGACAAGGAAATTGGGTTTGTGAACTTGCGCCTGCAGTTGAAAATTTATTAGTGAAAAGTTTGATTGGACTATTGATTATGTCTTAATGCAATATGGGCATAGGCTCAGATTATTGCAATGCATGCAATGCAAAGTTCTGCACTATATTTGAAGTTCATCCTCGGGAAAAGTACACATATATATATATATATATAGATATATATATATACAGTATATCTATATATATATATATAGAGATAGATAGATAGATATATATATATATATATATTTTGTTTTCTTTTTTTTCTTTTTTCTATATTCCAACTACTCCCTCTCGGGCATAGGCTGATAGCCTTTACACTCTACCGCTGAACACGGTGAGGCCCGTGAGGTCTTGCTCCAGTCTAGGGAGTGAGACATACGAAGCTTCACGGCTCGAAGCAACTACATCTCTGAAGCTGCCTCGCCTCTGCGCTTCACAGTCTCATCCCCCACACTCGGACCCTCACTCTTAGAACGCCACCTATTGAGAAATTAACTCACTAGGCATTGCCCCTCTGCAGCATATTTTTGAATATGGGAATATTCATACAATGCTATTTTAATCAAGGAACAATGAGGGTATTTTGTTTTGGCATTTCGGTGTGCTGTGGTGATGCACTGATACTAGGTACAGCACAAATTCCATCCCAATAACATATTGACATCCCATTGACATATTGGGATTCGAACCCGGGTCCATTGGATTACCAGTCCAGTGGCAAGACCACTCCGCCACACCTCCCCTATATATATATATATATATATATATATATATATATATATAGATATTCATGAATAAATTCAAATGAGTTGGTACAATTTTGGACGGTAACCTGCACACATCTGGAAATACAAAATTATGTAATTTAGCCCCTTCAGCACCATGACGCCATTTTACCTATGATTCTGGCTAAAATTAGATGATTTTATGCAGTTTAAGAAGGATCAATGTTACTAAGAGAGTTTATTGAGATCGTCTTTACCCATTTGAGTCACATAGGTAGTTTGCCAACTAAAGACAATCGTTTACTGTTAACCAGAATATGATGAAAATTACGTAATGATGGCGAAGGATTTAAAGTGAATTCTAGAGTCTGACTCCCCCAGCCCCCAACTATTGCAACAATATAAATCGCAGGAAGTGAATGTTTCTCTTGCACACAAGTATCAAAGTTTGTTTTATCTTCAGCGGTTAGTTTGGGAGTCCTTGTAGGCTAATGCTTTCTGATACTATTGTCAGTCTATTTTCAGCTGACGGTAAATTAAATCCTTTAGCTGCTAATTTCTCGATACTTAACCCCTACTGTGCCGTAGGGTACTACCATAAAAGTGCCCCCCAGTCGCAAGCAATGTGGCCAAAATGGCAAGATATAACAACCTCCCACCTCAAAAGATCGAGGAATACTGCCTCTCCCAGACTATAGAGGCTTGGATATATGCTGAGAAGTATTGCCAACTCTAGAGCAGTGCCCTGTTCTTGCTCTGTCTTGAGTCGGCTACCCCCAAAATGGGGATTGGGCCTGAGCATATAGATAGATAGATAGATAGATAGAGCAGTGCTCAAACAGTTGTGATACTAGGCACTGCCTAATACTGGCAGTTACAAGGATCGTATATTACTGACGGCTCTCTGCCGTCGCTGGTACTGAACGGGTTAATGGAAAATTACCAAACTACTAGGTCTCTGCATCATCTTAGTGCCAGGTTTTCATAATCTGCAACATATTTTGCTACAAAATCTTCGTAATAGCTAAGTAATTAAGCTGGAGACATGACAATTTACCATCAGCTGGAATACATATACTATAGAAGGTGTGTCATTCAATTTAAGCAAACTTTACCGCTGTCAATTAGGGAGTTAAGGGTAACTGACTTTGGAATTATCTTTAATATTTCAGTTTTTGAAAAAGTAAATAGACGTTCAAATTTGTCTTTTATATCATTCAGAATTGTAGTATCTCAAATGAGGTTCTTCATTAAGGGGAGATTTTAACTTAAAGAAGGGTTTTTTCTCGACCTCCTCCCTCATGCTTAGCTTTATTTGTTTTGGGACTTTAAGACGTTCGCACCATTAGTTTGGCGATTATAAGACCTTTTGGCTTAGTTCTGTCAATTTCAAGAGATTTCGTGCAATTTTGGTATTGATTTTTCCACTGGAATTTAGGAGTAATCGGCCTTCGGCCGGAATATTTTCTACCGAAAATGTACACATTTATCTCAAAACTGGGTCTTGGGAGCATTTGTTTAAACTAGATGGAGGTCTATGGAGAAAACTAAAAACTTCCCCTCAATTAAAAAATGCGTTCCCCTACACTTATCCAGCCACCATTGACCAAACCTGTTAACCAAGTCAATACCGGTGACATATTTGTTATTATATGCTGGCATATATTTAGACGATGTTATTCATCTTAGGAAGAACGTCTACCCATTAAAAGGATACGGACTATCTAAATTAATACTTTTAGCTACCATACATTATTCCTAAGTGTCATATAATCGTCTAAATGTATCTGAAATCAAATAAAAAAGACGTCGCTGGTATTTAAAGAAAGGAGAAACGCATAGGATCGTTTATGCATAACTAACAATTGTAATAAACCTTTTTACAAAATACCTTCTATGTATTTTATGTAATTTTATGTGATAATACTTTTTATCTACCGCAATTTGTATATTGCCTTCATTTGTTTATATACTGTAGTGTGAGCCTGTTTTACAACTTCAAGATAATTCAATACATTTTACAATATGATAAGTAACAATACCGAAACGTACATGAGGCACGAGGTCATATATATCGTCTTTAAAGAGGAGTATTAATTTGTATTTATTTGTTTAGTTATATATTTATTTATCTATTATTTCTAGTTTCCTCTCAAGAACTCCATCAAACTTTGAAAAATACCCCCATGACCCTTCTTCGACATACATTTGTATTTGGATTATTATTTCTGGACATTTTTCGGTAGAAACATGTCCAGAAATAACAATCCTCCCTTTAAGCTAAGACTGGAGTTAGTATGAACTACACGAAGTTATTATATACCTATGTATAGGAACACTACTGGGGCTAAACATAAGGGAGAAGGGGGACCAGAAAAAGCAACCCAACCCCCTTAATCTTTTAAGCACGATGACGCCTGACACCTTTGATTCTGAATAACATTGTACGATGGTATGCAGATTATGAAGGACGGTGGGACTTACGATAATTATGCAGAGGGCTTGTTGAGATCGTATTTACACTTTTGAGTCCTAGAGGTAGAATATAAACTAAACAAATCGTCTAATGGTAACCAGGATAAGATGAAATTGTCGTCATCGTGCTGAAGGGGTTAATGAGTAGGGAGAGAAGGACGAACGAGGAAGGAAAAATGAGAATGAAGGAGAGATGAATAATTAGGGTACACAAGTTGGAAGAGGGGAAGCTAAAGTTTTGTCATAAAATACAATTAAGGGGAGGTGTTTAGTTTGTTCCCTAGACCTCCATCACGCTTGATATAACACCCCCTAGACCCCCTTTCAGGATACATTTGTACATTACTATTCTTCTTAAAGGCTCGCTATCGCTCGCCAGGAGAATCGACACCTAAATGGCATGAAAGGTCTTACAATTAACAAAAATGGGGCGAACGTTCTTAAAATCGACAAATTAATTGAACGTCTTAAAATCTCATAAACAATGGGGATAAACATGAGGGAGAAAGGGGCCAAGAAAAAAATCCCTCAATTGGACATCCCCCCTTAACCCTTTCAAGGTACAATACGCATTTTTGTTCTGTTTCCTGGCTATTTTTAGACTATTTGGTTCAGATTAGGAAGAGTATATGGAAATCAGAGGGTTAATTGAGATGCTCTCTAGAAAGTGTTTGCTGACATATCTGTTGCTAGTTCCAAGTGGACAGCTCTTGTAGTGGGGCATGTAATAGGCAGATATATACCTTTGCAGGTTCTGATCCATCTTCACGACTAGGGTTTCGTAGATAGATTGCACCTGTGTAATCAACTCCAACTGTCTGAAATGGTTTAGACTCTTGGATTCTCTCTGCTGGAATTGGAGGTGGCTCTGGATACTTCATCTTTCTTGCGTCATATCCTCGGCATCTCAGGCATTTCCTTAAAAACGTTTTGATGGCTTGTCTTGTTTGAGGAATCCAGAATGTTTGTTTGATGTTAATGAGGGTATCAGATACCCCTCCATGCAGAGTGTTACGGTGAGAGTCACTAATCACTAATCTAGTAAACCAGTGAGTCTTAGGTAGCAAAATTGGGTGCTTAGCTCTATACCGCAACGAGGAGCGGTGAAGTCTGCCTCGACACCTGATAAGAAGTTTGTTATCAAGGTACAACCCCAAGGAATTAATCAGTTTGTTACGTCTGAGTGTCTTTTTAGACGGCTCAGAAAATTGTGCGTTATTAGAGTCATCACTTGATAAGGATTTCACAATCCTGTATTCGTCGGGATAGACTTCACCCTGCACCCGCTGCAGCCAGAATTCTACAGGGCTTATAATTTGGACACCATGTGGTGCTTCCATCCCCTCTTCTTTATGGCATTATTGATAAACTTAACAACATTATCAGTGACTCTTAGTAACCTCCCAAGAGATGAAAATCTTTGAGGTTCTAGTAGTGGCATCGTCTGTGTCCAATCTGTGATGGAGTTTCCTCTTGTCCATGTACATTAGACACGACAAAGCTTTTTTGCTCAGGCCAATGTTGAGGGTCTGTAAGCCATTGGGATCCTGTAAACCACAACAAGGTTTTGGAGAGTTCCTTAATTGATACACCTCTACTTAGAAGATCTGCTGGGTTTGATTTTGTCCCCACATGCCTAAATGCAAATTTATGTGTTTCTTGGATTTCGGTTACTCTATTCTTGACATAGGGTAACTTGGAGCCATCATTCTTGATCCATTGTAACGCTACATCGTTGTCAGACCACAAGTAGGTCTTTGATATTACCAAATGGTTTAAGGTTTTTAGAATGTGAACCCCAAGTTTCGTACCAACTAGTAGGGCAGTCAGTTCTAACTGAGGAATAGTTCTATTTTTAACTGGGTACACCCTTACTTTGCTGGTAATTAATACTGAAGTAGAGTCAGTCACAAGGTAAGCAGAAGCACCATACGCTCTTGAGGAAGCATCACAAAATATGTGCAAGTTACAGTTGTCAAATAATTTTGCAGCAAATCAGCAAATCAAGTCTGGTAACAGGTGAAATTCGCTTTCCAGTTCCTTCCAGCGATTATCAAAATACTCTGGCAATGGATCATCCCACTCTATCTCTAACTTCCAGGCTTCTTGGATTAATAATCTTCTTTTCACTGTAATAGGAGAAAAGATTCCTAGTGGATCAAATACCTGGCTGACCTTTGCTAGCAATGATCTTTTAATCAGAGGTTTATTATCAGTTTGTGAATGCTTAATAGGTTTTACTGATAGAGTGTCCGCTTCTGTGTTTCAGCTCAGTCCTAGTATTGAAGTTGCCTTAGCCATTTCACATTCAGGATAATCCTCTGCAGTCATGTTCTGTAGCTTCTTGTTATTGGTGTTCCACTGTCTGAGTGGCATATTGGCTTGTCCTAACTCCTTATTGGCTTATTTGTAGATGGAGAAAAGTTGTAGTTCATCAGAAGTTGTTCCTTGAAAATTATCCACATACAAATTGGATGCTAGAGTGTTTTTCAAATGACTTGAAGAATTCCTTAAGTGGTAATCAATAGTAGCTTGTAATACAAATGGGGAACTTGTTGTACCAAAAGGGACTGATCTAAACCTGTAAGTCTTTATGCAACTATGAGGATTTTGAGGATCAGATGGCCAGAGAAATTGTGTATAGTCTCGATCTTCTTCTTGCAATCTGATTCTCAGAAATGCCTTGGATATATTAACTGTATTATGCATACTTATCTGTCCGAAACCGTAGCAAAACATCACCTAACTTTTCTGTCAAAGTTGGACCAGTCATAAGGCAGTCATTCAGCATTTAGAACTGCAGTTAAATACAATCCTTAATGGGGTAGTAGCGGGCTCCTTAGTTACTGTGTGATGTGGTAAGTAGTGAGATTAGCTGGTTGGTTGAGCTTCTGACACTTCCTCTATGAATTTCGCATTTAATTGATTGTCCAGTATCTTTTGATGGGTCTCTACTTTGTGTTTTCTTGTGAGATTTTTGACTAACGAATGCATCTACCCAAGAGCGGTAGCATAATTGTTTGTTAACCCTTAACTGGCAGCGCCCGGCTATTGTCGAGTTAAAGAAAACGTCCCCATATGCGGGGCCCGGCTATTGTCGAGTGCAATTTTGAGCACGTAATGTGCTCTGAGAGAGAGCGGAGCTGTGGGAGGAGCATAGATTACCGCCTGACCGCTCGCCACGGCCGCCGTGGACCTACTGAGATTTATTGCACCCTCCTCCACCCTCTCTCACTCGCTACACACGTAATAATGTAAGAAAATTACCGTATTTTAGCGATTTTGCCCTTCGGTTGCACGATCGTTGCAAGACAACCAGTGATCGTAGAAGGATGGTTCGGGTGTCATTGGAAAGCTCAATTTACGCCCTTTCAGGGATACATACTTGTATTACGCTCTGGATCTTGTTTATGCATGAAAAAGAGCACGGAAACAACCCCATTTATGGCAACAAAAAAAACGCTGGGCGGTACATAGAAATTACCGCCTAGGCCGCTCGTAAGGTGTTAATATCTGGTTTGTTCAATTTCCAAGGTAGCTTGACCCAATACTGACCATTATGATACTGTACTCTGTTAGATACTCTTGATGTGAAGTTCTATCCCCAGGAAGTTGTTGAGAAGTGTCTATTCCGATCACATCTAGGTCCCATAGTTTGTGTACTGGTGGCTGTTCCTGTTCAAAGTGTGTCTCAATGTCGACCAATGGATCAAGATGTTCGGTGGCTTTAATTACAATCGCAGACTCTGGAATATATGTCTGGGATTTGTTTTCCTCTGTCAGTGATAAATTGTAGCAAGTAGAAATTTTACCTGATGGTGACTTGACAAATGTATCCCTTTTCGCATAATTGTCTGAGGTGCAATAGTCATAGTAGTGGTCAGAGGCTATAAGAATATCAAGGAGACCCACCTTATAATTTTCCACATCAGGGTCTGCTAGTTTGATTCCGAGGTCTATTAATTCACTGATGGCTTCTGTCATTCCTGCTGTTATAATAGTCTGAGGTAATTCATCCACAACCACTGCTCTTAGTCGCTTTCTTCGGTTTCCCATCTTAGTTATAGGTTTCACATCTGAAATTATTTTTGTGTTAGACTGACCCATAAATCCAGTGAATGTCATCTTTTCTGTCAACTTGATAGGTAGTCCTGTTTTCTGTACTAGCTTCCTAGTGATGAAGGTTCTCCGTGAGCCATTGTCAAAGAAGACTCTTGCAGGTTTGCTGTCTCCCCTTTGTTCTAACGAAGCCATGGCCGTCGCTAAGGATACTCCAGAGGTTCTAGTGGTAGTGGTATCATTTGTCATATTTGTGACATTTGTAACCACACTAGTAGATGGAAAAGTACTCGAGGTTGACTGCTGTTTATCATCCGCTTGCTGTGCTGTGGGGTTTCCTCCTGATGAGTTATCAAATGACTTGCATAGTGTAGTGTGATGTGGTCCCTTTTGACATTTTCTGCACACTTGTAATTTAACAATGCAAGATTTACTCGGGTGATTTACCATACACCTTGTACATAACTTAAGTTCTTTGAGTCTGTTAATGCATACAGTCTCACTTGCATATTTATTGCACTGTGCTTCCTTCTGTTTGGCTCCACAAAATCTACAAGTATATTCTTTAGTGTTCCTGTTAAATTTAACCTGATAATCGGTTGTGTAGTAAGTACCTACATTCTGTTCCTTTGAACGATCAGTAGCCATGTTTAGAACCTCTTGCTTTGTCCCCTTGTTTGGCTTCAGGCTATGTTCAATCTCCATGTGTGAAACAATGTCTCTGAGGCCTTCATTTAACTGTTTTCGGTCAAAATAATTCACCTCATACTTAAAATACAGTTGCCTAATGGTAGTGATTGGTAGTTTATGTTGAATCATAGATGATATGATCCATTCACAACATGAAAAGTCATGTTTATTTGTAAGGACTCTAGTCAAGTTGAGCATGGCGATCCTGAAAGTGTCTAGGTCTCCTTTGCTATGCTTTGGAGGATCCAGATGCACAATATTTTGTAGCAGACTATGTTTATTTGTTCTTCATCTCTGTAGGTGTCCTTTAATGTATCCAGTGCACTCTGATAGTTGGCAGATGTAGAACAAAATCCTTGTATTAAATCCAGGGCCCGACCTTTCAGCTGCTTTTTTAGGTATTGCAATGTTGTTACTGGCTCTAGATCGTCTCGACTCCCTATTTGCACTACAAACTGATCCATGAAGGCTTCATACTCCGTCAGCTCTCCCGAAAAGGTAGGAAGTTGTATGCTTGGTCGTTTAAGTCTAACTACTACAGTACTGGTGTCTCTTGTTGATGTATTTTTAGCAGTAGAGAGTGCTCTCACCTGTCCAATGTTATGTTGGAAATTTGTTCAAAGCAGGGAGTACTCTATTTGGGCCTTATCGATGTCTTCTTCTTTGCCATCCTCTTCTAGCATCAACGTTTCAAAGTTATTATATGCTTCATCATAACGGCTCCATTTTGTTTCCAAAAATGCGATGTTAGTCTCTGCTTCTACTGGATCTACAGTTGGTTTACTAATCACCTTCTTACAGTCATTGTTGGCTCTTGTAAGATGTCCCTTGTAAGCACTTTGGGTTTGCTTGGCTTTTTCTAAACTCATGGTGGTTATGGTTAGCAAGATATTGGTTTTCAGAAAAGTACTTGATGGTATTTCTTAACTTGAGTACGAGATGATCTTTGGTTTCTGTATCAAAATGGACGCCATCTGTGACACCAACCTTAAATGGCTTACCCCTACACTGACAAACTGAACATAAGACATTTCTATATTTCCTCTTCAGTCTATTATTTATATTATTTGCAATTCTGTTGTAGATAGAGGCAGTCACATTAAACCTATTTCCAGGGGGAGGATTACGATGTGCAATAAGGACAAAGGCAATATGCGAGTTACAACTACTGTGAATCTCTTCAATTAAATTCTGAATGTTAACGGTAATTTCGGCGTACGCAATTATCGTTAATATCATTACCTCCTAAGAAAAGAATGGCTAAGTAAAGTACACTTGAGAGTTTGGGGTTGGAATGGAATGAAGGAATTTTAGGCCCAGGTGCTCTAAATATGTCTACCTTAGCGCCATCTATATGTCCGATTGATGAAGGAATTAAACTATTTCCAACTATAGCTAATAACTTCTCACTATTCATTTGTAAGAATTGTATTAAATATAATCACAGAAGGTGAACGGAGATAAATAGTTTATTTATTGCGTTATGATAATTGAGTAATAATATTTCCGGAAATTCGTACGTAGCGTACGAATTTCCGGAAATATTATTATTTTCGTCTATGCTGAATTTAACGAGCGTTACCGGATCCGGTTCGAAGGACCATATTTGTGGTAATTTTTGCACGACTTGCCCTGATCGCCCCTCGATACAGCAACCACCACAAATAAATTATAACTTACTTGAGTAATAGAGATTATCAGCCGAGATATCGCGAGGAAACCGGCGAACAACAAACTCACTGTTGGCAAAAATAAAATCTATTTAGTATTATATATATTTTGCACTGGTATACTATTACCATAAGGTGACGCAATATATCAATCTCATGTCCACGGTGAATTGATATAAGTTAATTGTGTATGCTTACTTGTGTAATGTGTATGCTTACTTGTGTAATGTGTATGCTTACTTGTGTAATGTGTATGCTTACTTGTGTAATGTGTATGCTTACTTGTGTAATGTGTATGCTTACTTGTGTAATGTGTATGCTTACTTGTGTAATGTGTATGCTTACTTGTGTAATGTGTATGCTTACTTGTGTAATGTGTATGCTTACTTTGATATGGTTATAATCATACAGCGTAACGCCTAACACTGTTCTACCTACTAACCAGCTGATATTCACAGATATACCTACTCAGACAGCGATTCTTGCTGGTACTATATTAGTTTTATAGCGACTTAATTAATATTTAAATTATATTATATAGTATCACTCGTGTGGTCGGTTCCGCAAACGGTGTTCACTCTACCACACTCAACCAGCAACTGCCTGGCTATTTATCCCGCGATATTCTAATTGTAATTAAGTCATCTAAACATTATAGGAATGATAGTAATTGAGTGAAAACAAGTTCATAGTTTTGTTAGTCGTTTGCCGTCTCGAGCCAAGCATTTCACTAGCTCATACATATAATATGACATATGCGATATATAAATGTATTTATGTTGAGCCAAGTATTCACTAGCTCGTAGCTTCATAAATTACTGTATGTGGTATACAGTATAAACTAAACTCGAGTCAAGTATTGCACTAGCTCATGTTTTATGAAATATGTGGTAAGTAACCTAAATTAACATTTAGTTAACCATTTGCTATAATAACCAATTTATATTATTTACATGTATATACAAAAACTTGTCAAAGAAATATCTCTGTGGGAAATAATATTACACACCACTTGTTAACAACTCTATTCCCAAACCAGTATTTTCCTATATTTTTCTTAAATCTAAACTTATCTAACTTGAAACCATTTGAGCGGGTTATGTCGCCGTTCTTTAGCACCTCACCTATATCGCCCTTATTAATAGCTTATATCTATTTAAAGACCTCTACCATGTCTCCCCTACATCTTCGTCTTTCTAGTGAGTGCAATCCTAAGGCTTTCAGCCTCTCCTCATACGATAAGTTTATAATATTATGCATCATTTTCGTCATTCTTTTTTGGACTGCCTCTAAAGTGTCGATATCCATTCTGTAATAAGAGCACCAAAATTGGACAGCATAGTCTAAATGGGGTCTTACTAGTGCTAAGTATAGCTTTAAGAACACTTTTTAAATTTATGGACCACTCGTGCAAGTGATCGAGATCCTTATGAAGATATTCCTTGTCGCTAGCTGACTCTATTATCCTACCCATTTTAGTATCATCAGCAAATTTACTGATCCTACTCTTTATGCCTGAGTCAAGATAATTTATGTAGATAATGAACAGAAACGGCCCCAAAACCGACCTTTGGGGGACCCCACTAAACTAATCACCAGTCCGATTTTACACCATTGATCCTAATTCTCTGCTTCCTACCAATCAGCCATGACCTGCCGGAGTCAGACAAGGGTGTGTACTGGCACCAGTCCTTTTCATTTTTTTTTTAATATGCGTTATAATACTTCTTCATAGGACTATAGCAAACAGAAGTGGAATCAACATAGACTATAGACTAGATGGCAACCTCTTTCCCAAATACCATGTCCTTCTTTTTTTTCCTTAACATCTTTTCATGTGGAACTTTATCACACGCCTTACTGAAGTTTAAGTAAACTATATCATATGGCTTGTCGTTGTTGGTGTTGCTGTTCCCCAGGCTGCCTGACCGAAGAGCCCCAAGGCCCCAAGCAAGACCAAGGCCATAACCGAGTGCCCCCACAGAACCCTCCCTGCCTACCACAATAAAGCCTGGGTGACCGAAGCCACTCCATGGCGGGGAGCTGAGGATGGTGCGGAAACGCCCGGGAAACCAAGGCCCCACCCAGGGCCCTGTGCCCCTCAGCAATTATGAAGAGAAAGTTGAGGGGCAAAGGAAAAAATGTGACACTTTGGCTTCCAATCTGCCAACCTCTAGGTTGGCAGATTGGGAAGAGACACCGTCACTTGAGATCTAGAAATATATAAGTAAAAGGAACAGTCAGAGTAAGCTATGGGTATGGCAGAGATCGCTCAGTTCTCACTCTGATAGACCAGCCCATCACCACATGACTAGAACCCAATCCTCTCAGCATCAGCTAGGAAAGGCGTTAGAAAGCCGCCTTTAGAGGGGGGATAGCTCCCTTATTTCAACCCTCTTTGGGGTTGGGCACCTCCCTGACTTGTCGTTGTCGTTATCTACCGCTTTATATACCTCGGAGAAAAAACCGAATAAATTTGTTAGGCAGGATCGTCCTGGAGTGAATCCATGTTGAGAGTTTTTAATTAACTTGAATTTGTTTAAGTTATTTATAATTTTCCTGGCAATAATTGATTCTAGCAATTTCCCTATAATTGATGTGAGACTAATGGGACGGTAATTTTATGCTATGGACTTATCACCGTGTTTTTAAATATCGGAATTCAATTTTGCAAACTTCCGGAATCAGGAACTAAACCTAAATCTTGAGAATTATTAAATAGGTGATTTAATGGGTAACTTAATTCGTCCTTGCATTTGTTTAATACCCTAGCATACACCTCATCTGGACCCATATATTTCTGAGATTTTAGTATATCTATTTCCTTAATTACTTCGTCACTAGTGACCTGAACTGTGCTTTGTATGTCGTCTATACTACCGTTAAAAACTTGGCTGATTACTGGAACTTGATCTAAATGTTCGTTTGTAAAATAAGAAAGAAAATTAATATTTAGAGTATTGCACATTTCTAACTCATCATCTGAAATCTCACCTGTCACATTTTTAAGAGACCTTACTGTATCCTGTACCTTAGATTTATACAATTGATAAAATGTTTTAGGGTTGTTTTTGGATTAATTTGCCTTGATTTCGTAGTTTCTTTTTGTCTTCCTAATTTCCTGTTTTACCTGCCTCAACAAGTTATGGTGGTGTCCTATTAGGTGGATGTCGATTGTCTGTATTTGTCTGTACACACCTCTCTTTCTAATACTAATACTTTATTTGTCATCCATTTTGATTGGTTTGTATGTGATTACAATTTTCTTTTTGGTATTATATCTATCTTGTTCGCTCTGTAAAGCAGAGATTAACGGATTATACACACTATTTAAATTCTCAGTTGGTTGTCTACCTATCTCGGCTGTGTGACCTACCTGGCCTTGACCTCTCTGGTCTGCTGGAACTAATTGGCGTACCTGAACTAAATCTCCTGCCTCACCTTTAATTTTGAGTGACCTTTTTAATCCCCTAAAATTCGCCTGTCTAAAGTCAGGGATAAAAACCTTATTTTCCTTTGGTTTAAAATGTAATTCTATAGATAAATGTACTGATTTATGGTCACCGTTCCCAAGCTGGTCGCCCACTTCTAAATGTTGTATCCAATGTTCTTTGTTGCTAAGAACTAGGTCCAGAATATTATATCCTCTAGTTTACAAATTTACAAAATTGAAAGAGACAGTTGTCTAGTACTACTTCAAGAAAATCTTCTAATTCGTTATTGCCAGTTTGATTAAACCAATCTTTACCTGGAACATTAAAGTCTCCCAAAATGCAAACATTATTATTCTGAGATGCATTGCTGATTTCTTCCCAAAATAATTTGCCTAAATTTCGACAAAGACAGGGTGCCCTATAAATGTTTCCCAATATAATTGCCTCCCCTTCCCCACTAATCTCTACCCTCACGCTTTCATTATTGTTATTTGATTTAATATCTGATCTAAGGCTACATTTTAAAGTATCCCTGACATATATTGCAACTCCACCTCCCTGCTGACTGTTTTGTCGTACTTAACCCCTAACTATCGGGTAGTTTTGTAACACTACTACCTGCCGAGCGGGCAGATTTACCCTAAACGAGCTTCATTCCATGCTCTTTTTCATGCATAAAGAAGACCCAGAACGTAATACAATTATGTATCCGTGAAAGGGCGATAATTGAGCTTTCCAATGACACCTGAATCATCCTTGTACGACCACGGGTTATCTTGCAACAATGTTGCAACAGGAAGGGAAAAAACCTAAAATACAGTAATTTCCTCAGTTTTTACCCTGTCTCGCGGGACTAGGGATGTGTTGAGTTGTAGTAGTGACGGCAGTGGCGGGACTAGGTCCACGTTGAATGGTCAGAGCCCACCTGTAGTCCTCCCACCGCGTGGACTCTCTCTCAGAGCCGATAATGTGCTCAAAATCGCATACGACTTAAGGCGAGACCCGCTCTTTAGGCCTTGGTTCTCTAACCGACTTAAGGCGGGACCCGCTATTTAGGTGTTAAATACATTGTATCCTGGCATATAAAATTCGGCTAATAGATGCCTAAAGTCAGTATTTATCCAGGTTTCTGTAATTGCTACAATGTCTATATTATCCTTGCTAACTATTGCCTTAAGCTGATTCATTTGGTTACATAAACTTCTACAATTTGTATTATATACCCTCAACCTATTACTTATATTTGCAACTAATTTTCTATTGTTTTTAACTAACTTATTATTTCCTGTTGAACTACTAGACCATCGGTATTCTCATCATTACTATCAGTTACATGTGGCTGCGATTCTATTTGATTATCACATGAAGTGCCATATGCTGCTCCATCTTGAGACAGTATTTTATTTACACACCCAGGGTTCTTTAACAAAACTCCGCAAAAATCTTGTCAAGTGAGCTGGCTACGGTCAAAACTCCTACTCGAGAGAGATGTGCTCCATCCTTACCATAGAGGTGGGTCCAGTTGTCCAGGAATGAAATAGTATTTTCCTTGCAATACTTTTCCAGCCGGCTATTTACACCAATAGCCCTGGAGGCCTTTACTAACAAAGACAACTATATCTCACAACACTTCATCTCTTTATTGCATCGTTTGTCTAGTCAATTTCGCTTTGGTAGTTTTATAAGAATACATTATAATTTATAGCTGGGACACACAGAGTAGTTATAACATTTACTTTTTTAATAAGTCTGTTCGGGCCCATAAGGGTCCTTTAATAAAATATGTTGTAGTCACTCCTGGTTTGCTTCACCACTTCATAGCAGGCCAGTATACCATCTCCATCTTCTCTGTCACATCTACCACCCGATGATCATCTGTAATTGCTTGATTTAAGGTATGAAGACCAGCGATGTGTCTGCAGGGATCAGGATACTGAAGGTGTATCTGAGCCATGGGTGGTGGATGTACTATCTGCTGGGTTGTCTGGCGTTCAGTAGTGCAAGGTTGCTGGAGCACCGGAACAGGCTTAGTTGATTCCCCAAGAGTACCAAGGTGAGGCTCGGGGTCGTCTGTGCTAAGAGCGTCTAGGTGTGATCCCTTCAATCACCTGTGGTTGAGTGTCTCCTGAGGCCCCGCCCACCTCCCTATATACCCCTCCCTCACAGCACGGAGCCCTGTGATTGGCTGAGCCGCCCGCCCGAGAGGAGCTTGCCTAGCCCGCTCGCTTTGAATCTCTCATTTCTTCTCCTCTTGCTTCATTCCATCTTCGTAATATTCTCCTGGAAACTTGTTGGAGATGACCTTTAGTGGCTGACGGGAGTGAGAAGGTTGCACCATGGTAATAGGACATCTGCGTCCAGGATAGAATATACGCGAGTGAACTGGAAGCGAAGTTAACGCGAGCATTTAAAAGGAGGTACAGCTGGCTCCAATCGTTGCGTCACAGGAAGCTGCTGATTGGTGGAGAGCGAGGGTGTGGTAGTATTTCTCTTGTGACAATTTTTAATGGGTAAACCTTGTCTCTTCACCTGGGCTAATTCCGTCTCCTGATTGGTGGACAGAATTACTCCTGTAATAATAATAATAATAATAATAATAATAATAATAATAATAAGAAGAAGAAGAAGAAGAAAAATATGATTATAGTGTATATTATAGCCTATCCCTTAGCACTCTCTCTTAGCACTTCCTCTCTCTCGCCCGGCTTTAGCACCGCCAACAGCTCCGCATCGCCACTGAGAAAACTCGATCCTAATTTGAGTATTTCATATCCCAATTCCCTTTATTCATTGCATGAACAGTAGTTAAGTGCTTGTTTAACCTCCACATAGTTCTGTAGTTGCCGTGCATGTTATTTTATTGCTTTTCTGACTGATAAACATTGTTGTTTACATTTGTTACCCTAGCTTGTAGCAGACGACGCACGCGCACCTCTAATCGACCTAGCTTTGTATTTTCTTATTAACTCTAGTAGTTATCGTATTCAGTATCCTACTGTATCTATATATATCTGTAATTTTAGTTGTTGCTTGCATGATCTTGTAGTAACCTTTGACTGATAACTTTGTTTATCTAAATATAATCCTGCTTGACTAGCCTACAGTGACACCAGCGCCATCTGTTGATACAGTATATAAACCCTGTGTGTGCAGTTACACTTTATTTTTATATAATCTCTATTTGGTGAATTGTATATTTAGTTACATATTCTATTATATATATATATTTGTTTAGCTTTTTTAGGTAGGTTATCACCCCTGGTAGCCTACTTCTGCATATTTCATACTTTTTTGTTTTTGGTTATTTTTGTTTTCGGTTAGTCTAGGCTATCATTCCTGGTGGCCTATTTCTGCGTACGGTACTTCAATTTTTAAATTTTCAGTTAGGCTATCACCGCTGGTGGCCTATTTCTGCGTACCGGTATTACATAATTTTTGTTTTCGGTTATTTTTGTTTTCGGTTAGTCTAGGCTATCACCGCTGGTGGCCTATTTCTGCGTACCGGTATTTCATAATTTTTGTTTCCGTTTATTTTTGTTTTCGGTTAGTCTAGGCTATCATCTCTGGTGGCCTATTTCTGCGTACTTAAATTTTTAAATTTTCAGTTAGGCTATCACCGCTGGTGGCCTATTTCTGCGTACCGGTATTTCATAATTTTTGTTTTCGGTTAGGATAGGCTATAACCCCTGGTGGCCTATTTCTGTTTAAATAAACATAAAATTGTTTTCGGTTCGGCTATCACTGCGTATTCAAATTTAATTTTGTTTTGTTTTAATTTTCGGTTAGGCTATCACCGCTGATAACCTATTTGTGTGTATTTCAACATTTTTGTTTTCGGTTAGGCCTATTTAAGTAAGTGAAGCGACCTGAAGGGAGTGAAGTGTTTTTAAAGTGAGTTTAGTGTTTTTAAAGTGAGTTAAGTGTTTTTAAGTGAGTGAAGTGATCTAAAGAAAGTGATCGTCACCATGCCTCGTGCCTGTACGAACTGCGCCGGTAGGTTTGGTGCTTTCATGATTGCTCCTGCCGATCCACAAGTCTGCCGACTCTGCCAGCAACGAGAGGATTTGACAGCAAAATTGGATGAAGCCCACAACAAGATCAACACCCTCACCAGGAAGCTGGAATCACTCCAAGAATTTGTAACACTCAACGTTGGAGTATCACTAACTCCAATTGTTTCAACTCCAGCATCCACCACCGCCCCAACGTCATCTGCCAACAATCCAACACCTGCAGTAGACACTGCAGCAGATGCTTCTGACGAACCTGAGCCGACATCAAACCAGGACAACCGCCCTGTTCACCTTAGTCTCTCCCCCACTCCTCGTGCAAGAAGCCTGCTAGCACGAACAGTACCAACCCCTCGCCCCCGTTCAAACCACTCCTCTCCCTGACCTGTACGTAGAGTCCCGCCACCACAGGTTTCCGGATTTACACCAGTGAGGAACGGTGCACGGCCAACGCAGAAAAGGTCTCATCTACCAGTCACAATGTCAAACACATTTGAGATATTGGTAGAGATGGAAGACGAACCAGAAGAGACCAGGCTCGTTGGGGATTCCATCCTACGAGGACAGGTCGAAGAGTTCTGCGACAGAGTCCCAAATCAACGAAAAAGATTTTGCATCCCAGGAGCTGGACTGGACGACATTGTGGAAGCCTTCGAAGATACCACAAAGGATGCAAATGAAAATACCCTTTTTGTCATCCATGCTGGTTAAAATGACGTCATGCGCACCAGATCCGAAGAGTTGATGGAGAAATATCGCAAGATGATCCAGCACTACAAAAACAAGTCAAGGAATATCATCATCTCAGGCATTCTCCCCAAGATCGACGCACCTGATAAATTCTACGACAAGGCCTTCAGCACAAATAGCCGACTAAAATATTTGTGTCTGAGGGAAGAAGTTGAATTCATCAACCTCTGGGACAACTTCTACAACCAGCCTACTCTGTTCCGCAAGGATGGCACTCATCTAAACCCTGTGGGTTCAGCATGCATGGGTCGTCTCCTACACGAAGCAGTCCGCAGCCATGGATCAAAAAATGCCATCAGAGAAGAAGCAGCAGTGACATAAATCATCCAACGCCAAGAAAAAAACAGAGGCAACCGAGGACCACCAGCGATAAGGACCGAAGACAGCGAGGACCAAGGACAGCCATGAAAATAAATGTAGATCCGACAAGAACCAAAAATATTATTAAAGAGCGTTCCGTGAGTTCTAAAACCGCAACTTTAAAGGTTTTCTATGCAAGCGCTCGTAGCATACGCAATAAATTTTCAGATTTAGAGGAGCTAGTGTTTACAGAAAATTATGATGTGATTGGCATAACAGAATCTTGGCTCAATACAGAAGATAGAGACTTTTTAGCAGAGTATTCACTTCCCGGTTATGTAATGTTTGAGAAAAGCCGAATAAATCGAAATGGAGGTGGCGTTTTACTTTATATCAAAGAAAGTCTTAACCCTACCCTCTTGTCAAAACCTCAAATTGTGAACGTCGACGCATCTTTTGTGCTAATAAAGAATAATAAAGGTACAAAAATAATACTTGCATTAATATACAGACCTCCAGCTCAATCAGTGCAAACTGACCGAGAAATTTACGAACAAATTGCAGATGTAAGTAACTCACAAGATACAGTAATTTTTGGCGACTTTAATTTACTTGTGACCAAGTGGGGCGATACTCTTACTTCACACTCCGGACATGACTTGTATACGAACTTGCAAGAGAGTTCGCTTTATCAATTTGTTCGAACGCCGACCCGTGGTAATAACGTTCTTGACATTGTACTTGCAACAAAAGAAGAATTAATAGAGAATTTGAATGTTGGTGATGAATTCAGTAACAGCGACCATCGTACGATAACTTTCACTTTAAAGTTTACTAGTAACGAACCAAATAGTAGCATCGAAAAAGTACCTAATTTCAAGAAAGCAAACTTCCATAAACTTAGAGCTATGTTTAAAGAAACTGACTGGAGCTTTTTAATTAACAATAACGACATAAATACATCTTGGAAGTTATTCAAAACCACTTACCTAAAAGCAGTGCAAGACTGCATACCATCGAAAATACGGCGTCCAGGCCATAATAAAAATCCCAAATGGTGGAAAAAAGATATTTCAAACTGCCTGCTTGCTAAAAAATGTGCTAATGATAGATTAAAATCCTCACAAAATGACGAAGAACGGGTGAAATTTGTAGAGCTACAACGCAAAGCCAAAAAGTTAATTAAGCAAAGTAAAAAGACCTTAGAGTTACATATTGCGAATCAAAGTAAAACAAACCCGAAAGAATTCTATAGTTATATCAGAAAGAAAAAAGTAGTTACTTCAACTGTTGGACCGTTAGTCGATGAAAATGGAGAATACACCAAAGACGAAGTACAAATGAGTAATGCCCTCAATACCTTCTTTGCATCAGTTTTTACAACAGAAGACCTCAGTGATATCCCTACACCATCGCCGATTCAGATTGATAATTCAGATGTTCTAAGCAATATCACCATTACAGAGAGAGAAGTATTGAATTGTTTAGATAAACTCAAGGTAAATAAAACGCCTGGACCTGATACAATCTCGCCTAGAGTTCTGAAGGAAGCTAAGGATGAGCTCTCCAAACCACTGACATTACTATTCAATAAATCCTTGCAGTCTGGAACTATGCCTGATCAGTGGAAGCTAGCCAACGTAACACCGATATTCAAAAAAGGCAGCAAATCCCTACACAGTAACTATCGTCCAATTAGCTTAACCTCAGTTGTATGTAAAATGCTAGAAACGGTTATACGAGACAGACTCGTAAATCACTTAGAGGAAAATAACATACTTAAAGATACTCAACACGGCTTTCGTAAAAAACGTTCCTGTTTAACAAACCTCTTAGACTTCTTCCACGATATCCTCAACCTCTACGATGAGAGTAAAGCTGTAGATATTATATACCTTGATTTTCAAAAGGCCTTTGACAAAGTTCCCCACAAACGTTTACTGCTAAAACAAAAAGCGCATGGAATACAAGACGGTGTGTTGAAATGGATAGAAAATTGGCTCAGCGACAGAAAGCAAAGAGTAGTCATAAACGGTAAGGATTCTAAATGGACCAATGTAAGTAGCGAGGTACCCCAGGGATCGGTACTAGGACCAATTCTCTTTCTAATTTACATCAACGACATAGATGAGGGCCTCACCTGTACAATCTCAAAATTTGCTGACGATACAAAAATTGCAAATAGCGTACTCTCAAAAGAACAAGTTGACGATATGCAACACAATCTAGATAAATTGTCATGTTGGGCCCAAATTTGGCAAATGAGTTTCAATGCGGATAAATGTAAAGTACTACATATCGGATACCTAAATGAGAAAGCAAACTATTCGATGAATGGCACTCAGCTTAAGAATGTAAACAGAGAAACCGATCTGGGAGTAACAATATCGAGTAACCTAAAACCGAGTCAACAATGTTCAGAAGTTGTTAAGAAGGCAAACAAAATAATTGGCTTTATAGGCAGGTCATTTGAGCATAAATCCAAAGAAGTTATCCTAACCCTTTACAATTCCTTAGTCCGCCCTCTTCTGGAATACTACGTTCAATCCTGGTGCCCTTATTACCAAAAAGATATAAACAAGCTAGAACGAGTTCAACGTAGAGTTACCAAAATCATACCTAGCCTAAAGAACAAACCATACGAAGAGCATCTTAGAGAATTAAATCTATTTCCTTTAACCCAGCGCAGATTAAGAGGTGACTTAATTCAAGTGTTCAAAATCATCAAAGGCATCGACAATATGAACTGTAGTAAGTACTTCACTATCGACCAATCTAATTACACGCGGGGAAACGGTTGCAAAATTATTGGTAAATCTTTTAACTCACACGAATCTAAGAATTTCTTCTTCAATCGAGTTGTCAACTTGTGGAATGGGCTTCCCCGAAACGTTATAGACTGCATCACCGTTGATTCATTTAAACTCCGCCTAGACAAATATCTCGCTTCAAACCCGCGACTGACTGCGTTTGTAAATGAATAACTTTATTTTATCCCCCCCTCAGTTACTAACCCATCCGTCCCCTACTAACTTCCTAATCCTGCCACGGACATTAGTTCCAGGGCAGTAATTCCCTTTCCAATGTTCCCTTACCCACTCTAAACCACTGTTTGGACACTTGATCCTCAGTGTTTTGGAGGACAAGCACCGTAGAAGGGTTACTAGATATGTTGTTGCTTGATTTCCTTTGTACTCCTTTGTACTCTATGCATGTTTTGTAACTCGCTGAAGGTAGTGTGACATTATATATGTGGAATATGTGAGTGCCTTAGATGTGTTAAATAGGCATGCAATGCACCATCATTAATTATTAATAAAGTGTTCAGCAATACTTAGGCATGTATGCTATATTTAATCCGACAAAACTTGCATTTAATAGAGCAAAGATAAATGGTTCCTTACACTGAATATCTTAAACAATTGTCCACAGTGACAAACACATTTCGTCGTAGATCATTCAGAATCAGACCTGTAAGTATAGTTGCTTCTTCTGGAACCCCTTAATCTCCCTCATGTTTAGACTCATTAGTTTTGACATTTTACACCGTTCACCCCATTAGTTTGTCAATTTTAAGACCTTTCGTCACATTTCTTTATCAATATCAAGACATTTTGTGTCATTTAGGTGTCAATTTCTTCCTGACGAGCGATAGCGAGGCTGTAATTTTCAAGGACCTGGCCTTTGGCCGAGATTTTTTTTTTTGCTGAAAAATGTATACATTTATATCGAAGGGGGACCTTGAGGATAATTTATTAAGCTTGATGGAGGTCTAGGTCGGGACATTTTGTATATAAATATACTAATAAATAAACATTAACCACTTAAGGGGCTGTTTTGTTGGTCTATGAATTCAGTTATTCATAATTATGTATGTTTAGTTTCATCGCTAGACCTCCATCAAGCTTAAAGACAAATAATAATGACAACGAAATGGGATGAAAGGTCTTAAAATCGAAAACCTGATGGACCGAACGTCTTACAATATCAAAACTAATGGGGCTAAACACGAGGGAGAAAGCTGTCCGGAATAAATGACCCATCTCCCCTTTATGCCATCGTACCAATCCATTCCCAAAGTGTATTAGCCCTCGTATATTTCCGAATCCTACAAACATGGCACTAGACACATGAACACTGAATTTGGCAGATGGCTTCCATCTACTGTGATTGTATCCTGGGCTGTTCGTCTCTCTATGGTACAGGCACTTATAAACATTGTATCATGGGCTGTTCGTCTCTCTATGGTACAGGCACTTATAAACATTGTATCATGGGCTGTTCGTCTCTCTATGGTACAGGCACTTATACACATTGTATCATGGGCTGTTCGTCTCTCTATGGTACAGGCACTTATAAACATTGTATCATGGGCTGTTCGTCTCTCTATGGTACAGGCACTTATAAACATTGTATCATGGGCTGTTCGTCTCTCTATGGTACAGGCACTTATAAACATTGTATCATGGGCTGTTCGTCTCTCTATGGTACAGGCACTTATAAACATTGTATCATGGACTGTTCGTCTCTCTATGGTACAGGCACTTATAAACATTCGTGGAGCCCTATGTGTTGTGTGTCCAATTATAACTAACTGGATTGATTTTTTGGATGGAACTTGCTTTTCATTAGATAGTAAATATAGTTTTATAGGTAGGAATCCTCTTCCCATTGTAAGATTCACATACTAGGCGAGACAGAGTAAGGCGTGAGGGAACGCTAAAGTGTTCCCGGACCCTAAATGGAACTTTAAATGTTATTTCTGTTCGGGCTCTGTCTCGAGTCGGTCACCCTCAACTAAAAGGTATGTGCCTGAGTATTTACATACATGCATACATACATACATACATACATGATTAGATATAGGAAGGGTCCACGGATGTTTCTGAGTGCCTGTACTCCGGAATTGATGTATCGACCATAGCATCACCTTCTGGCTGGGGTCCAAATGTTACGTGGGGTTCTCTCGTTCCGGGCTCGATCATATCTCATCGTTTAGCCCAGACCAGCTCAGCCTCCCTACTCTATATGTACAGTTTAGAGGAGGTCTTATAGTCAGGTGTGTGTGTGTGTGTGTGTGTGTGTGTGAGTTAATTATGTATATCTGATATATATAGATATATGTATCTATTTATCTATCTATAACAAAAAAATATATATATATATATATATAGACAGTATATATATATATATATATATATATATATATATATATATATATATATATATATATAAACATATATATACTGTATATAAATATATATATATATATATATATACTGTATATATATATATATATATATATATATATATATATATATATATAGAGAGAGAGAGAGAGAGAGAGTTTTTGATGCAACACTTAATTACCGTTAGGCCCTTAACCCACTGAGCCCCAGCGACGCACTGTTTGCGTCCAAAATGTTTGTAACGCTAAACCCCAGCGTCACATAAGGTGCGTCCTGGTTAATTACTCCGGTCCTATGGCACCTAGAGGGCTCAGATTTGTATGGCTACTGTGAAAGTATCCCACGCAACAATGCCGATGGTTGAAAACTCTTAAAGTCAAACCGCGTGCGCGTGAACGCGCAAAAACCTGTTTTTGCCTGTTTTTGCCTACCCATTTCCCCTCTTGTAATTCCGACTTTTGGCACCGTAGGACCCCTTAATGAGCTAGGGGATCTGTTTTTTGTGGGTTTTCCTTCATTCCTAACCCATTCCTGGTGTTTTCTGGAAAAACACTTTTTTTCACAACCTGCTGGTCCTGGGTGGTACATTTATTATTAACTAGCTGGGGCTCAGTGGGTTAATAGGATGATTGTTATATTGTGTATAGGAAGTGCTTATTGCTTGAAAAAGTTCAGTTTATGTCTGTATCATTTAAGTGTATGGGCGTATATATTTGCTAATTTATATATTTGTATATTATTTTTGAAGTTACCTCCCTAGACCTCCATCAAGCTTGAAAGACACCTGCCCAAGACCCTCTTTCAAGATTAATTTGTACATTTTTCGATAGAAAAATGTCCCGTCTGGTTCCTCTTATATTATAGGCTCGCTATAGCTCACCAAACTAAAACCGACACCTAAATGACACGAAAAGTCTTAATATTGACAAAGAAATGGGGCAAAAGGTCTTAAAATCGCCAAACTAATGGGCCGAACATCTTAAAATCTAAAAACTAATGGGGCTTAACATGAAGAGGAAGCGGGGCCAGAACAAAAACTACTTATATCCCCTTAAAGTACACTGACGCATAAAAGAAAGGTACCCCCCTGTGCGAGAGATCTAAGGCCTCGCGCTGTTTAGTTGTGGTAATACTGGCTCTGAACCATCGACGTCAAGAAAAGGAGTGGCCACTGTGAATTGTGCGAGGGAGTAGGGAGCTGATGTGAACGAAGCAATGCTTCACTTCATTTTGAGAGTCGTTTTGGTAATTCTCTCCTTTTCGTGACTTCGATGGTTCAGGGCCAGTGTTATCACAACTAAATAGCGTAAGGCCTTAGATCTCTCGCTCGGGGGAGTACCTTTCTTTTATGAGTGAGTGTACCATTATTATGTATTATATGGCTAAGATATAATGTATATTTTATACTCTTTGGTATTTTGTGAATTTGTATGTATACTATTTTTGCTTATTGGTACAGCTTTGTTAATGTTCACTAGTCAAACAGAACGTCTTAACTCCTATTATAATGTGTATTACATACCATTGCCAATATGTTACCAGAAAATGCACCAACATTGTGTTTTTGTTTTAAATAATTGTAACAGTTTGAAGGCTCACCATTCAAACAGAAAGCCATGTGTCATTTTAGCAATGCTTTTGCTCAGCATTTCCAATGATATTACCATATATTACACCAGTATATATCAGTTAGTCTTATCAATATTGTCCATTGATGGGGTTTCTTTGACTGTGATCCTCTAACATTAATCAACCCGCATCATATTAACTCTCAGGACTCCAAAATTAAAGTCGACACCAATAACAATTACCATTTAGGTGTCGATTTCTTCCTGGCGAGCGATAGTGAACCTGCAATGCAAGAGGAATTGACCTTCGGCCGTAAAGCATTTTTCAAATCGAAACCTTTTCAAATTTATCTCGAAGGAGGATTTTGGGGGTATTGTTTTAAGCTTGATTAAAGTCTAGGGAGGAAACAAAAAAGAAATCGTAAATATATAAATAATTGACTAAGTAAATATATTAAATCTCCCCTTAATGTCGAATTTAGTTTGATGAATGGCTTATAACGGAATCGTGAACAATCAATAATTGGGGACACATTAACACAAATATCCTCTTCTGACACCTGTGGCATCAATTTATGACGGACGCAGTATATATATGTGAATGTGAGAGAGCTATTGCAGTCGGTAACAGCCTGATTTGTTATTGTCATTTATCCATGTGCATTTGTTTTAATTTTAATATATTAAATGTCCATGTTGACTTGATTTATCTAATGTAATCCCTTGAGGATAATAAAACATTTTAACAGCTAATTCTGGGTATTATTAAACGATTATATTTATATTAGGAAGGATGTATGGAAGTCAGAAGGTTAATTGAGACAGTCATTACCCTTCTTATTCCAACAAATCCGTCCTAAACTGTATATAATCGTCACATGATACACTGTCAAAACACGTAATTATACTTAAGGGCTTAACCCGGGAACTGCGGGAGACTCTTAAGAGTTCCACCGGCGGACTGCGGGAAGACTCTTAAGAGTCAGAGAAAAAAAAAATCAACTTTTGACATCGAAAAAAAAAAAAAAAAAAAAATTGTTTGGCCCCTGGGCCATGCAAAATCTCAGTCCTCTACCTCCCCTCCTTCCCCACTTTCCTCCTCTCCTTCAGTTATCACCTATTTTCCCTGTTATTCCCTTATTCTGAGGTATATTTTCGTGCAAACACTAGCGAGTTGCAAGCAGGGCATTGTCACCAGTGTTAGCAAACGAGTGCAAGAGAGAGAGAGAGAATATCGATCGACTGTGTCTCAGTGGCCTTGGGGGAAATTGGCGGGAAAGCAGCTTGCCTCACCCCTACATTATACAACTCGCGGGCTATATCTCCGATTTTGACCATCCAAACGCTGTTTTCACTCGTTTTATTGTTGTTTCAGGTTAATACCTTTATAATCAACCCATAATAGGTGCGTATGGATAAGTATTAATGCTATTAATGGTACAATGAATATTTTAGTGACGGAAACACCTCAAATACATGCGCACAGGGAGAGGTGTCTAATTACCCCCATGCGCAGCCGAGAGGTTAATTCATTGTTCACCGTCATCCCAGAGTTAGTCATTCTATCTGAATACATGTTATTACATAATGTTGAATTATCTACTACAAAAATTATCCTTTGTAAAACAAAACAAAACTAATTAAATAGAATAAATCACTTACTGGAGAACGAAGACATTGATCACTGGATTCCAACGGCAATATTCTTTTGTAATAAGCTGCCACGTGGTTCTATTATGTGTGAGATTATGCCGACTTTCTAAATACAAATAGACAAATGTATAAAATCATAGCCCATCTACTTAATTTCATAAATTAGTAAATCAAGTAAAATGAGCCATGGCCGTTTTGTATATGCATAAAGGAGACAAAAGGGAAAGCTGCCTGAAACAAGTGTACTTACCAAGGTTCAAAGAGTGACAGAGATCCAAAAACAGGGTAAGTTAGAGGCAATTTAGGTGTGTTGGAAAGAAGTGTGGTATGTTTGTTTTTAGTGTAGTGAAATTAATAGGAGGAGGAGGTGTTTGTGAGAAAAGCTGGATTACTATCTGTGTAGGTGAGGCACAAATAGAAACAATGTGGGAAGCCATACAAATGAAACAGGAGTTCCAGCAACTCCTTATCGTATGCCTATGATGCCTCCTCTAGGTACTACCCTGCTCAATTGGTGCCTACAATCTCTTCAGAATGTGATATGTCTTACTTTACTTACACACGAACAGCCTTGTTACGTTTCATTTTGTTGTTCGCAATTATCTGTATGCTGAAATATACAGTACCTTAGTAAACACTGTATGAATATTGTGTGTGTATGTGTGTGTGTGTGTAACATCGTACGACAAAACATATACAATGTAATATTGTCAGTATTACTATAATATATGACGGTTGTCTGCAGATAAGTAATACGGAAAAATATACAGTTGTATATGTTTTTGATTTTTCTAAGTTTCAATTCTTACTCCAAATATAGAATTATAACCCATATATTCAATACCTTAGAACAATGGAACACGGCCTTACTCCAGATTGCAAGTGAAGTAAAGAGACAGGGGAGTCTTGAGTCTTCTATTATTGATTGTCTGGCCCAGTAACCCATCCACAAGAGTTGAAAAGTGAGGGTGCCAGCACACATCCCTGTTTCTCTCCTGAGTTAACAGGGGAAGAGAGTGAGACCTGTCCACCACACTCGATAGCCCTTTTTGTTCCTGTATAAAATCCAGACACCAAATCAATAATGACAGCAGATATGCTAAATAGTCAGAGAAGCTCCCACAGAATCAAATGCCTTTTTGAAATCTAGATAAACTGCAAGCAGGCTCTCTGCAAACTCAAGTCGTTTCTCCACAAGGACCTGGATGTCAGTCGTTGACTTTTTGGGTGTGAAGCCAGATTGCTCAGGTCTCTGAACTTTTAGAAGGTGACTCTGAATTCACTAAAATCGTATATGAAGAAATAGCTTGCCTGAACAGCGTAACAACACAGTAGTTGTTGCAGCATTGTCGGTCTCATATCAATTTCCAGATATAGATGATTATAAGCCCTTTATCCAGTCAAGTGGAATGGTACTAGTTCGCCAGACAGGACAGATTCTCAATAGCTCACCAGAAATGCCACAGACGCTCGGAGCATCCCCACCTTTCAGCCAAACCACAGCCTCCTGTATCTAAACAAAGGAGGGTAAGTCTTAACTAATTGGAGGTTCAGAAACCAATGGCAGTTCATTTATTGGGTGAATGTGTTTGCCAGGGAGGAGGGTAGGGTGGGGTGGGGGGTCAGTCATGTACAACAGCTTAGAGTAATCAGCACATCGGGCCTTACACTCACTATCAAACGATGGGACTGTGCCATCTGCCATTCGAACCAAGTTTACCTGGAGCGGAGCTCAACCACATTTACCCTTAATGTGCATGTCTGCTGAAATGCATATCAAGAGCTTCAGTTTAAGAATTAGGACATGGTAATTTAAGCAAAAATAAATATAGAGGAGGAAGAGAACATGTATCAATAAATACAAAAGTTTGTAGGTATTCCAAAGAACGTTTTCTCAAAAGACGACCTATGCATTACCCTGATAAGCGCTAAATAGCAGTAGGAGCTAGGGTAGTTATTTGTGCATTTCTGCCAAAATATTCGATCTCACAGAATTTAAAAAAAAGTACCTCAATGTCTTGGAAATAAGCAGCCACATCCGCCAATATATATATATCCACCCTAAAAAAATGTGGGTGTGGAGTTACGGTGGCTGCAAGTTGAAAAAAATGGGCTGATAGGCACGACATCCCCGAGCGAGCGAGTGTGTGTGAGTGAGTCAGGCGGGAGGAGAGAGAGAGAGGGTGGAGGCAAGAACGTGCGATTGATGAGAAGCAACGCTCTATATCTCGCCTAAAAAGCACCTTTATGGTTTCACCTGTTCATATTCATGAGTAAGGCAGCCCATGTGAATAATATACACTGATAAATGAAGCGCAGAGAGGCATACGGACGAATAATAGGCGAAATAAGAGTGGTGTATTGAGAAAGGTGGGTGGCGCGGGAGAGAAAAGGGGTCAGATTACAGTAAGTAGATGAGATTAGCGTGGGTGTATGCACAAATTTAGACCTTATAGACACTTTGTGTTGTCGTTGCTATATTGTAAACAACGATAAGACTTCTTGGATGGCGCAGTATGTTAGAGTAACCCGATATCTCATTACACAATTTTTACGCACTATTTGCTTGCAACTCATGGATGAAAGGTTATTTATTTACTTGTAAATTTCTTTACTGTTTGTTCGTAATGATAGAATATGTTAGGTTATGTAAAAGTATTATACATACTAAATACTTCGATATACACAAGTGTATCGAGGGTATATATATATTTTTTTTTGTCAAGCATTCGTCTGCCCGAAAATACGTACGCACTAATCGCTGTCAGTATAGTGTGAACAGTCATGGTCTAGTGGTTAGAGTGATGGACTGAGTGAGATGTAGGCCTAGAGACGTAGGCCTAGAGACGTGGGTTCGAAACCAGAGAGGTTATGGGGATGTTTTTGGAGTGTTTATATCACTTGAAATATTTTTTTTTTTACATACTTACGCCCTGCTATTCATAAAGTCGAAAACTTTGATGAATAGCAGAGCGTAAGTATGTTTTTTTGTGTTTATTTATTTGTTTTTTGTTTGTTTTTTTGTTTGTTTTATTATTACAAAAAGGTTGTTACAAAAGGTTAGTACATAAGTATAATATTACATAGGTATATATATAAATAAAACAAAATATTGCCTGGCTAATGAATTAAACTGAAATAATAAATGAAAATATTGCTTATATATACAGTATACTGTATACAATAATATACTGTGTATATATATATATATATATATATATATATATATATATATATATATATATATATATATATATATATAATATATATATATACAGTATATACCAAAACATATGAACTTATCCTACAACTATAATTTGTACATGTTATGATAATATTATCACGTTGGTCAGGTACGGGCAAGTAGGTAGGCAGGCAGGTGTTTTGAGATCACGTTGGTCAGGTACGGGCAGGTCAGGTACGGGCAGGTAGGTAGTGAGGTAGGTAGTGAGGTAGGTGGGCGGGGCAGGAGTTTGGCTGAGATAGGGCGACACAGGTACCACTCCTAGTAGTACTTGAGTGAGTGGTAGTCCCTGAAGCACTCGCCCAAACACAACCCAACGTTGCATTCCTTGCACATTGATGTGACTCGGCTTCTTCTTTGTGGCTTTCTGGTGGAGTGGGCACAGACCTGGCACTGTACTTGCAGCCTCCGGGTGCCAGATAGCTCGGTGTGGATAGGGTAGTGTTTGTCATATCCATCAATGACTCTGTCTGGGAGGTTGACTGCACGGCGACCCCTGTGACCGGAGACTGGTTGGTGTTTTTGTAGGAGTTGGTAGGCGACGTTGTATATGAACTCCCTGAACTTGAGTTTTTTGTTCGGGGCCATGTCTTTTTTTACAAGCCACATGTTGTAAGCGTTGAACATCGTGATGTCAACAAAGTGAAGGAAAAGCTTGTGATACCACTTCACTGTTTTTCGTAGGCACTCAACGCCTGCAAGCTGGCAATCAGACTTGTCCACAAGGCGCATGTACTTGGTGTAATCCACCACCATATCAGGTTTCTGGATAGACTTCTTGGTACGGTAGTGGAATTTACCAGAGTCCACTTGGGCACCTGTATGGACAGTCGAAAGCAGGTGAACTGGTCGCTTATCGAGCCACTTTACCGCCAGAACTTTCCCAGACTTCTCCAGCTGCTTGTAGTGCTCTTTCTTCTTTCTTCTTGGTCTGTCCAGTCTGCGGCGCCTTTGTTCCTCTGCCAAGTCGTCATCAGAAGCGGTGTCACTGTGGGAGGGGTTGTCCAGTTCTATGCGATTGCCTTGGAACTTAGGCATGAACTTCCTGTTAGTTCTGACAGTCCCACATGCCCCCGTTTTGTGGTCATGGAGGAACTGGCAGAGTGCAGGACTTGTATACCAATTGTCGGTGTACAACGTGTGCCCCTTGTTCAGGTAGGGCTCCAGCATCTTTTTCACAATGTGCCCTGACATGCCCAATGGGTCGTTGCCACCGACTTTTGGAATGTCTACATCAGTGCCGGTGTATACGATCATGTCGAGCACTATTCCACTTTCACAATCGCACAACACAAAGATCTTGATCCCGAACCTGTGTCTCTTCAAGGGGATGTACTGCTTGAACACCAGGCGTCCTTTGAAAAGCACGAGCGACTCATCAATCACCAGGTTGGCAAAGGGGTAGAAGAATTTCCTGTACCTTTGCAACAACATGGTCAACACATCCCGAACTTTCCATATTCTATCAGCTCGGTTTGGATTATTATTGTCTGCGAAGTGCAAAAATCGCAGAAGCAAGAAAAATCTATCACGAGCCATATATTTCCGGAAAATTGGGGTGTTGATGATTGGGTCGTGCTTCCAATAATGCTCCATTACATGCTTCCTGCAGAGAGGCATGATTAGCAACAACGCAAAGAACACAAGGAGCTCAGGGACAGTCGTATCAACCCATGCACGAATTCTTGCTCTAGGAGATATCATATCAATTCTTTCCCTCACCCAGGTAAAATAGCCATTGGTTTGGGAAACGAGATGAGATAATACCTCCTGGTCAAAAAATGCACAGAAGAAATCAGATTCCGTGGACTGGTCATTGCAGGGCCAGTCTGCTGTTGAACCAGCCAGATTGGCATTGAACTGGTGCAAATCTGGTTGGAAATGGGACCCTTCAGACCAGGCAAAATTATACGCCCGTGGGGGATCAGGATCAGCCCCTCCGTCAGCCACGTCGTCTGCGCCTTCGTCGTCAGACAGGTCTTGGTCATGGTCACGGTGCAGAAGTACATCGTCGTCTTCCGAATCCTCTGCACCTCCCTCATATTGGTCTTGATCCTCCTCAGACTCGCTCCCACTATCACCACCCCAGCCATAGTTCCTGGGATCGAAGGCTTCCCCTTCTGCAGCGTCGTCGTCAGAGGAGTCAGGAGGGAAGAGGAGGGCGTCAAACTTGGATGGCGTTAGACCGGCTGCCAAAACTCTACGAGGCCCTCCAACAGCAGCAGGGGCATGGGTGGGCGTGGGTGGTGGAGCAGGGGCGTGCGTGGGCGGTGGTGCAGGGGCGGCCGTGGTGGGCAGTGGTGCAGGGGCGGCCGTGGTGGGTAGTGAGACAGGGGCGGCCGTGGTGGGTGGTGGTGGTGGTGGCAACGCGGGGGTGGTAGAGGCGGGAGGTGTCACCTTACTCCTCTTGAACTGATAAGGGTGTCCTTTACCCTTACCCTTCTTGCCAACTACCCCCGATGCTCCTGCATCCCCAGGACGGCCACTTGTACTTCCTGTGGTGGTGGGCGCCGTGGGCGTCGTTGCCACAACAGTAGAGGCAGTAGTTGTTGTGGTAGCAGTTGTCAGAGCAAATGCTGAGGACAATGACCTCTTCGCACTCGTCGTGCTTGGTGCACGTGTCGTGCCTCTCCCACCACGTGTTGTGCCTCTCCCAGCACGTGTAGGTCTTCTTGGCTGCACTGGCTCATCATCCTCAGAAGTATATACGTAGGAGGGGTCCCTGGCATGTGTTCGTGTCCTGCCACGAGCACTAACACCGCCAGCAACAGGGTAGGGCGAGTCAACAGGGAGCGAGTCAGGGGAGCGTGTAGGCTCCATGGTGACTGAGAGCGTACTGCGTGTGTAGACTGTGTGGGGTGCGTGCGGCGGGTGGTTGTGGGTGCCATCGAGAGGTACCATGTCGCACTAAACGTGGCGCAATTTGTGACTCCCCAGACAGCTTGGCGCCGTTTTGGTACGCCTTTAAAAATCCTGCTTCCGTGAGGCCTATCGCGTTCCCTATAGGAAGCCTTCCGTGAGGCCTATCGCGCTTGCCGGGTTACATAGGTAGATAAAATTATAGCTTGCAATGTTCACGGATCCCCCAAAACTCCAGTATAAACCCTTTAGAGTGATATTTTAAATACAATATCTCAAAGGGGAGTTTGAGAAACCGATTATCTGGCTCTCTTTCCTAAGCCATGGTACATGTTTCTATGTTCCCAAACTATGCATACTTTACAATATATTAAAATTAAAAATTTTAAATAAATAAAAAATATGAGCCTCACATAGATTTAGTTTTGTTTTATATATATATATATATATATATATATATATATATATATATATATATATATATATATATATATATATTATATATATATATATATATATATATATATATATATATATATTTATATATATATATATATATATATATAGATATATATATATATATATATATATATATATATATATATATATATATATATATATATATATATATATATATATATATATATATATATATATATATATATATTATATATATGTATATATATATATATTATATATATATATATACAGTATATATATATATATATATATATATATATATATATATATATATATATTAAACAAAACTAAATCTATGTGAGTGAGGAAGACAAAAGGCAGAACTGCCTGTAGAGAGTACCTTCACCAGGCTTGAAAGTGTGACAGGGCCAACATTAAGGAATGTTCGAGCCAAAATGTCTGGACACACGGAGTTTGAAGCAACTTAGGTCATATGATGAGGGAAAGATAGATTCAGGGAGAGAGATGTTGAATAGAAGAAAGATTGGGAGTATCGTTTCACTCTTGAGTTAGAGAGTTGTACAGAGTAGGGGTAGGATTGTATTGCAAGACAGGTACTATGTACCCTCCGTAGAGGAGGTGGTATGCACTGAGAGAGCTCTGAGGAACACTGATTATTGTAGTAGCGATATAATAGCCAGAAAGATGTAATATTGCGGCGAAGAGAGAGAGATTACAGAGAGTCAGTGAGTGGACAGGAGTTAATGATATGAAAGGCTTTCCTTTCTACTTTGTCTAGAAGTGCTGTGTGAGAGTATCCTCCCCACACATGTGAACATTACTAAATTCAAGGATGCACTGTGCCCCTATACAGAGCAAGAAGCTGTGCAGGGGTAAAGAACCCCTTGAGGTGGTTGAGCACACCCAGCTTCTGGGAGGTCGTCTTAGCAGGGTGGTGATATGTTTTGTTTCAATAGGGACCAGAACACAAAGAGACCGAGAATACTGGAAGAAGATGAAGGGTTGATTTTTGTATAGTTGAAGAATATGGGATAGTCCTCTGTGAGTGCACGACGGGTAGATAGATGAAGAAATTTTTTTTTGGAAGCATTAGAGGTAACAAGTTTTCCTCTGCCCCAAATTGATATGGTAGTTAAATCAGAATATAAGTGTTGTATGGCTTCATTACATTTGTTTTGGGGGGATTTCTTGCTAGGGCGTTCTGGAAAACTAGTTGAATAGTGTAAGGTAGAGTCGTCTGCATATGAATGGATAGGACTGGAGCTACAGTTGAGAAGGCCATTTATGACAATTAGAAAGATAATTGGAGATAGGACAAAACCTTGAGGAACACTGGATTTTTTTTTCTTTTTTCTATATTCCAACTACTCCCTCTCGGACATAGGCTGAGAGCCTTTACACTCAACCGCTGAACACGGTGAGGCCCGTGAGGTCTTGTTCCAGTCTAGGGAGTGAGACATGCGAAGCACCCCGGCTCGAAGCAATCCCATCTCTGAAGCTGCTCCGCCTCAGCGCTTCACAGTCTCATTCCCCAGACTCGGACCCTCACTCTCAGAACGCCACCTATTGAGCAATTAGGATGCAACAAGCCCCCATATCAGGCTCCCCTTCCACATCGTCTCCCCCCTCACCACTGCCACCTGCCCACCTACAACCGACCCGTAACTCCACCCCCCTGCAGGCCTCACCCACCCATACACCAAGCCTACTATCACCCACAACCACACTTAGCTCACCACATAACCCCTTGCAGCCGCAGCCCCACCTACTGGGGTTGTCTACACCAGTGTGCAGATATTATCTGGAAAGAAGGTGCTACTTTGGTCAAAAGGGCGAATATAATGGGAATTCATGTAGATTTGCTCATCCCAAAATTTGCAACAACATAACCAGTCATGGAAAATGTAGATTTGGTGAAACCTGCAAATACCACCACCCATCCCTTTGCAAGACATCACTTAAGAACAAGACCTGCTACAATATGAAATGCCCAGCTTTTCATATTAGAGGGACTTGGAGATATGCTAGACCTAACACGAATGGTAGCCCAAAAAAACTCTCTAGCTATGCGAGGACGAGACAGAGGAAAAAGGCAAGGAGGGAAAGGGCAGATGAAGATGAAGAGACTGAGGGAGATGGAAGAGCACATAGAACACCTCGAGCACCTCCTGGCCTCCCAAGAGTGGCCAATACATCCCGAAGACTATTAGGTACACATAGTACTCCAGACAATCCCTTCCCAATCTTGTTTGCAAATATCCAAGGCCTAAAAAATAGAACCACGAACAAAGTACCATTTATTAGGGGCCTGCTAGAAGAAGGAAACGCTATATTTGCGGCTCTCACAGAAACTCACATTAAAGATCAGGAAGATAGTGAGGTATGGATTCCTGGTTACAACCTACATAGGGCAGACAGAACGCATAGATCACATGGAGGTGTAGCCTTGTACATACATGACTCACTGATATGTACTGAATTCCTAAATAACAGTAATGATGTGGTGGAAATACTTGGAGTTAAAATAGAATCCCTAAATTTAGCAGTTATTGTTACATACAGGCCTCCAGACTCATCCCGAGAAGAATTCAAAACCCAGCTCAACAAAATAAAAACAGAAGTGGAAACCCTGGGGAACCCAACACCAAAATATTATATGGCTAGGAGACTTTAACCTACCAAACATTAAATGGAGACAACTAGAAAACCAGTTAGTGGCAAATAACACCGGAGAAGCAAATACTAATACGAGAGAGCTTTTTGAACTTTGTGATTTTTTTAGTCTTACCCAACATATTTCTGAACCCACACGGGAAAACAATATCTTAGACCTGGTCTTCACTAACAACGACTCTCTAGTACACAGCATTAACATATCGGACACAACATACTCAGATCATAAATTAATTGAGATTAAAACAACCTTAGAAAGTGTACAGACAACCTCAGAATCGAGAAGAAAAACCGGCCCCTTCAGTAAATTTAACTTCAATAACAAAAACATTAGGTGGGAAGAGGTAAATCAAGAAATGGAGGACATAGACTGGGAAGATTTAATGGATAACCTGACACCAGCAGAATGTCTAGTCTTAATAACAGAAACCATGACCCAAATCTGTAGCCACCATATACCTGCAAGACAAACAAAACGAAGAAGCAAACAAGATCGGGAAAGCAGGAGGCTGTACAGAAGAAGAAAATTACTCACACAAAGACGCACACATCAAAATCTACAGGATAGGCAAAAGGTCGAAATAGATAGAGAAATTGTGGAAATTGAACAAAGGCTAAGAATATCATATGAACTACAACATATGGAAGAGGAGAGGAAAGCTATTGCAGGTATAAAGGAAAATTCCAAATACTTCTTTTCATACGCCAAACAAAAGGCTAAAACAACATCAAACATCGGCCCACTGAGCAAAGGGGACGGCTCTTTCACAGGGGACAAAAAGGAAATGAGCGAACTCTTAAGCAGGCAGTATGAAATGGCATTCAGTGAGCCTGATGAAACAAAAGTCATCAGAGACCAAAATATATTTTTCATGGAAACCTCCCCCACGGAAACCCCTCAGATGCTGGATATTGATTTCGGTCCAAAAGACATAGAAGAGGCCATTTCCAACATGCCATCCCACTCGGCACCAGGCCCGGACTCTTGGAATTCGATCCTAATGAAAAAATGTAAGGAAAACCTCTCAAAACCCCTGGCTATAATGTGGAGAAGGAGTCTAGACACTGGTGACATACCAGATAGCTTGAAAACCGCAATAATTGCCCCACTGCATAAAGGAGGGAGTAAAGCACTACCAAAAAACTACCGCCCGGTATCTCTAACCTCTCACATCATTAAAGTTTTCGAGCGAGTCCTGCGAAGCAAAATTTCAACATTCATGGAGACAAATGAACTACACAACACCGGTCAACATGGGTTCAGAGCGGGAAGATCATGTCTCTCACAACTTTTGGAACACTATGACAAAATTCTTAAAGCGCTAGAAGAATATATTTTTTCTATATTCCAACTTACTTCCTCTCGGGCATAGGCTGAGAGCCTTAACATTAACCGCTTTACAATGAACAGTGAAGCCTGTGAGGTCTTGTTCCAGTCTAGGGAGTGAGACATGTGAAGCACGTAGAGCACAACGAGCACCTGCCATCCTGCCTTCACATGAGGCACGGTGCTCACTCATGGCCCGAAACGACCCCATCTCTGCAGGCACCTCGTTCCCGTGCTTCACTGTCTCACCACCTACACTCGGACTCTCACACTTACACACACACAACGCCACCTGTTGAGCAGATAACTCACCAGGCATTGCACCCCTATAGCATATTTTGAATATGGGAATATTCATACAGTGCTATTTAATCAGGGAACAATGAGGGTATTTTATTGACGTTTCGGTGGGCTTGTGGTAATGCACTGATACTAGGTACAGCACAAATTCCATCCCAATAATATCTTCCCATTGATACATCGGGATTTGAACCCGGGACCTTTGGATTACCAGGCCAGTGGCAAGACCACTCCACCACACCTACACCGATTTTGCTAAGGCATTTGATAAATGTGACCATGGTATAATAGCCCACAAACTGAAAGCAAAAGGTATAACTGGGAAAATCGGACGGTGGATATACAATTTCCTCGTAAACCGAAAACAATCGGTAGCAGTAAACCAAGTCACTTCGGAGCCTTCGGATGTCAAAAGCTCAGTGCCCCAAGGAACAGTGCTACCGCCCCTTCTGTTCCTCATACTAATTTGTGACATAGATACCAACACCAGACACAGTACGGTGTCGTCTTTTGCTGATGACACAAAATTAAGCAAGATAGTAAACACACAAGAGGACACGGGCCGACTGCAGGAAGACATGAATGTAGTGTTCCAGTGGACCAGGGAAAACAACATGCAATTCAATGAGGAAAAATTCCAATTAATACGGTATGGAGATAATAATGGTGTTAAAGAAATTACAAATTACTTAACAGAATCTAACCACATAATAGAACGGAAAGACAGTGTGAAAGACCTTGGGGTATTAATGTCTGAAAATATGGGTTTCAAAGTACATAACCAGGTCAAAGTGGCGGCTGCGAAACGTCTAACGGGTTGGATTCTGCGTACTTTTAAAACACGCGGTGAATTGCCTATGATAACGCTCTTCAAATCTCTAGTGCTACCGCGGCTTGAATACTGTAGCGTATTAACATCCCCATACAAAGCAGGTGAAATAAATGACGTAGAGAGTGTACAAAGAAATTTCACTTCGCATATAAGTTCGATAAAACATCTACACTATTGGGAGCGTTTAAGAGCACTGAATCTGTACTCACTGGAACGTAGAAGAGAACGTTACCTAATAATATACACGTGGAAAATCGCAGAGGGTTTAGTACCAAACCTACATACTCCGATAGTCATGAAATTCAGTGATAGGAGAGGCTGGGAATGCGAAATCCCCCGGATGAATAACAGGGGTGCTATGGGCTCTCTGCGAGGGCTGGTTATCACACAGAGGCCCACGTCTCTTCAACAAACTCCCACGGCGAGTAAGAGACATGAGGGACATCTCGTTAGACAACTTCAAGAGAGCCCTAGATGTCGAACTGCAAAAAGTGCCAGACGAGCCCATCCTCGCAAGGGAGCGAGCTGTCGCTTCAAACAGTCTACTGCACCAAATCACCACCCATAACGAGGGGCGTTGCGCTCCTTGGTGCCGCTAGAGGAGCGGCGAACACATCCAAAGGTATCCAAAGGTAAGGTAACTCACTAGGCATTGCCCACCTGTAGCATTTATTTAATATGGGAATATTCATACAGTGCTATTTAATCAGGGAACAATGAGGTCATTTTTTTTGGCATTAAAGTGTGCTGTGGTAATGCACTGAAACTAGGTACAGCACAAATTCCATTCCAATAATATCTTCCCATTGACATATTGGGATTCGAACCCGGGTCCATGGGATTACCAGTCCAGTGGCAAGACCACTCTGCCACACCTCCCCAGAGTTGATAGGATGAGGAATTAAATTATGGCCGTCCAAAACCGCAGTTATGGAACAGCTGGAAAGGAATTTAGAGACAAAGGCACAGATGGAGGGATAGAAACCGAAGGAGGGTAGTTTAGAAATTACATATTTGTGCCAAACTCTATCGAAGGCCTTCGATATGTCTAGCGCAATAGAAAAGGTCTCCCCTAGGTCCCAAAAGGAGGATGACTAAGAGTTAGTAAGATATGAAAGAAGATCTTCAGTAGAGCGACGCTTAAGGAAGCCATACTGGCGATCTGAGAGTAGATTATGAAAAGCGAAATACTTAAAAAATTTGGAAGTAAGAATAATTTTTAAAAACTTGAGAGATACAAGGGATGTGAGCAATTGGACGATAGTTGGAGGGTTGAGAGCGGTCACCTTTCTTTGGGACAGGTTGAATGAGAGCAAACTTCCAGCATGAAGCAAAGATGTTAGAGAAGAGACAGAGATGAAAGAGTTTGCCTAGGCAGGGAATCAGCACGGAAGCACAGTTTTTTAGTACAACAGGAGGAACACCGTCCAGACTGTACACCTTCTTAGTATAAAGCCCAGAGAGGGTAGAAAGGACATCTTTATAAGATATTAGGATATTAGGCATAAGTAGAAGAGGGGTGGAGAGGGAAGAATAGCACAGGAGTCATCCAAGATGGGGTTTCTAGCGAAATTTTGAGCGAAGAGCTTAGCTTTGTCAGAGGAAGACGTGATGGTTGTATTGTGCCTTCAGAGTGGAAAACGGGAGGGATAGAGGAGGAAGTAAATTTTTCGAGAGGATTTTGGCTAGATGCCTGAAAGCTTGGGAGGAGCTAAAGTTGGATAGTTCAGTGCATTTAGTATTGATGAAAGAGTGCTTGTCGAGTCGAAGAACAAATTTGGCTGATGATTCCGGGCAGAAACAATGAAAGAATGGATTCTTGAGTTTTAAGGCGTCGGTACCATTTGAATGCTTCCTCCTTATTGCGGACAACAGTAGAACAAGTGTGAGTAAACCATATTTGTTTTGCATTAGTGTAGGAGAAAGAAAATGGGATGCATGTCTCCATGCCTGATAGGATTACCTCGGTAATGCGTTCATCAGTCTTCGAGAGTCCCTTGCCACGAAAGCAAAAATCATTCCATGGGAAATCAAAGAAGAACTGTTGGAGAGCCTCCCAGTCAGTAGCGCCAATGCCACAAGCGCTGCTGGCTGGGATGGTCGGGTGGCTGTAATAGAGAGATAAGACAGGTGACAGAGATAAGTTTATGGTCGGAGGAGCCCAAAGGAGAGAACAGATCGACAGTATAAGAAGAAGGGTTAGAAGTTAGAAACAAGTCAAGCATGTTGACCCGATCACCTAAGCGATCCGGGATATGGGTGGGTTGCTGAACTAACTGTTCTAGGTCATTTAGGATAGAAAAGATGTATAGGCTTGTTCACCAGGTTGGTCAGTCGAATGAGAGGAGAGCCATTGGCGGTGGTGAACATTGAAATGTCCTTATTTGGAGATTTCTGAGAAAGTAGAAAAGATGGAATGTGTTCCATTTTCGAGTTTAGATAGTGAAAGAATTTGGGAAAGTCGGTAGTGTTAGGGGAAAGATAGACAGCACAGAAACATCTAGTATGAGAATGACAGGATAGTTTGAGCCATCCATAAAGTTGAGAATTCAGAGGAGTCGAAATCGGGAACACGAGAGCAAGTGAATTTGTTGTGCACGTATGCACAACATCCGCCTTTGGCTTTGAAACTAGGATAGAGAAAGTAAGAGGATACAGAGAGGGGGCTGCTGGCAGTTTCTTCAGGTAACTGAGTTTTAGTGAGGAAAAGAAGATCAGGTTTGTAGGAGAAGAGATGGTGTTCAACAGAGGGAAAATTAGAGGAAAGGCCGCGAATGTTGTAAAAGTTAACAGTAAGAGTATCAGGCGGATCATCAGAGAATTTTGAGGGGAATGTCCCTACTGCATGTTGACTTCAGGAAACCAAAACATACGTAAAATTAATAAAACTATAATTGTAAGCAAAAGAAAACAATATATCTAAAAACAATAATAGAAATAGGACAAGCGCATAATATTACCGCGTTTTTGGAAGTCAACTGATATGTTTCCCAGGATGTGTAAATATTACAAAAGCCTGATATTTCTCTGTTGATAATAATAAAGAAATCCTAAGTCTGTCCTAACCTCCACTCTCCTTACACTACCGTTCTAGGTGGCTCCCCTCAACACTCTTATATTAACTAGCAAGAGGGGGTCTCGGTTATTCGTATGCAATATCTCAGAGGGGAGCTATGGGCGTATTTATTTGCTGTGTTATTTATCTCTTTATTATTATTTTAGTTTCCTCCCTAGACCTCCATCAAGCTTAATAAAACACCCCAAGACCCATCTTCAAGATATATTTGTACATTTTTCAATAGAAAAGTGTCTCGGCCGAAGGCCGGTTGCTTCTAAAGTACAGGCTCGCTATCGCTCGCCAGGAACAAATCGACACCTCATCTGTATGAAAGGATGTATAGTAGCTAAAGGTTTTAATTGGGATAGTCTAGCCTTTTGACGGGTAGACTTCCTTCCTAAGCTGAATAAAATCCTTTAACCCTTGTTTAGCGGGGTCGGACTTAAGTCCGTATCTAAAAATCTGGACTATGTGGCGGGGTCTGACTTATGTCTGTGTGCAATTTTGGCGCAATATTGGCTTTGAGAGAGAGACGAGCGACGGGAGAAGCGTAGGTTGCCTCATGACCACTCGCCACGGCTGCCGTGGGCCTACTGACATCTACTCCACATACATCCACCCTCCCTCCCTCGCTACACACGTAATTATGTAACGAAATTACCGCATTTTAGCGATTTTGCCCTTCGGTTGCACGATCGTTGCAAGACAACCAGTGATCGTAGAAGGATGGTTCAGGTGTCATTGGAAAGTTCAATTAACGCCCTTTTAGGGATATCTAATTGTATTACGCTCTGGCTCTTGTTTATGCATGAAAAAGAGCACGGAAACAAGGCCATTTATGGTAAAAAAAAAACGCTGGGCAGCACGGTGAAATATACTCCACCACCCGCTATTATTGTGTTAATAGATGTCAGAGTATAATGAAAAGGACGGCATCGGTACTGGGTATGCTGCTAAAAGCTCCTCCTTAATATAAACAAAATTGTCTAAGAATAATGATTGTTCACATTATTTATCATTAATCATCTTTTTGGAAGTAGGGTAAGATAATCGGATCTCTTAAGGGGAGATAAGTCGTTTTTCTGGTCCCCCTTCTTCCTCGTGTTTAACCCCTTCAGTTTTCAAATATTAGGTCGATCGGCCCATTAGTTTCGCGGTTTTAAGACTTTTCTCCCCATGTCTTTGTCAATATTAAGACCTTTCATACAATTTAGGTGTCCATTTTTTCCTGGCAAGCGAAAGCGAGCCGGTACTTTAGGAGCAACCGGCCTTCGGCCAGGAACCTTTTCTATCGAAAAATGTACAAATATATCTTGAAGATGGGTCTTGAGGGTGTTTTATTAAGTTTGATGGAAGTTTAGGGAGGGAACTAAGAAAATTATAAAAAATATAGATTTAGTTGGTAAACGTCCTTTTTAAGCTGAATAAAATAGTCTAATAGTTGGTAGTATATAATGAAAGGATGTCACCGGTACTGCATGGGTTAATAGCTTACATAATAGTTGGTAGTATATAATGAAAGGATGTCACCGGTACTGCATGGGTTAATAGCTTACATAATTATACACAGACAAAGGATTGCAAGGTAAGCTAGCAACAAAGGTCTACTTTACTGTGCTTAAATAGGCTACTTGTTGATGGAAAATTATGTCTGCCACAGAAAGCAATTGTAAGACTTCATCATCCAGGAATAAATGGAGGGGGGGGGGTTAAGTGTGACAATAGATTAGTTAAGTTTATGAGATATTCTGAATAAACAATAGTCAAATTATAACCTTCTCTCATTGAATTTATCTAGAAATTGTTTTCCCTTCGTCACTGAAAATTTGGTTTTGATACTGAATACTTAACAACAATTACACAATGAGATTCACATTTCAGTGTAAAACAATATTATTAACTTTCTGTCCTCACTTCCAAACCCCAATTTCTCCTTATACCTACCTGTCACAATCTTCCACACGACTATTACTTATTCTTCAACAATACACCAATCAATCCTTCATCTTTCTTGGAAAGATCATATTACCACTTTTGCTAAAACAGCGTCCCAGAAGTTAGGTGGTCTCAACCGTCTCTGTGGGCTCTTTACCCCCGCACAGCTTCTTACTTTGTATTGGGGCACAGTGCACCCATGTAATAAGTATTGTTCGCATGTTTGAGGAGGCTCCATCTATACTGCACTTCTCGAAAAAGTAGTTCCCTACATACTCGTTCTGCACGTGGCAATGTTGCATCTCTTTCACTCTTCTACCGCTGTTGCAATCAATGTTCTTCAGAGCTCTATCAGTGCATACTCCCTCCCTTGCGGTAAGTGCGAGGCACTCATCTTTCAGCACAATCCCACTCCTATTATGTCCGGCTTTCCAACCCAAGAATTATCAAATGTTCTCAGTTTTTCTTCTATTTAACAAGTGAACTCTGGAACCACACGCACCACAGCTTCTCATTCCTCTCTCCCTTCTTCTCCTTCCACCATCGACCCTCCTCACTCCGTATAATGTTACCCATTTTCTTGCACATACTACTGCTTAATATCAAGCTGCAATCCCAATACAATCCTATGTCTTCAAAGTACCCTCCCCTACAATCCCATATTCCGTAGGTAGCATATGTTCCTACAATAAACATTGTAATAACTGTAATGAGGTGCTATAAAGAAAATACACATATACTGTAAGGGGAGCTATACGCATATTTCTAGCTTGCTCCCAGGATGCGCCTACGTTGGCCAACCACACAACTTCTGGCCACTGCCACGGGACAAACAAATTGTCTAAGGCGGTGAAATTGTCAGAGTAGATGCGGTACATTCATGCAATTCTGTGTCACCCTTCATAAATGCATAGGGCATATTATGCCTTTCTATACTTACTATGGCATTGTCATGTAAAGGTTAATATATTTCGATTCCCAAAATGTTGTTCTTAAAATTTACTATTTAAGGATTTACAAATATACGAGGTACATCTAACGCTGTAATAATAAAAATAATAAATATTATATACAGTATATACTGTATATATGTATGTATATTATATATAGTATTATATGCATATTCTATATATATATATATATATATATATATATATATATATATATATATATATATATATGTTACAAAGTGTATAATTAGGAAGACGTACCAAATATTCGATCCTATATAATACTAAGGGTTAACTATTAACCCAGCAAGTGCGGATCTCCTTATATAAGGCCTACCGGTGGGCTGCGGAACTCCTTATATAATCCAAGGCCTAAAAAAAAAACATTTAAATCAGCCCAGTATCAATTTTTTTTTTTTTTTTTTTTTTTGCCCCTTGGCCATGGCAAATATCACTCCTCCACATCCCCTCCTTTCCCTCCCCCCTTCAATTATCCCTATTCTCTCTCTATTGCCCTTATTTCGTCGATATATTTTGTGCTATCAATAGCGATTCATAAGCAAGCTGTGCTTGTATGTGTTACCAAGCGAGTGCAAGAGAGAGAGAGAGAGAGAGAGAGTATCGATCGACAGTCTCTCTCCAGACGTTGGGAGGAGTGGAGGAGCGGGAGGCTGGCTCACACTCGATGATTACAACTCCCGGCCTCTGTTGCCGATTTTGACCAGCCAAACGCTGTTTCCACTTGTTTTATTGCTGTAACAGGTTAATACCTTTATAATCAACGTAAAATAGGCGCATATGGATAAGTATTAATGATATTTATGGTACGATGACGATTTGAGTGAAGGAAACCATCTAAATACCTCCGCACAGGGGTGGCTGTATACTATAAGGGGTACGCAGCGGAGAGGTTAACTCCATGTAAGGAAGACTAAAGGTGTCTATCTGTCCGTATGAGTTATATGTTATGTTGTAGTCATAGGTTGATTGAAGATAGTAGGTTAATCTCTCAGCTCTCCGTTCTCTGCTCGTTGATTGATAGATTAATAAAACAGATAGATTGTAGTAATAGTAATGCTACCACCACCAATTACCATATAAATATAAGATTGAATACTTATAGGTAAAAGGAAAATTAAATCTCTGTGGTATCCAAAACCAACTTTGATATATATTCAAGTAACAACTGAAAGATTTATACAGATGTACTAGTAAAGTATGTGACAGAGAATTCCCTATATTGGTCAGGGAATCTCTAGAGCTAGACTTCCAGTTGTCTCTGAGGCCTGTATCTATCTAACTCAAATGTTCCTTCAATTCCTCTCACCTCTGCTACACACCTCAATGCACACCTCCAACATGTGATCTTAACTTCCGATCCATGTGTACATTCGCTGGTGGTCAAAGATGCAAGAGTAAGCTAAAAGCGTGAGAAGGGATTCCGAGTCATGAATTCGTAGGGTTGAACCACCTCCAAGGATGTACAGTCCCCCACACAAGTATAGATATACTGTAACTAGATCACCTTAAACTTATATAACAGATCGATATAATGAATCCTAATAAATGATTGAATCTAAGATGTAATATATATATATATATATATATACTGTATATACTGTATATATATACAGTGGTGGGCACAGCTAACCGAAAAGTTAGCTGAGATAACCGCTAATCAGCTAACTTAAAACGTTAGCATCGATAACGCTAAATCGCTAAATTGCTTAAGAAATTAGTGGAAGCTAACGATAACAGTTAACAGCTAACTTTTACCAAATGAATTTAGCATTGGTTTGATTTTTCCCTCTAAAACCCTTAAACACAGACCTAGAAAGCTAAAACTATAATATGCAGTAGGTTGTAGCTTACTGATTAGACACAGCTTTTCAAAACATAGCCTAAACGAATCATATAATGCCCAGATCAGATGATTAATGAATGTGTATGTGCATCCTGTTGTACATAAATAATGATATGAACAAATTAAATAAGCATTAGCTTACAATCACATTTATTTGCATACATTAACACAAAACTGTTCAGTATTACTACTGTACCACAATATTTACGGACACTGTTAATCAGAATTGAATTCAATATATTAGCGAGTAGCTTAAATTAAAATATAATGTTTCTCTTGTGAGTTATGTAGCCTACAACAGTGTCAGTATGCAATATCATAAGAACGATAAGATATTACTAGATAGTAAATAATATAACAAATATAGTAATTATGATTGATTATTGATTATTATGACTGTTTACTCATAATTCATAAATCATGAGCTATGTAACGACATTTCTGTCAAATAGAATAATTCGTTATTGAGTTAGAAAACTTAGATAGGCATAGGCAGTAGAACAAAATCAATGAGCTTAACCCCATCAGCACCATGATATCCACTTACCTCTGATGTAGAATCATGTAGGCTAAAGTTAGATGTTATGTAATTTAAGAAGGTCCTATGGTATTTAAAGGGGTTTAGGCTAATTCAAAACTTCTTTCTACAATCGGTCAATCGCCTTGCAAAACTCAACACACACACGCAAATATAAGTATATAGCCATAAATAAATATAAATATAAACCCAAATAGATGCATCAACAATCTATGGTAACATTTTTAAAATGTAAATTTCGTAGTTTTTCTGTAGCGAATTTCTCTAGTCGGCGCTAGGCTCACGACACACACAAAAAAACCCCGCACAAGTCAATCAGGAGTCACGACTAGAATTATGAACGTACGAGTCGTCAGTCAATGACAATAATAATATATGCTGTGACACAGTGGCACTAACTATTACTTATGCTCTTCTGCTGAGTCAACCTCAGGTGCCACACGTAAACACGATGCGACGTTTGTGTCATAACATTACTCATTAAACGTGTCTTGTCTACAGTGTATATGTGAAAGTATGATATAGTTAGTGTAATACTGACTGTTGCAATATTGCAATTACATACTCACATACATATGTGTAATTTTAGGGTTTGCAAACGTTTTTGACATAATTATAAACTATATATTTTTTTTACCAGCGACGCACATTATCGTTATCGGACTTATAGTTAGTGGCTAATCGGTCCACTAACGATTTTCAAAGTTAGCTTAAAAGCTAATTTAGCTTCGCTATATATATATATGTATATATATATATATATATATATATATATATATACTGTATATACATATATTATATATAATATATATATATATATATTCTATATATATATATTATATATAATATATATACTGTATATATATATTTTTTTTTTTTTTTTTTTTTTTCTATGTGATTGAGGGAGGCAAAAGGCATAACTGCCTATAGCGAGTGCCTCCCCCATAGTTGAAAGAGTGACAGGGCCAAAATCAAGGGACGTTCGAGCCAAAATGCCTGGACACACGGAGTTTGAAGCAATTTAAGTCATAGGAAGAGGGAAAGACTGATTCTGGGAGAGAGTTCCAGAGCTCAGATGTTGAGTAGAAGAAAGTTTGAGAGTAACGTTTCATTCTTGGGTTGGAGAGTTGCACAGAGTAGGGGTGGGATTGAGTTGCAAGACGGGTACCACGTGCCCTACGTAAAGGAGGTGGTATGCACTGGGATAGCTCTGAGGAACACTGATTATTATAGTAGCGATAGAATAGCGAGAGAGATGCAACATTGCGGCGGAGAGAGAGAGATTGCAGAGAGTTGGTGAGTGGACGGGAGTTAATGATACGAAAGGCCTTCCTTTCAACTTTGTCTAGGAGAGCGGTGTGAGAGGAACCTCCCCACACATGTGAACAATACTCAATACAAGGGCGCAATGTGCCCCTGTACAGAGCAAGAAGCTGTGCAGGGGAAAAGAACCCCCTAAGGCGGTTGAGCACACCCAGCTTCTGGGAGGCTGCCTTAGCAAGACTGGTAATATGGTCCTTCCAAATGAGAGCAGAAGAAAAAGAGACACCAAGAATATTGAGAGAAGATAAAGGGTTGATTTTTGTATTGTTGAAGAATAAGGGATAGTCTGCTGGGAGATCCTGACGGGTAGATAGATGGAGAAATTGGGTTTTGGAAGCATTAAAGTTAACAAGGTTTTCTCTGCCCCAATTGGAAATAGTATTTAGATCAGAATTTAAGAGTTCTATGGCTTCATTACGTTTGTCGTTGAGGGATTGCTGGCTGGGGCGTTCTGAAAAACTAATGGAGTAGTGTAAGGTTGAGTCGTCTGCGTATGAATGGATGGGAATTAAGGTACAGTTAAGGAGATCATTTATAAAAATTAGAAAGAGAATAGGAGATAGGACAGAGCCCTGAGGAACACCGGAGTTTAAAGGGTGAGGAAATGAACAATGGCCGTCCACAACCGCAGCTATGGAACGGCCGGAAAGGAAATTAGAGACAAAGGCACAGATGGAGGGATAGAAACCGAAGGAGGGTAGTTTAGAAATTAAAGATTTATGCCAGACTCTATCGAAGGCTTTCGATATGTCTAGTGCAATAGAAAAAGTCTCACCGAAGTCCCGAAAGGAGGATGACCAAGAGTTAGTAAGATATGAAAGAAGATCACCAGTAGAGCGACCCTTAAGGAAGCCATACTGGCGATCTGAGAGCAGATTATGAGAAGAGAAATGCTTAAGAAATTTGGAAGCAAGAATAGTTTCAAAAACTTTAGAAAGACAAGAGATAAGAGCAATTGGACGATAGTTGGAGGGTTGAGAGCGGTCACCCTTCTTTGGGACAGGTTGAATGTGAGCAAACTTCCAGCATGAAGGGAAGACGTTAGAGGATAGACAGAGACGAAAGAGTTTGCCTAGGCAGGGAGTCAGCACGGAAGCACAGTTTTTGAGAACAACAGGAGGAACACCGTCCGGACCGTACGCCTTATTAGTGTTAAGCCCAGAGAGGGTAGAAAGTACATCTTTAGAAGAGATTAGGATATTAGGCATAAGTAAGAGAGAGGAGGGCGGAGAGGGAGGAATAGCACCGGAATCATCCAAGGTGGAGTTTCTAGCAAAAGTTTGAGAGAAGAGTTTAGCTTTGTCAGAGGAAGAAGTGATGGTTGTGCCATCAGAGTGGGAAAGGGGAGGGAAAGACGAGGAAGAGAAATTGTTGGAGAGGTTTTTGGCTAGATGCCAGAAAGCTTGGGAAGAGCTAGAGTTGGATAGTTCAGTGCATTTATTATTGATGAAAGAGTGTTTGGCAAGTCGAAGAACAGATTTGGCTTGATTCCGGGCAGAAACATATGAAGAATGAGAGTCTTGAGTTTTAAGGCGTCGGTACCGTTTGAATGCTTCCTCCTTATTGCGGACAGCAGTAGAACAGGCGTGAGTAAACCAAGATTTTTTAGCATTAGTCTGAGAGAAAGAGAATGGAGTATATATATATATATATACTGTATATATATATATATATATATATATATATATATATATATATATATATATATATATAAATATATATACAGGGTGTTTTAAAACAACACTGCCAGACCTCATCTGCTAATTAGTAAATAAAATAACGAAGAAGATTATCTAAGGACAAAATGCAAAATAATATACCATTAATGATTTAAACCGCATAGAGTAAAATAATTAGTGACACCCAGGTATGAGCTATAATTCGAACACGGGCTAGTGTCCCCCCTCCCCCCCAAATAGCCTACCTCTTGCCACCCATCCCAGTTCGAGTTTTTCTTCGAAGCTTTGGAGTCATAACGAATCTTCTCATGTGTTTAATCATCTGCTCGGCCATGGTGCTATCTTCTTCTGTCATAGTGATTTTATTTACCTTATAATATCACATAAATATGGATTGCCGTTATTTAGGTGTGTTTCTGCCTTTGTTATTTTATACTCGTTAAGTCCAAGTGACGTAAATTGTTTGTTTTGGGTACCATTAGATGATTTTAAATATTCATTAGTGAACACTGTATACTTGTATGTCTACAGCTACGTAAAATCGTCAAACTTCAACCATAAAACTGATAGACATATTTCGTTAGTACTCTGTGATAATAGTAACGTAATGAGGTATTTGTAATGAAACAGTAAATTGCGCAGGAACAATTTTTTCCCATTCAAACAGTTTCACGAACGATTAAATTACCTATAGCAGTGTTCGGATACCTGACCCAGACTTGAGATTCATTATTTTACCTCTTGGTCATCGTTACAAATGGTGCATATCTTTTTACGCTACTTGGATTATAATACTTAGCAGTTTTCTTCTAATTGCAAAATATCATTACCAATTTTGTTACTTTGATTTTGTAATTATTCATATGTGATTAGGTCATTAGATATCTCCTCTTTACCTTTTTCACTTGGTAATCATTCATATTATATATCATATGTTTTGTGCTGAGCTCAGAACCCTGTTTTGCTACATTTCTAAATAACCATTTATCTCTGTTACAATATATTTTTGGTAAAAATAGAAGAGAAATATGTGTATTATATATGTTTATCAATGTGGTCGTCATACTCTGGCAGTGTTGTTTTAAAACACCCTGTATATGTGTGCCTTTTGTCTCCCTCATTTACATAGAAAAGAAAACAAAATATATATATATACTGTATATATATATATATATATAAATATATATACATGTATATATATATCTATATTTTATTTTTCATTCACTTCGCCACAACACCAAACACCTCCAATGAAATGAATGAAAGTTAGTGTAATACTGACTGTTGCAATATTGCAATTACTTACTCACATACATATGTGTAATTTTAGGGTTTGCAAACATTATTGACATATAAACTATATATTTATTTTACCAGCGACTGCACATTATCGTTATCGGACTTATAGTTAGTGGCAGTAAATTTATCAGAAGCAAATCGGTCCACTAACGATTTTCAAAGTTAGCTTCTATCTATCTATCTATATGCTCAGGCCCAATCCCCATTTTGGGGGTAGCCGACTCAAGACAGAGCAAGAACAGGGAAAACAAAACACCGCTTTCTCCGGCGAGACGTAGAAGTCGGCTAAAGGGGATCGGGGGCGGGGGGCCTGGTATCCTTCTCCCCTTAAATAAATCTACCAAAAAAACGAGACAAAGTTAGCTTAACCCGTAAACGGCGGCAAAGCTCTTAAGAGGTTTTACTGGGCGACGGCGGCAAAGCTCTTAAGAGGGAGGCCTAAAAATACCATTTAACCCTTGTCTAGCGAGGTGTTTTGGGTTCATTTGGGCATATTCAGGCCCTCCTGCATGATAAATCAAGCATCTGCATGAAAAACAAATTATTTAGCAAAAAACTAGGCACTAAAAGCTTCAAAATGAGACCGGAACGAGCTACGTAGCACTCGTGGTTCTCTTGCAGTGGTGCCACGAACATGGAAGTTTAGCATATATCGGTATATTTTTCCCAGCTATGCTCACTACTGGCTACACTGCCGGCCTCTCGAGAACACAGGGAACATGAGTTAATGGGCGGCGGTAAGCCCTGGGAGTCGGCTGTCTGGCCCGCTGCTCTCCCGGCCATTTGCACTCGATTGTAACCCTTTAAAAGCCTTAATAATGCTCCTAACTTGCTGCAAATTGGTGCACGACTTAAGTCGAGCGCTGATCTTTAAGGGTTAAACAGCACTAAACAAGTTTTTTTTTTTTTTTTTTTCCCTATACCTTATATCACTCCTCCACATCCCCTCCTTCCTCCCTTTCCCCTCCCCCTTCAATTATCACCTGTTTTCCCTGTTATCCCCTAATTTGTTGGTATATTTTTGTGCTAACATTAGCAAACTGTGTGGGGGATGTGCTTACGTGCCTAGCAGGTGTGTTACACAAGCGAGTGTGTGTATGAGTAGGCTCAGTGTGGCTTGAGGCCTCGTGGAGGGAGGGGTTGCCTCAATTTTCTCCAAAATTCATGAATGGGCTGGTCCATCTATATTTGCGATTTTGACCAGAAAAAATATATTTTCACTGGTTTGATTGTTGTTACAGGTTACTATCTTCATAGTGAAGGTAAAATAGGCTCATATGAATAGGTAATAACGATATTTATCGTAAAATTACGTTTATAGGCCTGAATGGAGCCCATATGCTCGCCCATGGGGAGCTAGTTAATTACCCCCCCCCCCTTGCCGTTCCCGGGTTAAAAGCTAATTTAGCTTCGCTATATATATATATATATATATATATATATATATATATATATATTTACATTGTTACAAGGGGGAGCCGGGGGAAAACAGATGCTCTAATAGCCTAGCCCAAAGCACTGTCAAAAAGTATACGCCGTAGCAAAAATACACCAATGCTGTAGACCTGCATCCAACACTGCCCACCGTATTGCACTACTAGTTGGTATTCCAGTAGGTTGGGGCAGACTTCTCAGAGCCAACACCAAACCACTGTGGATACCAACTTCAATAATAAAGAACACATATATATATAATAATAATAAGCAATGCAGTAGAATAAAGGAAACGAAATGGAAGAAGAAAAGGGCGAAGCTTATAATTTAAGTTGCTAATGAATAAATGCAGTATCTCTCTTTAAACAAAATGCAGAAAACTCCTGTAAGCAAGATACTTAAGATAAAACATTATTTAATTATGTAAATGACTCTCAGACTTGCTCTGCTACTACTCAATAAGGAACAATAAAAATATATGCGGTATCTAGGGAAACATGGGACAGACTCCACTGCATGTGTGCTCTGTAAGTGGTCTGTCACTCGAGTGAGGGTCCTGTGAAGTTGTGAACACGAAGAGTCCCAGGAGGGGAGGAAAGCTCCAGACATTACTAGACTCAACAATTATTCTAAGCTCCTAGGATCTCATTAACTATACAAAAGTAATCAAGTAAATATAAGGCATCATTGTGCGAACTTATGATAACGAAAACAATCCCCCAAGGGCTGAACAAAAGAAGTAATTATACTTGTGGCAACTAAACAGTGCTATCTTTGTGGCAACAGACATGGTGCAATCATGACGTCACTGCTGGACACACGAAGGATACAAGAGAGATAGAGAGAGAGAGAAAGGCTATGTAAATTATAACTCACTCACAAATGACATAGGTTACAAAACTCACTTGAGAGTGACACCCTCACACCCAGGTGGAGCCTGTTGGTGCATCTTGAAACAACAGACTGCTCATACTTCAATAACACTAAAAGACATACACAACTACAGTTTTTTGTATAGCATTTTTATAGTTTTTATATTTTTGTATTTAAATATTTTCTTCTATACAGAAACACAGCAACCACTACTTTACGACCCTACGCTGGGCTACATACGGCAACCAACAAGCACCCGAGGGTTCTCCTTAAAACATACCCTCCCGTGACAACCAATCAGCCAGAACATTATCAGTGCCCTTAACATGCCACACATCCAAACTGTGTTCCAGCAGCAAAACATCACCTGACACTGATAAACTGCCCAGTCCATCACAAGACTGGCACTTCTCTTCGCCCTCTCCGGCAATGGGACCTGCCAATAACCTGTCACTAATTTCACCTTAGTGATAAATGTGGCAGCCCCGATGTGGTCTATGGGGTCGTCAACTCTGGGTAATGGAGAGGTGTCTGTCTGGGATAATGCACTAACAATAATGCAATCAACCCAAAAACGGATCTTGCCACTCCGCTCAGGTTGCAAAGTCACTGGCAAAGACCACTCACGATATCCCTTATCCCTCAGACCCTTCTCCAACATGTAGTCCAGCTCTGCTTCTAAGACAGGCTGTCGATCAGGATGTATACGGTAGGGAGCCAACTTGAGCTTTGCACTGTCTCCAGCCTATATGTTGGGTGCTACCCCGGACATCAGGCCTGGAGAATCAACAAACATGCGGAAGTACTGCCACAGCCTAGTAAACAACTCCTCTTGGCGCTTAGGAACAAGAGGTTGCAACTTATCTCGAAGAACAACATACTCGTTGCCCTCCCAGAACCCAACCGGGACCGCAGCCTCTAAACTATAGTCTCCCTCCTTCTCCTCCTTCGTCCCTAATACAGCCAGATCATGAGAGGAACAATCTGTACCACCTGTGCAGTCACTCCCACAGTTCATTGGTGCCAAGGCTTCCCCACCGATACCATACATGCGCACCCCCGCATGCCTTGCAGCTACACCTGCCTGCGCAACATCACCTCCATCAGCGCCACAGCCAGATGCAGTTGGTCTATGGTAGGGCTGTTGCATTTTAATAGGACAGCATTGGGAGGCTATGCGACGGTCGGACAAGTCTATTACATAGTCAACCTCACCAATCTGCTTAATGACCTGATACTGACCACAAAACTTAGCAGCCATGGGTCGACCCTGAACTGACAACCATGCCAAAGCCTCGTCGCCCACCTTGAACACCCTAGATTTAGCCTGTTTGTTACAATGGTCTCTCATCTTCGTGTTCATGCTGCTAACCGGGATAGCCTCCGGGTATCTAGTGGTAGTATCAATTAAAGTGTGCAAGGATTTATCTCCCGAACTGGTGGGTAATAAGGGACCAACCATGACTATGACACAAGTCAATGGCGGTTCAACTGCAGGTGTAGGGAGCAAAGGTGCCACAGGTATTCCTGGGTGGGGTTCTCCAACTAGCTTACCAATATGACACATCAAAAAAGAATCCACCGATGCATGCATATTAGGGCACCAAAAATGAGAATGTAGACTATCAGTAGTCTCACATACCCCTAAATGACCCACCAGTGGTGCCACCTGCGTTAGCCTAACCAGCTCCTCCCGGAACTGGGCAGGCACCACTAACTGCTCCTCCCCCAAACCTGAGTTCGTATCCGCCTTCCACTGCCGATAGAACAATGCCCCTTTTACAACAAATTGCTCTACTCTGGGTAATGGAGAGGTGTCTGTCTGGGATAATGCACTAACACTACTGCAATCAACCCAAAAATGGATCTTGCCACTCTGCTCAGGTTGCAAAACTCATTTGAGAGTGACAATATATATATATATCTATATATATATATATTGAGAATATATCACAAATACACGTGAGCCACTAAATGTTTCTAGTCTCTCAGTGGGGATCGAACCATCGACCATCAGAACGATAGCCGACGCTTAATCAAGACTGCCGTGGTGTAATTGATTAAGCGTCGGCTATCGTTCTGATGGTCGATGGTTCGATCCCCACTGAGAGACTAGAAATATATATATATATATATATATATATGTATGCCTTTTGTCTCCCTCATTTACATAGAAAAATATACATATACTGTATTTATAAAGATACATGTATATATATATATATCTATACTCTATTTTTCATTAACTTCATCACAACACCAAACACCTCCAATGAAATTAACGAAATTTAGTGTAATACTGACTGTTGCAATATTGCAATTATTAACTCACATACATATGTGTAATTTTAGGGTTTGCAAACGTTTTTGACATAAACTATATTTTTTTTTTAGCAGCGACGCACATTATCGTTATCGGACTTATAGTTAGTGGCAGTAAATTTATCGGAAGCTAATCGGTCCACTAATGATTTTCAAAGTTAGCTTAGAAGCTAAATTAGCTTCGCTATATATATATATATACTGAATATATATATATATATATATATATATATATATATATATATATATATACTGTATATATATATGTATATATATATACCGGTATATATATAATTATATATACATGTATTTATATATCTACTGTATATTCTATTTTTCATTAACTTCGCCACAACACCAAACACCTCCAATGAAATGAATGAAAGTTAGTGTAATACTGACTGTTGCAATATTGCAATTACTTACTCACATACATATGTGTAATTTTAGGGTTTGCAAACGTTTTTGACATATAAACTATATATTTTTGTTACCAGCGACGCACATTATCGTTATCGGACTTATAGTTAGTGGCAGTAAATTTATCGGAAGCTAATCGGTCCACTAACGATTATCAAAGTTAGCTTAAAAGCTAATTTAGCTCCGCTATTAGCTATATATATATATATATATATATATATATATATATATATATATATATATATAAAAGATATATATATATATATATATATATATACTGTATATATAATATATATATATATATATATATATATATATATGTATATATATATATATATATATATATATATATATATATATAAACCTTTTGTCTCCCTCATTTACATAGAAAACAAAGATATATATATATATACATATATATATATTCTATTTTTCATTAACTTCACCACAACACCAAACACTTCCAATGAAATTAATGAAAGCACATGTGCGATCCACCAGGATTCGAACCCGGGTTATCACACACAGATTTTTGACACCTTAACCATTACACCACCAAGACGGTTAAAGGTTTATGCACACGCCTACGACTTATTATCAATTCTTGAATACTGGATATTAATTTCATCATGTTCATACTCCCACCGCACCATGGTAGCCTAATGTTTAAGTGAGAGGAAAGAATATTCATGGGGCACAGATCATATATAATTATATATATACTGTATATATATATTTTTTTTTAAATGTTTTCTATGTGAATGAGGGAGACATAAGGCACAACTGCCTGAAGCGAGTGCCTCCCCCAAAATTAAGGGGCATTCGAGCTAAAATGCCTGGATATACGGAGTTTGAAGGCATTTAAGTCATAGGAAGAGGGAAAGACTGATTCTGGGAGAGAGTTCCAGAGCTCAGCATTTGAATAGAAGAAAGTCTGAGAATAGCGTTTCACTCTTGGGATGGACAGTTGCACAGAGTAGGGGTGGGATTGTGTTGCAAGGAGGGTACTACGTACCCTACGTAGAGGAGGTGGTATACTCAGGGAAAGCTCCGAGGAACACTGATTATTGTAGTAGCGATAGAATAGCAAGAGAGATGTAACATTGCGGCGAAGAGAGAGAGATTGCAGAGAGTTGGTGAGTGGACGGGAGTTAATGACACGAAAGGCCTTCCTTTCTACTTTGTCTAGGAGTGCGGTGTGAGAGGATCCTCCCCACACATGTGAACAATACTCAATACAAGGACGCACGGTGCCCCTTTACAGAGCAAGAAGCTTCGCATGTGTAAAGAACCCCTTGAGGTGGTTCAGCACACCCAGCTTCTGGGAGGCTGCCTTAGCGAGATTGGTAATATGGTCTTTCCAATTGAGAGCAGAAAAAAAAGAGACACCGAGAACATTGAGAGGAGATGAAAGGTTGATTTTTCTATTGTTGAAGAATAAGGGATAGTCCTCTGGAGGATCCTGACGGGTAACAAGATGGATAAATTGAGTTTTGGAAGCATTAAATACAACAAGATTTTCTCTACCCCAATTGGAAATAGTAGCTAGATCAGAAGATAATCGTTTTATGGCTTCATTACGTTTGTTTTAGAGGGACTGCTGGCTGGAGCGTTCTGGAAAACTAATTGAGTGGTGTAAGGTAGAGTCCTCTGCATATGAATGGATGGGACTGGATGTACAGTTGAAAAGATCATTTATGAAAATTAGAAAGAGTATGGGAGATTGGACAGATCCCTGAGGAACACCGGAGTCTATATGATGAGGAAATGAGTGATGGCTGTCCACAACCGCAGCTATGGAACGTTTGGAAAGGAAATTAGAGACAAAGGCACAGATGGAGGGACAGAAACCGAAGGAGGGCAGTTTGGAAATTAAAGATTTGTGCCAGACTCTATCGAAGGCCTTCAATATGTCTTCAATATGCAACAGAAAAAGTCTAACCGAAGTCCCGAAAGTTGGATGAGCAAGAGTTGGTAAGATATGAAAGAAGATTACCAGTAGAGCGACCCTTAAGGAAGCCATACTGGTGATCTGAGAGCAGATTATGAAAAGAGAAATGCTTAAGAAATTTGGAAGCAAGAATAGTTTCAAAAACTTTAGAGATACAAGAGATGAAAGCAATTGAACGATAGTTGGAGGGTTGAGAGCCGTCACCCTTCTTTGGGACAGGTTGAATGAGAGCAAACTTCCAGCAAGAAGAAAAGACGTTAGAGGAGAGACTGAGATGAAAGAGTTTGCCTAGGCAGGGGGTCAGCACGGAAGAACAGTTTTTAAGTACAACAGGAGGAACACCATCCGGACTGTACGCCTTTTTAGTATTAAGCCCAAAGAGGGTAGAAAGTACAACTTTAGAAGAGATTACGATAATGGGCATAATTAGGAGAGAGGAGGGTGGAGAGGGAGGAATAGCACCGGAATCATCCAAGGTAGAATTTCTGGCAAAAGTTTGAGTTAAGAGTTCAGCTTTGTCAGAGGAAGAAGTGATGGCTGTGCTATCAAAGTGGAAAAGGGGAGGGATAGAGGAGGAAGTAAAAGGGAAGAAAAGATGTTGGAGAGGTGTTTGGCTAGATGCCAGAAAGCTTGGGAAGAGCTAGAGTTGCATAGTTCAGTGCATTTATTATTGATGAAAGAGTTCTTGGCAAGTCAAAGAACAGATTTGGCTTGATTCTGGGCAGAAACATAGGAAGAATAAGATTCTTGAGTTTTAAGGCATCAGTACCGTTTGAATGCTTCCTCCTTGTTGTAGACAGTAGTAGAACACGCGTGAGTAAACCAAAACAAAAATGCATTAGACTGAGAGAAAGAAAATTGAATGTAAGCTTCCATGCCCGAGAGGATTACCTCGGTAATGCGTTCAGCACTCTCCTCGGGTCCTCGGCCACGGAAGCAGAAGTTATTCCATGGGAAATCAATGAAGTACTACCATAATTATATATATGTATATATATATATATACAGTATATATATATATATTATATATATATATATATTTATATATACATACATATAGTATATATATATATATATATATATATATATATATATATATATATACTGTATATATATATAATAGTAGGACAATGAGGGAAATAACGCCAGGAACTATCTTAGTTTATTCAAATTTTCGGCACCTCATGGAGTGCTATATATACCCTAAAAAAGAGATCAGACTCAGTAAACAATCAAGTAGGGCTAAATATTAATAATTGAAAATACAAATTAAAAGTTCAAAATATCATACAATTCTAGTTACATGATTCTAGTTACATATCTTAAAATAAATGGTTCGTAAAATCATCTAATAGGAATATCACTACCCTCAAATAGACAGGACACTGGAATAACAGTGAAAATCTGGACATCGTTCAAATCATAAAGGAAAATCAACGACTAAATATCAAGCGGGGAACAAGCACAAGTTCGGTAAAAGAGAAAATGACAACAAATGTCAAAAAGAATGAATTAATAAATACTTATGAGTTATTGCTGACTAGGGAAAGTAAAGGCCTAAATATTTTATATTAATCCTAAATCATCTAAATAATACAAACATTAAATTTCAGCCCAACTTGATTGTTTACTGAGTCTGATCTCTTTATTATGTTCTTGTTAGGGTATATATAGTTCCTAATGATGGCTCAATGAGGTGCCGAAAATTTGAATAAACTAAGATGGTTCCCGGCGTTATTTCCCTCATTGTCCTACTACTATTAAAATTGCGGTGCCCTAGGTCTCCCTCAGAGGTCCTACTCAATATATATATATATATATACTGTATATATATATATATGTATACAGAATATATATATATATATATATATATATATATATATATATATATATATATACAGAATATATATATATATATATATATATATATATATATATATATATATATATATATATATATATATATATATATATAGTTTTTACTTTACTATGTTTCATTGTTTATTGTTATTATTGTTATTATTATTATTATTATTATTATTATTATTTTTATTATTATTATTGTAGTATTTATTTTCTTATCTCGAATATACTACTAGAGTGGGGGATAAATCGACAGTCATTTAGAAGTTCGTATACTTTATTTAACAAACTTGCTACTACACTAATAACGGTTTCTCTGTTCGGGCCGAGATGAGTTCAAGACACGGATTGAATATTACGTCGACCCAACATAGGTTGTACTTTGGAACCCTAGAACTCCCGTTACTCCCTATTTGGATTCCCGATATTCAGGTATTGACTTAAGTCGGCTTCGATCCAAAGGCACGTTCTTAGTTTCTACAATCATATGTTTTTTACTGAGCCCTGCTGTGTCTACTCTAGAGACCAGGGCATTAATGGATCATACATTTACTCACTTATCTAAACAAGGGTTATATTTCTAAACTAAACTTCGAAATGATATACTTCTACCGGGCCTACTATGTCTACTCCAGAGACCAATGCGTTACTACATATGACGTAATATATCCTCTTAACCATATACAATACATTTACTCATATGACTGGGGCGTATTTACAATTTTACCTCAATTGCCCTTCTGAATACACTTTGATTATATAATGTCCTTGTTTCTTCATACAATACATTTCTTCTAAATGACCAGGGCGTTGTTACAAGTTACCTCTAAATACTCTTGGATTATATATACACGTAATCCTATTACAAAACAATTTATCTTCACATCTATCACATGGTCAATAATAATTCTTAACCTAATGTAAGTAGCACCTCAATAACTCTATACGGACAAGGTTCTCCGCTTTTATCCCTTTACATAGATTCTTATGATTACAATATTATCCTGGACTTAACACCCGTAACGCTTAACACAGATCGAATATTCCTTTAACTATGATAACAAATAATTTTTCCTTTATAACCGAAGATTTCGCTGATCATACGGACTAGTGTCCTTCCTACCTATGTCTCAAACTAAAGCTACTTTAATGGCAATTATTATCTAAGGATGTTAAGGATTTATGAAATAGGAGGAAATTTGTTAGAAGCAGTTAAGAGTTTTTATGAAGGGAGCAGAGCATGTGTGAGAGTAGGAAATGGTGAGTTGAGTGAATGGTTTGAGGTAAAGGTAGGTTTGTGACAGGGTTGTGTAATGTCACCATGGCTGTTTAATATGTTTATGGATGGTGTGGTGAGGGAGGTGAAAAGGAGAACTATGGGAAGAGGATTGGGTTTAGTAGGAAAGAATGGTAGAGATTGGGAGTTGAATCAGTTGCTGTTCGCTGATGACACAGCATTGGTGGCAGATTCTGATGAGAAACTGCAGCGGGTAGTCAAAGAGTTTGGTGTGGTTTGTGGAAGGAGGAAACTGAAGGTGAACGTCAATAAAAGTAAAGTAATGGTGTGTAATAGGGGAGAGCATAGGGTGAATCTAGATGTGAGGCTGGATGGGAAAATATTGGAACAAGTAGAGTGTTTTAACCCGTGGAGCCCCGGCTAGTTTTGTAATGTTTGCGCACCAGAACCCGGCCGGTTTTCAAAAAATGGTTTTATTCCAGAAACAATAGCGAATGGGTTAGGAATGAAGGAAAAACCACGAAAAACCGCTCAAAAAGCTTAAAAAATGGTCCTACAGAGCCCCCGAAAACGGATTTTATAAGAGTAAAAAATTGAAGGCAATTATCCCAAAAAACCAGGTTATTGCGCGCTCGCGCGCACGCACGTGGACTTTGAGAGTTTTCAACCATCGGCACGGGTGCGTGGGATACGTACACAGTTCCCATACAAATATGAGCCCTCTTGAGTGGCTACACCTGAGGTCACGGTCGGCGCAATTGGGGCGACGCGCCAGGCGCGTCTCTGGGGCTGTGCGTTACATACATCGCCGACGCGTCAGGCGCGTCGCTGGGGCTGTACGGGTTAAATATCTAGGAGGAACAATAAGCAGGAGTGGAGGTATGGAAGTGGAGGTAAAACAGAGAGTGTGTGAAGGAAGGAAGGTTTTCGGAGCAATGGGAAGTATGTGGAAGACGAGAAATCTCGGAATGAAAGTAAAAAGTGCACTGTATCAAGGAATTGTTGTGCCAACAGTGATGTATGGGGCTGAGACATGGGCTCTGAAGAAAAAGGAGAAAAGAGGGCTGGATGTGATGGAGATGAGCTGCTTGAGGAGTATGTGTGGAGTTACTCGTAGAGACAGATTGAGGAATGAAGAGATACGTAGGAGAGTGGGGCAGCAGGAACATTTGTCAGCCAGAGTGGACAGAAGGGTGCTGAGCTGGTATGGTCATGTTGAACGAATGGGAGATGAAAGGCTTACAAAGAGAATATGTTAGTCAGGTACAAGGGGAGATAGAAGGGCAGGAAGACCCCCATTGAGATGGAGAGACTGTGTAAAAAAGGCTTTGGATGATAGAGGAATGACTATAGATCAGGCAGGGGAAGTGGTGGTGGACAGGAGTGAATGGAGAATGCTTGTGAATAGTTGAATGAACACGTGGTCATTTGGAGTAAGGGGTCGGGCGTAAGTTGGACTAGATAATAGTCCATCAGGCGCCTGGCCCGGGGAGACGATTAATATGAAGGGTGTGCCTGGAAGTGTGGTGGGAGGGCTTGTGGCTTTGGCTCCGCTGCATGTCTGCCTGCCGAGATCGGAACCTCTCCGGGTGGTCAGGGGCCGGGGGAGTGCTGGAGCGACCTTTGGTAACCCTGGTCTCTGGGTCTTCTCCTGGGTGACCTGGATGTGTGAGAGTTTGTGTTTTTTATCTGTGTTTATTTTTTGTTTTATGTTGTTTTTGTGTTTTCCCTGTTCTACCTCTGTCTTGAGTCGGCTACCCCCAAAATGGGGATTGGGCCTGAGCATATAGATAGATAGATAGATAGATTATCTATTCCTCTGAGTTATAGTTGCGTGTCTATCCTCAAGAATTATTCCCTTTTATTTTACTATTAACCCTTATTTAGCGGCGAGCAACATAAGTCGAGTTAAATAAAGCTGGACTATGTGGCGGCGCTCGACATAACTCGAGTGGCAATTTCAGCACGTAATGTGGCTGAGAGAGAGAGACAAGTGGTGGCAGGAGACTAGCGAGCGTATGACTGCTCCAGACCACTGCGGCGAACCTACTGACACAAATCTCAGCTCCCTCCTCCCTCTCTCACTCGCTACATACTCAATTATGTACTGAAAGTACCGAATTACCTGCTTTTTGCACTCGCGTTGCACGGTTATTGCAAGAAAACTATCCATCATACAAGGATCGTTATGGTGTCATTCGAAAGCTCTGTTTATGCCCTTTCAGGGATAGGTACTTGTTTTACGTTCTGGGTCTTATTTAGGCATGAAAATGATCACGTAAACAGCCCTATTTTGGCTAAAAACACCCCGCTGTGCGGTACACATAAATAAACCGCATAGGCCGCTCGTAAGGTGTTAATATCTAGGTGCTGTCCTACCAGATCCTATACTAGCTATAAGTAATCGGCATGGAGCCTTTTCTAACAAGAATAACTATTTCCCTCATAACACATCATCATTTTATATATCAACAAAAGTCTAGTATCTTTTCTCTTTAGTTGTCCTATAAGAACACATCAATTATTATGGAACCACTGGGTTAGGTATGCATTTTCTCTCTTTCTTCAATTCTGGTTCGGGCCCAATATGGGTCCTTTAAAAATAGATATTTATGGTATTCTGCTAGTTGTGTACTGGAACAATTTCACCACCTCAGAGCTGGCCAATAGCTATACTGGAAATTCTCGCTCCCATCTACTATCTGCCGTCCCTCTTGAATCGCTTGGCTGTAAGTATGCAAACCAGCGATGTGACGACAGGCAGCCGGATACTGAAGGTGTATCCGCCTACTAGGTGAGAGCGATGCTAGACCTGAGGTGGTCTTTACTGGAACATTTGATGAGGGCTGGGTGGCTGGAATAAGTAGTTCCAAGTTCCCTTTAGTGCCCAAGCGAGGGAGAGGAAGTGGGTTGCAAGATGCAAACCTAGTGGGTTTCGAGAGGTGAATGACCGCTGCAGCCTCCCCCACCTCCTTAATATAGTCACGCCTCCCGCTCTCCGGCGTTGTGATTGGCTGAGCCAGCCACTTGGCCCCCCACGCGTCTTGAATTCTCTGTCGCTTCGCCTCCACTCTTTTCTCTTCATAATATGTTCCTGGAAGCTGGTTGCAAACGTCCTTTAGTGGCTTACGGGAGTATAGGGCTGGAACATATATATTAGACCCTTTCCAACAGGGGAAACGGCCGGTGAAGAGAGCGAGAGCGAGTTTAAAGGTGTGGCGGTACATGTAGCGGGGGGCTCCGAAAATGGAGGCTTCTGATTGGTCGGCCGGGAAGGCGTGGCATGTTTGTGACGTGAGTCCAAAGTGTCAAACTCAGCTGATGAAGAGAGAAGGTAAAAGTGGGCGCGCTGATTGGTGGATGGCCTTTTTACTTTATCACTCCCGGCGAAATTAAGGCGAGCTCCTGATCGCGGTAATACCGTTCCTCTGAAATCCAGGCCATCACTCTGCCAATCTACCAGTCCACTATGCTCACAAATGCATCTGTGTAACTGGAGGGCTGGATTTTGATTTCCAACTGCAGTTTTAGCAAATAGGACTTGCCCGGGTTGACTGAGGAGTTGCATGAATGCTTGGGTAGTATTTACTCTCTGTCCTTTCTCACCGACCAGGGCTATTAGTCGGCGGAGCCGGTACTGAGGGTCAGAGGGGAGAGGCATGGTGCCTTGACAGGCACGCGCCTCGGGGATCCTATTTATACCCTCGTCCGGGTACCTGATTGGTGGACGGCTAATTCTACCACTGCGGGTAATGGTTTCTGCGGGGCCCATGGGCTTAGATGGTTTGGCTGGAATTTTACCCGGAAAGTTAGTCATACGATTTTCCTTTGATTCATTGATTTTAATTGAGGGAGAGCCGAGTGAGTTTTCATCTTCAAGAAATATGTCTGTCTCTTTTCCCTCGGTTCGGAAACACTCTTCCTCACTACTTAGAATCTTGTTAAAATCTCTCGGGATCTCTCGGGAGATCTGAAACTTCGCTGTCGGGGACCGTAGACTGTTCTTCATCGGTATGTTCACAGTAATCTCTTTCCCCACTAGTCGTAGTCTCTTCGTCTCCCCCATTCCCCTCTTGCCCGAACTCAGGGAAACTCTTGTTTGGCTTGCGACTAACAGACCACCAGAACGGAGAGTCCTCGGTATAATTACTTCTCAGATTAGAACCTTCAGCATTAGGTCGAGCCGAGGAAGTACTAGGATCACCAGCCCCAAATCCTATCTCTTCCTCACTACTCCACTTGCTCAGGTCTGGCGGTAAATACCTTCGTACCGTTTGGTATGACGGATATGGGTAGTCGACGTAATACCTCCATGATGCAAGTACAACACCTGATATGGCCCGTTTACCTTCACAACCTTGAAGGGACCCTCATACTTCTCTTCCAGCTTACCAGCTCGGATGGGATCATGTCTCTTCACCAGAATATATTCCCCCCGGTAAATATGGATTACTTAGAGTAAGTTTCTTGGGCTGCTGCTGTGTAATACGGTCATGGACTTGCTGCCGTCACTCCCCTTGTTCCCTCAAATATTGTTTGTTCTGGTTGGGAATATTTGGTGGAATGAATAGGGTAGGGTAGTAATCGTTCTTGAGGCAGTTTCGGCGTGATTCCAAAAATAATCTCATAGGGAGAATACCCAGTAGTTTTACAAACAGTGACGTTTATCCCACAGATAATCTCTGGCAGAAGTTCCGGCCAACCTCGGACCACTTCTTTCCTTTGTGAGCTCAGACTAGCCTGTACACAATTCGCTAACACCCTATGGTTTCTTTCACAGACCGCATTCCCCTGTGGGTAATATGGGGAGGTGTGTTGGATCTGGTAGCCCAAGGTATCTCCCAAGTGTTGCCAGATTTCGTTATTAAATTATTTTCCTCTATCACTCAAAATGCATCCAGGGGTGCCATATACAAAAATTACCTTCTCCAAGATGACCCCAGCCACAGTTTCAGCTTTCTTGTCCGGGATGGTACAAGCAACCGTATATTTGGAAAAGACGTCGACACAGGTTAGAATGTACCTTTTGTTCGTCTGTCTAGGTAGAGGTCCCATAATGTCCACAGATAACTTTTCCCACGGTTTACCGGCCGTAATGTGTCCGGGCGACTGCTTAGGTCCCCGTCCATCTTTGCCCCTTTGACATCCCAAACAATTTTGGATAACTTCTTTAACAATTTTGTCGGCTCTCGAAGTCCAGTATCTTGTTAAATTGCTTCAAAACTCTAGACTGACCTAAATGAGCCCTTCTTCCCTCTTGTCCGTGGAGAATTTGGATCATGTGTTTAGCCTCCAGATAATCTAATACTACCCGGTCTTTAGAATCCCTCCAGGCTCCCTCCGAAAATTGTACTTTGTCGCCATACATAGGGTCCTTCTGTTCTTTGTTAGGTTGAGTGTGTTGGACGGGTGCTACCGGTAGTCGAGATAGCCAACGGCGTTAGTGTGTAATTTACCTTGTCGATGTCTAACTTCAAAGGAGTATTACTCCAGGATCCCCTTCCACCTACCAAACAATCCGTCTTCCATTTTCATCTTTCGCAGCCATTGCAAACTATGGTAGTCCGTGATAACTTCGAAATGAACCCCGGCTAAATATGGACGGAAATATTGTACAGCCCAAACTAGACCTAGGCATTCCTTTTTAGTAACGCTGTAATTCTTCTCGCCCTTATTCAGCGTCCGGCTAGCGCACGCTACTATGCCTTCTGTTCCGTCTACTTTCTGGGCTAATACAGCCCCGAGCCCTTCATCTGAAGCATCGGTGTATAGTTGGAACGGCTAGGTAAAATACGGATGACAAACTATTGGGTTAGAAGTCAATTTTGTTTTCAGTTGATCAAAAGCTATCTGACAATCCTGATCCCAGTCAAACCTCCTCCCCTTTTCCAGTCTCTTAGTCATGGGGCGAGCAATATTTGAGAAGTTGGGTATTAACCTCCGATAATAGGATGCCATTCCCAGAAATGCTCGGATCTCTTTGACAGAGGAAGGGGGTGAAATTTCTGCAATAGATTATATTTTATGGGGGTCTGGTTGGATACCTTTCTTTGAAACTACATGCCCTAGGTATGCCACCTCGCGGGCCCCTAATTGGCATTTGGAAGGCTTCAATTTAAGTCCTGCCCCCCTGATTCTCTCTAATACTTCTTGTAGTAGATTGATATGTTCCTCCCAAATAGTTGAAAACATTATAATATCATCCAGGTAAGCTAAGCAGGTTCTCCAGGTTAATCCCCGCAGTACTTCGTCCATTACTCTAGTGAAACTGGCTGGTCCATTACAAACTCCGAAGGGCAAGACCGTGAATTGATAGAATTTGCCTTCGCTTGTGGCAAATGCGGTTTTCTCCTGGTCCTCTGCCCTAACCGGTACTTGCCAGTATCCACTTTGCAGGTCTATCCACCATGTTGACCCATTTAGTGATTCTAGTGAGTCATCAATACGAGGTAGGGGCTGCGCATCTTTGATGGTGACATCATTTAACTTTCTATAATCTACACAGAACCGAGTGGACCCATCTTTATTTTTTACCAGGACTACTGGAGATGACCACAGACAGTAGGAGTCTACTACTATTCCTTGCTTGATCATCTCCTCTACTTGTTCCTTTTCCTTGTGTCTCATAATGGGATTTTGTCGCCTATAAGGTTGTCTAATAGGGGGCCCTTGAGTATGTATCTCGTGGGTGTGTCGGGTTTGGGCCGATCTGTGGTCCCCTTTATTTTGAGCAAACCTGTCTCGGTGTCCAGAGCAATTCATGTATTGTAGTGGCTTAATCTGACGTTAATTGTTTCGGGATCTCAGGTAAGTTAACTGGTCCGTTAGTTCCAACAGTGGTGGGTTGCGCGGGTGTAACTTGTTCTAACTTTTTTGCCAAATTCTTCAATTAGGGCACTCCTAACTTCTGCCCATGAAACCAGTCCCTCTAGACGTACTCTTACATCGTTCAGGGCCTTGCCTAACTGTGCCTTTCAATAGGCGATCTTCTTTCCATTTTCTCCTACGTCAAGTAGCGTGAACTGACATTCTAATTGTTCGATCCATAGCTCGATTTCTTCTTTCCCCTCTTCCCATATTCTGAATGGTAATACGGCCATCATTGTTCTGTTAGATAATTATACTCAATCTATATGATTTATCGAATCCCACCGCTTGCCACCAAAATGTAGTATATATTTTCTTATCTCGAATATACTACTAGAGTGGGGAATAATCGACAGTTATTTAGAAGTTTGTATACTTTATTTAACAAACTTGCTACTACACTAATAACGGTTTCTCTGTTCGGGCCGAGATGAGTTCAAGACACGGATTGAATATTACGTCGACCCAACATAGGTTGTACTTTGGAATCCGAGAACTCCCGTTACTCCCTATTTGGATTCCCGATATTCAGGTATTGACTTAAGTCGGCTTCGATCCAAAGGCACGTTCTTAGTTTCTACAATCATATGTTTTTTTTACTGAGCCCTGCGGTCTTACTCTAGAGACCAGGGCATAATGGATCATATATTTACTCACTTATCTGAAAACAAGGGTTATATTTCTAAAAACTAAACTCGAAATGATATACTTCTACCGGGGCCTACTATGTCTACTCCAGAGACCAATGCGTTACTACATATGACGTAATATATCCTTTTAACCATATACAATACATTTACTCATATGACTGGGGCGTATTTACAATTTTACCTCAATTGCCCTTCTGAATACACTTTGATTATTAATGTCCTTTGTTTCTTTTTTCATACAATACATTTCTTCTAAATGACCAGGGCGTTGTTACAAGTTACCTCTAAATACTCTTGGATTATATATACACGTAATCCTATTACAAAACAATTTATCTTCACATCTATCACATGGTCAATAATAATTCTTAACCTAATGTAAGTAGCACCTCAATAACTCTATACAGACAAGGTTCTCCGCTTTTATCCCTTTACATAGATTCTTATGATTACAATATTATCCTGGACTTAACACCCGTAACTCTTAACACAGATCGAATATTCCTTTAACTATGATAACAAATAATGTTTCCTCTATAACCGAAGATTTCGCTGATCATACGGACTAGTGTCCTTGCTACCTATGTCTCAAACTAAAGCTAGTCTAATGGCAACTATTATCTATTCCCCTGAGTCTTATAGTTGCGTGTCTATCCTCAAGAATTATTCCCTTTTACTTTACTATTAATATCTAGGTGCTGTCCTAGCAGACCCTATACTAGCTATAACTAATCGGCATGGAGCCTTTTCTAACAAGAATAACTATTTCCCTCTTAACACATCATAATTTTATTTATCAACAAAAGTCTAGTATCTTTTCTCTTTAATTGTCCTATATGAACACATCAATTATTAAGGAACCACTGAGTTAGTCATGCATTTTCTCTCTTTCTTTAAGTCTGTTTCGGGTCCAATATGGGTCCTTTAAAAATAGATATTTATGGTATACTGCTAGTTGTGTACTGGAACAATTTCCCCACCTCAGAGCTGGCCAATAGCTCTTCTGCAAATTCTCGCTCCCATCTACTATCTGCCGTCCCTCTTAAATCGCTAGGCTGTAAGTATGCAAACCAGCGATATGACGACAGGCGGCCGGATACTGAAGGTGTATCCGCCTACTAGGTGAGAGCGATGCGAGTGGTGGTTCTTACTGGCCCGAGGTTGTCTTTACGGGGCTGGAATGAGGGTTGGCTGGCTCCCTTTTAGTAGTTCCGAGTTCCCTTTTGTGCCCAAGCGAGGGAGAGGAAGTGGGTTGGAAGATGCAAACCCAGTGGGTTTCGAGAGGTGAATGACCGCTGCAGCCTCCCCCACCTCCGTAATATAGCCACGCCTCCCGGTCTCCGGCGTTGTGATTGGCTGAGCCGGCCGCTCGGCCCCCCTTGCATCTTGAATTCTGTGTCGCTTCGCCTCCACTCTTTTCTCTTCATAATATGTTCCTGAAAGCTGGTTGCAAACGTCTTTTAGTAGCTTACGGGAGTATAGGGCTGGCACTGATATATTAGAACCATTGCAACCAGGGGAAACGGCCGGTGAAGAGAGCGAGAGCAAGTTTAAAGGTGTGGCGGTACATGTAGCCGGGCACTCCGAAAATGGAGGCTTCTAATTGGTCGGCCGGGAAGGTGTGGCATGTTTATGACGTGAGCCCAAAGTGTCAAACTCAGCTGATGAAGAGAGAAGGTAAAAGGGGGCGTGCTGATTGGTGGATGGCCTTTTTACTTTAATTAATATTATTTTTATTATTATTATCATTATTATTATTATAATTATTATTATTTTTATTGTTAATCTTATTATTATAATTATTATTAGTTATATTATTATTATTATTATTATTATACTGATTTTACCTAAGAGATTCAATACTACTTGCAAAATTATAGGTTAAAATGTAAAACTTGCAAACTAAACAAACCAAAATTGGGACAAGGACAATATATATAAGGTAGCAGAGTTGCTCATGCATTTTTTTTTTTTTGGGGGGGTAATGCGAAAACTGCACACCTACTTTATTAGTTTTATCAACTTTGCGAAGCAGAGTGGTATCGCACACACAGATCCCGCCCGTATACTGTGCCAGCTTGTCTGTCGTCGTCCGTCGTTGTCGTCGCCCGTCGTCGTCCTTCGTCGTCGTCCGTCTGTCTGTCCGGAAACTCCTCCAAGACCGTATGATGGATTTTTACCAAATCTCACAGGCATATTCATTTGGTTAATGCAATGGTCAGTCAAAAAGACATTTTCCATTTAACTTAACGGTTAAGGTCAAAGGACAAGGTTACAAATAAGGTCAATATTTCATATTTTTTAGTTTTACTCAAATTTCTTAATTTTCATAATAAAAGTTACTGCTACCTTTGGTATCTTATTGACCAAATTCAGATATATATTCTAAAGGGTAAGGTCAAAGGTCAAAGGTTAAACTAATATTTGTTATTGGTAATAATTCTAATACTAACTGTTAGATATTCACTAGGCTTACCAAGTATATTCGGAATACCTAGGCCAAGGTCATACAAGAAACTTTGCATTTCCATATGAAAGGTCACGGTCAAATATAAGGTCAATATGATGATGTCTTTACTGTTCATGCACACTTCACAACATTTGGTGAGATAGTTGTACTTTAAATGAAAAGGAAAAACAAACATTTTGAGACATCATGAAGGTCAAAGGTCAAGGTCAAATATTCTATAAATATATATGAAACTAACTGATGGGTTTTAATGAAATTAGTCATGCTTATTTTATTTTCCTGGGCAATGTCAATGAACAAAAAAATGTACTCTTACATAAAGGTCAAGGTCACAGGTCAAGGTCGAAGGTCAACTTATACTATTTTTGTTTAGTTTTTATTCAAATGTCTTCGTTTTCACTATACAAGTTACTGGTAACGTTAATATCGTATTGCCCAAATTTTAGATAAATATTCTAAAGGGTAAGGTCAAAGTTCAAGGTCAAAGGTCAAAATTGTTTTTTTACTAGTATTTCTTATACTAACTGTTAGATTCTCACTAGGCTTACCATGCATATTCGGAATACCTAGGCCAAGGTCATACAAAAAACTATTCAGTTCTATGTGAAAGGTCAAGGTCACAGGAGAAGGTCAAATAAAAGGTCAATATGCTATTTTCTTTACTTTTCATGCAAACTTCACAACATTTGGTGAGATAGTTGCACTTTAAGTGAAACTGAAAATAATATATGTTGAGACATAATAAAGGTGAAGATAAAGGTCAAAGGTCATGGTCAACTATTCTATTAATATATATGAAACTAACTTATCCTTATTGTCAAAGATGTCACACTATGGCCTAGCATCATTAGTTCCACTAATTTCTTCTTATCTTCATAACAGAAAAATATGTGTAATGGTAGATGGCCTTTATTCTCCATTTCACTCAATAAATGCTGGTGTTCCCCAGGGATCAGTTTTGGCCCCAACTCTGTTCCTCATTCATATCAATGATCTCATATCTACCACTCATAATCCAATACATTCCTACGCAGATGACTCAACGCTCCACAGTTCCTTCACATTTACCAATTCTTTCACCCAACCCGATCTTATAAATTCAAAAATAAACACTGCAATTTCTCTGAACCAGGACCTTTCTAGAATTAATGAATGGGGACAAAAGAATATAGTTTCCTTTAATGCACAGAAAACCAAGTACATTCAATTTTCTAACCGACAGAATCTCACTGACTCCCATATATTTTTTAATGATGTAAATATTCCCACTTCCCCTAGTATTGACATTCTCGGTGTAACATTAACTACTAACTTGAGCTGGACACATTATGTTAGAAGCATTGCTAAGAATGCCTCTAACAAACTGGGACTCCTGTACAGAGTTCGAGAATTCTTCACTGACGAGCAGTTGGCCGTAATATATAGAAGTCATGTGCGTTCTCAGATGGATTACTGTTCACCTCTGTGGGGTGGAAGTGGAGTGGTTGCATTGAGGCAGTTGGACAAAATTCAAAATAAAGCTATTAGCTTAATCAATAACCCTGCAATCACACAGGACCTTCCTACATTATCCATACGAAGAAACGTTGCATCCCTTTCATTATTCTACAGATATTTTCACAGCAATTGTTCCGAGGAACTTGCTTCAATTGTGCCGCCTCTCCACATCTTTCCCCGTAGAACTAGGGCAGCTGAGAGTGCCCATGAATTTACACTTTCTCCTCCACAATGCAGAACTTCTGCTTATCAAAATTCATTTATCCCTAGAACTACTACTCTTTGGAATTCACTTCCCTCGAGTTGCTATCCACAAACTTACAATCTACAAAAGTTTAAATCCAGTTGTTACAAACATTTTATGAATGGAGGATGCCTTTAGGCACATGGACCTTTTTGTTTTATCTGTGTTTTTCCTTCCTCCGTTCATTGTCTCTTTAAAAAAAAACTAAAAAAAAAAAAACTAATGGGTTTTAATGAATTTAGGCATGCTTATTTGATTTTCATGGGCAATGTCAATGAACAAAAATGTAATCATACATAAAGGTCAAGGTCAAAGGTCAAGGTCAAAGATAAACTTTTATTATTTATTAAAAAAGGTGTTATGGCTTATTAATTAAATATCATATATATTAAATTTCACATAAATATTGTAATAGTTAGGGTCAGATGTCAAGGTCAAAAAAGAGTATTTGTCATTTTCCCTAAACTCCTCGTAGACTGTTTAATGTATTGTCACCAAATTATACAGGCAAATTCAGTTAGTCAATGCGACGACCATCCAAATATATATATTTTAGTTTTAGTCAAAGGTCAAAGGTCAAGGTCACAGTAGGCCTATATGATCAATATTTGTAATCAACATGTTTTTATACAAATTATGCCATATTCATAATACTAGTTAATACGAACATTTCTGTTAAGCTAACTAAATCCTCGATAAGAAATTCTAAGGTCGAAGGTCAAGGTTAACCCTCCTGGCCCGGGCAGGCACTCCAAAGGACACCACGAAATAAGGGCAGGTGCTCGGGTGTCCTTTCAGGAGATAGTAAGCATGAAAGCCTATTCAGCTTGGTCTGAACGCCGTGCGTCTGACGCATGTAAACAAAGCCGATCGTTGCGTCACCGCATCTCCGAAAACAATAAGGAGAGGTCGGATCAATGTTATTGTTGTGACGTCAGACGAAATTAGTGTGTGAAAAGCTCCCATATTGTCAACATCGCGGCAAAATTAGCTCTACGGAAATCGTCATCACAACTGAACCAGTTGACTTAGAGAGCTCTACTCAACGCCAGTCTACAGATTGTAAACCGCACTATGTTTATAGATGCGTGGGAAATTTCTAGCAGTTAAATTAACAAAAATACGGTAGCCTAGGCCTAGACGTTTTTCGGCCAGATCGCCCGGGTAGCCAACACTGTCCATTGGAGGACCTGCCCGGGCCAGGAGGGTTAAAGGTCAAAGTTAAAGGTCGAAATATGATTTTACTAGTATTTCCTATTTAATGTAAGATTCTCATTAACACCTTACGAGCGGCCTATGCGGTTTATTTATATGTACCGCCCAGCGGGGTGTTTTTAGCCAAAATAGGGCTGTTTACGTGATCATTTTCATGCCTAAATAAGACCCAGAACGTAAAACAAGTACCTATCCCTGAAAGGGCATAAACAGAGCTTTCGAATGACACCATAACGATCCTTTTATGATGGCTAGTTTTCTTGCAATAACCGTGCAACGCGAGTGCAAAAAGCATGTAATTAGCCACTTTCCCGATACAATTCCTTATATAGCGAGTGAGAGAGGGAGGAGGGAGCTGGGATTCGTGTCAGTATGTTCGCCGCGGTGGTCTGGAGCAGTCATACGCTCGCTACTCTCCTGCCACCACTTGTCTCTCTCTCTCAGCAACATTACGTGCTGAAATTGCCACTCGACCTATGTCGAGCGCCGCCACATAGTCCAGCTTTATTAACACCTTACGAGCGGCCTATGCGGTTTATTTATGTGTACCGCCCAGCGGGGTGTTTTTAGCCAAAATAGGGCTGTTTACGTGATCATTTTCATGCCTAAATAAGACCCAGAACGTAAAACAAGTATCTATCCCTGAAAGGGCATAAACAGAGCTTTCGAATGACACCATAACGATCCTTGTATGATGGATAGTTTTCTTGCAATAACCGTGCAACGCGAGTGCAAAAAGCAGGTAATTCGGTACTTTCGGTACATAATTGAGTATGTAGCGAGTGAGAGAGGGAGGAGGGAGCTGAGATTTGTGTCAGTAGGTTCGCCGCGGTGGTCTGGAGCAGTCATACGCTCGCTAGTCTCCTGCCACCACTTGTCTCTCTCTCTCAGCCACATTACGTGCTGAAATTGCCACTCGAGTTATGTCGAGCGCCGCCACATAGTCCAGCTTTATTTAACTCGACTTAAGTGGTGGGCCGCTTTTTAAGGGTTAAATACGACTTATGTGGTGAGCCGCTAATAAAGAGTTAAGCATATTCGGAACGCCTATACCAAATTTATACAAAAATAAACATAATTCCATTTCATAGGTCAAAGTCACATGTCAACGTCAAATATAAGGCAAATATGATAATTTCTTTACTATTCATGTAAACTTCACATATATATATATATATATACCGGTATATGTATATATATATATATATATATATATATATATATATATAGTATATATGTACACTATTTAAACCGAGTTTACATATGATTCAATACTGCTTGCCGAATTATAGGTTGCAGAGTTGTGTATGCATTTTTTTTTTGTAATGCAAAAACTGCACACCTACTTTATTTGTATATTTGTTTATATAGTTTTACTGTAACACAAGTTCAGTTACAAATATAATAACCATAAGTAAAATAACCATCTTCCAATATGGCTGTAGTGCCGCTCGCTATAGTTTTATTATGACAGTTGATTGACACTGCTGAGTAGTCCATACATGACGGTTTATTAACTTCATTCATTTTGAGATTTTAAGGCGTTTGTCCCATTAATTTATACATTTTAAGATCTTTCGCCCTATTGCTCTGTCAATATTCAGACTTCTTGTGCAATTCAGGTGTCGATTTTTTTCCTGGCGAGCAAAAGTGAGCCTGAAATTTGGAACGTACTAGCCTTTGGCCGGGAAATTTTTCTACTGAAAACCATAGACATTAATCTCGAAGGGGGATCTTGAGGATGTTTTATTTAGCTTCTTACTGATGCCTAATACTAAAATATCTTCCAAAGATGTACTTTCTGCACTTTCTGTACTTAATACTAAGAAGATGTATAAGCCAGATACTGTCCCTCCTGTTGTATTGAAAGACTCTGCTTCTGTGCTGACTCTTTGTCTGGGTAGACTCTTCGGTCTTTGTCTTTTATTTGACCCTTTTCCTTCTTGCTGGAAGTTTGCTCTCATTCAACCTGTCCCAAAGTAGGGTGATTGCTGGCAACCCTACAAGTATTGTCTAATTGCTCTCACATTTTACATCCCTTAAGGTTTTGAATCTTTTAATAATTCAAATTTGTTTATGCTTTACGGTACTTTGGGATACAATTAATAGCTATGATAAGGCAGTAAGAGTAGCTGCCTGGCTTTTATCGTTATGTACATCATTTGCGGCGAAAGGTCAGGAAGATGAGCATAACCCTTCCTGCCCCGTCAGCATTTTAAAAGGACGCTCCTTGCGAAGGCCCGGAGCCCGGGTGTCCTTTTAAAATCTGTATGCGTGAAAGCTTCCTTAACACATTACGAGCGGGTGGGTCGGTAACTTCTATTACCTGCCATGCGGGTGGTTTTACCCTAAATGGGGTTGTTTCCGTGCTCTTTTTCATGCATAAACAAGACCCAGAGCGTAATACAAGTATCTATCCCTGAAAGGGCGTAAACAGAGCTTTCCAATGACACCCAAACCATCCTTCTATGAATCTACGACCACTGGTTCTCTTGCAACGATCGTGCAACACGAGTGAAAAAACTCTAAAATAATGTAATTTCCTTACATAATTCCCTGTGTAGCGACTGAGAGAGGGTGGAGGAGGGTGTAATAAATTTCAGTCGACCCATGGCGGTGGTGGCGAGCGGTCAGGAAGCAATCTATGCTCCTCGCACCGCTCAGCTCTCTCTCAGAGCACATTACGTGCTCAAAATTGCACTCGACATCTGTCGAGGCCCGCATATGGGCACGTTTTCTTTAATTAGACATATGTCGAGCGCCGATGGTTAAGGGTTAAGAGTGCTTTGAAAGCCGCGCGCCGAAACGTTTGTAAACAAAGTCGATCTGAGCTCCGCCAAGCCTCAGCAAGAAGAAAAAGAAGTCCGACCTTGTCCGCCATTACCAGTTAGAGCGAAAATTAGTCTTCCAATGTGTCTGATATTGCTAAATCCGCGGCAACACAGACAAAACTCTCTCCACGGAAATCGTCATCACACCTGAACCAGTTGACCTAGATAGCTCTACTGAATGATAGTCTACAGATACAAGTAAGGGCTACAATTTGAGATTTGTGTGCATTCTCTAGCAGTTGAAATAACAAAAATAGGCCTATGTTTACATACAGCGTTTTTTAGCCAGATCGCCCGGATAGGACTATCGACCTCTATAAATGCTGCCCGGGGAGGAAGGGTTAATAGTCACGCCTACCTTATCAATTAAACCTCTCCGACATATGACGCGATTTTGGGCCTATTAAGGATACTTTAACGCCTTTGTTACCATCAGGGGTATTTAGAAACCTTTAGTTTAGTTACTTCAACCTCTGCAGTTGTCTTTGAGTTAGCTGTGGGCAGAAAACTAATTTTGGAGAGGTAAATATAAGATTGAGAGAACTCTATTTCTTATTGCTAATCAAGCAACCTCTGCGTCATATGTGCGTGAATGGGTTAATTAATTGCGCGCGGCCAATACCATTATTTATTGAAACTGTAAGCAACAAATAGTATTGAATTATAATAGCAAATATTATAGAAAGAAGGAAAAAACATTACTTCAAGTTTACATTCTTATTTGATGTAAATTACATAGTCTAGAAGATCTTAAATACATAATAAAGGCCCAGTGATTATACTATATAAGAGTCTTAACTGTTTAGTAGAGTAGAGAAGCTAATTGAAGGCTGGATGGCTGTGATTATTGAAGATTAATTACATCAGGGACGGACGGACGTCATTCCCGCAAGGTAACTTGTGAGAGAGCGAGTGCTTGTTTGTTTGTTTGAATTTCGGGAACTTACCTAGGTTATTAATTATTTATTTATTAGTTATAGCTTGGCATTGATATACGTTGACTAGATGTATTATATCTAACCAATTTAGTTCATTGTCTAAACATTGAATTAATTAAACATATAAACATATTATAAACCGTATAAACAGATGTAGCAGAAAACATAAATATTTAGGAGTAACTAAACTGTAATAATTCGATGCTCATATACTGTCGATTTTTGACAGCATCTGATTCTTTCAGATCGCCAATATGGCTTCCTTTAGCACAAGGACTACGACGTTACTCACGGAATGTTTTACTAGGCAAATGCATTTTTTTTTCTGGAATATGACATTTAAAAACAACAAAATATGCACCTGTACTGGTGAAATTAAAACTATATATGATTAGGTGGCATGTCTACTTTCCACCACCTCTTCTCTTCCCCTTACATGTGTATTCCCCCCCCCCCCCCATCCCTCTCCTCCCTCCCTTCCTCTGTCAACTTCCCCCCTTCTGCTATATTTCACTTTTTACCTCCCCCACTTCCTATACTTCCTCCCTCCTGCCTCAAATATGTTCACTCAACTTCTACTCCTTCCCTATCTCACCCCTCCCTCATACATGCACGAGACAAAAGCTGGAACTGTCCGTGTCTCTAGAGACTTCAGATAGAGCACACCTATGTTGCTCTGCCTCGTATGCACTTTTTTGTTCTCTATATCCAACTTCTACCTCCGGACATAGGCTTATACCCTATATATTCAACCGCTCAACACGGTGAAGCCAGAAGGTCTTATTCCAGACAGTATATGAGACATGGAGTTAGTTTGAGCGCTGCAACCGGCTCGTTTGTGGCCTTACCATTGTAGATCACGATGCCTGGCCGGTCCCTCGTGGCCCTGAGGCAACATATGACTTCTCAAAGCTGCTTCACCACAATCTCGCCGCCTCACTCATGGTCTCGGACGGGATCGTCTGTACGCAGCCGGATACCTTACCCTCCACGCATGCGCGAAAATGTAAGCCTCCCTTGGTCCCGCCCCCCGTTCACCGCGTTTAAATAAACCCTTCAAACCGTTCCTGCCAGCTCGCTCTGTAGTATAGGTACTAGAGATCCCGCCTGGCAATCCAGAAATCCAGTGTTCGATCCCACTCGAAGTTTAGTATATTTTATATATTTTGATTTTGTTATTTGTGTTATGTTATATTATATTATATTATATTAGGGTTACGTTAGGTTAGGTTAGGTTAGGTTAGGTTAAGTTAGGCTAATCTAATCTAATATAATATAATATGTGTACATTTTCGGCAGTGGGCGGGTCCTGGGGTAAGGTATCCGGGTCCGTACAGACCCTCCCGTCTCGGACCCTCTCTTTCCCAAACGCCACCTATTGAGCTCTTAACTCACTATTCACTGCCCCCATTAGCATATTTTGAATATGAGAATATTTATACAATGCTAATTTATTGGAGACAGGGAGGGTATGTTATATGGCGTGTCAGTGGGCTTTGTGGTAATGCACTGATACCAAGTATAGCACAATTTACATCCCAAAAATATCTTCCCATTGATACATCGGGATTCAAACCCGGGACCTTAGGAATATCACTCGATATTTGCACTGTACACCTATTTTCCGGTTCTTTAATGTTCATATTTTCATTATACAAGTAAAATATGCATATATGTTGCAGTAGTATTGTTGTATATGGTAATTATGACCAATTTTGTCCAAATTGAAGCTAAATCTCTCGAACTGGCGGACCTTTCCAAAACTAGTCTATCACGTTCGTCAAGTTAAAAGCTGCTGTACTGGTGATCCATTTTCCTACCATGGCTCTATTTTACTCCTTGGCTTTGAGGGAGACACTTGTTACAGGCAGCCTTCCTTTTGTCTAATGTATATATACTGTATATATATATATATATATATATATATATATATATATATATATATATATATAATATATATACTGGTATATATATATATATATATATATATATATATATATATATATATATATATATATATATATAATATATATATATATATATATACTGTATATATATATATATATATTATATATATATATATATTATATATATATATATATTATATATATATATATATATTGAGTATATATCACAAATACACGTGAGCCACTAAATGTTTTTAATCTCTCAGTGGGGTTCGAACCGCCGACCATCAGGACCCCACTGAGAGATTAAAAACATTTAGTGGCTCACGTGTATTTGTGATATATACTCAATATTTGTAACTCTCATGCTTTGTGGGTTAGAATTAAATGAAATCAATTTCAGCCTGAGTTGCGTCGGAACACTCAGAAATCCTTGTATGGTATTCTGGAATACGGATCCTACAACTAGGTATGAATTGAAATATATTTGCCTAGTGGGTTTCCCTTCTCCCTAACATAAATAGGATAGAAGGTTGAGTGTCTTTTAGACTGCCGTGGTGTAGTTGATTAAAGCGTCGGCTATCGTCCTGATGGTTGGCGGTTCGAACCCCACTGAGAGATTAATAACATTTAGTGGCTCACGTGTATTTGTGATATATACTCGATATTTGTAACTCTCATGCTTTGTGGGTTAGAATTAAATTAAATCAATTTCGGCCCGAGTTGCGTCGAGACACTCAGAAATCCTTGTATGGTATTCTGGAATATGGATCCTACAACTAGGTATGAATTGAAATATAATCGCCTAGTGGGTTTCCCTTCTCCCTAACATAAATAGGATAGAAGGTTGAGTGTCTTTTAGACTGCCGTGGTGTAGTTGATTAAAGCGTCGGCTATCGTCCTGATGGTCGGCGGTTCGAACCCCACTGAGAGATTGAAAACATATATATATATATATATATATATATGTATATACAGTATATATATATTGTGACGTTAACCACTCCGTTAGAACCGCATGGCTTGTCCTACAGTGACTCGCTAGGATCGCCAGGGCAGTGGATGTGGCTACAGTTGATGTATCATTGTGTGCTTTATTTCATATGAAAGCTTGTGTCATGGGCAGTCCAGAAAGGCTCTTTGTTTTCACCCATGTCAAGGCTTTATATATTTAATTGCAAAGTATATGTTTTATCATTAAGTAGTAATGATAGGATTTGAGAGAGAGAGAGAGAGAGAGAGTAGAACAGAGTGTGGGGAGGCGCGCAGTGTTTTGCTATACTCGATGACGTCATAGCTGGCTGGCTGGTTAGAGGAGTTTTTACCATGCTTGGTGACGTCATGTTTAGCTAGCTTCTTTAGCATTGGCTAGAGGACTTGTTACCGCTTTCCTACGCGGTTCGAACTAGTGCTAGTATATATACAGCTCTCTCGCTACTTTCTCCCTCAGATCTGGTTTCTAGAACGCATCCCTCTTATCCCTTTGATACCTGTCCCCCTCTCTACACCTGAGAACCTTTTCCTCTGCCTATCTCTCTCATTTTCCATATCTTTCACCACCTTTTATTAATATTATACCCCCTCTGGTTAACTCTGCATAATCAGCTTCATGCTGGCCAGTTGTATTGTGCGTTAAGGTCTTATAACCCATGTATGTTAGTTGTTAAGATTAGTTGATCACGAAGCATTGGTTGGCATTCATATTGTTCAGTACCGCTTCCTATAATTATTAGTGTTCTGCTAGATTAGATAATGCTAGACTAGGAGTCTGATATTATAAGGTATTGTTTCCGATGAGTGCTGGCTTTAGTTAAAAGCTGCACGACATACCTGAGAACTGGAGTTGATTGGGTAAATTCTAGTCTGTGTGCCATTGAGAGTAGAGCATGCACGAATGAGGGCTTTTTGCCTATACCATTCTGCACTGTTCTAGGCTCGGTTGTTTGACTTTGAGGTACGCCAGGAGAACGCTTAATACTTCGGTATTAAGGTTTCTCAAGAGAGCTACCCTTCCCTATAACGTAATATTTGACGCACAGACTTGAGATTTGCACTAGGCATGCCATGCGCACCAGTATCTCATATCATTGACTCTAGCTAGACTTTATCAGTCATAGTAGACATTAAGTATATTAAACCAATTACTCTTATTATGCATACCCGTTTATGATTACACAAGCATTTCGCAGCCTAGTTTGATGTATTGAGACACAAACGACTTAGGCTCTTTTTGTTGATAGGAATACTGCATTGTCATGGCGATTATTATTATTGTTGTAGCGTTTAACATATTCTTGGCTCCGACTGCATTATATATCCAGCCTTTTTTGTGTGCATAGCCTGCACGAGCACTGTTCCGCTGCCTGCCTTTTTGGGTTCCATTTCCGATTCGAGCATCTTGATAGCATCTAACATTTAAAGAAGATTCCTTGTTGGTGTTGAAGGACTTTAGTGCACTTTCTTTCATGCAGGAGTGCCTGACATTTATTGATTAAAGTAACGTAAGCTGTAACTTCTCTTACCACCTTACTTTGCATACCATAACCAAGCACCTTCGATTATAGGTAGTAATAGGCTGTTTTCACATAACATTAAGCCTAGAGTAGACGCACATTTATTGAGAGTTTGATAACCTATTATTGCATATAGAACTCTGGAGAGTATTTGTGTTCTTTGTTCACTGGAAATATACATCAGAGGTTGGATCTAGCGCTTTCCGTTGTAGCATTTATGCCATTACTAGTCCAATGAATAAGAGCCCTGATATATTTAAACCTCAGTCGTAACAAATGGCGACCTTACCTAGGATTTGGTGAACCTACATTTATTAGCAGGGAACATTTGTTGTTTTGGGGAATATTTTGCGGGGATCAGCAAGACTAAAACAATTTGCAACATAGTATAGCCCTTGAGTATTTCCGAGAATTTTTGTGTGTATATTGAGGTATAAGAGTTTGGGGTGCTTCTTTTTTTAATATTGAGGTGAGAATTTTTTGTGAGCATCATGTCTTATACCGGATCAGAGGAGAATGGAGACACAGTACGTAATGTCGAAACTGAGGAACAGCAGTATGATGAAAAGGTTAATCAGGTGAACTGTGAGGAGGATGCTAGGATATTTTTGCAATGGCCTGTTACTGCCGAGCGGTTGGAGGGTATGGATCGGTACGGTCTTCAATGCCTGGCCACAGCTATCGGTCATGCGGGTACTAGCAGCATGACCAGGGATAACTTGATAACGTGTGTACTGGGCAGGGTGACTGGTGAGCGAGATGGGTTGAGTGCTCAGAGCCCTTCGGCCATGCTTCCCCTACACTCGACTCCCAGCCATCCCAGTGGTTTGCCGACCCCGGGTACGCTTCCACAGTTGGGTGGTGACTGGCAGGGTGGGTTGCCCCTGGGGGGACCACCGGTAATTTCAAACATTGTAGCACCTTCACCTCCTCAAGGGTTAACTCCAGAATTATTGCTTCAGCTCGAATTAGCTAAGATCGAAGAGAGAAAGGCTATCAGGGCAGGTAAGCAGCAAATAGAATTAGCCAAGATAGAAGAGAGAGCCAAGCTAGCAAAAATCCAAGCTGATTTAGAGTCGACTAGGTACTGTGCCGACATGGACGTAGAGAAGTCGCGAGTAGAGACAACGGGACAGCGACTTGGGGCTGGTAACTGTGCTCATGATCAATCTCTCTCGCACTTATTGAAACTGGTTCCGGTGTTTGATGAGAGTGGGGTAACAGAATTTTTCGCACGCTTTGAGAAGAAGTGCCAGGAACACCAGTGGCCAGAGAATAAATGGGCAGCACTTGTATCCTCTAGATTAATAGGCAAGGGTCTTAAAGCCTACGATGCGTTACCTTTGGAGTCATGTATTGTGTATGAGGATCTCAAGGAGGCTGTCCTGAGGGCTTACGAACTGCAACCAGAAACGTACCGTTGAAGTTCCGGGGTGTAACTAAGGGAAGAGATAGCACCTTTTTGGAACACGCCCGGGACTTGTCCGATGCTATGGGGAACTGGCTCCGATCTGAGAGGGTAACAACATTTGATGGACTTAAGCAGTTAATGATGTTGGAGCAGTTCTTTAAGAGTACGGGCGGTGATCTAACTTTGAACTTAACACCTTACGAGCGGCGGTTTATGTGTACCGCACAGCGGGGTGTTTTTAGCCAAAATAGGGCTGTTTACGTGATCATTTTCATGCCTAAATAAGACCCAGAACGTAAAACAAGTACCTATCCCTGAAAGGGCATAAACAGAGCTTTCGAATGACACCATAACGATCCTTGTATGATGGATAGTTTTCTTGCAATAACCGTGCAACGCGAGTGCAAAAAGCAGGTAATTCGGTACTTTCAGTACATAATTGAGTATGTAGCGAGTGAGAGAGGGAGGAGGGAGCTGAGATTTGTGTCAGTAGGTTCGCCGCGGTGGTCTGGAGCAGTCATACGCTCGCTAGTCTCCTGCCACCACTTGTCTCTCTCTCTCAGCCACATTACGTGCTGAAATTGCCACTCGAGTTATGTCGAGCGCCGCCACATAGTCCAGCTTTATTTAACTCGACTTATGTTGCTCGCCGCTAATTATGGGTTAAAGGAGAAAAACCCAAGAACTCTAGTCGAAGCAGCAGAAATGGCTGATCGTCGGCTGTCGTTGATTCGGGGTTGCGGGTCCTCACAGAAGTACGATGCAAGTGCTAGGGACCGTTATCCTCCCCCTCCCCGTAGCAATGACACATTTAAACAAAAGAGCAATGAAACTAAAACTGAATCCAAACCAAACACCACGCCGTATGAGAAAAGTCAGGTTTTTTTTACATCACAGTAGAAGCCGAAACCGAAATTTATGTGTTTTAAGTGCCACCAGGAGGGTCATAAGGCAAATGAGTGCCCTAGTCGACCTCCTCCGGCAGCCGTGTCTTTTGCTCACGGCATTGGAGTGTTCAAGAGGACATCGGAGTTTGTTAGAGGCATTTCTTCCGAGGTAAATACACTGCCAGTGCAGAAGGATCCGGAAGGCTTATTACCTGTCCGTGATGCCTTTAGTGACCACAGGGGACTCGGTTGTGTGGAGTGGGGGGGTAGAAGATATGAGGTGAGAATTTTGCGTGACACTGGGGCATCGCAAACATTGTTGAGGAATTTCACTGGTAAACCTGTAAATACGGCGCGGGTGGTTGTGGTTCAGGGAATTAATGCAACAAGGTCATACCCGCTTGTAAGAATGAAGATGGAAGTTGATGGTGTGACTCGTGACCTGGATGTAGGAATTGTGGAGAAGTTACCTGTTGGGGGCGTCGACCTCCTTCTCGGCAACGACTTTGCGGGGCACACTTCTGAGGCTCCACCCTTAGTCGTTGCCGAGAAGCCGGCCGACGTGAGTAGGGAGGAGCAGGAGTGGGTTGAGACGTGTCCGGTGCAACCTATGGCGTGTGTTGTCACCAGATCTCTTGCATCCAGGGAGTCACATTCTGGTCAACAGTTTTTAGACAAGCGGAGGAAAGGTACTGAGAAGGGGTTGGAAGTTGATGCGGTTGAGAGTTTAGTATCAACGGACATTCTCGGGGACTCATTATTAGGACCGATTTCCGAGTCTGGAGAAGCCCCATTAACTGTTACTGAGAAGGCAGAGGATGGGCTTAAAAAGACGAAGAGACAGCACCGATATACAGAGAGAGAGCAACGGGAGGCTAAATTCAGTGTAGGAGGGGGGCATGAGTTGCTTCGCAAACACTTAGATAAGCTTGCTCCTTCGGACATTCGTAAATTGCACTTAGAAGACCGGAGGTTCTTGAATGTGGTACCGGTGCTGTCGAGTTGAAGGAGGACAGTGATGCACAGTCGGGAGATTTTTACAAGTATCCCCTGACCATCATGGAAGTAGCAACAAGGTACCCTGACGCGTACCCTGTGAGAAATTGGTCAGCGAAGACGGTGGTCCGGAACTTGCTAGTGTATTTTTCCCGGTATGGTTACCCGCAGGGGATTCAGTCAGACCAGGGATCCAATTTCACTTCTAGCCTCTTTGTTCAAGCAATGCCGCAGCATGGGATTGTTACGGTTGTGTCATCTGCGTATCATCCGGAGAGCCAGGGTGTGTTAGAGCGATGGCACTCAGCCTTGGAATCTGTGCTTCGTTGTTGTTGCTTTGAGGGTGGGAATGGTTGGGATCTTGGCCTGCCATGTGTTTTATTTGCTGCACGGGAGGTACCTGGGGAAAGTTTGGGATTCAGCCCTAATGAGCTCATCTTTGGACACCGTGTCAGAGGGCCTCTCCATATGGTTGAAGAAATATGGGAGGGCGCAGAAAAACCTTGTTCTATGCTCAAGTATGTCCTCGACAGTCGAGAACGGATGTTGCGCAGTCTGGAGTTGGCTGGCCGTAATTCAACTAGCTCTCAGGCCCTCATGACGGACAGGTACGACCTCAAGGTTAAACTCAGGGAGTTTCGCGTGGGTCAGGAGGTGTTGATTCTACTGCCCCTTGTAGGTCACCCCTTATCCGCGAAGTACACTGGTCCTTATAGGGTGGTGTAGAAGCTATCGGACCTGGATTACTTGGTAGCCACTCCAGACAGACGGAAGCGCAGTCAGTTATGTCACGTTAATCTCATAAAGGAGTATGTGAGGCACCCCCCTGAGCCTCTCACTGTGCCTGTGATGACGTTTAGCAGTCAAGCTGGAGAAGGAGAACGGGACAGTCAAGCTCAGGTGGAGGATAACTGGAAGAATAAGAAATTCAAATGGGCGCCTGTGTGTGAGAAGGCGTTTGGAGTAGTAAAACACCTGTTGTGCACTCACCCGATCCTCGGGCCCCTGACTTTAGCCTACCTTTCCAACTAACAACGGATGCTAGTGGTATGGGGGCTGGTGCCGTCCTTGTGAAAAAGGACGATGATGGGCTGGAGCATCCTGTTAGATTCTGCTCGGAGAAGTTCAATTCAGCCCAGGGGAGCTGCTCTGTTGTCGAGGAGGAGCTGCTGGCGGTTGTGCTTGCGCTGGGGTATTTCGAGGTCTATGTTCCAGCCTATGGTCCGGTCGTTGTAGTTTACACAGATCATCACCCTCTCAAGTTCTTGGACCAGTTTCACAATCGGAATATGAGGCTGACCAGGTGGTCACTAAGGTTACTGGTATATAACCTAGACATACGCCATATTGCCGGTTGTGACAACGTGGTTGCAGATTGTCTTTCAAGGGTATATGATCCAGGGTAGATTGACACACGGGTAGCCTCCTGCTTTAGTTTGAATAGTATTTTGCGCTTGGTGCTTTTTGGCTCGCGGTTGTAGCCCAGCGTATTGGGTCGTAAAGCAGGAGTTGAGCGTTTGGTATAGAAGAAAAAACTAGGCTTGCCCCTATAGTGCAGCCGAAATAAACAAATTAAAAACATAAACAAATCAAATAAAAACTCTTTCTTTGATAGTTGAATTTTTTCAGTATGTTATAGCAGTAATTCTGAGTTGCACTCCTCTCAGAATGCTGGGGTAGAGAAGCTCGCTCTTGAGGAGCATAATTACATATGATTTAACCTATTGTGTTGGGGAGGGTTATAATTTTGTAAAATGTTTTGTTGAGAACTGTGCCAGATATTTTACTGCCGCTGGGTGATGGGAAGTAGAGATATAGCATGTGTTCTAACAATCAGATTTTTGTGAGCCTTGGGCCTCTGAGAAAAATCTTGGGGGGGGTGTGACGTTAACCACTCCGTTAGAACCGCATGGCTTGTCCTACAGTGACTCGCTAGGATCGCCAGGGCAGTGGATGTGGCTACAGTTTGATGTATCTTGTGTGCTTTATTTCATATGAAAGCTCGTGTCATGGGCAGTCCAGAAAGGCTCTTTGTTTTCACCCATGTCAAGGCTTTATATATTTAATTGCAAAGTATATGTTTTATCATTAAGTAGTAATGATAGGATTTGAGAGAGAGAGAGAGAGAGAGAGTAGAACAGAGTGTGGGGAGACGCGCAGTGTTTTGCTATACTCGATGACGTCATAGCTGGCTGGCTGGTTAGAGGAGTTTTTACCATGCTTGGTGACGTCATGTTTAGCTAGCTTCTTTAGCATTGGCTAGAGGACTTGTTACCGCTTTCCTACGCGGTTCGAACTAGTGCTAGTATATATACAGCTCTCTCGCTACTTTCTCCCTCAGATCTGGTTTCTAGAACGCATCCCTCTTATCCCTTTGATACCTGTCCTCCTAACTGCACCTGAGAACCTTTTCCTCTGCCTATCTCTCTCATTTTCCATATCTTTCACCACCTTTTATTAATATTATACCCCCTCTGGTTAACTCTGCATAATCAGCTTCATCCTGGCCAGTTGTATTGTGCGTTAAGGTCTTATATAACCCATGTATGTTAGTTGTTAAGATAAGTTGATCACGAAGCATTGGTTGGCATTCATAATGTTCAGTACCGCTTCCTATAATTATTAGTGTTCTGCTAGATTAGATAATGCTAGACTAGGAGTCTGATATTATAAGGTATTGTTTCCGATGAGTGCTGGCTTTAGTTTAAAGCTGCACGACATACCTGAGAACTGGAGTTGATTGGGTAAATTCTAGTCTGTGTGCCATTGAGAGTAGAGCATGCACGAATGAGGGCTTTTTGCCTATACCATTCTGCACTGTTCTAGGCTCGGTTGTTTGACTTTGAGGTACGCCAAGAGAACGCTTAATACTTCGGTATTAACACCTTACGAGCGGCCTATGCGGTTTATTTATGTGTACCGCCCAGCGGGGTGTTTTTAGCCAAAATAGGGCTGTTTACGTGATCATTTTCATGCCTAAATAAGACCCAGAACGTAAAACAAGTATCTATCCCTGAAAGGGCATAAACAGAGCTTTCGAATGACACCATAACGATCCTTGTATGATGGATAGTTTTCTTGCAATAACCGTGCAACGCGAGTGCAAAAAGCAGTCGGTACTTTCGGTACATAATTGAGTATGTAGCGAGTGAGAGAGGGAGGAGGGAGCTGAGATTTGTGTCAGTAGGTTCGCCGCGGTGGTCTGGAGCAGTCATACGCTCGCTAGTCTCCTGCCACCACTTGTCTCTCTCTCTCAGCCACATTACGTGCTGAAATTGCCACTCGAGTTATGTCGAGCGCCGCCACATAGTCCAGCTTTATTTAACTCGACTTAAGTGGTGAGCTGCTTTTTAAGGGTTAAGGTTTCTCAAGAGAGCTACCCTTCCCTATAACGTAATATTTGACGCACAGACTTGAGATTTGCACAAGGCTATGCGGCATGCCATGCGCACCAGTATCTCGTATCATTGACTCTAGCTAGACTTTATCAGTCATAGTAGACATTAAGTATATTAAACCAATTACTCTTATTATGCATACCCGTTTATGATTACACAAGCATTTTGCAGCCTAGTTTGATGTATTGAGACACAAACGACTTAGGCTCTTTTTGTTGATAGGAATACTGCATTGTCGTGGCGATTATTATTATTGTTGTAGCGTTTAGGATATTCTTGGCTCCGACTGCATTATATATCCTGCCTTTTTTGTGTGCATAGCCTGCACGAGCATTGTTCCGCTGCCTGCCTTTTTGGGTTCCATTTCCGATTCGAGCATCTTGATAGCATCTAACATTTAAAGAAGATTCCTTGTTGGTGTTGAAGGACTTTAGTGCAGTTTCTTTCATGCAGGAGTGCCTGACATTTATTGATTAAAGTAACGTAAGCTGTAACTTCTCTTACCACCTTACTTTGCATACCATAACCAAGCACCTTCGGTTATAGGTAGTAATAGGCTGTTTTCACATAACATTAAGCCTAGAGTAGACGCACATTTATTGAGAGTTTGATAACCTATTATTGCATATAGAACTCTGGAGAGTATTTGTGTTCTTTGTTCACTGGGAATATACATCAGAGGTTGGATCTAGCGCTTTCTGTTGTAGCATTTATGCCATTACTAGTCCAATGAATAAGAGCCCTGATATATATAAACCTCAGTCGTAACAATATATATGTATATATATATATATATACTGACTTTTGGCACTGTCTAGAGGGCTGAATCTATTTGAGGAGTTACCTTCACATTCCTCTCTGTTTTTTGTTCTTCTTTTTTAGTTTGACCTCTCTCCAAGCATAGCGAGGGTCACTAGCACTAGCTGTGGCAGGAATGGCAACCTCTTCCGTAGTTCCTGTTTTAGTTGTTGCCTCGTTGCCTGGCAATGCATTCTTATTATGCTTATACCCACCTGCATGACTTGTACTGGTGTTTGAAGGAATAGCTGAGAGAGAGAGTATGTGAGCATGTGATAATAATCGGTGTGTGGGTGTGTGTGTAAGTATTTGTGCACTGATATTTGAAGTGCTCATGGTAGTATATAAGATATAATATATTATGTCGAGATGGGAAAATATTCTCAAAATATTACAACACTCCCATTAGTGACAACTAACACTTATTATTACCATGCACATATGTTTTTCTTAGTGTTCTGGCTCTCTCTATGCGATTATATCATGCGATAAGTAGAGGTACACCCAGAAGTGAAAGTCCCTGCATAGGGTTTACCCCCTACTCCTACTACCCCAGAAGGTAGGAACGGGGTGGGCCCTGCCCAGTCCCCCTTACTACTCCTACCCCCAGGCAGAGGGATGGTGACAGTCTGTCACCCCTTCCTTCCCCTACCCTATAATGGAGAGATTAAACAAGCAGGCCCCCCACTCACACCCTACCCCAACCCCACACAGGAGGAAACCGCCGATTCCAACCATTGTTTTCCACGATACAGAATAAAGTAACCTTGCAAAGAGGCCAAGACCATGTCAGGAATTGTTAATCTATAGATATTCTATATATGCCAGAACAATGTTGCAATAAATTATCTGATTTTACAGAATGAAGATCATTTACACTATCTGTCACCCATCCGTAGCTTGACACACAAACACTTATGATTTATGCGTAATTAGTATTCTATCATGTTTGTATTTATAACGTAAATTTCCAATACCATCACCCCTTCTAGTTATTTTATAAATTATTGTATTCACCCGTGGCCAACCCTTCGGGGATCACGGCGTCAGGCAATAGATAGATAGATCGATAGTATTCACTCACCCGCGCAATATGCATTGGTATTTAATGGATTTGCACATTGAAATGGCAATCTTGTAATTTTTGAATACCTCTGAAGATATGTTGGAACTTACTAAAAAACATATTGTATGGATTGCTTAATTGATTATAAGTGGTATATTCATTCAATGCTCGATCCGTGGTTAGGCTTTTTGGTGCATATTCGAGAAGAGTAACACTCTCTCTCTCTCTCTCTCTCCTCTCTCTCTCTCTCTCTCATCATATATATATATATATATATATATATATATATATATAATTGCCATTTATAGTATTACCATGTTCACTGCGGTTATTCATTTTTTTGGCGGGGGGTGGGGGGGGGGGGGGGGGTGGGGGGCGTGTCGGTCAATCAAAAAGGTATTTCATATGTTTTTTTCCACCAACCAACTTTACTTCTAAAGTCAAATCATGAAATCAACAAATACATGTGACAGTCCAGGGATTCGAACCTAGGATGCTCACACCGAAATTCAGTGCATGTATGCATTACGCTATGAAGACAGTTTTACAGACTTCAACGAGGTATGTCATAACTTTATAACAAACTAGATATCTACTTATCTTTTCGCGGATATATCATAATCAGGAGAGCAGCATTATATCCGCGTAGCACTGATAGTGAAATTATTGAAAACTCACTTCCCAAACAGTCTCACAGATACGATATTAATGTAGCACTGTAATGTTGTCTTAATTATACTGAACTTTTTGAGTATATGTCATCTATATGATTTACATATTCTCATAATCGGTTTTCACTTGGAACGAGTGTTATTTCGAAGCATGCTGATGCTCAATGGATACGTATGATACGAAATTTTCAGTAATAGCTATTCACCATCTATCCTACCTAAAATCGACAGTTATATTTTATCAATTATTAAATACATGTAATGGTAAGATCTCTCTCTTTATCTAATTCCTGCTATAGAATCTCTCTCTCTCTCTCTCTCTCTCTCTCTCTCTCTCTCTCTCTCTCTTCTCTGAAAAATTGTCTCGGTTCTTAAGGGATACCAACATATTTGTCATTTACTTTGTAATTATTATTTGTATTGCTTCTACATTAGCACACATCTATTATTAACGTTAATCTTTAGTGCAAGTTAATCAGAATCAATTAGATTAATAGTGTAACTGAATAGTTATGGTCATAGGATTTATCCTGAATAATGTTGACAGGCCTGAACTGTAATAAGTGTGGTGTTCCAGTAGTAGCAGAAGAGTTGGTAAAAAGCTATATATGGAGATCCATACTAATCTCAGCCTAATGTCAGAAAGGAATAAGGGTTAAACGAGACTCAAACTATGCAAGTATGTAGTTCGGGGGAGGAAAGATGATAGTTTAGCAGTCGACAGAGGACAATCAGCTTTAGAACACCATGAATAGAGACGCATTAATATTCAAAGTTTAAACACGGTTACCAGCTACTCTAAATATACCAATAACTCATGAGGGAAATGCTTTACCACAAATGTTTGCCTCGATGTTAATTCATTGTTCAATATATATATCCGACGTGAGATATGTCTACCATTTGTTCACTACTGCTTATTACAGTGATTATGTTTGTTAATTTTTCATATTTTTCCCCAGGACATACCATATAATTTTTCTTTTATCTTCTTTTCCCAGGTGATTATAAAGTGGTATGTTACTTCACCAACTGGGCATGGTATCGTCCGGGCATTGGTAAATACCGACCTGAGGACATTGACCCGACCATCTGTACCCACATCGTCTACGGCTTTGCTGTTCTCGACTACTCCAATCTCGTCATCAAGCCTCATGATTCTTGGGCTGATATTGATAACAGTGAGTATACTATTACTACTACTACTTCCTGTAATTCGACAGCATATTCATGATAAGTGGCGCTAAGAATGTAGGGATCAACCTTTAGGAGGTCACCTTCGTTCCATCAAAGACGACATTCACATGTGGTCCACTTCACGCCGTGGGGCCACCTCCCGAGGCTACCAACCGCGGATGGCTGCCGACCCTCCACGGCCGAAGACAAAATCAACGACCAGTGGAGGAAAACCGGATGCTGGCCGCGGGGAGCAGTTTCGGGAGCCAAACCGTCACAACCATCCCCTGCCCCCTCCCTGGGGCACGGGTCCTTGGAGAGGCTTCGGTCGCGCCGGGAATTTCCACACCTCTCACACCACACACACACACATCACACAGTTTTTCCTACACCGAGAAATGACTCTCCGGCTGTCATTTCTCGAAGACTTCTTCTAGCCGGAGACATTGAGAGCAACCCAGGACCCACGTACACATACATATGTCCAACTTGCTCAAAACCCATCACTTCGAGTCGTCATACTAAGGCTTCAGTTCTCTGCAATTCATGCGGGAACTGGACCCACTTCACCTGCACAACACTTGCATCCAAGAAACACTACACAAACACCTGGACCTGTTCCTCATGCCCCTCCCTCTCCCAGTCAAATCCCTCACCTAAAACCCGTCCACCTCTCCTCCCCAACCCACCTAACCTTCCCATATCATCCACTCCACCCCCTAAAACCCGTCCACCTCTCCTCCCTAACCCACCTAACCTTCCCATACCATCCACATCCTCAACTCAACACACCACACCCCATCCTAATCCATTCCAACCCCCAACTCCTGCTCCCCAATCCCCACCCCCACCTAACTCATCCCCACCCCCAGCCCCTCCCTCACCCCCACCCCCCCCCCCCACTCCCCCCCACCCTCACCCCCACCCCATCCTCGTGCAGCAACACCCAACATACATCGTGCACATAACATTAACATTCTTCAACTGAACATAGATGGCATCAACACAAAGAAACACGAACTCTCACACTTCATCAAACAACACAACATACACATTGCCATCTTACAAGAAACAAAACTCCGCACAACACAAAAAACACCCACATTTCATAATTTCACCACCATCAGACAAGACCGGGCTGTCGGCGGGGGCGGTGGACTCATCACCCTGGTACACAAAGAAATATCATACATAGTAACCAGTGTACAAACCAAATACCTCCTCCCCCCAAATGATAACACAACAGAAATACAGTCAATTAAAATACGCACTGGCAACAACTCCAACATAACCATCATAAACACATACATCCCTCCCCAAACATCCCCTACAGTACCAAATGAATACAGACCACACTTACAACACATCACAAACACCCCACACACCCCACACATCATCCTGGGTGGTGACTTCAACGCCAAGACGTCGGCCTGGTTTGTCGACAACCCCGACACAGACAGAGGGCTGGTACTACAAAACCAAACCGATAACCTCATCATCCTTAACGACATCCATCAACATACCCATATTCCTCACCAAGCCTTCTATAACCCATCATCTCCAGACATCACCTTTTGCTCCCCAGAACTCGCCCCCACAACATCCTGGAGGGTGGTCAGAACCTTAGGCTCTGACCACCTCCCGATCATTATCACCACCAAAACCAGACTCACCCCAGCTAGCCACAAACACACATACACCAATTATAAAAGAGCTAACTGGGAAGCATTCACAAATGAGACAGAACAACACTTCACAACTCTAAACAGTACACCCATCACTAACATCAACAATGCTGTACACATACTCAATAAAACTATCCAAAACGCTGACAAGAAACACATTCCAAGAGGTAACAGAAAAAGACACAACCCCAACTTCACACCAGAAATTCAAAACCTCATCAGACAACGCGACATACTGAAACACTCCCCAGCACCCCACACACAAGACATCACACTACAAATTCAAGCACTCAACACCCAATCTAACAACAAAATACAAGAACAACAAAAACTAAATTGGAATAACTTCCTACAAACACTTGATCACAAAACAAACCCCAAAAAACTCTACAAAACACTAAACAGCATCACACTTTCCAACAGCAACACAACACAATCACATGCTGCAATCACAACAACAGACTCTACTCCTTCATGTAAACAACAAGCAAACACTCTCATCAATCACTGTTCACATGTCAGCCACCTAAAACCTCACAAAGACGACCGACGTGTCATCCGACGTAAGAGACAATTCCCCACAGACCCTGACTATACACCCTTCACCAATCACCAGACAAAGCATATCATCAACAATCTCAAGCACTCACCCGCCTGTGGCCTAGACAACATAAGCAACATACACCTCAGACACCTGGGACCACAAGGCATACAAGCACTCACTAACATATCAAACTACAGCTATTCACACAACACAATACCAGACATTTGGAAGCATGGTATCATCATCACATTCCCCAAACCCAACAAAGACCCCACGCTCTACCCTCCTCGCACCGCCCCATCACACTCCTTTGCTCCCCCTCCAAAGTCATGGAACGCCTAGTATTACAACTAATTACACCTGACCTACCCCTAGCTCCAACACAACATGGCTTTAGGCCACTGCACTCCACAAACACTCTTCTCACAGACCTTACACAAAGAGCTTTCGACAGCATCAACTCAGCTAGACCACCACACAGATCACTATTAGCCACACTCGACATTAGTAAAGCCTTCGATGCCATCCCCCGCCACAACCTAACAAACAAAATCTACAACACAAACATGCACAACAACACAAAAAGGTGGCTGGCCAACTTCCTAGCAGGCAGATGTGCACACGTATCTTTTGCCGGTCAGTCATCTAAAATCAGAAACTTTCCAAACGGAGTCCCACAAGGATCCGTCCTATCGCCCGCACTCTTCAATCTGTACATGCACGATATATAACTACACCCAATACGCCCCAAATAAACTTAGCCTCCTATGCAGATGACATAACACTCACATGCACACACCATGACCCAAAAAGAGCAACAGATCTCCTTCAACCCTATCTCAACACACTACATGGCTGGTGCACTACAAACAGACTTAATCTAGCCCCAGCCAAATCCACCGCAACCCTGCTCACAAGTTGGACAGGAGAACACGAATACATCCCTCAACTCACCATAAACAACACACCCCTAACACATACACACACACCCAAAATCCTAGGAGTAACATATGATACTCATATGACATTCAAACAGCACACCACAAACATTAAAAAGAAACTGACACCCAGACTTAACGCCCTCAGGTCACTTGCTCACACAAAATTTGGACACAACAAAGAAACTACCACCACAGTATATAAACAATACATAAGATCAGTGATGGAATACGCAAGCCCAGCCTGGGCTTCTAACCTAGCTGAAACACATCATAAGACCTTACAGACTATTCAAAACAAAGCCCTGAAGATCATTACAGGCTGCACAGCTACTGCACCCACAGATCACCTACATCAAGAAACCAAAATCCTCAAAGTCAAAGACCATCTGGACATGAGAGGCACTCAATTCCTGGCAGCAGCATCCACGAACCAAGACCACCCACTAAACTACATGGCAACACACCCACAGACACCAAGAAATATCAAAACAACACCCAGCACACGGTATCACACACAATTATTGTCCTCTCTCCCTCCCTGTCCACCCCGAACCAACTTCCAGAAGCACATCCATACTCATATCTCTCACCGATCCATCCACTCACTCACAGACAACACGCAGCTGCATGCACGACCTCCCGAAATCCATCCTTCCGAATCCTCCCTTCCTCGCGAGGACAAAGTCCACCTGGCCAGGCTGAGATGCGGATACCATCCAGCTCTCCTGAGCTATCAGAAGAGACTGGATGACTCCGTTGTCGACGCCTGCCCGGGATGTAACACAGCACCCCATACCATTAAACACATCATGGAAGACTGCATTTCACACAACCACTTACGCCAACAACACAATCTACACTCAATGAGAGCTCTGTGGGAAAGCCCGATCGTGGCCATGGCCTTTCTCAGGGACTCGGGGCTGTTCGGCCAGGGAGCTTAGGGAACAACAACAACAACAACAACAGTGATATATGTTATCATATCTGTTATATATATATATGTAATTGATTAAAGCGTCGGCTATCGTTCTGATGGTCGATGGTTCGATCCCCACTGAGAGACTAGAAACATATATATATATATATATATATATATATATATATATTCTCTTTTAAACAGACGAGGTTAAAAGCAATAGCAGTTTCAGCATTCAGGATTTTATTGTTACAGCTTTCAATAGTTCTAACAATTTTCTTCTGGGGTTCAGAGATGAGGTACAAAAGGTTAGCAAAATTCATGGTGGATCCAACGTTTCACAAGTAAACATCTTGCATCTTCAGGGAAAGGAGAGGTAATGATTAGAATAGGAATGGAAGTATATAGTAAAGGTGAGGCAAGTAATATAATTTTGATCACTCTTATGCTTCGAATACTAGAGTTGGTACAGAGGAAGTAGTAGGGGGTGAGGAAGTGAATTTTAGTAGGAGATGAAGGCGTCGGGGCTTGACCCAACTTGCGTGAGCTGGTTTATGTTGGAGAGACAGTTTGAGGATACTTTTCGAGAGGGGACAGGACGGACAACATATAGGGAATGGAAGTATATAGTAAAGGTGAGTCAAGTAACCAAATTTACCCTAGTGATACGACCTACGCCAAGGCCGATTTTACACTCCAGGTACCCAGTTTAACGTATGGGTGGGACGAGGCAAACACGAGAGAAGGCCTGCCCAATGGCCACTGAGCAATCCTGGTGGCTAACCAAGTTCTCAGTCTCGTGTGTTGATTGGTTGTAGGAAGCCACCAATCAGGCCCCTGAATTCATTTTAGCCACCATGAATCCAGGTACTCATTTTCGTCTGAGTGAGACGTAACTGACAGGGAATGGAGTTTGTTCAACACTCCTGGGCTACTTAAACCCTGGTGGCAAGCCAGGGAAATTTCACCCACCCCTAGGGCAACATCTGGTCAATGTCGGTACTGGGTGCAATCACCCAACAGGTGCGGTCACCCATCCAACTACTGACCAGACCCTACGTTGCTTAACCTTCTGATCTATTATCAGGGTTGCAAGCGTTAGGCAGGGTTGCCCCTTTAGAATAGGGACAAAGCATCATATTTATACAAAATTCGAGGATCAAGTAGAGGGAGGTGGGCGGAGCTACTGGGTGTGTGGTGGCTGTTCATTGGTGGACGGCAGTCTATTCGTGAGATGGGCACTAAATCTTATCGGTGGTTGGTTGTTGGCTGTGGGTGGCTGTGATTGGTTGGTGTTGTCAGTTGTGTGCTGAGCGTGGAAGCGTAAGGGAGGGGGGCAGCATGCCTGTAGCGCTTGCCTGAAGGAAGAATTTGAAGGTCTTGAGTTTGGTTGTTGATGCTGGGGTTGAGTGTTTGGATGTATAGAGATTCAAAAATAGCTAGTCTTCTGGGGTCTGATTCTTTGTCGAGTATGGTGGTTTGTTTGTCTAGGTCGGCACGAGTTAGGGCAAGATGGTGGGGGGCTTGATAGTGATCTTTTATAGCGCCAGATTGAAGGTGGAGGGTTAGTCGACGGGAAAGGCGAGTCTGTGTCATTCCAACATAGGATAGGGGTCCACAGTCCCCAGAGGTGCAAATATGCTGGTGTATCACATGGTCATCTTTCGGTTGGTTGGTGGAAATGGGACGGTTACGGAGGACAAGGTTGGAGGTCTTAGGAGATTTGTAGTAAATAATGAGTTTGATTTTATTGTCAGGGTTGGTGGGGAGGACGTGTTTGTTAATTATTTCTTTCATAATGGATTTGTCTGTTGTGTGGTCGGAAGACATGTAGTTTCTGTAGAAAAATGTAATGTCATTGGCCGGGTTGGTGCTAGGGGGGTCTTGTTTGTACCATTTTTCTAGGTGGTGGTTGATGGCATTGGTGACGTCAGTGATGGAATACCCATTGTTGACTAGGACCTGGGTGACCCTTTCCAGTTCATTGTGTGTGTCATTCCAGGTGGTGCAATGGGTGAGGGCTCTCCTGACATAAGCGGCGATGGTGGACTGTAGGTATCGTCTGTTTAAAAGAGAATCTATTACCTGGCTATACTAACATAAAACTCCACAACGAGAATGCCAGACATCGTACTAGCACCCGCCAGTTTCGTGAAGAACTGATACGAGAAGAATTAGCTGAGAAACGAGAGACCACCATCAATCTCCGATATGAACGTGACGCCCTGCTACAGAAATGGGATGAAGAAGAAACCACCCCTAACCACATCAAAACAGAAATCAACCAAAAACTCCAACAACTCAACGAACAACACAGACGACAAACAGAGAACACTACCATCCCAAAACTCTCCCGTCTATACGGTGGAAACATAAAACTGCCCAAGCCAACAAAAGGATATATTAACCTCACCAACACCACCCTAATGCCGGACCAAGAAGACCTCCTGAACAAAGGCTTAAATTGCCACTACATTTCCAAGCCGGGACCCCACCGAAAACGCCTTGAAATTGAAGTCCTACTGGATGACATCCTACGACTCCAGAAAGACGGCAAGATCACCACCACCCCAGCCCTACAACCCACCCTACTAGCAGAAGCCGCCAAAACCAGGGGATCCCACCAAAGCAAGCTCCTCAACAAACACCACTTCAAAGCCGCTAAACAACTAAAAGAGAACCCCAACATCATCATCCGACGAGCTGATAAGGCCTCCTGCCTTGTGATACACGGAAAAGAAGAATACCTACAGAAAATGGACGACATTCTTAGTGATAAGAACAAATTCAAAAGGATCACTCGCAACCCTACTGACGAAATAAAAAGGAAAGCCAACACCACCATCACTGCTATCAACGCCAAAGCCGGTGGCGTACACCTGAAGAAACTCATCGGCGAATTCACCCTAGGTTATGCTTACGGTACTATAAAAACCCACAAACCCGGGAACCCCCTCCACCCCATCATATCACAGATCCCTACTGCTACCTATCAGACCGCCAAGGCCCTGAACAAACTCCTCACCCCTTTTGTTCCACGGCAATACAACCTCAACTCTGCTTATGACTTCCTAGAAAATCTACGAGATGCCCCCCCCAGCTAACGACCACATCATCGCCTCCCTTGATGTAGAGAGTTTGTTTACCAACGTGCCCATTGACAAGACCATAGATTTTATCCCACGTCGAGTTTACCACTGCCCTAATACCCTGGACATCCCGGAGAAGGCCCTGAAGACGCTCTTGGAACTATGTACCAAGGAGTCCCCTTTCCTCTGCCCCCGCGGGAATATGTACCAGCAAATCGACGGTGTAGCGATGGGAAGCCCCCTGGGGGTCCTGTTTCCCAATTTCTTCATGGGAACTATCGAAGAGGAACTCCTGGCTGCCCACCGGCCCACTGTCTACTGCAGGTACATCGATGATATCTTCGTGCGGGTGAAGGACCTGGGCGAACTCAGGGACCTCCAGCAGCCCTTCATGGCCGCCTCCGGACTCAACTTCACATACGAAGAAACCACCGATGGACATCTACCCTTCCTCGACCTCCTTGTCTCCCTCCACGACCACGGCTTCAAAACTACCGTGTACACCAAACCTACTAATAATGGCCAATGTCTTAATGGGGAAAGTGAATGCCCTAAACGATACCTACAGTCCACCATCGCCGCCTATGTCAGGAGAGCCCTCACCCATTGCACCACCTGGAATGACACACACAATGAACTGGAAAGGCTCACCCAGTTCCTAGTCAACAATGGGTATTCCAACACTGACGTCACCAATGCCATCAACCACCACCTAGAAAAATGGTACAAACAAGACCCCCCTAGCACCAACCCGGCCAATGACATTACATTTTTCTACAGAAACTACATGTCTTCCGACCACACAACAGACGAATCCATTATGAAAGAAATAATTAACAAAAACGTCCTCCCCACCAACCCTGACAATAAAATCAAACTCATTATTTACTACAAATCTCCTAAGACCTCCAACCTTGTCCTCCGTAACCGCCCCATTTCCACCAACCAACCGATAGATGACCATGTGATATACCAGCATATTTGCACCTCTGGGGACTGTGGACCCCTATCCTATGTTGGAATGACACAGACTCGCCTTTCCAGTCGACTAACCCTCCACCTTCAATCTGGCCCCCCACCATCTTGCCCTAACTCGCGCCGACCTAGACAAACAAACCACCATACTCGACAAAGAATCAGACCCCAGAAGACTAGCTATTTTAGAAGCTCTATACATCCAAACACTCAACCCCAGCATCAACAACCAAACTCAAGACCTTCAAATTCTTCCTTCAGGCAAGCGCTACAGGCATGCTGCCACCCCCCGCCCCCCCCACTCCTCTCGCCCCGCGCCCCCCTCCCTTACGCTTCCACGCTCAGCACACAACTGACAACACCAACCAATCACAGCCACCCACAGCCAACAACCAACCACCGATAAGATTTAGTGCCCATCTCGCGAATAGACTGCCTTCCACCAATGAACAGCCACCACACACCCAGTAGCTCCGCCCACCTCCCTCTACTTGATCCTCGAATTTTGTATAAATATGATGCTTTGTCCCTATTTTAAGGCATGCTCATGTTTAACCTAAGCATACCACATGAGAAAATAAGACAGGAAGACTTTATTCCTCTCACCAACTGTTTCAGATACCACAAAGTCGAGGGCCATCACACCAATCAATGCCCCAAGGAAAAAGAATACGAACTTTGCTCAGAATGTGCTCAGGAAGGTCACACCTGGAAGAATTGCACTGCAACAGTCAAAAAATGTGTAAACTGCCTTCAGGATCATAGGACAAATTCAATGAAGTGCGAAGTCCGGAAGCAAGCAATCAAATAGAAAAGGAAGGAGAAACAAGAGGCATCAAAAACAGTACATGCCAATAAAACCTACAGTCAAGCAGCCGGTCACCAGAATGCAGCAACATCGGCAACAATGAACCCTCAGACAATACCCCAAGTAGACATAAAACCGAACACAGCCAGTACAATGTTAGCATGTATGTTGCATGCCCACTTACATAACATGGCAAGACCCGGATCATATGCAACAGAACTAAACAGCATGCTGAAACAAAATGGATATTCCCAAATGAATTTCCCAATCAACCCACCTTCAAATGACTTGTTCTCAAACATTAGCGGCGAAGAAACCATGAATATCATGAAACAAACCCATAACGACACTCCGACCCAAAATCAAGCTGAAGACACCATCAGCCAAACAGGAGAGACCCCCATGAGCCCCCTTACTTTAGATGAGTCACATGAACAAGAAACCGAAGAAGCAACTCTGAGTGACTCTGACAGCATATCTCAAGAAAACACCGTGACACGCCGAATGGAAACAATGACAGTACAAGAAAAGGAAGCCTTTATAAAAGAGTTACACATCAAAATATACCACAGTGACCAAAACGCGCCAAATAATATGAATAAGAAAAAACTCATCAACTGGCACCTCCAACGGCAAGTAAGAGTGAGATTTACAAGAACGAAACACTACCAGGAAGCCCATCAAGTTATTCAAGACATAAAGGATGGACTACTAGACCATCACTTTACTTCTGACCTAATCCGTTATCACCATGTGCAACAATCAGCACTAGAAAATGACATTAAGTCAGGCGCCTATACCCTTGATGATAGTAGTGAATATGAAACAATACATAACGTACCAGTTGCCAGTCCGAATATAAAGAAGTCGGTGCTAAGACACAACAAGGGACAAAACAACAGACCATAGGAGACCCTAACAAGCTAACAATAATACAACATAATGTGTTACACTGGCAGAATAGGAAAATCGAATTAACTAATACATATCTATCAATCAACCCTGATATAATCTTAATTAATAGCCACAGCCATACAAATAACGAAACAATAAAGATAAATGGATACCATACCCACTCAAAGAACTCTTCAAATGAAATTAATGATGGCAGTGCCATTCTTGTAAAAAACACACTTAAATATAAGCTGTATGATGACTTTATTTCTGACACTCTCTGCATTACAATCGAGACCTCCTTAGGACCAGTTAATTTTGCAACCATGTACCTACCCCCTAGACGCCCCTACCTTCCTTTCCCTGATATACATAGACTTGCATACAATAATTTACCTACTTACATTCTAGGTGATCTCAATGCAAAACATACCCTATTGAGAAATAACTCAAATAATGCAGTAGGGGAGGGCCTAGCCCGTTTTATTAACCAAAATAGCCTTGTACACCTAGGCCCTCACTTCCCAACATACCTTTCGCATAACAGAAGTACTACCCCTGACATCATACTAACAAATAACAGAGCCTTTCATAATTCTAGAATTGAATGTGGCCCGATCACAACATCTGACCATCTCCCCATAATATTCACGATCACTGCCGATAAAATCACCATTCCCAGCACCCCCAAATTAAACATGAATAATGTTAACTGGGACAACTTTAGAGAAACGGTAGACTTAGAACTAAATAGATACAACTTTGATCTTAGCGAAGGAGGAGAAGAAGAAATAGACACTGCACTAGACAACTGGTACCACTCAATAACAACTGGCATGGAAAACACAATCCCTACATCTAACACAATCACAATAAACAAATCCATAATAACTCCAGAAATAAGAAGAATACAAAGAGAATACCAGGCTATCATGCAAAACGCTATAATAGGAGGATGGCACAGACACTTATATATCAGATTTAGACTACTGCAACAGCAATTAAGAAATGAATGTAAAATAAATTATGACAGAAATTGGGAGAATCAGCTCGAAGACCTTTCAAATAAGCATAGAGATCCAAAAGCTTTTTGGACAAAAATCAAACAACTTAGCGGTTCTAGCAATGATCCAACTAATTATATACTAAACAAAGACAACAAGAAAGTATATGACAATATAGGTAAAGAAGCCACATTTCGTGAAATATGGGGAGATATATTCAAAATATCTGATGAAGAGAATGAGCAGTTCGATGAAGACAACGAAACCATGGTCAGAAACTTTATCCAAAGAAATCTAAATAGAACACTACCTAATGAAGCCATCAACCTAAATATTTTTAATAATCAGAACGCAACCACAAGGGCAATCGATATCCATGAAATAAAAAATATCATAAAAAATATGAAAAACAAAGCCCCTGGACGGAGCAACATTAATAAAATAATAATCTCCCAAGTCTCTGAGCAAGCAATACTAACACTAATACAAATATTTAATGCCACACTTTCCCTAGGATACTTCCCTGACAAATTTAAAACAGCTGTAATTCACCTAATACCCAAAGAAGCAAAGTCACCATATGACCCAATTAACTACAGACCTATATCGCTACTGGAAGTGCCAGGCAAAATACTTGAAAAATGCATTTATAATAGGCTAAATATACATCTAAACATGAATGACCTTATCCCGGCTAGTCAACATGGTTTCGTCAGCAAAAAAGGCACAAATACAGCCACAGCAATCATATATGAAACTGTTTCCCAAGCAAAGGCCAGGAATAATCAATGTCACGTAATTCTTAGAGATGTAAGTAAAGCCTTCGACAAGGTATGGCATATGGGCCTGAAATATAAACTACTCCAACTTAATCTGCCAAGCCATATTGAGTCAATATTGTGTGATTTCCTAGAAGATAGAAAGGCACACATCCGCATTAAAAACCACTTAGGCCCACCAATACAACTACTCAGTGGTGTCCCACAAGGCAGCATATTATCCCCAATATTATACACAATATATACCATGGACCTCCCACTACCTGCTATCGATTGCACTACGATTCAATATGCAGACGACATCACCCAGATAATTACATACCCAGGCAAATCACGAAGACTTATGGCGGAAAAAGTAGGCTTAGAAATCAATAAAATAAACGAATTCGAAAAGAGATGGAAAATAAAAACCAATATGACAAAATTTACCATACTTCCAATTGCTACCTCAAAGGAAGATGACATAATTGTAGAAGGAGATTTATTAGATACACACCAGGAAGGGAAAACACTGGGACTAAAATTGACTAGGGGAGGCATACTAAAACATGTGACAAGTTTAATTAACAAAGGAAAGGCATCCCTAGGAAAACTTTACAGATTTGGTGACCTCTCAGAAAAAATAAAAACTCACCTAGTAAAAGCTCTAGTACTTCCTGTCTTGGAATATCCAGCTGCACCATTATCCACCCTAAGCAAAACACAAACACTGAGGCTGCAACGGATACAAAATAAAGCGCTCAGATATGCACTTAATGAAAGATATCCATACAACAGAAACACCAGACAGTTGCACGAAATAGCTAAGACAGAGGCTATGAATGTCAAACTATTTAGAAGAACAAAAAATATATGGTCTACGTTAGAAAGATTAAATGACCCAAATTATGCAACCATAGTAGAGAACAGACCAATTAGGAAACACTCATGGTTTCCCCCTTCAATAATAACCAACTTAAATCAAGAACCAAACCCAATATATGTATGAACACTGAAAGCCGCTAACAAACTAGCAAAATAAGTACAATTCAGTAAAGTTGAATGCTTAAGTATGCAAAACGAATGATGAATGAATGAAAAAAAAAAAAAAAAAATCCCTTGTAATTATGAATATTATTAGATGTCTCTGTATATGTTATCATGAATTTGTTAAGTATGTACTGTCTCCAACAAAAATATTATACTCTAAATACTAATGAATGATAGACTGAACAAATGAAACATGAATGAACTAAAAAAAAAAAAAAAAAAAAAAAAAAAAAAAAAAATTGTCCCTTGTAATATGTCCATGTGTATGACCATTGTCGTGTCCCTGTATATACTAGCATGACCTCTGTTAAATATGTACTGTCTCCAACAAAAATATCATACTCTAAAGTAATAATGAGTGATAGCATGAGTGAAGCCACAATGAATGAATGGGAAAGTGGAAAGAATGAAAGAGTGAATGTAATAATTAACAAACAACAAATATTCATAAACAAAAATCGAATGAATGAGTGAAATATTAAATATGTAATAATTAACAAACAAAACATATTCATAAACAAAAATCCATAAAGCAATAAAAATGTCCCTTGTACACTGTATATATCTAAGTTCTGTACCGTCTCTGACAAAAATAATAAGTTATAATCTAAGGTGAATGAATGATTAAAATAAATGGATGAAATCAGAATGAATGAAAGCAATAATTATGATGTAAGACATGAGAAAAATTGAGTTAGCTAAGCTAAAAACACCCACTTGTCGAGAATTCTCCAATCAGAGCCAGGGTCGCAAAAAATGACTGACGCATGAATACTCGCTCGTCATTGGTCGGTGAGATGGAGAGAGAGAGAGCCTTGCGGGATAAGTTCCGGGGGGCTCTCTCTCTCTCTCACTCTCTATGACAAATCATGCTAATTACAATGAATTCGTCCCTGTAAAAAAAAAATAAAATAAAAAAAAAAAAAAATAAAAAAAAAAAAAAATATATATTTTAGTTTTTTTAGTTTTTAAGACAACTTATCAAAACCCCAAGGAGTAATAACAACACAAAATAAATAATTATAACACCGGAACGATGCTACAATGCATATGAAAACAAACAAATGCAAAATTAAAAACAAAGTGCAAACATGGAGGCAGGAAATAAAAAAAATAAAAAAAGGGAATATAAACATGAAGCTGGTGGTATGTTCTGCTCACGGAATATATATGAAATATAATTTAAGTCTTAACCAAGAATAGCAAAGTTGACGGCCCACTATCTTTTAATCTCCAACTTTACTTCATATTTCTAATCTTTTTCTTCTTTATCCACTGATAAACTCTATTTCCATCCCCCCTATTCTATTCCCCCCCCCCTATTCTAATCATTACCTCTCCTTTCCCTGAAGATGCAAGATATTTACTTGTGAAACGTTGGATCCACCATGAATGTTGCTAACCTTTTGTACCTCATCTCTGAACCCCAGAGGAAAATTGTTAGAATTATTGAAAGCTGTAACAATAAAATCCTGAATGCTGAAACTGCTATTGCTTTTAACCTCGTCTGTTTAAAAGAGAATCTATTACCTGGCTATACTAACATATATGTATATATATATATATATATATATATATATATATATATAACGGTATATATATATATATATATATATATATATATATATATATATATATATATATGTGTGTGTGTGTGTGTGTGTGTGATTCTACAGTATTGAGTTATGCACGAAATATATACTGTAGGCCTATGCAGTTTGCTATAATATTTAGTAACCCACTTCCTTGATAATATTTTCCAATAGGTGTTTTACACAGAGACACCATAAAATACAATAATTCATTACTAGATTATACTGCCTTATAATACTACCAAATAGCAAACATGGCATATTGTTATGCTGTCAAATGTAAAGCGAGTAGCTATTGTATTTTTGTGTATAAGTTCTACATGATAATACATGTATAACAAATCATATATTAAGCCTCTGAGAATCGATGACACTCTTCTTTTCACTTTATGGCTATTATTAGACGATTTAATTCAGATTAGGACAATATTTCACAATGGTCCTTCCTAAGCTGTAATTATTCGTCTAATTATAGCCAGGATAAACAATCAAAATGCGTCAAAACCGTCAGAGGGTAAATTAATGAAGGTAAACACGATACCATTACTTATGCAATTGATAATGGTGTGTGTTCGTGTGTGTGTGTGTGTGTGTGTGTGTCAACCTCCTGTCTGGCATTGGGGTGGGGTGTAAGTGTGCGTGGGGGGGGGGGGGGTGAAGCGGGGGTAGTTTGTTCTCTTCATGGGTGGGGAGGGGAAGGAAGGGGTGACAGACAGGCACACCCTGCCCCTTCTGCCTGGGGTAGGAGTAGTAAGGGGGACTGGGCAGGGACCACCCCGTTCCTAGCTTCTGGGGTAGTAGGAGTAAGGGGTAAACCCAATGCAGGGACTTTCACTTCTGGGTGTACACACTGACTAGTTAAGGGAGGTAGGGTTGATTAATTAGATTATATATATATATATATATATATATATATATATATATATATTTATTAGTGGCCCCTCCATCATTGACGATATGCCTATTAATATAATAGCCTCCATTCAAGTGCCCGCCGTAGCCAGTTTGAATCTACCGCCGTGGGGAAGAACGGAGTATCCGTCATAAGGGTAACGCTTATTCGCTTATGGAATCGTCTTATGATTGGGTACCCGCCACAAAAAAACTTTCGTAAAAAAAAAAAGGAAAACTTTACTTAAGGGGAGATCTCCACTTGAGGTATTTTTTTCTTGACCCCTTTCTCCCTCATGTTTAGCTCCATTGCTTTTGATATTATAAAACGTTTGCCCCATTAGTTTAGCGATTTTAAGAACTTTCACCTCATATTAAGACCTTTCGTGCCATTCAGGTGTCGATTTTATCCTGGCGAGCGATAGCGAGCCTGTAATTTAAGAGGAACCGGTCTTCGGCCGGGAAATGTTTCTACCGAAAAATGTACAAATTTATCTTGAAAGGGACTCAAGGGGGTGTAATTTTAAGCTTGATGGAGGTCTAGGGAACAAACTAAATACCTCCCCTTAATAATTGCTATACTACAGCTTTCCATCTCGTGGATTTCTTGTAAGGACTTTCTTGAAGCTGCTCCCCAAGCCACCATACTTTCCTTCTACTCCCCGCGGGCTTCCTGACTAGACGTGTGTCGCCTGCGCTCCGCCACATTCTTCGTTCGCTCTCCTCTAGTGAGTCCTTACTTATTTGTATATATCTGAGTTGCATTGAACAGGGTTTAGATTAGCTAGCACAGGCTACCCCATTGCAGGGAGTGTTAAAATAGGGTACTTTTTGTGCAGGCGCCTACAGTTCTCCAGGACCAGCGCCTCATGTTTATGTTTTATTTTCACTGCGCCTTAGCTGTTGCTCTTTCTAACTAGTTAGGAGGCTACTATCTTCGCAGTAAGTAATGCTTCAGGCCGTCGCTATGAGGCAGTTGCATTCTTTGATTCTTTAGCAGACGCTCTAGTCTAAGGGTGGCCACACGTGATGCGGTGCCTTCTAGCGTCCGAGTCTACGTGCGGGCCCCTCTCGGGGGCCTCTTCTCCTCGTGCTACGTGAGTGGATCTTCAGGGGTACGATGTCTACCAAGTGATGTTTCTACAAGCCTCGTGGCCAGCTTCAGTAGGGGTCTCCGTAGTGGGTAGTTGCCAGTCGTACGATAATTGTCGTACAAATACAATAATTTTACCATTTGTACAATGTACAATACCAGGTGTACAATAATGCGATAATTCAGGAATTTGTACAATAATTCAGTGCAGATATACAATAATTTGAAAATTGTTGAACAAATGGTAAAAGAAATATAGATAAATGGCATCTCTCTCCATTATCGGTACCTATTTAAGTTGAAATAAACATAAACACTGATTTCCACAATATTTATATACACATTCATAATACATGAAGGCTATGCATACATATAGTAGACAAAGGACACACCTACATACAGTCAAACTTGTATAAACTATCTCTACAATAAGTAAACTACACTCTTACTGTATATATTTATGTATATGAAAAAATCATAAGAATGTCTCAGACTATCCCTCCAATATTGTGACGATTTGCCCCCCTTTATGGTACTGTACATTTTGTTGGCTAATCCTAGAGTTTACCATCTCAGCATATTTGATTTTAATAAACTTGTACATACATTTTGCTATGACAACTTGCGAGTTTCAGGCTATAAGGAAGTTGGGTTTTTTTACATTGATATTTAGCAGAAGTACCAGCTAAAATGTGGCTGTAGTACATCTATAAATACCTTATTTTACACATGTAAATAATTCTAACTATAATTTTCGGAACAATAACCTGAAATTGCCATTTCTGAGAACAACACAAAGTCAGTCCTCCATAAAGTTCCAAGGAGTAAAAGTGTGGAATAAACTACCACTTCACATTAAAACTCAGCAAACAATTTTAGCATTCAAGTTGTCTCTGAAAAAATACTTATTGTTAAACTATCAACAAAGAGTTACCGGTACATAATAACTAAGTTACAGAAATGGCGAGGACAGAAATTGATTACAAATAACAACTTTGTAATGTTCCTATTACGTGTCAGTGTGTGTGTGGGTGTTTACGTGCGAGTGTTTTATGTCTTTAAAGGGATGTTCGGGAAGTAAATTAAATATGATGCTTTATTGTTTGGCCAAAATGTTTGTGTGTATCTAAAGTTATTTTGTATGACACAGCTTCGCCTGTAAATGTGCAACATATTTGTAATAACTATATTAGGTCAACTATTACTATATTGAGGTCAATCTCAAAAGGCTCAGCCAGGACTATTTTATTCTTTTTAATATAATGTACATATTTTGTCTGTATTCCTTAACCCTTAACTGGCGGCGCCCGGCTATTGTCGAGTGAAATAATTATGGACTATGTGGCGGGGCCCACCTATTGTCGAGTGCAATTTTGAGCACATAATGTGCTCTGAGAGAGAGCGGAGCGGTGGGAGGAGCATAGATTACCTCCTGACCGCTCGCCACGGCCGCCGTGGACCTACTGAGCTTTACTCCCCTTACATCCACCCTCTCTCCCTCGCTACATACGTAATTGTATAAAGAAATTGCCGTATTTTACCGTTTTTGCCCTTCGGTTGCACGATCGTTGCAAGACAACCAGTGATCGTAGAAAGATGGTTCGGGTGTCATTGGAAAGCTCAATTTACACCCTTTCAGGGATACATACTTGTATTACGCTCTGGGTCTTGTTTATGCATGAAAAAAAGCACGGAAACAACCCCATTTATGGTAAAACCCCCCGCTGGGCGGTACGGTCAAACATACCCTCCCACCCGCTAAATAAGGGTTAATGGCTAAATAAAGACTTAAATTTGAAATTTGAGAATTTGAAACATACAACTACATTCAACATACGTTTTATTCATTAGACACATACCTTATTATTGTATTTCTGTTTAATACCGATGTTTACGGCACCAACTTCCTTATAGAACGAAACTCGCAAGTGGTCAAATAGCGCACAAATATTATTTTGTTTCACTACCATTCAAGATTTAGAATAGAAATAACTGTTTTTTTCATTTAAGCTTTGATAACTAGTTATAGAAATAGGGCTATATAGGTGAAATCCATGATGCTGTATGATGTAAGCTTTGTACGATAATATTGATGCAAATACGATAATTTTGACATATTTGGTACGATATTTTGGCCAAATCCACCTGGCAACGGTGGGCTAGGGGTACGTTATTATTATTGTGTTACAATTATATGTGTGTCCCCCCTTTTGGCTCCCTCGTGCATAATTATGTCTCAGTCACATGTGTTGAGGGACGAGAGACGTCCTACTGTGTTTGTGGGGGTCCGGTTGATCAGTCTCACGGTTTAGACGATTTTCCGTAGTTGGTTTTTGCCCGCCGGCTCGCTTTCTGAGAACGAGGCCGCAACTCCCGCTGGGCAAGGCGGGAGGGGCTCCCATCTACCCCACTGTAGTGTCTTACTACTTTCCTTCCCCGGCGGCCATGCTTAGACCGGCGGAAAGGAAATCGATTACATCGACTGACTCACCCTTTTACAATCCACTCACTTACTACGCTCAGCGGCACAGTTCGTGGTCTCGTTATTTCTATCCAGCTAGTCCAAATAGCAGCTCGGATAAGGAAAAAAACTGGTAATTAAAGGGTCAGTGACTCATGTCACAGGTAAGCAGTCAACCCGTGGCAACCCCAGTAAAGGGGTGGGGTTCCCACGGCTTTTTGTACTCAGATGCAACGGAATACCAGTTGGTTGTGCAAACTGAGTTTCCGGCGCATCGGAGCAAGCAGGACTCTAACCTACTGTACTCCCAGTAAGAGAAGCATCTTAGCACCAAGTAAACTTGATACAATTTTAAATGACAGGAGCAAAACACCAGAGGCAGCAACTTGCCCGCCTCCGGTACTTGATCCAACTTTCAATGACAGGCGTAGAACACCAGAGGCGGCAACTTGCCCACCTCCGGTACCTCGTAAAGGGGAATTAGAGTATCCCTTAATGCATCAGGTAGGGGACTAGTCAATGTCAGTTCCAGGTCCAACTACGCAAGTAGGGAGTAGTGGGACAGTAGAAAAGGTAAGAACCAAATCTCTTAAAAGACCCTGTAGTCAATGTGTCACGGCAAAGCATTTGGATGAGTTACTACAAAGAGTATTACAGCAATGCGCTATATCTAAAAGGTCTCGCCCTGCAGTAGTGGGGTCTCCCCAGATTGCCTCTGCATCTCCTCTTACCTCGGACGATATTAACGTTCAACCACTGCCACCAATCCCCTTGATTAACACAGCAGCTCAATCAAGTGTACTTGTATGTCCCATGTCTCCAGCTAAAGTTAATATTCTTTTGGCCCCTTCTATTGTTGCGACCTCAGAGCCGTCTAAATTTAACTCACAACCTTACACCGTCAATCCTAAGTCTAAAATAAGGTCTTATTCCCCGGCGGAAACCAGTCTGGGGTCCCCTTCAGGAAACTTTGCCTCTCTTTGCTCTAAATCACATGTTCATTCCGTTGGTAAACAGCGTCAGACAACAGACACGCTCCCACCCCAGCAAGAGCCGGATGGACTCATGTGGTCAGTAGGTCCTACGGCATCAGGGGAGGAGCATACATCAATCAAGGGAGAGGTCCCAGTACCACAGGACTGGGCAAAAGATATCAATAAGAATAATGACTTGCGGGCAAAAGATGCCCAAGATAAGGTTGTTAAAGTACAGATTAGGGCTATTCCCAACATTACAAATTACCAATATTTTGTTTATGTACCAGAGCAACTTGCCCCACCTTCCCCAGGGGATCTAGTGTGTCCTGACTGTTCCCGGCCTTACGGCGTTCACGGATATGACTCCTCGAGGAGCAACGAACCGGAGTTGATAACAACTCCGGCTACCTTTCCGGCGGAACAGCGGGAATTAAACCTGGGGGAGGTCGGGCACGGGCCATGGGTAGACTGGGGTCAGGAGGTTCAACAATTTGGTATTGCCTTAACGCCTTACGAGCGGGCCCGTCAGTAACTTCTACTACCCGCCAAGCGGGTGGTTTTACCCTAAACGACCTTGTTTCCGTGCTCTTTTTCATGCATAAACAAGAGCCAGAGTGTAATACAATTCTGTATCCCTGAAAGGGCGATAATTGAGCTTTCCAATGACACCAGAACCATCCTTCTACGACCACGTGTTCTCTTGCAACGATCATGCAAGACGAAGGAAAAATCCCTAAAATACCGTAATTTCCTTACATAATTCCCTGTCTAGGGAGGCAGTGAGTGTGGATGTGTCTGGAGGGGATGGCAGTTGCTGGGCGGGACCCGTGCCTAAGGGTCAGAGCCGGCCTACGCTCCTCCCACCGCTCGTCTCTCTCGCAGAGCCAACTATTGCTCAAAATTGCACACCGCTTGAAGTCGGTCCCCGCCACATAGTCCTTTCTTCTCTAGACCAACTTAAGTCCGGCGCCGCTAGACAAGGGTTAACGTCCCAGCCTTCCCTCACTATTCCACCACCGAGCCAACTAGAGTTTGATTTGCTAAATCCGCAACCGGGAGGTGTTCCCTTGTCTATTTTTAAGTTCCTTATAGCTCCCCAGTTATCACTCAAGGACTTTCCAGAACCATTTATGACTCCCCCATTGAACTCCAACGCAAGTTCTTGATGCAAGATAATTCTCACAGAAAATTTGCTATATTTTTACTCAGTAGAGACACAGCCCAGTCCATAGCCAAGCCAACACCTCCACAGACGGAGACAAGGGCTAGTGAAGCGGTTCGAGTATTCCAACAGCTCACACCCGGCGAGATCTATCAGGGACATACGGACTGCCTTGTTCGAGGCGGTCCGGGCTAGACAACTTCTCAGACTCAGTATGGTAAAAGGCTTATCTGAGAATGTTTTTTACCGGGTGATTTTCTCTCCAGTGTTAACAGCATCCACAATCAACTCTGAAACCAAAAGGGATGTAGAAGTCATGCTCAACCAGTCTCTACCAGACACAGTATAATTGAAAGGGTGATGTCGTGAATCCTAGCTGGTATAATTATATACCGTAGTTTGAATTTCCCGGGTTCACGACAGCTGGTTCCTTTTTGTTTATACACATTACTTTATTTATCTTTGTGGATAAATATTACTGTGGTTGCACCAATTATATCTTAGTTTATTTTCCCTTATTATTTAATCACGGGGGACGATATAGAACCCTTAAATATATTTTATATTGTCACGATAAAAGGGAATCTCAGACACACTTCACACAGACTTCACCCCGCCAAGACAGACCACCAGCTGCTGCCACATAACACCAAAAATTCCCTGATATTTGCCTCCCGACATGTCCATCACCTAATCGACACTCTTTGCATCACAGCTAAGTTCCTTTAATACTAAAAGTACTTCATAGATATTACTGGGACTACCACAGATAAACTACACATACATGTTTACAAGTAAGTCAAACGCCGACCCGGTATCATTTTATAGCCTAGGCCAATTCATCTTTCCAGGTTTAGTTATTTAATTTATATCCGTTTCTCCTCTACCCCCTAGGAATAATAAACAGGATATAATTGGTGCCGTGACCAGGATTCTGGCCCATCTGTTATATATTGATAAGAATTGGGGGGGGGGGGGTTATTAGTCCTGACTTGTCTGCCTTTGTGTAGAGCTGGGAGATCCAGTGGACAAATACCGAGGGGCGCACCGGGGAAAGCTGCAACGGCAGGGGGCGTTGGCCAAGAGTTTGTGGCATCGTCCGGTCATTACCCTGTGCCCTTGAGAAAGGTGGCCCTCTTCAGCCATTCCTATGTATGGGATTTTCCGCTGGATCGTCCAGTGCAGTGCCCTGCTTATTTTGTTAAACATATCTATAGACCAGGGGCAAGGGTGGACACTGTCAGGCTGACCTCGGCCAGGGATGCGCTCCTAGCCTACAAGCCGGATCTTACATTCCTGATCCTCTGGGGAAACGATTTGACCCTGCAGACTGACCTTCAGCAGGTGGCCCTCGGACTCCAGTCTCTAGCCGAAGAGATAGAACAAAGGACTGGGGGTCACTGTCTGGTGGTCAGTCTGGAATCTAGGAGAAGCCCTAGGGGTATGACCCCCGAGGAATATAATAGGGCCAAAAATGGTGTGAACCTCCGCTTGCGGAGAAATCTCCCATTTTCCAAACAGAGGTACTTTGCCATGGGGATGAGTAAGACCGACTTGTGGGACGGAGTTCATTTAGATGCGCCAGGGAGCCGGAAGGTGCTAGATAGGCTATTGGACAGAGCGCGTGCCTTCTTTGAGGAGAAGGACGGGCCGAGCAGTAGCAGTCGACGCAATAGGCTAGATCTAAAGACTATGACGACGGCTGCGGCTGTTCCTCCTTCAGAGGAGTCGTGATCCTTCTTTCTCTTTCTTTTCCTTTCTTTTTCAGGCATTAACTTTGTAATTAGTTAAAATTTAATATTGTAAAGTAAATATTGTAAAGTAGAGTAATATGACATAGGGTAAATTTTCTTTTCTTTGATCATTTGTAAACTCACAGGGGGCACGCGATCTGCATGCTTCAATTTGCTTGGTTGCTGTCGTCATCAATGTAAGTAGGTTAGCCTAGGCTTAGAATAGATTAGAATAGGTTAGCCTACAGTGACGATTAGTATTGTTGTTCCTTAAGCTTTAGTTACCGTAATTTTTTTAAGAATGGAGGAGAAAATAAAGTCATTGCGGCGGTTCAGGGCCACCAAGAAGAGAGGGATTACTAAGCTTACCTCTAATCTGTCTGAATTTATTGAACATGCTGCTACACTGCATGATGTAAAGGGTGTGAAAATCACTTTAGAAAAGGCACTAGCTGATATCGAGTCGTATAACGTAGAGTTGTATAGCTTATATTCAGATGATCAGTTAGAGGAGGAGATGGTGAAAGATATGCAGTATGTTAATCAAGTAAACAGTCAGTTAGCTGAGTTAGATAGTGCTCTACAGACAATCACTACTGGTAGATCTCATGATAGCGCAGCAAGTAGGAAACAGAAGGGTATTAAGCTACCCTCCCTGAAGTTGCCAGTTTTTGACGGGGATCCAACACAGTGGGTGGGTTTCTGTGAGCTCTTTGATTGTAGTGTCCACTCCCAAACAGACTTAACTGACATTCAGAAATTTACGTATCTAAAGGGACAACTTAGTGGTGAGGCTCTACAAATTGTTAGTGGATATAGTTTGGTCTCTGCAATTATGAACCAGCGGTCAATATTCTAAGAAATAGTTATGGTCAAAAGGATCGCATCAAAGCAGCTCACATAACGAAACTGTGTAATCTCCCGCATCCTAGCCAGGAGGTCAGTGCTCTGAAAGATTTGTCCGCGTCATTTGAGTGTGCATTAGAGTCATTACGCTCTATGGATGTAACAGTAAGTGAAATGTGTGCAGTACTGTTGCATAATAAACTTCCTAGTGCACTCTCTGAAGTGATTAAGCGTGAATTAAATGACAACTGGCTGGATGTAGATGAATATGTTCGTGTGTTTAAGACGGAAGTGTTCAATCTAGAAAGTAGACATAATCCACTAGAACAGTTTGGGGCGACCGCCACAGCAGCATATGCGGTGTATCAGAAACCCGATACCAAGCAGAAGTATGGATGTAAGTTGTGTTTAAAGACAGGACATTTTTGGGCAAAGTGTGCAAAATACAAGAACAGTCCCGCCAAGGCCAATAGAGCAAGGCAGTTGAAATTGTGCGTCGGGTGCCTGTCGTCAGAACCTGGCAGCCAGGGGTGTACTAACCCTAAAATTAGGCCATGCCGATTCTGCCAACAGAAACATTTTAATTATTTGTGTCCGACGCCACGCGTTGAACATACTGGACAACCAGTAGTCCCTGATCCAACAGTGACCATGGCTGTGGCTTCGGGCCGTAATGCAGTGTTGTTACCTACCATTCAAATTCCCTTGACCGACAGAAACGTTCATACCAGTAAAGTAAGAGCTTTGTTGGACCAATGTTCGCAACGTACCTTCGTCTTGCGCTCTGCTTTATCGCAGCTTGATTACGTTAGGGTCAGTAAGGAACAGCTAAGGCTCCAGGGATTTACTGGCTCACTTGGTAGTACTGAGTATGAAATAGTAGAGTTAACCTATCATCACAGAAGAAGGGTGTGTAAATTGAGGGCCGTTGTGGTGGAGGAGTTACCAGTATACAAACCTGGGAGAGGATTAGAGATGGAGGTAAATGCTATCAAGGCTCGGGGTTACAAATTAGCCGATCCAGGTATCACTGATGGAGATATGATAGGGTTACTGATTGGGGCGGACTTTTATTACCACTTTGTACATTCAGGCTATGTCAGGGAAGGAAGTATAGTTATGTTACCCACAATTTATGGTTATGCACTTAGTGGCACTTATCAGTCAGATATAGAAGAGACCCATGTAGAGTTAGTCACTCTTCTTAAGTTAGCAGTGGACCCTTTAGTGGAGATACCGGAAGATATTGGCAGTAAATCTCCAGAATTAAAGGATCTGACAGCTCTATGGGACTTGGACCATATTGGTATAAGTCCTAATGAGACTGGTAAGGGTGGGGAGAGAGTCTATAGATATTCTGAAACGGTACAGTATTCCGAAGCACAGGGACAGTATATAGTGGAACTGCCGTGGAGAGATAACATAGATTAATTACCTCATAACTTTAAGTTAGCCCTGGGCGGAATGAGAGGCTTGCAGCGGAAATATATAAAAGATCCCAACTACTGTCAACAGTATACAAAGGTTCTGGATGATCAGATAGAAAGGGGGTTTATTGAAAGGGTAGAAAACAGGAATCAAGCTGGTCATCCCATTCACTACTTAGCTCACCATGGTATTACTAAGGATAGTGTTACTACGCCTGTACGGGTAGTGTTTGACTGTTCGGCTAGGATGGACGAGAAGGCGTTCAGTCTGAATGACTGTCTCCATACAGGTCCATCGCTAGTGGCTGACCTCACCCAGGTACTTCTACGCTTTAGATGCCATCAATTTGCCTGGGTGAGTGATATTGAGAAAGCATTTCTCATGGTGGGGTTGAGTGAGAAGGATAGGGATGCTACTAGGTTTCTGTGGCCCGTTGATCCCTTGGATGTTGCAAGTCCGTACATTGTCTACCGGTTCCGTGCAGTTCTGTTCGGGGCCACCTGTTCCCAGTTCCTCCTTAATGCTACCATTCAAAAACACCTGTCTATGATACAGGAGAACAGTGAAGTCGTTAACAAGCTAAAAAGGGGGTTGCATATTGATAACTTACAGGGGACTGGTGATGATGTAATTGATTTGCAACAACAATGTTGGGATGCCCGTAAAATATTTTCCAGCGCTAACCTGTCTTTACGTGAGTGAGTCACAAATAATGAGAGTTTGCGGGAACTGTTGCACCTGAAGGGTATAGCTTCCGCCAAACAAGACGGGGTTAAGGTACTTGGCGTTGTGTGGCTGACTGATAAGGATATGTTACTTGTTAATTGCAGCGGAAGTAGCCCTGCATTGGTTACAAAACGCGAGGCTCTAAGTCCAACCGCGAGCGTGTTCGATCCTCTAGGAGTGTTGCTACCGGTAACACTGGCCTGGTAATCCAAAGGTCCCGGGTTCAAATCCCGATGTATCAATGGGAAGATATTATTGGGATGGAATTTGTGCTGTACTTAGTATCAGTGCATTACCACAAGCCCACCCAAACGTCAATAAAATACCCTCATTGTTCCCTGATTAAATAGCACTGTATGAATATTCCCATATTCAAAATATGTTATAGGGGTGCAATGCCTGGTGAGTTATCTGCTTAACAGGTGGCGTTGTGTGTGTGTAAGTGTGAGAGTCCGAGTGTAGGGGGTGAGACAGTGAAGCACGGGAACGAGGTGGCTTCAGAGATGGGGTCGTTTCGGGCCATGAGTGAGCACCGTGCCTCATGTGAAGGCAAGATGGCAGGTGCTCGTTGTACTCTACGTGCTTCACATGTCTCACTCCCTTGACTGGAACAAGACCTCACGGGCTTCACTGTTCATTGTAAAGCGGTGGATGTTAAGGCTCTCAGCCTATGCCCGAGAGGAAGTAAGTTGGAATATAAAAAAAAAAAAAAAAAAAAAAAAAAAAAAAACATCCGGGTGCGGAGGTTCGTACAGGACTTGTGGAGATTAGAGTGTGGGTGGGATGTACCCATTCCAGATGACATGAGAGCTAACTGGCAGGGTGTTTATGACGATATGATAGATAGTACAGGTATCATGTTTCCCCGTCAGGTCACTAATTCTGAGAGGGTTACGCTGAACCTATTTAGTGACGCTAGCTCAGTAGCTTATGGTGTAGTGGCCTATGCGGTTCGTGATGAGGTGAGTAGGTTAGTAATGGCCAAAGCTAAGGTGGCGCCTATTAAGTCCCTCACCATACCTAAGATGGAGTTGACTGCTGTTCTTCTCGCAGCTCGTCTCGCATGTTATATATGTGAGGCCTACGCGGACGAGCTGATTATAGAGAATGTTTACCTCTGGTCGGACAGCCAGATAACCCTATGCTGGTTGTCTAGTTAAACGATTTTGCCTATATATGTTCAGAATAGAGTTGATGAGATAAATTAATTAGTCCCCAGCGCTAATTTACGTTATGTATCCACAGAGGACAACCCCAGTGATCTAGTCACCAGAGGGATTTCATATGTGTCCTTAGTTGCTTCTTCGCTTTGGTGGGGAGGGCCCACATGGCTACCTCACCAAATGCTATGGCCTGATCATGGCCCAATAGGGGGCTCAATAGTGGGTTGCAACACGAGTCAAGAAGAAACCCTGTCATTGCCGGTACTGGTTGCCCCTACTGCCATATTGAATTGGGACACAAGGGAACTATCAGGCAAAACCGGCATACTTGACGGTGCCGGAATTAAGAGCAGCAGAGTCAGCCATGATTAAGGTAGCTCAGAGAGAAGCTTACTCTGAGGAACACCACTATTTGTCAAAAGGACAGGGCACACCAAGCAATATAGTGAAGCAGTTAGGCCTCTATATGGAGGGAGGCATGATACGCTGTAGAGGTAGGCTACATTTTGTCAGCTTTACATGATAGCGCCAAGTACCCTATCCTTATCCCTAATAAAAATCGTATAGCCACTTTTCTTAGTAATTACTGCCACAAAGTGTGTAACCATAGTGGTGTTAGTTATGTTGTAAAAATTACATAAGGCAAAGATGATGGATCCCCAAGATTAGACAGGTAGTAAAGAAAGCCTTACGGGGATGTATCAACTGCAAGAGATTGCAAGGTACATCATACCGTGCTGTACAGGCCCCTCCATTGCCGGAGTTTTGGGTTCAGGAAGTGAGTCCTTTCCAGGTAACGGGGGTTGAGTACACAGGTGCCTTTCCAGTAAAAGAGAAGGGGGGTACTGTAAGTGAATTATATGTAGTCTTATTCACCTGTGCAGTTACTAGAGCGGTCCATGTAGAGACGGTGTCAAACCTCTCCTGCAAATCATTTTTGCATGCGTTCCGTAGGTTTAGTAGCAGGAGGGGTTACCCTGAGTTTATCATGAATGATAATGCCACCACATTTGTTAGCGGAGCCAGTACATTACGGGAGTTGATAGATGATGCAAGGTTAAAAGGTACTTTAGCGGAAGTTAAGTGCGAGTGGCGGTTTATACCGGCCAGGGCGTCATGGTTCGGTGCCATATGGGAACGGGTCATTGGCATCCTAAAGGCTGGCTTGAAGAAGGTACTGGGTCGAGCATTGGTTATCACAGAGCAACTGAATACGGTATTACTGGAGCTCGAGGCCACAGTCAATGATCGCCCGCTTGGCTACACCTACAGTGATCTTGAAGACCCTCTACCCATCACTCCTTCACAGCTGGTTCATGGGAGGCGGATCAGAAGCTTTCCAAGGCGAGAAGTCACGGATGAAGATCTCAAGGATACGACGTGGCGTAGCAACGATTCCGTCAACCAACGCTTCCGATATGTAACAAAACTCTCACATGACCTGTGGAAAAGGTGGAGCACTGATTATTTAATATCACTCAGGGAGCAACATCGTCACTTAACCTCTCCGCTGCGTACCCCCTATAGTATACAGCCACCCCTGTGCGGAGGTATTTAGATGGTTTCCTTCATTCAAATCGTCATCGTACCATAAATATCCATATGCGCCTATTGTACGTTGATTATAAAGGTATTAACCTGTTACAGCAATAAAACAAGTGGAAACAGCGTTTGGATGGTCAAAATCGCCGATACAGGCCGGGAATTACATAAGTTATGGCATGGTAGTCTCTCTCTCGCTCTTTCCCACGCTTGGTAACACTTATGACCACGCCCTGCTAGCAACTCGCTAATGTTAGCACGAATATATACCTAAGAATAATGGAATAACAGGGAGAATAGGTGATAAATGAAGGGGGGGGGGAGAAGGGTGGAAGGAGGGGATGTGGAGGAGTGATATTTGCCATGGCCAAGGGGCAATTAAAAAAACAAAAAAAAATAGAAAACATTAATACTGGGCTGATTTAAATGTTTTTTTTTTTTAGGCCTTAGAATATATAAGGAGTTCCGCAGCCCACCGGTAGGCCTTATATAAGGAGATCCGCACTTGCTGGGTTAATGGTAAAAAGAGGGATAGCATCGCCACAAGTTGGGGACGTCGTTCTAGTACATGATGACGGCCCCCGACTTTTTTGGCGTATAGGTCGGACAATGAAACTTCTTCGTGGTCCTGACCACAAATATAGGGTAGTTCAGGTAAAAACAGGAGCCGGTTTGACCACCAGACCGGTGGTTAAGCTATACCCACTAGAGATAGATTTATAGGTAGTGGATGGCGACAGCAAGCCGAACTCTGATAATATCCTTCCTGCTACTGAAGCGGACCGAGGTGATACCCCTCAGAGGCCGTCACGTCGGGCTGCTTTGGGTTCCTCCCAGTTGTGGCGATCCATGATCGGGACGGGACAATTGTAAATACTTTGTATATAGCTGGTGCCGGAGTATGTCGTGAATCCTAGCTGGTATATATACCGTAGTTTGAATTTCCCGGGTTCACGACAGCTGGTTCCTTTTTGTTTATACACATTACTTTATTTATCTTTGTGGATAAATATTACTGTGGTTGCACCAATTATATCTTAGTTTATTTTCCCTTATTATTTAATCACGGGGGACGATATAGAACCCTTAAATATATTTTATATTGTCACGATAAAAGGGAATCTCAGACACACTTCACACAGACTTCACCCCGCCAAGACAAACCGCCAGCTGCTCCCACATAACACCAAAACTTCCCTGATATTTGCCTCCCGACATGTCCATCACCTAATCGACACTCTTTGCATCACAGCTAAGTTCCTTTAATACTAGAAGTACTTCATAGATATTACTGGGACTACCACAGATAACCTACACATACATGTTTACAAGTAAGTCAAACGCCGACCCGGTATCATTTTATAGCCTAGGCCAATTCATCTTTCCAGGTTTAGTTATTTAATTTATATCCGTTTCTCCTCTACCCCCTAGGAATAATAAACAGGATAGGTGAGATAATCTTTTAATACTAGATAGTAGGACGCCGATCTTAACCTACATCACCTCTTCGATTCCTTTCCTCTCTCCCTCTCCCAAAACCTGACAAAGGCATACGGATCAGGGAGTAGGCCCCGTCGGAGGTACCGGTTCCCTGGTATGCACCAGAGACCACTACGGTAGGCTCCGGGGTACGCCCCGGCGGACGTGAACGACAGGCAGTCCACATACCCGGCTCCCCAGAGAGCTCGCCGTCTAGTTATAGCGACGGCTGGGCAAAACCTAATCAGCCGGGGTACATGCCAAACCAACATTCAATGTTGACACGTCCGGTTACCTGTGGGCACCGCCGGCCCAATTATTCCCCCATGGAAGTAGTTACAAACGTTTTTTACCATCAGCTAATAAATTCAAGCCGGCATACCCAAGGTACTTTTCGAGGAATCAATGATGCTAGAGCGGCGGCCGCCAGTCGATGGCAAGGTCGGTCAATCACCCACACCTTTCCATGTCTCCTTGTCATTCCTAAAACTTAAGTCTTAGTAACCAATGTGTCCAGGGATCATAAAGTATCTGTCACACCTGAGGGTCAAGTGGAGATTAACATAACTGGGCTCCAGCCCCTATCATGGTCGTTTCACACCTAGCTTTAGAAGGTGTTTAGGATATGTGACAAGTAAGGAAAGACCTAGTAGGTAAAGCACGTTCATGTATGTAAATGAGGAACCATGTTCACACCATAAGTAACAGTAAGTAATATCAAAGTCACTCCTTTTTTGCCTCACGGGTGCATCAGTGGTAATGGATGACCTGGGACACCAACAAGTGGCCCCCCAGTCAGGGTGTGGACGACCGTAATGTGTTCGTTGGAATCAATGGACAGTCGTCTGCAGTCTGACTCTATGGGGAGGCGGGAAGGATCCTAGGGCGGCCCTCTCAACGGGACCCAATTATAAGTAAAAGTTGGGGCAGGTTGAGAGTCCAGAAATCATTCATGTAAGGCAAATTTTGTCCTACATCCGCCTGCGGGTGGAAAAAGTAGGTCTCTTTGCTCAAGTAAAATACAACTGACATTCGACTGGGGCTAAGGAGGCCAAACGGCACTAAAGTAATAAGTGGTTTTCCTCCCCCACCTACGGTATGGAGGGACTTAGATGTTTCTTAAGACAATAGACTGGGGATATCAGTCCAGACTAGACCACTAAAGTCAAGGCTGGGGGTTTCCTTTTGAACAGAACTGTTATAGGAACGAGAACCTCTAGCTCCATTAGACTTGACCAATAAACTCACATTATTATGACTTAAGACAGGCAATAGCTGTTTGGAGGGTCAATGCCAACGCGTTTCACTGCTTTTAGAAGGCGGAGGCCAGTGAGGTTTCGAAGGTTACAGATATTGTTGGAACGAATGTTTGCTCGAGCCGAAACGCTGAGCAATCATCGACAAGCATCTTAACTCTCCCAGGTGTAGTAAACGTCAGGGCGAGATTTTATCCCGGAGACATAGCACTTTAGCAGTCGGGAGCTTAAGCAAAACATCTGCAAAGGATGATTGCAGAGCTCTATCGTCCACAAGTGGACCTATTCACGTTTGAGGGTAACTTCACCCCCCACCGGCGCAAAGGTGGTACCACCAGTTGGAAGGGGGATGACAGAACCAGGGGTCACTCCCGGTCTCGTTCTTCCATTAGTAGGCAACTGGAGACCTCGAGACCTCACTGATGTATACCTTCCGGACGCTACATAAAATGCCAAAAAAGGCTGTCATAATACGGAGAGAAGGTTACAAATTTTATAATCAGTTTACTATGTCCATCAAACTACTTTAACAATTAAATTGGAAAACGTTCGAAACCACGAGAGTGGCATCAACGCACTCAGACGCCTTAGTAACCTTAATTTCAATACTGTAAAAGGGGTTAATAAGCGCTTGTCTATGGTTACTCTTTAAAAGAATCACTTGCCATAAGAAACCCCCGGACATGATTTCCCGGTCCTTCCACTCTAACCTATCCATGCTAGTAGGTGGAGGAGGAACAGTACAGGTATACACAAGGGTGTAAAGGTAACGAAGTACATTTACTCAAGTACAGTACTTAAGTAAATGTTCTCAGTATCTACTTTTTAAAAAGTAGATTTTTTGCCAAGTACTTTTACATTAACTTGAGTATTATTTATGAGAAGTACTTGTACTTTTACTCCACTACATTTAATTTACTTCTTTAAATTTTGTGGAGTAAAACTTCAGCAAATTTCCGAAATTTTCCTTCCAATAGATTTGAAATTCCCAATAGCATTTCCCATGGACATTCCCCTGAGTGTAGGTCTGACATTCCTTGGCTAGTTCAAAGGTCACCACTATATATATATGGCGCTGATAGGCCTCCCTCTCCCCCAACCCCCCAAGTATCCTAATGACTCTCCCATTGTCCCACCTAATCCCACAGGTTTCACACCTCACCCTTTCCACCCGAGATCGACACAGCATTGCTATTTCATTCGACACTCATCTATTCTGAATATATTTTTTCCCCAATTTCATTTAACAAAGAAAACCGTAAACATAAAACGAGCATTAGCTATACAAAAATAACTCGTGCAGAAAAAAATGACATAAGTGTTGAGCATTCTTGATACAAAGAAGATAATATAAGATAATACAAGATATGTAATTCCTTCCATTGGGGTTTGTAATAGAGGATTAATGTTAAGAACGGGGAGTTCCATTTATATATATATATATATACTGTATATAAACAGGTATCTCATATGTATCTTAAACATTTGGGAAAATACTTTTTACTTTTGTAATTCATTCAGTAGATACTCTTTTACTTTAACTCAAGTAACTTTCTAGTTGGGTACTTTTACTTTTACCTGAGTAACTTTTTGAGTACATACTTTTACTTGAACTTGAGTAAAATTATTAAGTACTTTTTACACCCCTGGGTATACATGTGTCAGGCTACGCCCATCACGTCAGCTAACACCTCCCTGTTTGCTAGACTAAGCCTTGCCAGAGTGTACATTAGAGCAAATGTAACCATACGCCGGAATTTTTTGAGTCACTGTTAAGGTCTGTGTTCCTTACGGCTTAAGCGACAGGAAGACAGTACTTGAGCTGACGGCGAGGCGGTACAAACCTAAAAACCTCAGAAAGGGGAAACTGACCGACCAGCTACAAATCGCTCAGATTCTCCTTTTAGTATTACAAATAAGAATATTGTAGTAAGGGTTAGTAGAACTGTCAGTCCCGGTCCAAAACGTGAACTTACACATATCACTTCCTTATGCCCACTAAATGTCCAAAATTAGTTATTTTATGAGGACAACACAACCTCACCAACCAGGCTTACTATGGACCAACCAAACAGAGCTCGTGTCATAAGAAGAAAACATTATCTTCTTTCTAGAAAATTGTTTCTTAGGGCACTTACATCCTGTGAAAGCTTTTGAAGGGCGTGACTTTCTGGCATCCTCTCCCAGTTCCATTAATGGCAAGCCATGGTGTTTCCTGAAAGATTATAAAAATGCCGGCTGTTAGTATTCTCACTATATTTCCTCTGAAACAAATTTAATCCTTTAGCGGGCAAATGACCTTTGAGGTAGGTTGGAATTTGAATGCAATATCCCTCTGGCATGTTTACCAACTGGCAAAATTATATTACCGTGTGTCTCTCACCTCTCTGACTCCATTTTAATGAAGCATTTGTACATTTTGCCAAATAAAAATAATAAAATTGTAACTTTTATGTAAGTCTCATTAACACATACCCTGATGCTGCATCACAACGTAGATCCTGCAGACTGTTTACAACTCTGTTTCCAGTAGTCCTGCGATTGGTGAAGTCGTAGTAATTTCTGCATGTTATCATGCTGTGGCAGGCCAAGGTTGCAACGGCTTGTCTGTTGGCAAGCGTATCCTCATCTTTGAGGGCAGCTGTGATCTGTGCATGTCGTAGCTTCCGGCTGCCCACTCTCCCAACAATACCTGCCCTCAGTGCCATCTTGGCAATGATCTTCCCTACATTTTCTATTGAGAGTTGAGAGCAACATTGGCCATCGGTGTTGTTGCCTTGCCGATTCACAAAAATCTTACATTTTGGCCTTACACATGTGGCAACTATTGGGCGATAATATTTCATGTACGCCTCAAGAGCAGCTGCCTCTGTATTGCCTAAATATAACATGCAGGGGTCTTTGGACCCCGTTTTGTGTCGTGCTACCTGTATGCAAGTTACATTTCTGCCATCTTCGACTTCTGTTGATCTTCCCTCGTATTCGCCGATTGTAAATTCAGTAAACTCCTGATTTCTTCGTAGGCATCGAACGGACAGTCTCACAATCAGTGCATCTCACAAGCTGACAAAATCTTATTTTATAAGTGGCTTTGCTGGTGCACGTCCATTGTGGATTAATGATGCCGCATTGTTTATGGGAATTTCAACAGCATCATTAGTTTCCAGGAGATGTACATCTTCCATTGCCAAAATCGCGGCCTCATTTTGCTGTTTACGGTGTTCTTTCTGTCCTACCTCTTCCGTGCCAAAGCATTCTGTGGAAGGAAATAGGACATAACACAATAAATAGTTGTACAACTCGTGGAATCACTTTTAGAAATATATAAACCGAAAATATGAAACATTTAAATAATTACTCGATAACATTATTAACATTATACTTACTTTTTGCTTTGGCGACAGCTCGCCAGACGGGGCCTAGGAGAGTTTCTGTTACTTAGAATTGTTGATTCTCAGTTTCTTTGAGAAAATTGAGAGCATGCAGACAGGAGTCTGTCATCATTCTAAGTGTGCTCGCGGAGAGGGTTTCAGAGCGTGCCATTATTGATCCTCCGGTCATGACAGCTTCCCGGGTGAGCTGAATTATCTTAAGCCCCCCAAAGGGATTTCTCGCAAATTCCTCCTCTGTTCTGCGTGGCCCAAAGAGTGCATCTCTTAGAAGACGGCTTTTTTTCTTGACTGTCACTGTTTTCATCGGTTGGGTGTCCTCTAGGTAAGCCTCGTACTCCTTAAAGAACATTTTGATGTGGTAATTCTCGGTGATAGCTATGATACCAGCTACTATGGGTACATCCTCAACTTCGGCAGGTGACGTTGCTTTTTTTTCTGCAAAATAGTTCAATGTTCATGTGAAATATGTCTAATTAATGATTCAAAATATATACAATAAAAGTTGTACTGTTTTAGTTGGCATATAATTATTTACAAATGCATTACAAGGTTTCTTTACTTAACCCTTAATTAGCGGCGAGCAACATAAGTCGAGTTAAAAAAAGCTGGACTATGTGGCGGCGCTCGACATAACTCGAGTGGCAATTTCAGCACGTAATGTGGCTGAGAGAGAGAGACAAGTGGTGGCAGGAGACTAGCGAGCGTATGACTGCTCCAGACCACCGCGGCGAACCTACTGACACAAATCTCAGCTCCCTCCTCCCTCTCTCACTCGCTACATACTCAATTATGTACTGAAAGTACCGAATTACCTGCTTTTTGCACTCGCGTTGCACGGTTATTGCAAGAAAACTATCCATCATACAAGGATCGTTATGGTGTCATTCGAAAGCTCTGTTTATGCCCTTTCAGGGATAGGTACTTGTTTTACGTTCTGGGTCTTATTTAGGCATGAAAATGATCACGTAAACAGCCCTATTTTGGCTAAAAACACCCCGCTGTGCGGTACACATAAATAAACCGCATAGGCCGCTCGTAAGGTGTTAAAAGTGAATTGCTTTTATTGCTTTAACCCTTAAAAAGCGGCTCACCACATAAGTCGTTTTTAATAAAGCTGGACTATGTGGCGGCGCTCGACATAGGTCGAGTGGCAATTTCAGCACGTAATGTTGCTGAGAGAGAGAGACAAGTGGTGGCAGGAGACTAGCGAGCGTATGACTGCTCCAGACCACCGCGGCGAACCTACTGACACGAATCTCAGCTCCCTCCTCCCTCTCACTCGCTATATACGGAATTGTATCGGAAAGTGGCTAATTACCTGCTTTTTGCACTCGCGTTGCACGGTTATTGCAAGAAAACTATCCATCATAAAAGGATCGTTATGGTGTCATTCGAAAGCTCTGTTTATGCCCTTTCAGGGATAGATACTTGTTTTACGTTCTGGGTCTTATTTAGGCATGAAAATGATCACGTAAACAGCCCTATTTTGGCTAAAAACACCCCGCTGGGCGGTACATATAAATAAACCGCATAGGCCGCTAAAGAAGGGTTAATGTTTGGCCTATTATTAAGAAAATAATTTAATTATGGAAAGTAAACCTTACGTACGTGTCTGAGGAGTTCCTGGTATTCCATGGAGTCTTTGTTTTTTTGTGAACATTTCTTAAGTGCATATCGATCCGTTTAACTGATTTTGAGCAGAAGGGACAATCATATAGGTTTTTTTTTTTTGCATTTCTTGGTGGCAGGGACCTTTTCCTAGAGAACCTACTCGCTGCAGCCAAAACATTCTTTCTATCGTCGTTAGTTAGGTACGAGTGGCAAATGGCCATGTGCTTCCGTAGGTTGACCGATTCGCTGTAGCAACCGGCGACTGGGCATGGTCTGCCAGGTGTCTTTGTTGTCTTGCAGATCACTCTGGGATATTTACGATTTCGGCCTTTGTTTGCATTTAGAAGCTTTCTTGCACACTGCCACTGCAAGAGTGTAGTATTTTTTTCTCGGTCTTTCTTTTTCTTCAGTTCATCTAGTTCAGTTGTTTTCTTTTCTATTTCGTGGTCGTATAAACGGTTAGTAGTCTGTAAAGTCTTAGTTTTGCGGACACGATCGATCTCCTCGTCCAGTTGTCGTCTATGCTGAAGAGAAAGGTGCTTCCTCGCATGTAATCGGTCATGTACACTTTGAAGTACCAGCTTTTTTAATTCATCAATCATCTCTGTTAGTTCTGTGTAGGAAAGGAAAATTCTTTGAAATACTATATTACTGTACAATTATTAGGAACCTAAACATATAACACATCGCAAGTATTACACATGGAAGGAATATGTAAGAGAGTATGGGTCTGTGGGTTCAAGGATTGTGTGGGTGAGAATGAAAGTAGGAATACAAACGTGGGTGATTGTGTGTGTGTGTATGCCCCGACAGAGGATCAACTTGAAAGCAAGAAAGAGGAGTTCTGGATGAATGCGGAGGCGCGCCTGGAGATGTTTGACAAGAATGAAAGAATATTTCTGATTTGGGATATGAATGGTAAGGTGGGTGATAGGAAAGTCGAGGGAGTGGTGGGAGGGTGGGGGGTACCATCAGAGGTGAATGGGAATGGTAGTGCACTTGTGGACGTATGTGTGGGGCGGAGGCTGTGGATAGCCAACACCTTCTTTCGACACAGAATGATCCACAGGTACATGTGGAAACGGGTGATCATGCAGGATAAGACAGTGGTGGAAAGAAAGTAATTGATTGATTATGTATGTGTTGATGAACGAATGAAGAAATCTGTGATGGATGCTAGGGTGTATAGGGGTATTGGAAGGGATCTGTCAGATCATTATGTAGTAGTAGCTAAGGTTAGGATACAATAGAAGTGGGTGAGGAGAGCTGGAGGGAGGCGATAGGAAGGTGGAATGGTGAGGAGGGTGGAGAGGTTACAGGAGGAGGAAATCAGGGAGGAGTACAGGAGAGCAGTAGAAAGACGACTAGGAGGGTTCGACCTGGAAGTTATGGAGGAAGTGGAAGAGATGAGCAAGGTGTTTAAAGATGAGATCTGTGCAGAATGTGAGGAGGGGTGTGGAGTGAGGAGAAGAGGGAGGGGAGTGAAAGGTACAGCATGGTGGACAGAAGAAGTAAAGATAGCTGTGGAAGAAAAGAAGAAAGCATAATTATAGAGAGTGGTTGGGTTGTAGAGGGAATGAAGATTTCGATAGACAGAAACGAGCCAGGTATGTGGAGAGTAAGAGGGTGGTGAAGAGAGTAGTGAAGGAAAATATAGCTATGATTTAGTATGTATGAGAATGAGAATACAAATATGTTATTTAGCAAGTTTCTGAAATATCGTGAATGTGGGTGAAAAACGAGCGATACCATTATTGTGTTGGCCGCGGCTAGAGGCTTTTTGGCCCAATCTGCCTAGTAGGATGGGCGAGCGTTTTACTATACTGGGTTTTAACAGGGTAGGCGGGAGGTGGAGAGCGCGGCTCACTTCCTCCAATGTAGGCCGGAGAAGGTAGGCCAGGCACGCCACAAAGTGTTAATGTCCACCACTGTGTAAAAAATCATAAAAATCCATCGAGTACTTTTCGAATTACGCACCATTTTTCATTGTTTAGCCATATTTCATATTTTGAAATATAGGATAGGATTCAAGTTTTAAACACTCCTATGAGCAGATTCAAACACAACACACTTTACGAAGCACTGGGGGAGGTACATTTTCCCGGTGAGATGCCCTCGAACATAGTACGACGAAATGCGGATATGCAGTATACTTACAACAAAACTGTGTTCGACGGCCATAATCGCAATAGAGGGAGCTGGTGGCAGAAATTTCACCATGGGGGACGATTGGAACACCTCGAAGGTGTGTCCTCGTTGTTCGGTAGATGCTTCCTGTCCGAAGGCCAGTTACTGACTGACCTGAGTCAAGAAATGTTCCCTAATAATAACTAGCATTGGCTCAAAGCAATAGCCGGTAACCTGTACACATAAACGAAGCACTAGACAATACCCTTATGAACGAAGCACCTAGACGGTACCCTGTCCAGATGAACGAAACAACCGTGCCCAAATGGAAGACACACTAGACGGTACCCTGCCATTCTCGAAAAAAAAAAATTATATATAACATTTTCCACACATGGAGAGCCAATAATTGAAGTCTCTATTCACAATGCTCCCTAATATTAATATGCCTGACAGGTCAGTTGCAAAATAACTACTATACGAAGCATGACCTAGGTGTATGACGTACTATATGAAGCATGGCCTAGGTGTAACGACGTACTGTACGAAGCATTGATTAGGTGACCAACACACTTTACGAAGCATTGGGGAGGTACATTTTCCTGTGAAATGCCCTCGAACATTTCCTCAGCCGTCATCGAGAAATGATGGAGAGTCGCTCTTCGAAAAATTTATCTTTTTCTCGAAAAAAGATTGTTTGTAATTTGTCCACGACGAAATGTTTCACACACACAAATTTAGACCCTCCGGAAAAAAGGTTCAACGCCGACTCAAGTTGAATAGCAGAATTAATTTTTGGTGAGTCGTCTGCCTGGGGTTGTCGGAGCTCTCGAATCAAGTATTTCCGATCGCTCCCAAAGCCCACCAACTCACGTTGGACAGCAGAAGATCGCCTACATTTTTGTGTGAAAAATCACATGCTTTTCCAAGAAAGCTAATTTTGTCGCTATTTTTCAAACATCTATCGATGTAATATACGAAGCATGGCCTCGTTTAACGACGCAATCGAAGCATCGCATCGGTGAACGACGCAAAATACGAAGCATCGCCTCAGTAAACGACGCTATTTTTTTTTTTTTTTTTTTTTTTTCTATGTGATTGAGGGAGGCAAAAGGCATAACTGCCTATAGCGAGTGCCTCCCCCATAGTTGAAAGAGTGACAGGGCCAAAATCAAGGGACGTTCGAGCCAAAATGCCTGGACACACGGAGTTTGAAGCAATTTAAGTCATAGGAAGAGGGAAAGACTGATTCTGGGAGAGAGTTCCAGAGCTCAGATGTTGAGTAGAAGAAAGTTTGAGAGTAACGTTTCACTCTTGGGTTGGAGAGTTGCACAGAGTAGGGTGGGATTGAGTTGCAAGACGGGTACCACGTGTCCTACGTAAAGGAGGTGGTATGCACTGGGATAGCTCTGAGGAACACTGATTATTATAGTAGCGATAGAATAGCGAGAGAGATGCAACATTGCGGCGGAGAGAGAGAGATTGCAGAGAGTTGGTGAGTGGACGGGAGTTAATGATACGAAAGGCCTTCCTTTCAACTTTGTCTAGGAGAGCGGTGTGAGAGGAACCTCCCCACACATGTGAACAATACTCAATACAAGGGCGCACTATGCCCCTGTACAGAGCAAGAAGCTGTGCAGGGGAAAAGAACCCCCTAAGGCGGTTGAGCACACCCAGCTTCTGGGAGGCTGCCTTAGCAAGACTGGTAATATGGTCCTTCCAAATGAGAGCAGAAGAAAAGAGACACCAAGAATATTGAGAGAAGATGAAGGGTTGATTTTTGTATTGTTGAAGAATAAGGGATAGTCCGCTGGGAGATCCTGACGGGTAGATAGATGGAGAAATTGGGTTTTGGAAGCATTAAAGTTAACAAGGTTTTCTCTGCCCCAATTGGAAATAGTATTTAGATCAGAATTTAAGAGTTCTATGGCTTCATTACGTTTGTCGTTGAGGGATTGCTGGCTGGGGCGTTCTGAAAAACTAATGGAGTAGTGTAAGGTTGAGTCGTCTGCGTATGAATGGATGGGAATTAAGGTACAGTTAAGGAGATCATTTATAAAAATTAGAAAGAGAATAGGAGATAGGACAGAGCCCTGAGGAACACCGGAGTTTATAGGGTGAGGAAGTGAACAATGGCCATCCACAACCGCAGCTATGGAACGGCCGGAAAGGAAATTAGAGACAAAGGCACAGATGGAGGGATAGAAACCGAAGGAGGGTAGTTTAGAAATAAAAGATTTATGCCAGACTCTATCGAAGGCTTTCGATATGTCTAGTGCAATAGAAAAAGTCTCACCGAAGTCCCGAAAGGAGGATGACCAAGAGTTGTAAGATATGAAAGAAGATCACCAGTAGAGCGACCCTTAAGGAAGCCATACTGGCGATCTGAGAGCAGATATATGAAGCATTGCCTCGGTAAACGACGCAATATACGAAGCATAGCCTCGGTGAGCATGTTCAAATTTTCACAACTGGAAATCAACTATGATTGCCTCTATCAAAAAATCGTACTCTAAGTACGGAATACTTAAAATCCCGCCAGTGGCGGGAGAATCGCCGGCACTACTCGCCGGTAAAATGGACAAAAATTACAATTCTCCCTACCAATAAATGCCTACAGTGGCCGATAGAGGCGCTGAATGCAAGGTTTACCGCGACGTCTTGTGGGAAATGGGCGACATCGCGGAGCTATCCACCCTCCCTCTCCTTCAACAATTCTATAATATATGCAGTTAATCGAAATTTCTGTAGCTGACACATACTTTGGTCTATGCATACTTATGTTTTATTTGTTTTATATATTATAAAATCACCCATATTCATAAATTATGTATATTTACAATACAAAGTCAGCAGGTATTTTCCCGCCAATTTTGTTATGATAATTAATCAGCTTATATGTTTGTAGTCAGTATCAGCTGCATATGGACTTTCCCTTATCATATATCATATACTGTATAATAAAAACTTGTTGAATCACACACAAATTGAGATAAACTGTGCATATCCTAGGTGTTGGGTATAGTGATGTCTACAGTCGTAGCTCTGGCGCTAGTTGAGAAGCGTCCACCAGAGGTCTCAAAGGAATTGTTGGTATGGAGAATTATTGTTTGTTGTTTTTATTATCTCTCCTAAATTTTTGTGGGTGAAAGATGTCGTGGAAAAATAATTGACAACTCAATTTCTTTAAATTTTTCACACACACAAATTTAGACCCTACCGAAGAAAAAAAGGTTCACCGCCAACTCAAGTCGTATAGCAGAATTTATTTTTGGTCAGTCGTCTTACTGGGGTGGTCGTAGCTCTCGGATCGAAGTATTTCCGATCGCTCCCAATTCCACCAACTCACGTTGGACAGCAGAAGATCGCCTAAAGATTTGTGTGTTAAAATGAAAGTCAAAAGGTTAAATGAGATAGTCGTTACCCACAGATCCTTCATAAGCTGAATACAATTGTCTAATCATGATAGCCAGAATAAACTGCCAATTAAAGTGCATCAACTGTCAAGGGGTTGATAATTATTTGTTTAATTATCTTATATTTGTATAAATTCTATGATATTGTGACTATAAATTTAAGGAGTCTGTACTTTTCGATTTAAACATACACAAAGACTAAATTTGGTTTTAATACATATTAAATTGCAAGCAAATTAACACATTTCAGAACACCTGTATATTGCCTTGAGGGCCAGATCAAATGATCCCGAGGTCCTGATCAGGCCCCCGGGCCGGACGTTCCCCACCCCTGCTCTAGACGGTGCAGGGTGCGGCCAGGTAGTCTCTCTCTAGGTGGAGCAGCCCGGCCAGGTAGTCTCTCTCTAGGTGGAGCAGCCCGGCCAGGTAGTCTCTCTCTAGGTGGAGCAGCCCGGCCAGGTAGTCTCTCTCTAGGTGGAGCAGCCAGGCCAGGTAGTCTCTCCTAAATTTGTTCTCTCCTAATTTTTTGTGGGTGAAAGATGTCATGGAAAAATAATTGATAACTTGATTTCTTTAATAGGACAGCGTGAGCGCGCTTATTGCTGTTGATTATGGGCAAGATGTTAGCTAAAAAATCTTTGGCTCAGAGAGAGAGAGAGAGAGAGAGACAGACAGACAGACAGACACAGTGTGTGTGTGTGAGAGAGAGAGAGAGGGAGTCAGTCCCTGCATGCAAACATTGCAATCGTTGCACTTTTTAAATTTTTGATTGACACCATAGAAAGTGAGTCTGCCTCTCTCTCTCCCTCTCTCTCTCTCTCACACACACACACACACTGTGTCTGTCTGTGTCTATTTGTTTTCAAATTAGGAAAGACCTCACAGAGAGAGTACAAAGGTAAGGGAACATTGGAAAGGGAAATACTGCCCTGGAACTAATGTCCATGGCAGGATTAGGAGAGAGAGAGAGAGAGAGAGCAGTGTTGCATGCCTATTAATAACTGGAGGCCTTTTTTAAACTTAAAACTTAATAAGCCAGTTTCGCGCCCGGCAATAATTTGTTTTTTTGACGTTTTTATCTACCAACACATCCTTGTATTTCGATAAATGAGCTACCATCGGCTTTGCTATTGATTGAACTTGAAGATAAGCAAATAAAAACATAGAATAATTACAAAACAAACACATTGGGGCACTCCATAACAAGTATTATAACATAACAATCGAAATACCTTATTTCCAACTCGCGCTAGCTAAAAATGTTGACCACAAATAGTTTTATTTGCATACATATATGGAAGCGGAATTTTATGAGGATTCCAACGGTTACTTCAGAATTACGATAAACCAAATAGTTACAGAGATACAATTATCTACCTAGCAGTCTGTGATCATTTTCCCCTCATCCTATGACTGTAATTACTTTAAACTTTGTGTGTCCAGGCATTTTGGCTCGAACATTACTTGATTTTGGCTCCGTCACTCTTTCAACTATGGGCAAGGCACTCGTCACAGGCAGTTCTGCCTTTTGTCTCACTAACTCACATAGCAAAATGATCTACTAACTATAAAATGACAAGTTTTTTATATCAGTCTCGCTCTACAGGTTTTGTGTGAGTCAATTATTTAGCAAGAGTAAGATTACCCTCTTTATTGGTTAATAAGGATGTATAAAATCTAGCGTTACCAATAATGCTATTGTAAAGTCGGTTTGTAACTAAATATATTAAGAAATCAATGGACCTTATATTATTGATTGGCAATATTTGTCAAGATTGTAATATTGGTAACCTAAAGAAATATTGAATTAAGAAATGTTATGTTACGTGCAATAGTTTGAAAGCCCCATCAATGAAATATATGTGTATATAATCCATACCAAGTGTGTTTTAAAGCCCCATAAATGAAATATATGTGTATATAATCCATACCAAGTGTGTTTTAAAGCCCCATAAATGAAATATATGCATATATAATCCATACCAAGTGTGTTTTAAAGCCCCCTCAATGAAATATATGTGTATATAATCCATACCAAGTGTGTTTTAAAGCCCCATCAATGAAATATATGCGTATATAATCCATACCAAGTGTGTTTTAAAGCCCCATAAATGAAATATATGCGTATATAATCCATACCAAGTGTGTTTTAAAGCCCCATAAATGAAATATATGTGTATATAATCCATACCAAGTGTGTTTTAAAGCCCCATCAATGAAATATATGCGTATATAATCCATACCAAGTGTGTTTTAAAGCCCCATAAATGAAATATATGCGTATATAATCCATACCAAGTGTGTTTTAAAGCCCCATAAATGAAATATATGCGTATATAATCCATACCAAGTGTGTTTTAAAGCCCCATAAATGAAATATATGTGTATATAATCCATACCAAGTGTGTTTTAAAGCCCCATCAATGAAATATATGCGTATATAATCCATACCAAGTGTGTTTTAAAGCCCCATAAATGAATATATGCGTATATAATCCATACCAAGTGTGTTTTAAAGCCCCATAAATGAAATATATGTGTATATAATCCATACCAAGTGTGTTTTAAAGCCCCATCAATGAAATATATGCGTATATAATCCATACCAAGTGTGTTTTTAAAGCCCCATAAATGAAATATATGCGTATATAATCCATACCAAGTGTGTTTTAAAGCCCCATAAATGAAATATATGCGTATATAATCCATACCAAGTGTGTTTTAAAGCCCCATAAATGAAATATATGCGTATATAATCCATACCAAGTGTGTTTTAAAGCCCCATAAATGAAATATATGCGTATATAATCCATACCAAGTGTGTTTTAAAGCCCCATAAATGAAATATATGCGTATATAATCCATACCAAGTGTGTTTTAAAGCCCCATAAATGAAATATATGCGTATATAATCCATACCAATGTGTCCCATAAATGAAATATATGCGTATAATCCATACCAAGTGTGTTTTAAAGCCCCATAAATGAAATATATGTGTATATAATCCATACCAAGTGTGTTTTCAGCATCAATGAAATATATGCGTATATAATCCATACCAAGTGTGTTTTAACACCTTAAGAGCGGCCTATGCGGTTTATTTATGTGTACCGCCCAGCGGGGTGTTTTTAGCCAAAATAGGGCTGTTTACGTGATCATTTTCATGCCTAAATAAGACCCAGAACGTAAAACAAGTATCTATCCCTGAAAGGGCATAAACAGAGCTTTCGAATGACACCATAACGATCCTTGTATGATGGATAGTTTTCTTGCAATAACCGTGCAACGCGAGTGCAAAAAGCAGGTAATTCGGTACTTTCGGTACATAATTGAGTATGTAGCGAGTGAGAGAGGGAGGAGGGAGCTGAGATTTGTGTCAGTAGGTTCGCCGCGGTGGTCTGGAGCAGTCATACGCTCGCTAGTCTCCTGCCACCACTTGTCTCTCTCTCTCAGCCACATTACGTGCTGAAATTGCCACTCGACCTATGTCGAGCGCCGCCACATAGTCCAGCTTTATTTAACTCGACTTAAGTGGTGAGCCGCTTTTTAAGGGTTAAAGCCCCATAAATGAAATATATGCGTATATAATCCATACCAAGTGTGTTTTAAAGCCCCATAAATGAAATATATGTGTATATAATCCATACCAAGTGTGTTTTTTCGCACAACAATTCTGACAACAATAAACACGGAAATGCTGCAACTCCTCCCTTTTCAATCGTCTTTATATACCGACCTTGTTGTTAAGTTTTGTTATTCACAATTTACTGTTAAATAGAATACGAAATCACAGGTCATATATTCACATAAATGAAAATGCTCCCTGTTTTTAGAACGGGATTAAATTATTAATGAGGACTGATAATTCGTTGCTCCCGTTTATCTTTTTCGCCTTTAATTTCTTCCTGTTTTTGAAATCTGTTAACAGTTAATTCATCAAGCTTTATGTATCTTTCCTGGTTCATCTTTCTCTAGATTGTTAGTAGCTATATCTAAAACATTCGAAGGATGGAAGCGTCGAGGATCTGTTGTCGCCCAGTTTCTCCTCTGTCGCTGAAGAACTTGTTCCACCTGTTCAACTCTTTAAAGGCTCTACATTTGTTGGCGAATTTGATTACCGATTCTCGAAGTTGTTGGTCTCTCTTGTCCGGAAAGATGGTTGATTTATTTTTCATGAAAGAAGCAATTTCACTATAAAAGGATCTGGCTTAGCCAGCAAGTAGATTTTGAGCCCTACTTATCTTGGCCCATGTGCCATTTCTGTCATTCAATGTAGCGAGATTATTGTCCAACTCGAACGTGCGTACAGGTCTCTGTCTCTGTTGACAGTCTTGTTGACAGGTAATGTTCCTTTCCAAGTACCTATTAGCTGCAGCTAGGACCCAGGATCTGATAAGTATGTTCGAAGGGGGTAGGGCGGACTGGGGTCCATTTCTGCCTAGGGTACATCACCTTAGACCCCTAGTATCGAAATGTATTAAAAGAGAAATTGGCCCAGGCAGGCAGGCAGGCAGGCAGGCAGGCGCGCCGCGGAGGTAGGAGGCCGAGGAGAGAGAGAGAGAGGGCAGGCACGTGTCCCTCCTCCTCCTGGCCCGCCACACCCACCCACCCACCCAGGCACACACACACACCAAGATGGGCAGAGGGAGGCGGCGGCCTTCACTATATAGGAAGGAGACGGCTCCCCAATTTCCACCCCCTCCCCCTTTTCGACCCCCGTTTGGGGGTATGCTCGGCACCCACCCCTGGTAGATCCAGACTCCTGTCCGAGACTAACAGACTGACTCGGAGGTAGGTGGAGGAGGTTGTGTGTGTGTGTGTGTGTGTGTGGCAGTCAGCTAGAACGGGCGTGGCCTGTGGGTAAATAAGCTGCTTGGATCATAGGAGCACCCACAGACGTAACTGCACCGTAAAGAGATCCTCATCTCCTGTGCTGGTCCGCCACCTCTCATCACAGCATGACCGCAGCTGAAACAGACGTATCTGTACCGTAAAGAGCTCCACTTCTCCTGAGCTGGTCCGCCACCTATCATCACAACACGATCACCGCTGCCACCGACGAAACCTGTGTGATCCGCCCTTCTGCCCAGGTCAGAATCACAGCCACCACCGCATTTATGCTGTGTGCTGGCTGCCCCGTGTTGTCTGTGTTGCTGCCCGTGATAGTGCTACCCTGCTCACCTTTACCCGACGAGTGGTAGTACCGCTCACCGCCCGCTCCTGACGTGGACTACCGGCCAGCCAACCAACAACCCAGGCACTTGGACCACAGGGCTTTGGACAATTAGTGTCGGGGGTTTGGCATCCCCACTATTAGCCCGGTGGGAGAAGACCACCAACCCACCATTCTTGCAAATTAAACTAGCCGTTGAGGACCTCCACCTCTAGTGTCTACTCTAAGGTATGTTGTTTGCCCGGTGTCTATCTTCTATATAGTCTTTGCTTTTATGGGATATATTAGAGCTAATTCTAAGAAAACCAAAGATAACTCTATTTAAGATAAAGTTATATCCACTTTAAATTATTCCTCTAAAATTTTAGACAAAAAAAATGTTAATAGTCTTATTAATTCAAAGAAAGTCAAGTCCATGTTACCAGATGGTTGTAAAGATTTCAAACCATTAATAGTGTATTCATATGAACGACCTGTTGAGTATTATTTGTAATTATTATAATAATGTTTTAGGAAATCTTTCAGATAATTATAAAATTTCTTGTCATGTTGCAAATTTGATTTTAAATGAAATTTTTTACACTAATTGTAGTTTCTTTTATTCATGCAGAGTTTAGTAATATTTGCCAGAACGTCCCGGACTTCCCAAATTGACTAATTCCCTGAACGTGACGATAGTGCGTTGTTATGTGTGCAATTAGTTTGCTTGGGAACCAGATTAACTTGCTCATGTAGTAATATACACCCTATGTGGTGGATTGTGTTCTTTCATTTCATAAATTTTATTTTAGTAAGCGTTGTTTCCACATAGCGATTTTGATATTTTGTTTTGACTTTGTATTGTCTTTGTCCCAGTTTTGGTTTGACTTTGTTTGCAAATTTTACATTTTAATTTGGGTGATATGTGAGCAGTGCAATATTGGCGGGCAAAGTGTGACCTTGTTTTAATTTACTCTACCTCGTAAAGACTAAAAATTGTTCTTGATTCCATTATTTTTTTTCAGAAATGGCATCTGCAAGGCGTCTACCGCCACAAAACCGGCTTTGGCCACTGCAGCGATCGTCATCGCCTCCATCACCCTCATTGTTTACCCCTCCACTACCTCCACCACCTCAATCTATGATGCATCGCAATGGAGGATGCGGTAAAAGGGAGCGGGTCAGTGACGGGAGTCATAGCTGCTATTCAAAGAGAAGAAGGACTTCCTTGGACAGTGAGCGAGGACCGCCCAAAAAAAGTAAACCCTGGCCAACCAAAGAACAAGTGTCATTACAAGATATGAACTATGCATTCAGACTATCGGCTATTGTAGCGATGGCCCAGATAGACCCCCAGGAACATTTCAAATTAAATATGCTGAATGAACATTTGCTGAGGTACTTATTATTGCTAGTAAATAAAATAATCACAAAATTCACCAGCATTCAGTTAAGAAAACATAAGGTAAGGGAGGAGCCCATGAGTTTCATTTTTGATAAAATGAAAACTTATGAAATGCATTAGGCTAGAACAAAAAGTGGAAATGATGATGAGGAATTCACCTGCGGTAAGCCTTATTCATCCTTTGTTTTTATATATTTAATATTCATTTTTGTTTTTATATATTTAATAATAATACCAATGAATTAACTCCTCATCAACATGTGTTATACTTTTTAAAACACTATTCATAATCTGTTTCATGTGTCCATTAATCATTCCTTATTTTGTTTGTTAAATAAACCTGTAGAGCACATAATTGTTCATCTTTCTGTATAGATATTTAGTGTGTTTGTGTTTTGGTATAGATATTTACTGTTATCGGCCGACTAATGATCGGTTTTTTTTTCTCTCTTTTTAGAAAACGAGACTTCTGAAGAGGAAGAAGAAGACGAAGACAAAGAAGAGGCCAAGGAGTTAGCCAAAGAGGAAGACCAGGACGAAACCGAGGAGACCGCGGGGGAGGACGAATGGGAGGCCGAAAAGGAGGGGTCGGGGAAGGACGAATGGGAAGCCGAAAAGGAGGGGTCGGGGATGGACGAAGGGGAAGCCAAAAAGGAGGTGTCGGGGATGGACGAACGGGAGGCCGAAAAGGAGGGGTCGGGGAAGGATGAACAGGAAGAGGAAGAAGAAGACGAAGATGAAGACGAAGACGAAGAAGAGGCCAAGGAGTTAGCCAAAGAGGAAGACGAGGACGAAACCGAGGAGACAGCGGGGGAGGACGAATGGGAGGCTGAAAAGGAGGGGTCGGGGAAGGACGAATGGGAGGCCAAAAAGGAGGAGCCGGGGAAGGACGAAGAGGATGAATTTTATTTCCCGCCGGGTGATCCTTTATCCATTATTTTTTTGACCCCCCAGATGGAGATGAGGACATAGTTGAAAAAGACACCAGTGAGTGTATGAGTGCAGATGAAGGGTATTATAGTCATTCATCTTGCTTAGATGAAGATAAAGCTGAGGATAAAGAAGACCATGAAGATGATTGTGTTATTATTCACCACCTCGTCCCAGAGTATCAGAGAAGTCCCTAGCCGTCATCGAGAAATGATGGAGAGTCGCTTTTCGAAAATTTAGGCCCCGGTAAATGACGCGGTAAACGACTCTGGAAAACGACTCTGGAAAACGACTCCGGAAAACGGCTCGGAAAACGCATGAGCTTAGGTATATGATTGAGGGAGAGTAGCCATTTGAATTTTTAGATTGCAACTCTGCCAAGTTGTCTGAAGGAGGGGTCCTCCTGCGGAACAGAAAGGCGAGAGGGCTCATCCCCTCTTCCTTGGAAGAAGCCAGAGACATGTGGCTTATCGTCACCCTCTTGCCTTCCCGCTTCTCAGCAGCATTTTCTTGGTTGGCCATCACCACCTCGTCCCAGAGTATCAGAGAAGTCCCTAGCCGTCATCGAGAAATGATGGAGGGTCGCTTTTCAAAAAATTTAGGCCCCGGTAAACGACGCGGTAAACGACTCCGGAAAACGACTCCGGAAAACGACTTCGAAAAACGACTCGGGGAAAACGACACCGGAAAACGACTCGGGAAAACGGCTCGGAAAACGCATGAGCTTAGGTATACGATTGAGGGAGAGTAGCCATTTGAATTTTCAGATTGCAACACAGCCAAGTTGTCTGAAGGAGCTGGGGTCCTCCTGCGGAACAGAAAGGCGAGAGGGCTCATCCCCTCTTCCTTGGAAGAAGCCAGAGACATGTGGCTTATCGTCACCCTCTTGCCTTCCCGCCTCTCAGCAGCATTTTCTTGGTTGGCCATCACCACCTCGTCCCAGAGTATCAGAGAAGTCCCTAGCCGTCATCGAGAAATGATGGAGAGTCGCTTTTCGAAAAATTTAGGCCCCGGTAAACGACGCGGTAAACGACTCGGGAAAACGACTCGGGAAAAGACTCGGGAAAACGGCTCGGAAAACGCATGAGCTTAGGTATACGATTGAGGGAGAGTAGCCATTTCAATTTTCAGATTGCAACACAGCCAAGTTGTCTGAAGGAGGGGTCCTCCTGCGGAACAGAAAGGCGAGAGGGCTCATCCCCTCTTCCTTGGAAGAAGCCAGAGACATTTGGCTTATCGTCACCCTCTTTCCTTCCCGCTTCTCAGCAGCATTTTCTTGGTTGGCCATCACCACCTCGTCCCAGAGTATCAGAGAAGTCCCTAGCCGTCATCGAGAAATGTTGGAGAGTCGCTTTTCGAAAAATTTAGGCCCCGATAAACAACGCGGTAAACGACTGGGAAAACTACTCCGGAAAACGACTCCGGAAAACTTCTCCGGAAAACGACTCCGGAAAACGGCTCGGAAAAACGACTCCGGAAAACGACTCGGGAAAACGACTGGGAAAACGACTCTGGAAAACGACTCGGGAAATCGACTCGGGAAAACGGCTCGGAAAACGCATGAGCTTAGGTATACGATTGAGGGAGAGTATCGATTTGAATTTTCAGATTGCAACACAGCCAAGTTGTCTGAAGGAGGGGTCCTCCTGCGGAACAGAAAGGCGAGAGGGCTCATCCCCTCTTCCTTGGAAGAAGCCAGAGACATGTGGCTTATCGTCACCCTCTTGCCTTCCCGCTTCTCAGCAGAATTTAACGATCTTTCACCCACTTTGGAGAGAAGAAATTGTAAAAACTAGGACAAATAAAAGAAAAACATGAAAAATTCCATTTTATTTTCCGATTTACATTATACGAAGCATGACCTAGCTATACGACGAATTATAAGTACGAAGCACCACAGTACCAGTTACTCCCATTAATTTTAGGTCACTTCACTTGATCCTAAAGTTAAGAAAGTGGAGGATCTGATGGGAAGGGATTGAGAGGTGCTTAGTCGGCCGTTGTCAAAGATACCCAGAGAGAGACTACCTGGCCGGGCTGCTCCCCCCAGAGAGGCGACTACCTGGCCGGGCTGCTCCCCCTACAGTAGAGAGAGACTAACTGGCCGGGCTCCTGCTGCGACTCACCCACAAACATTTAGGAGAGAAAATTTTTAGGAGAGACTACCTGGCCGGGCTGCTCCCACCCAGAGGTATTTTTGTGGGATTATTTTTGGTGAGGCGTCTGACTGGGAGTGCGACACATTATACGAAGCATGACCTAGGACAGTAGACGACGCATTAAACGAAGCATGACCTAGCTATACAACGCATTATACGAAACGTGACAGCAAGAGGGAGAGTGTGTACCTCGTCGGAGCACAGCCACCACCGCCGTATTCTGTGTGCTTGCTGCACCGTGTTGCCTGTGTTGGTACACCTGTGCCAACACAGGCACACACGAGACCGTATTCGGCCCCTCGATTGGGTTATGAAACGATCTTTCACCCACAAAAATTTAGGAGAGAAGAAATTGTAAAAACTAGGACAAATATAAGAAAAACATGAAAAATTCAATTTTATTTTTCGATTTACATTATACGAAGCATGACCTAGCTATACGACGAATTATAAGTACGAAGCACCACAGTACCAATTACTCCCATTAATTTTAGGTCACTTCACTTGATCCTAAAGTTAAGAAAGTGGAGGATCTGATGGGAAGGGATTGAGAGGTGCTTAGTCGGCCGCTGTCAAAGATACCCAGAGAGAGACTACCTGGCCGGGCAGCTCCACCCAGAGAGGCGACTACCTGGCCGGGCTGCTCCACCTACAGTAGAGAGAGACTAACTGGCCGGGCTCCTGCAGCGAATCACCCACAAAAATTTAGGAGAGACAAAATTTAGGAGAGACAATCTTTAGGAGAGACTACCTGGCCGGGCTGCTCCCACCCAGAGAAATTTTGGTGGGATTATTTTTGGTGAGGCGTCTGACTGGGGGTGCGACACATTATACGAAGCATGACCTAGGACAGTAGACGACGCATTAAACGAAGCATACCTAGCTATACGACGCATAATACGAAACGTGACAGCGAGAGGGAGGGTGTGTACCTCGTCGGAACACAGCCACCGCCGCCGTATTCTGTGTGCTTGCTCCACCGTGTTGCCTATGTTGGTGCACCTGTGCCAACACAGGCACACACGAGACCGTATTCGGCCCCTCGATTGGGTTATGAAACAATCTTTCACCCACAAAATTTTAGGAGAGAAGAAATTGTAAAAACTAGGACAAATATAAGAAAAACATGAAAAATTCAATTTTATTTTTCGATTTACATTATACGAAGCATGACCTAGCTATACGACGAATTATAAGTACGAAGCACCACAGTACCAATTACTCCCATTAATTTTAGGTCACTTCACTTGATCCTAAAGTTAAGAAAGTGGAGGATCTGATGGGAAGGGATTGAGAGGTGCTTAGTCGGCCGCTGTCAAAGATACCCAGAGAGAGACTACCTGGCCGGGCAGCTCCACCCAGAGAGGCGACTACCTGGCCGGGCTGCTCCACCTACAGTAGAGAGAGACTAACTGGCCGGGCTCCTGCAGCGAATCACCCACAAAAATTTAGGAGAGACAAAATTTAGGAGAGACAATTTTTAGGAGAGACTACCTGGCCGGGCTGCTCCCACCCAGAGAGATTTTTGTGGGATTATTTTTGGTGAGGCGTCTGACTGGTGGTGCGACACATTATACGAAGCATGACCTAGGACAGTAGACGACGCATTAAATGAAGCATTACCTAGCTATACGACGCATTATACGAAACATGACAGCGAGAGGGAGAGTGTGTACCTCGACAGAGCACAGCCACCGCCGCCGTATTCTGTGTGCTTGCTGCACCGTGTTGCCTGTGTTAGTGCACCTGTGCCAACATAGGCACACACGAGACCGTATTCGGCCCCTCGATTGGGTTATGAAACGATCTTTCAACCACAAAAATTTAGGAGAGAAGAAATTGTAAAAACTAGGACAAATAAAAGAAAAACATGAAAAATTCCATTTTATTTTCCGATTTACATTATACGAAGCATGACCTAGCTATACGACGAATTATAAGTACGAAGCACCACAGTACCAGTTACGGAGGATCTGATGGGAAGGAATTGAGAGGTGCTTAGTCGGCCGTTGTCAAAGATACCCAGAGAGAGACTACCTGGCCGGGCTGCTCCACCCAGAGAGGCGACTACCTGGCCGGGCTGCTCCACCTACAGTAGAGAGCGACTAACTGGCCGGGCTCCTGCGGCGACTCACCCACAAAACTTTAAGAGACAAAATTTAGGAGAGACAATTTTTAGGAGAGACTACCTGGCCGGGCTGCTCCTACCCAAAGAGATTTTTGTGGGATTATTTTTGGTGAGGCGTCTGACTGGGGGTGCGACACATTATACGAAGCATGACCTAGGACAGTAGACGACGCATTAAACGAAGCATGACCTTGTTATACGACGCATTATACGAAACGTGACAGCGAGAGGGAGAGTGTGTACCTCGTCGGAGCACAGCCACCGCCGCCGTATTCTGTGTGCTTGCTGCACCGTGTTGCCTGTGTTGGTGCACCTGTGCCAACACAGGCACACACGAGACCGTATTCGGCCCCTCGATTGGGTTATGAAACGATCTTTCACCCACAAATATTTAGGAGAGAAGAAATTGTAAAAACTAGGACAAATAAAAGAAAAACATGAAAAATTCCATTTTATTTTCAGATTTACATTATACGAAGCATGACCTAGCAATACGACGAATTATAAGTACGAAGCACCACAGTATCAGTTACTCCCATTAATTTTAGGTCACTTCACTTGATCCTAAAGTTAAGAAAGTGGAGGATCTGATGGGAAGGGATTGAGAGGTGCTTAGTCGGCCGTTGTCAAAGATACCCAGAGAGAGACTACCTGGCCGGGCTGCTCCACCCAGAGAGGCGACTACCTGGCCGGGCTGCTCCACCTACAGTAGAGAGAGACTAACTGGCCGGGCTCCTGCTGCGACTCACCCACAAACATTTAGGAGAGAAAATTTTTAGGAGAGACTACCTGGCCGGGCTGCTCCCACCCAGACATATTTTTGTGGGATTATTTTTGGTGAGGCGTCTGACTGGGGGTGCGACACATTATACGAAGCATGACCTAGGACAGTAGACGACGCATTAAACGAAGCATGACCTAGCTATACAACGCATTATATGAAACGTGACAGCAAGAGGGAGAGTGTGTACCTCGTCGGAGCACAGCCACCACCGCCGTATTCTGTGTGCTTGCTGCACCGTGTTGCCTGTGTTGGTACACCTGTGCCAACACAGGCACACACGAGACCGTATTCGGCCCCTCGATTGGGTTATGAAACGATCTTTCACCCACAAATATTTAGGAGAGAAGAAATTGTAAAAACTAGGACAAATAAAAGAAAAACATGAAAAATTCCATTTTATTTTCCGATTTACATTATACGAAGCATGACCTAGCAATACGACGAATTATAAGTACGAAGCACCACAGTATCAGTTACTCCCATTAATTTTAGGTCACTTCACTTGATCCTAAAGTTAAGAAAGTGGAGGATCTGATGGGAAGGGATTGAGAGGTGCTTAGTCGGCCGTTGTCAAAGATACCCAGAGAGAGACTACCTGGCCGGGCTGCTCCACCCAGAGAGGCGACTACCGGGCCGGGCTGCTCCACCTACAGTAGAGAGAGACTAACTGGCCGGGCTCCTGCTGCGACTCACCCACAAACATTTAGGAGAGAAATTTTTTAGGAGAGACTACCTGGCCGGGCTGCTCCCACCCAGAGATATTTTTGTGGGATTATTTTTGGTGAGGCGTCTGACTGGGGGTGCGACACATTATACGAAGCATGACCTAGGACAGTAGACGACGCATTAAACGAAGCATGACCTAGCTATACAACGCATTATACGAAACGTGACAGCAAGAGGGAGAGTGTGTACCTCGTCGGAGCACAGCCACCACCGCCGTATTCTGTGTGCTTGCTGCACCGTGTTGCCTGTGTTGGTGCACCTGTGCCAACACAGGCACACACGAGACCGTATTCGGCCCCTCGATTGGGTTATGAAACGATCTCTCACCCACAAAAATTTAGGAGAGAAGAAATTGTAAAAACTAGGACAAATATAAGAAAAACATGAAAAATTCAATTTTATTTTTCGATTTACATTATACGAAGCATGACCTAGCTATACGACGAATTATAAGTACGAAGCACCACAGTACCAATTACTCCCATTAATTTTAGGTCACTTCACTTGATCCTAAAGTTAAGAAAGTGGAGGATCTGATGGGAAGGGATTGAGAGGTGCTTAGTCGGCCGCTGTCAAAGATACCCAGAGAGAGACTACCTGGCCGGGCTGCTCCACCCAGAGAGGCGACTACCTGGCCGGGCTGCTCCACCTACAGTAGAGAGAGACTAACTGGCCGGGCTCCTGCAGCGAATCACCCACAAAAATTTAGGAGAGACAAAATTTAGGAGAGACAATTTTTAGGAGAGACTACCTGGCCGGGCTGCTCCCACCCAGAGAAATTTTTGTGGGATTATTTTTGGTGAGGCGTCTGACTGGGGGTGCGACACATTATACGAAGCATGACCTAGGACAGTAGACGACGCATTAAACGAAGCATGACCTAGCTATACGACGCATAATACGAAACGTGACAGCGAGAGGGAGGGTGTGTACCTCGTCGGAACACAGCCACCGCCGCCGTATTCTGTGTGCTTGCTCCACCGTGTTGCCTGTGTTGGTGCACCTGTGCCAACACAGGCACACACGAGACCGTATTCGGCCCCTCGATTGGGTTATGAAACAATCTTTCACCCACAAAAATTTAGGAGAGAAGAAATTGTAAAAACTAGGAAGGGCAAATAAAAGAAAAACATGAAAAATTCCATTTTATTTTCCGATTTAGATTATACGAAGCATGACCTAGCTATACGACGAATTATAAGTACGAAGCACCACAGTACCAGCTACTCCCATTAATTTTAGGTCACTTCACTTGATCCTAAACTTAAGAAAGTGGAGGATCTGATGGGAAGGGATTGAGAGGTGCTTAGTCGGCCGTTGTCAAAGATACCCAGAGAGAGACTACCTGGCCGGGCTGCTCCACCCAGAGAGGCGACTACCTGGCCGGGCTGCTCCACCTATAGTAGAGAGAGACTAACTGGCCGGGCTCCTGCAGCGAATCACCCACAAAAATTTAGGAGAGACAAAATTTAGGAGAGACAATTTTTAGGAGAGACTACCTGGCCGGGCTGCTCCCACCCAGAGATTTTTGTGGGATTATTTTTGGTGAGGCGTCTGACTGGGGGTGCGACACATTATACGAAGCATGACCTAGGACAGTAGACGACGCATTAAATGAAGCATTACCTAGCTATACGACGCATTATACGAAACATGACAGCGAGAGGGAGAGTGTGTACCTCGACAGAGCACAGCCACCGCCGCCGTATTCTGTGTGCTTGCTGCACCGTGTTGCCTGTGTTAGTGCACCTGTGCCAACATAGGCACACACGAGACCGTATTCGGCCCCTCGATTGGGTTATGAAACGATCTTTCAACCACAAAAATTTAGGAGAGAAGAAATTGTAAAAACTAGGACAAATAAAAGAAAAACATGAAAAATTCCATTTTATTTTCCGATTTACATTATACGAAGCATGACCTAGCTATATGACGAATTATAAGTACGAAGCACCACAGTACCAGTTACGGAGGATCTGATGGGAAGGAATTGAGAGGTGCTTAGTCGGCCGTTGTCAAAGATACCCAGAGAGAGACTACCTGGCCGGGCTGCTCCACCCAGAGAGGCGACTACCTGGCCGGGCTGCTCCACCTACAGTAGAGAGCGACTAACTGGCCGGACTCCTGCGGCGACTCACCCACAAAACTTTAAGAGACAAAATTTAGGAGAGACAATTTTTAGGAGAGACTACCTGGCCGGGCTGCTCCTACCCAAAGAGATTTTTGTGGGATTATTTTTGGTGAGGCGTCTGACTGGGGGTGCGACACATTATACGAAGCATGACCTAGGACAGTAGACGACGCATTAAACGAAGCATGACCTTGTTATACGACGCATTATACGAAACGTGACAGCGAGAGGGAGAGTGTGTACCTCGTCGGAGCACAGCCACCGCCGCCGTATTCTGTGTGCTTGCTGCACCGTGTTGCCTGTGTTGGTGCACCTGTGCCAACACAGGCACACACGAGACCGTATTCGGCCCCTCGATTGGGTTATGAAACGATCTTTCACCCACAAATATTTAGGAGAGAAGAAATTGTAAAAACTAGGACAAATAAAAGAAAAACATGAAAAATTCCATTTTATTTTCCGATTTAGATTATACGAAGCATGACCTAGCTATACGACGAATTATAAGTACGAAGCACCACAGTACCAGCTACTCCCATTAATTTTAGGTCACTTCACTTGATCCTAAAGTTAAGAAAGTGGAGGATCTGATGGGAAGGGATTGAGAGGTGCTTAGTCGGCCGTTGTCAAAGATACCCAGAGAGAGACAACCTGGCCGGGCTGCTCCACCAAGAGAGGCGACTACCTGGCCGGGCTGCTCCACCTACAGTAGAGAGAGACTAACTGGCCGGGCTCCTGCAGCGAATCACCCACAAAAATTTAGGAGCGACAAAATTTAGGAGAGACAATTTTTAGGAGAGACTACCTGGCCGGGCTGCTCCCACCCAGAGAAATTTTTGTGGGATTATTTTTGGTGAGGCGTCTGACTGGGGGTGCGACACATTATACGAAGCATGACCTAGGACAGTAGACGACGCATTAAACGAAGCATACCTAGCTATACGACGCATAATACGAAACGTGACAGCGAGAGGG